>JAOWCC010001751.1:19428025-20061283 GCA_030867875.1 Actinernus sp. WN-2022 | reverse complement strand
ATCGGAATCCTACTTTTTATCGATTTACTAATTGAACCCTGAACTTGAAAATGGTTATAAGTTGCTGAATTTTATCACGTTGGCTTCGATGACAGAAGGTTATGGTTAGGGTGGATGTTCGCTTAGTATAGTGGTTATCACGTGGCTTTGATAACAGAAGGTTATGGGTGTGGAATCCATAAAAAAACTGTGAACCCTGAATCCCTAGCCCTAAACCCTCGTATTTGTTTTCGAAGTAGTACTTTTTATGGTTCGGGTTAGGTGTAAGAGATCTATTGAGCGATTCCTGTCATTAGGGAGGAGTGCGTGTTGGCTGACCGTCTATTTGAAAATCAAGCACTATTCAGCTGGTTTGTTATGAACATGCCATTGCAAACAGCTCAAGCATGTTAAAGCCTGGTGCAGGGATCAAATTTCGGGTAAAAACTGTTTTCTTTATTTGAGCACAGCCGACAACGGTAAGTGCGCCAAGTTTCTCACGATAAGAGAGATCGTCATTCTTTATTCCCTTAAGTGGTTTATGTGCAGTAAAACGTGTCAGGTGACTTAACCACAAAATCAGTAAATCAAAAACGCGACTTCGAGTTTAACAGAAACAGTAAGGATAATGAGTGGATGTGGTTAAGTTTTTTGTACCCTTGATTTCTCCTTATCATGTTTTCTAAGCATGGTCTAAAACATTGATGGAAGAGGAATATTTCACCAGGGTTACTTTCTATTCATATGTTATCGTCGCAACCGCATTTCACTTAAGTAATGTTCTCTAATTATGACGTCATCGATCACGTGATACGAGATTTAAGGAAGTGGTATTAGTATTATGGTGTGATTAGATTTTGTTTAAACTGTTGTTCCTGTTAGAAACATTTATTTACGGTAAGTATATTTTCCGTTAAATAAGCCAGGCCTCAATGAGCCCAAATTTTGTATCATTAAAATCGATTCTCCATCACGTAAATAGTTGAATTGTAAAAAAATATTAATTTGAGTGCTGCGTCTATGAGTTATAGAGGTTTCTATTTCCGATATGCTAAATATGAGACGACATGCGAGGACTCGTTTATTATACAAAAATGTGCTGGCAGAAATATACATATTTTTCTAAACATCCATGTAATATTTTGGCCTTATATCAGCGATTTTACCAAATATTTTGTATAAATCAGAAATAGTTTTATTCACAAGGAGAAAGAACTGACCTTTTGTTGGCCTCACATGTCGTCACATGTCGTCACATAATTAGCATATTGGAAATAGAAACCTCTATAACTCAGACGCAGCACTCAAATTAAGAATTATTTTACAATTCAACTATTTACTTGATGGAGAATTGATTTTAATGATAAAAAATATGGGCTGATATGCACTTTAAGTGTCCATACTCGTTCTTGTGTTGGGAAGAATTTAACTCACTGTTCTTACTGATATCCCCAGCCGATTCCTCTGGATCGCTTCATTGTAATCGACGCCGAAGCAACACACGCAGGTAACACATCACTTCATTCGATACTAGCACAAATGTACACAGAAGGGTAGGGTCGGGACGCTTTAGAAGTGCGTGCACTCTCCATTATGTTGCATCATTGCTTGATGAGTTAATTAAAAGAGGCTGTGTCACGTGAGAGGTCTTTATATTCGCAGACCGAGCCGGGCACAGTTATTCAGTGATTTTCAGATGAACTGACGAACCCCGCACACATGTGGGTGGTTTCAATCAATGGAACATCGACTCCATACATGTGCAACACCATGACATAGTCCTTTATACCGTATTCAGATTCTAGACCTTCAACGTGTTTATATACTGGCTATTTTTCTCTGCAGGAAATACGTTGAAGAACTCGTTCATAATAATCCACTACAGTCGATTCAAACAAACGATTGGCTTATATACACTACAGGCTCCCACACAGAATCTGAAGGTAAGTTCACTCGTTAGGCGATTCATATGACTCAAATAAGTTTTCGCGGTCGTCTCAAAAGAGGATGATTTCTCTTGACATACAAGGGAATTCAGGTGTGAAATAAGTATTCTGGGTTTGCAATACTCTCCAGAGATTAATAACAAAAAATCGTGCAAACGTCATTATTATTACAACTTCTATTTTTTCACGAAAAAAAATTCGTTGCAAGCAAACGGTGTGAAAAAAATTCGTGCAGAACTTTCAGTCATACAAAAAAATCGATCAAAACAAATTGCCCAACCCCCCCCCCCCCCCCCTTAAAAATATAATGGTCCATCCCTAATAAGGAATCATTTGTAAACCTCCACCAACTTGGCGGCGATGATGTTAGCATTGGCTAAATGCTCTGATTATTTATATGGCTCGGCTTCAATTCTGTTAAGGTCTTTTCCGTGGAATATATATCTTAACCCCTGCCCAATTCTATAGGCAGAGAATCTTGCAACATATTCTCCTTACACTTTCCCTGGTCTTATTCTTTACGTACGGAGAAGTAATGGAGAAGATAAAAAAACACATGTGACATTAAAGTGCATGTCAGGTCAAACATTTTTATCACTAATATCGATTCTACATCAAGCTGTTCCAATGAATATTTCTCAATTTGAGTGTTGCATCATGCGTTATAGTGGTTTATATTTATAATATATTTAAGCCGGTGACGTAAAATCGGTCTTGGCATTTATTACACAAAAACATACTGGTAGAGATAAATGACCTTTTGTAAACATCTATGTTATATTTGAAGGTTATATCAGTGATTTTAAATATTTTGTCAAAATCGGAAAACGGATAACGGATTCATTCACAAGGAAAAAGAAATGAAAGTAAATTCCCGAAGTTACGTCACTCATTAGCAGATTTGAAATAGAAACCAAAAACTCACAGACGCAACACTGAAATCGAGAAATATTCTACTATTCAACTATTACTTCATGTAGAATCGATATTAATGATAACAAATATTGACCTGATATACACTATCCTAGCTACGTTCGTTGGAAGGACCGAGAAAAAGTAACAATGACAATCCTTGTAACAACATATCAGGCAAACAATTCTTCCTAATGATTTATGAAAAGAGAGATTGTTATTGCGTATTTGTTATTACTTTAATCTTCTAGAAATTTTAACACTTGGTTAACTCGAAAGCTTCGGCTCCTTTAACCACTGCACACTCTCCCCCTGTTACTACCATATTTAATACTGTCTTTTATGTATCCTCCTCCTAAATGTCTATCATACTCTTTAACTTGTAATTATCCGTGTAGTACATAGAGTGGAAAAAAAAAAACTACAATAAGAAAACCACACCATTTTGAAAAATAAGCCATTTATCGGTCTTCCTCTTGGGATTATGTGGTATATTTACCTCGTGTGTCACCCTCGGTGAATATATCACATAACTCTTCCATGGAGTAGAGATTATGTTGCAGTTGGTCCAATTGCGTCATGAAATGTACTAACGTTGTGACCCATTCGTTTGACAGGAAACTTGGACGAGCAGGCTCAAGGCGGCACAGAGTAGCTGGTCAGAGGCTGTTGCTATGGAGATAGCAACAGAGACCGAAAAAGTCCTCGCTGCACGTGCGCCGCAGTCCACCAATGAGAACCCAAGCGAAGATTCAGCAGCAACAGCGGCAGAGAAGTCCCCGGATGAAAAGAACATGAGTCAGAATAGAATTTTATCGTACCACAAACCTATCGAGTCACACTGCTAGTTATTTTAGACATATAACGCCAGCCGTACTGAGGGTGCGTTTCTTTGGGAGAATGGATTTTGCGTTTCTTTACTTGAATCCAAAAACGGATTTTGAATCCGTCGAATCCACGTTTCAAAACTGGATTCTTAGGATTCATGATCCGAGCATTTCTTTGGGAAAGGATTCGAAAAACGTAGGTGTGGCAAGCGGTCTTTGTCTTGAGAATAGCATATTTAACCACCAGAATTAACTAGAAGTGGCTGGTTTGTTTCTCAGCACTCGAGAAATATCTCGCCGAGTTAAATTACCAGAAAATCTACTCGAAACACCCAAAACCAGCTTGCCGCTATTTTCGCGCGAACTGCGTTCTCGCGCAAAAGTAATCCAGTGTAAGATTGTTTGTTTCTTTTGGTAATGAAAATCCGCGTGATCCGGGATTAGAATCCGATGTTGGATTCTCCCAAAGAAATGAACCCTAAGTAATTTCCCCCTCTCGCTTCTATGATTATAGCCGTTATGAAAAGAAGTATAGATAAGGTGGAGTTTATAGTATTAAAATAGGCAATATTGAAGGATAGTGTGCGAGTAAGAAACGTCCGCCCCGCTTTTCTATAAGACGTTCTAATAAGTCAAGAAAATGTACGAGGCCAACGGGTGACGACGTCAGCTACTCATACGCTGCAACACAGAATAAACAGAAGCCATTGATGTTTGTCCAATTTAGAGGACAGAATTTCTACATATTTTGAGACTATCATGGTGATTTGTCTCACTGTAAGCGTTTGTGATTAGTTGGTTTAAATTAACCACGTACTTCTATTTGAGTAAAACAGAACCTTCAACGATAGACGAGGGATTGCGATATCAGTTCAACGTAACAATAGGAGATATTGTAGTTGAGTCTACGAATAGCAGTTTCAGCGGTATTGACCCAAACGCCTCACTTCAATGTAATGAAGCGCTATTCAAACTGTATCTAAATTAGTCGTGCTTGTTTAGGAGGGTGTTGGTGTCGTGTAAGAATGATGGTTTCAATGGCGCTTCATTACATTGAAGTGAGGCGTTTGGGTCAATACCGCTAAAACTGCTATTCGTAGACTCAACTACAATATCTCCTATTGATATTTATCTGTGGTTGGCATAAAAAGCTAAGAACAAAGTGGCTTAATATATACAAGAATTGCTCACCCCTTTAAGGCCGGTGCAAATGAGACAACATTGTTGCGTAAGTTGTGAATTTCAATATTTACCAAAATGTTCCTCGTTTGCTCACCGAAAGCAGCACTGAAATTTACAAATGTTTCCGCAATGTTTGCTCACTTGCCCCATCTTTTGCATCTCTATTTTAGGATTAGGGTAAGGGATTGCAACGTAGGATAGTTAAGGGGGCTCAATCCCGGTTTCTGGAAAACTACCCACCCACCCCTCCTTGGATATACATTGTTCTATTAATGATTACCCATTAAAGTTAGGGTGAAGTGGGGGGGAGGGGTGGGGGTTTCCCAGAAACCATAATTGATCCGCTAATGGTAGATAGGTTACATTGAAAAATGGCTACAAGCAGATGTGAATCCATAGATGTCACTTTCACATAGACAAAGTAGTGAGGAATTCCTTATTTAATTTAGCTTTAGTTAAAGTACGACAGAGCCATCTGGGAAGAAAAAACCCTGTAAATACCGGTAGAGTCGTTACATAGAATCCACGAAAAATATATAACCATAGCCTGCGAAACAGGACCTCAGTGTTATTTCCACGCAAAGGAAGTGATAAAATAATTAGGCCGTGCGAAAATGGAAAAAGAAGACTGGCACGGGAGTCTTTCGCGTCTCGCGCTCGCAAGACCTACTTTCTGGGTCTCCTTAAAAGAGTCTGTTCTGCAGCCGCTAAAATAACCATGTGCAACGAAACGAATGACCGAAACAAATCTATTAACAAAAACAATGAAGATCAGATCGAGTCTACAGACCTCGACAAACAAGGAAACCTTGTTGGGGAAACTGAATAATTTCAGTGTTTCCCTAAATGTTTACCCGTTTGCCCGCGAGGGAAACATTTATTGCGGAACCAAGAAGCAATTAAAACTGAATGTTTCTGAAATATTCAAAAACATGTTTTGTTTACGAGAAGCAAATTTTGGGTATATACTTCATGGTAGTGTTTCGTTCCATTTAGTCTCCCTGTATAATCACTCACAGTATTATGCAGGGAGACTATATGAAACGAAACACTACCATGAAGTATGTACCAAATTTTGCTTTCGCAACGAATGTTTCCTGCGTTACATGGATTGCGCATGCGCAAACTTCAGGCATGATTAAGGCGCATGCGCCAGCATTTGTTTCTTGGTTTGGAGTCGCGCCAACGATTTAGTTTAACTAAATTTAATTAAATTAGTACTAGTTTACGTCGCCTGATTTCGCTGTGACCGTTGGTCTTGTGGTTACGCTAATTTAGGTGACATCAACTAAATAGTTAACTAATTTAGTTAAATTTATCTAAATCGTCAACACTGACGTTGGAGACTCTACTCGGTCAGGCAACAAAACATTGTTCTTGTTTCCCGCTCGTTTGCTCTCCGAAGAAAGATTATCAGCAGCAATGTTTCCCGTTTGCCCTGGCCTTAAGTCAGCTATTTTATGGGTTTTAAATCGTTAACACATACGTTCAAATATATATTATATAGCATACGAGAATTATAGGGACCATGAATCAACGCAAATAAAGATGCCGACATTTTCCTACTATATGTATTAATGTGGTGGTGTGGCTTGACATTAGGGGGTTTTAGAATATAGTCACACCCACTCAGCCAATCATAGTCCAGCATTTGCTCGCTCTTAATCCCATAGAAACTAAATTGGTATGCTCTAAGTATACTTAGAGAATACTATAATAAGTCATATTAGTAGTCTAAGTACTAAGAAGCCACGACGGCAATCTCTAGGAGGCGACGGCATAAAACAATAGCCTTACGAAATACAATAGCTGTACGTGTGGAAATGCACGCAGTCGCCTATATTTACCGTCGTCTGCAAAAACAACGTGAAAACCATACGTTTTCGTTCGGTGTGAAGGGAACTCTGATTATATTTTTCGAAAATTTGAATGTAAAAAGCAACTAAAGGTGAACAAAGGAAAAAAATAAACACCAAATTTCGGGGGGAAACACTTTTCTCTCTCCCGTCGACACTGCCGTCGCCGTCCTGGTTTCTGAAATGTATTTGTCTTTGTATCACCCTTTATAGATAGCTTCCTCCCCAGGCAACTGCCTCACGACCGGCGAGAAGTGCCGAACTTCGCGAGGCTTCTGATTGAGTGCATTTCGGTTTCCCGCTTGGGTTTCCTGTGGTCGCACATGCACGTTAAAAACATCGCAATTTCTACAATGTTTCCGGAAAATCTTGAAAACCGATTGTTCTGATTGGTCAGTCGATGCTTTCCAGGCCAGAGCGCTCCGCGCGCTTGCCTGTGTTATCGTGAAGCCGATTAGATTATTTGGTCATTACGTTATAATTACAAGGCGTGCGTGTCACCGCGCGCAAGTATAATTTTGCCTTGAGTACAGTCTTTCACTCTTTTCACCTGGTGGCCATCTTGGATTCAAAGCGAGGTAATCTTTATTTTTGCCAGGTTAGCCTTGTTTTGACTAGCCCTCATTACTAGGCTAACCTGGCAAAAAAACAAAGGATTGCCTCGCTTTGAATCCAAGATGGCCACCAGGTGAAAAGAGTGAATTATCAGCTGCTCAATTACTGAAATGTTTAATGCATCAATTGATACAGGGATCTTTCCAAATGAATGGATCGAGTTACCAGTCAAGAAATAACAGATGGACAACATTTGATGTGGTACGTAAACTTTCAATGGCTGTTTGTTACCATTTTCCATCAGGTATATAGTTTCGTACAATAAAGTTTATTGTATTTTGCCATCAAGTAGTCAGCCTGGGCCCCAGTATAATTACCGCTTTGTACAAAAAAAATAGGGACCGGCAAGACACCAACAACTATAAGGCCTACTCTGGGACCTAAACTCGCGGCGAGTTAAGGCGAGGTTGTGCGAGTTAACTCTTTGTAGTCCGATCGTGTGTGAGCTCAATTGGTGAAATCCTGAGTGCTAACTAAACCCTCCCCCCTCAGTTCCAGTTTGGCTAGCCCCACACAGCGGTCAAACGTCTGCGCATGCGTCAAAAGTCTTGCAACAACAACATATTCCAAAACAAATTCAAAGCGAGCCGGCGGCGTCACTGTTCACACACCCGTTTTCAGACCTTGATAATTTTTTTGGTAAATTACAATTTTTTTGGGTAAACTCACAGCTTGAAGTTTGTTCAATTTCCCGTCGACTGTGAAAATATAAAGCTTAACTTTTACGTACTTTTCTTAACTTTTGGGGGTAGAAGTTCACAAGCAGAGTTTTTTTTGAAACACCGGGTTGTTGTAATATGTTTTACGGTAAATTTTGCGCGGCAAATTCGCGCGGCCGCCCACCAGACTGACCGTAATACGCACGCGCAGACGTTTGACCGCTGTGTGGGCTAGCCCGGGGTAATTAAATACTGCTGACTTGTTAAGCCAAGGGCTCAAACTTGCCCCACAATGCCATTCGGGAGAATTCTACGTACTGGTCGACATTAGGTATGGCTGCTTCGGTAGGGTTTCCAATGAAATGTGCTCTAATTTTGGAGGAAAATGCCACTGTCAGAGAGCTTGAAGACATCATTAAGTCTGAGGATGGCTGAAAAGTACTTGGTTTGCTTTTAGTAGGCCTTGTGAGGGGATTTCACAGGGTTTTTCCGTTGTGTTTGTGATTTCAGACACACACTGTCATTTTAGGAGGTCCATTTCAGCCCCTAGGAGCTGTTTTGGCTTTTTAATATAGGGGCCATTTTGGCTAGAAGATGGGCCAATACAAAACAAAAGTACTGTTATGGTCCCTTAGGCGCTGTTTTGGCCTCCTTTATAAGTGCTGTTTTGGACAGATGCGAGGCCAAAATGAAACGTAGATCCAATTTCGGTTGATTAAGTTCTATTTTGTCTTTCTGAAACAAGTACTGGTTTCGCCCCAACGTAGGCCAAAACAAACCAAAGTGATGTTATGACCCCTTAGGGGCTGTATTGGCCCCCTTTATGAGTGCTGTTCTGGACAGATGCGAGGCCAAAATGAAACATATATCCAATTTCGGTTGATAAAGTTATATTTGGACTTTCTGAAATAAGTACTGGTTTGGCTCCAACGTAGGCCAAAACAAACCGAAGTACTGTTATGGCCCCTTAGGGGCTGTTTTGGCGTACTTTCCGAGTACAGTTTTTAGCAGATGTCAAGCCAAAATGGAACAGAGCCGGATCCAATTGCGATGGATTAAGTCAGTACTATTTAGTCTTTCTAGAACAACTACTGGTTTGGCCGCCACTGTAGGCCAAAACAAACCAAAGTACTGTTATGGCCCGCTTAGGGACTGCTTTGGCCTCCTTTGTTAGTGCTTTATTGGGAAGACGTCAGACAAAAAAATATGTCAGGTACATGAACCAGCACTTTTTATAGAAAGACACAACAGACGGATAATCCATCGAAGTATTGCATCTGTCCAGAACAGTACTAGTACATGAGGCCGAAACAACCCTTAAGAGGCCTAAATCAACGACCTGACCCTGCCTAAACTGAGTACTATTGTTTTGTTTTGACCTACATTGGGGCCAAATTACGATTCAACCGAAATGTTATGTTTCCTCGATATTCCCTTTGGTCCACTTGTTGTAAGCCGAGTAACACTATAATAACCCGTGCATGTTATTATTACCGTTTTCATTGAAGTGCGACTATGAAAGTTTCAAGTCTCCTCACTTGTAAAACTGCATTTAGCCGACCGTGATCAAACGAGTACCCCCTATATTTAATTAGTTTAGGGTAGAAGGAATGTTCAGGCCTCCAGGGATTAGCTAAAGACTAGATTCAAATTAGGCGCCAAAGTTAGACAAAGGACTTGATCGCTACAAATTATTCAGTCGGTTATGTGCCCGGGTTATGTGCCCGGGTTATGTGCCGCGTGGATGGAGTTTTTACAAGCTCGCTCAAAAGGTCTGAATTCAACAGTATATTTCGAGAACAAGATTTGAATATGATGATATCTGCTGCAACTGACAGGCATTACATTACTGGATGAGATGAATTGCTGAAAAATCTGCGGTACAGAAGGTGAGCATGCAGAAATTGTATTCAGTTACCGCTAATGAGTAATGCGTTTCATTGGCTCTTTCTAGGTGTATCAACGACAATGAACTACAGCAAAACAATCTGACCCTGAAATACAAAGAACCCTAACCCCAGAATACAATGAACTACAGCAAAACAATACCCTGAAATACAAAGAACGAAAGAAAACAATGGAGTTGTTCATTGTCCTGAATTTCAGGACGTTGATACACCTAGAAAGACCCTGATTTTAGTTCACGTTACGAAACTACAATTAGTTAGGTCTTTTCTAGTAATTCAGTTCCCTAATTTGTTAATACTGTTCATTAAAGTAATGTTCTAGAATATATTTCAATAAACTAGTTGTTTAAAGCTAAGAAAATGTGGTAAAATGCTTTTCCATCGTGCAATCAAAGCCAAAGCTCACCTCATGGCATCTTTGTTTACCCGTCACAGACGGGCGCTCGGGAGCCCGGCCGCGTAATAATTCGCTCATCTAAATGTTCAATAATCTTCGCCTGTTCTTTAACTTGACTATCTCGCAGTAATGACTTCTGTGTAGCTTAGTTCGGAATACAAAGCTGATTTTGTGTATGTACTGAAGGGGAATGCGAAGATTTAGCCAGAGTCTCCATTACCACTTTGGTTAGAAAGTGCTGAGCGGCGTATTTGAATTCGTTCGTTCGCCGGGCATGAGAAAGATCAAACTCCAATTACAATTAACTACCGTAATTATCAAACACGACCACCAAATCGATGTATTAGTCAACTATATCAACGAATCCTACTTTGAATAGCTCAAATATAAACCAAGATAAAAGCTTGTTAGGGGTTAAGGTGAAAGATTTCGAAACAAAAGAAGTTCCTGTTGTTTTCCGGTTGTTACACCACAGCATATATTCACTTATAAGTTAAAAAAAACTAAATTCTAAGTTGTATTGGTTATTATTTCTTGCAGGCCTTGAAGTTGCGAGTTCGAAGATTGTTAAGCCTTCAAATCATCCGAAGCTAAACAAGGAAATGTCAACTGCCACGTACTGAGTGAAAATCAGAATGACTAGCTTTTATGATTTGTAACTGGATAAATTGTACTTTAGAAAACCATAAAATAGTAATAATAATAAACTTAAAGTTCAAATAACAAAGAACACGCTTAAACTTGTCGTTGTCATAAAATGGGAGCCAAAAGTGTCCTTGAGTGTCAAAATGGCTTACGAGTGCCAAAATCAATGAGTGCCAAAATGGCTCTATTAAAAGAAGGCCGTATACAGGTCAAAATGTTGGCCTCGTTTTAGGAGCCAAAACAGCTCTTATTACTATCCAAAGTGGCCCTAATTTATGGTGCTAAAATGGCTCCATTAAAAGAGGGCCGTATGCGGGTCACAATTTTGGCCTCATTTTACGAGCCAAAACGGCTCCATCCAAAATGGCCCATTAAAAGAGGGCCGTATGCGGGTCAAAATTTTGGCCTCATTTTAGGGGGCAAAACGGCTCCATCCAAAGTGGCCCTAATTTATGGTGCTAAAATGGCTCCATTAAAAGAGGGCCGTATGCGGGTCAAAATTTTGGCCCCATTTTGTGCGCCGAAATGGCCCTCTAACATTTACTGTGCAGGACAAAATTCTTCAATGAAAGCCTTGAAATCCTGCAGTTGGCATTCTTTTACCCCTGCTCAACCTATTAGGATGTGTTTTTGTCACTTTAAAGCAACGGCTTGAGTGCAAATCACCGCTCTTGGTTGTAGGGGCTACCCTACCGGAGTCCCAGAGGGGGGTCCTCCTTGTGATTTTTTGGTTGATTACCCAGCATGCAATTGGAGGTGGGTACAGGAGAACGTGGTGGAGAGAAATGTAGTGTAAACATCGGCGTGGTTCACAGTCGCTTGGTGTGTTTTGTGCAAAACAACCTACTGGTTGGAAAGATTAAACAAGGTACTGTAACGACTGAGTGCTGATTTTGTGTTTGCTCTTGATTTCAAGTGCGAATGGAAAGGATGTTTTGAGCCGATTTTCAGCTCCTTAGAATTCGTGAAAATCGAAGAAACAAAAACGAACGCCAAAACAAATGAGCTTTTCTCCATAGTGAAAGAGTCAAGCGATCCCTGTTATAGCTTTGACTTTGAAGCCATTCCTCCCTTCACATAATATCGCAACATCGTCTTTCCGGCATGTCTAGATGTGATGCAATATTTTTTTCTCATATAGGTCTCAGGGGACCTATATTTACAGGCTCGGACCCGAGCGAGTTAAGGCGAGTTAAGGCGATTTAAGAAAAAATACTTAAATTTGTATGTGGCGAGTTAAGGCGAGTTTAGATCCCAGAGTAGGCCTACTATAGGCCAACCTCAGTAATTCCTACTATAGTCAGAGGTTTTTGAAAAACTTCTATATGAACAACCGACTATAGTTATATAGTCTAATAATCTCCTCTCCAACTGTCAATCTGGTTTTCGAGCCTTACATTCAACTGTTACGTATGCAGCCCTTCTTGAGGCAACTGATTACTGGTATCATAACATCGATAATGGAGGTATTAATGCTATCATTTTACACAGTATATATCACGTAAAGTGTTATATTGCTCAAAAAGCTTGCACTATACAGAATAGATGGTTGGCACTACAGTGGTTTAAATGATACTTAGATAACAGACAACAAATGCTGCCGTGTCAATTGTAAGACTTCTAGCTTGAAAGTAATGATGTGCGGTGTGCTTCAACTCTATCCTAGGACCTTTCTTATTCCTGATGTGCATAAATGACTTGCCAAGTCGTCAAAGTCTATACGAACATCTATACAGTTATCTAAAGTCTAATAATCTCCTCTCCAATCAACTTTGTCAAACCTTGGACTGACTGCTCAGAATGTAGTCGTAGGTTGTGAAAATGATTCAGTGCCAGATTATTACACGTGAAATATACCCAGGCTTGATGCCTCATCAACAGCTAGCGCTCATTGTATAAATTAGCGTAATCGTTATTTCATTCATATTAACAATATGGCTCATTTTCTATACCGAGGTTGCAATTATACCTTTCAGTTCTATCTTGTGGAATAAATTTGATGTCTCGGTTCGGAATGATAATTGGTATTTTTATCTAAATATCAGCTTTGATTTCGTTTCACGGATAAAATACACGACTTTAATAAATGTGATTTTCCGTTTCGGTAGTTTATCCACATGTCAGAGATAGAAAACATGAACATTGTTATGTGAAACAGCATGTCGACATTAGTGAACTTGTGAAAGTTGAGTTATGTATCTTAAAAAGCAATGAAGTTACATCCATTTGATCTTATTGAGATTTGTATGAGAAAAACAACGGAGGCCTTTATAGCCTCGCTTTCATGTTTTTTCTGCATTGGAAATGCTCATAACTCAACAGCAATTTTCCACGTTGCTCTAAAACTCAAACCAATTACTAGTTTTAATGTGGTAGTGTTATGAATCCAATGCCTGGTTATGCAATCGATGTTTGTTTTGGTGTGTTACGTAATGTTGGTTACGTAATGCATGTATGATTACGGAATAATATTTGTGAAGTACCATTTTAGTTACGTAATGTTATTTTTTTACCATTGTAAATTTAGAACGCTTTTGTAGATTTTATGTAATATAGAGGCGAAATGAGAATTAAAGGAGTGATAACGCATAACAGTAGCATTGGTTAATCTTCCGAATTATGCAAATTAGGAAGCGACCATTATGAAAGTCGTGGCACTCTACAATAACATGAACAAAAAATCAGAAAAAAAGGATAATAATGAAAAGAGAAAGACAATTATAGACAGGGTTTACCCACAGACTGGCGCGGCTCCAATTGCTGGCTTTCACTTGACGTCATAGCCGCCATGTTGGTGCCCTTAAACAATAGATTCCTCGTTAGCTTCTTTTGTTGGGGCACCAACATGGCCGCCATGCCCTTTGAATCTCTGAGGATTGAGTGAAAACCGTTCAAAAGGGCTGGGACACTTAGCAATGTTTTCATAATTTGTTTCCTGTCACACACCCCCCCCCCCCCCCCCCCCCCCTCCCCGATCCCCCCACTCAATGTTGGTTTTTGTTTTGTCAAAGTCATGAAATATCATCACAATATCAATTTGGGGGGAGGGGGTTCATGTCTTGATAACTTGTCGGGTATTGTTTGTTCGAGACGGCAGACAAGGTGTTAACTTGTGACAAGTGTCCCAAGTCCTTTTGACCTCGATTGTGGGTTCGAGGATTGTCAACATTGAACACACATTTGGTATCATTTAGAAAAGTAAAGATATTAATCCCGAATTGCTCTTGAATCCATGATTACTCAGTAATACATAAAATGCTGAAGCTTCACGGCCATTTTCATGTTGTTATGTAAATTTTGATCAGGGTTTCCCCAAACGTGCCAAAGATAATGATGTAATATATACTGTCAGTTTGATTATCATTTTGCAAACACAAGAAACCCAAGTGAGCTCGTTACTTAGTAGAATACATGACATTAAAGGACTTTTCTTGAATATAATTAAGGCTAACACTGTTACTTTCCAGAACAGCTACTACTGTCATGTACCTAGAGTTTGAAACATCCTCTTTGCTTGTCAGGAAATGTCTATTAGCTTTTAAACGTTTACACGGAGAGACAGCACCTTATATTAGCAAAGCTTTAAAGCTAAATAGTGAAGTCCATAATAGGCACACTAGATACGCCAACTCAAACTTCATTTGTCCTAGATTTAAACGAAAAACAGAAGGTGGAAAGACTTTTGCTGTAACAACCATTCATCTATGGAACAGTCTCCCATTAGGTATGAAGAGATTGGCAAGTACCCATTCATTCAGGAATAAATATCAGAAACTTCTATTAGATTGCCAGCTTTCTCTTAGTCACTTCGGCCCTAGGTTTTAACTTAGGTTTTTATGATTGTATTGTAAACTGAGTTTTATATAGCTTTTAAATTTTTAACTTAAATTTTGAATATTTCGAATCTAGTATATTTTGATATTTTTATGTCTCATTTGTATAATTATGTAATTAGTGTAATGATATTTAGATTTAGAAGGCTACACGTTTATTAGTGTAATTAACACTATTACGTACTACCCTCGGTAAATAAAGCCGTTATTATTATATATATTTATTATTAGAGATACTACTAAGTCTGTTACTTCTGTGATCCAGAAGTAACGGGAACAACGCAGACCGTATTCCCAATATCTGTGCAGTTTATTTAAATTTTCTCTCATTTTCTATAAATTCAGCAAGCAGTTCTTTTTTACAAATCATTGGTACTCGTTCGTCACTTGACGACAGAACAGATGCCTTGCAACGCCGCCTCGTGTCACGGCACAACATGTCACGCGATATCACGTCACGCACTCACCACCAGAGGGTGATCTTCCAGATAACACTAGTGTGCATTAATAACCTGTATTTTTTTACTTCTTGACACAGATCAAGCATTCCTTCGTGGTCATTCTCGTTTAAATTCAACTTTGACGGCCAATTTTCTTCAAATACTTGCTAATTCTATTAACTCTCTGATTTGACGCCATTATCAGTTTTCACGTCCTTTTTCTCATTTTCTTCTTCTTCTTCGTCGTCGTCGTCGTCATTGTCTTCCAGGCAGAAAAGCAGCACATCATTCTCGTACGTGGAGAAAAAGTACCTTAAACAAACATGAAAAAAGAAGTTGAACTGCATCGTTGTCTCCTGTAAATTGCACACCAGACGTCATTATGTACCGATTTTCCTGTCCATAATAGTCATTTAAATTTCCCGGGTGCCGCCATCTTGGATCTTATGACGTCACAATGTCGCGCGCGGGAGATTCAAATGAGTTTTATGGACAGACAGGAAAATCAGTCCATAAATGACATCTAGTTTACAATTTACAGGAAGCCATTTAGGCATCAACAAGGAACATGTGAGAGCCAACATTGTTTTTCAGGTGTAACTCACTGGGGTTGGTCCCATATGCTCCTATCACAGGGCAGTCTGCAGTGTTGATTGGCATGTAGGTGTTCCAGCATGTCTTCCCTTGAGACAAACCTCTCGTGGCAATAAACACATGAAAACTCATAAACCTGATAACAAAACAAGGACTACATCAATATTTTAAAGGGTGCGGAGAACAATATTCAGAGTGGTTTAAAAGGTGCAAACGAGTAAAAGTAAAAGCAGAGGTGTCTTTTTAATCTCTCTATGCTGTTAGCGAGGGAAGAAACCTCTGCCGGCACCCGCGATTTTACATATCTATCTGTACGATTTTGGAGGTTGCAAACGTCAGAAAAACATTGCGGGTGCCGGCAGGCTGTTTCTTCCCTCGCCCAAGCATAGAGATTAAAAATAAATCTCTCCTCGCAGGGTAAACTGAAATTCGTACACGTTTTCTGATGAAGTTGACCATCTTGACCTGCCCATAGAAATCTAGACCTACAAAATATATAGTAGAAACACAGTTTATCTCAGTGAGATAACATACGGTGCCGGTGTACTCAACTAAAACTCGATTAAAGCATGGTAACCGCCGTGGGAAGCGAGTAAACGCTCGAATCGTCAGCTGCTACTCAGAGGTTTCAGCACTGCATGACTCCACAGTACATGGAGTTTGTCCTCTTTGGAGTCAAGACTGCGTAACATGGTTACTGATTACTTCGTGTACTATTAGGTCGCTCTTGCAAGCTCTCCTATACTTATCTCAATGGATAACCAGTTGCTGTAAAGTAAAAACTAGTGTTGGTTTGCATCGGCGGGGAAAATAAAAACTGGTATAATCAACTAAAAGCCGATTAAGGTATGCTAACCGCCGTGGTAAGCTTGACTGGTGTCATTCCAAAGGAATGTCGGCTAAATTCCAGGGCCCTCCTCTTGGCGCTTCCCTAAGAATGCCAAAGCCATGCAAGAAAAATGCAAGATAACGAGCGACATGTAGTGCAGCTAGATATGTTCTTTCATAGTAATGTACTCACCAAGACTATGCTTGGTAGTTAAGAGATCAAATGAATGTTGGTCCTGTAAAGATACGAATGAATACGATAGAGTAAACAGAGAATAATACATAGGCGCGCGCGGATACATGGAATTTATCTTCAAGTGTTCAACTCGATATCTCACGAGTGAGCGCCGCGAAAAATTCCATATCTCCAAGCGTCCATGTATTGTTTTATTTATTATATAAACAATACCTGGACCTGGGCCCGGGCCCGGTTGTTCGAAGCAAGGATAAGCGCGTGACGTGGAAATCGCTGATTGGCTAAGAGGCGATATCCACAGACGTGTGTTCAGATACGATGTTTCTCAGTGCTGGATATCCTTGTAAAACACTGAAGTTTATAGCATAATCGTATTATTCCACTGTTTTGCGTAATTTTGATGACACCACTTTCACTATATCGTAAAAAGCCACCTATCACAGCAGTGTTGGGCAGTGCTACACAAGAGTGCATCCTTCAGTTTAGTGGTATACTAAAGCCAATGTAGAGGTTGCTGTACGTAACAAGCACAATGCATTGCGCAACCCTACACATCCCGTGATACAGGTAATATCTCGCACGCAGCACATCCTGGAGTTGAAGCAGCCGTTTTGTCCTTGTTAGGACTCGTCAGCATGGCATAGCCTCAAAACAACAAGTTAGCCTAGCTACCGATATGGCGATCTAGACATAACCTGTAGTCTGGTTAATCCATGGGCGAGCTAAAAGTGCTTTAAATCCCAGCCACCACGCTAATACGTGTGGGAGAATCCATAAAATATCTTGGTAGTGCAAAAAATGGAAATATAATGGCAGTTTGTGTAGATGTTCCTGTGAGTGGTGAGTACGGCAGAATTACGCGATAGAAATGTCCAGTTATATAATAATCGGCCTTCGCTACCTTCATGTGCTGTAGTAATTGAGTGACAGCCGTGGAAGAGAATTGACAGAAAAGACACACAGCATGTAGAGGAGGCTCAGTCCAGTCACTCCAGTCCCTGTAAATACAACAACAACAAACTAGTAACCGAATACTCCCCCAGGGGAGGTGAGGTGAGTCTCTGTCCAGTCACTCCAGTCCCTGTAAATACAACAACAAACTAGTAACCGAATACTCCCCCAGGGGAGGGGAGGTGAGTCTCTGTCCAGTCACTCCAGTCCCTGTAAATACAACAACATATAGGCAACTGAATACTTCCCGGGGAGGGGAGGAGAGGGGAGAGAGATGACAATAAGTCACTTTCAAGGTCATGCGCAATGTTCATGTAAAGGATTTGTAAAACTGCGCATGATCGTGAAACTGGTGAACACTTCACAGGGTGATAACTGTAACCGATTATCTCGAATAGGCATAAGTTGGGACGCTTTGTTTTCGTTCTGGACAAGCCGTTCTGATTGGTTGGCCCTGGTTACAGTAGTCCCACAGTAAAAAGATATACCTGAACGAACGAATACGGTTTTGCAGAAATGGAAGATCTCTACTTTCCTTGCAAGTGAGATATTTTGAGTCCAAAAGTTGTAATCGTAGTAAACGTTGTACTCATAGATAGTCTAATACTAGTAGTTTCAAATTGAAAGTGACATGCTGTCAAGCGAATATAGTAGCAATTGATTAGAATCTAAGCCATGTATTAAGGCCATCATATACCCATCTATTATATTATAAGAGCACGATTTGAATGAATGAAAGTATTCATCAAAGCTGAACGCAGAGTAACAAACAGAGCATTGGCCTCGTGCTCACTTTTGATTAATCCCTGATATTCTTTGTCATACTTTATAATCCAAACTAACTGGTTGTCATTTGCTGCTTTGTTTGCCTCAATGGGCTCCACCACAACGGACGGTACACGTGTGTATTTCTATGGAATTGAATCGCAGATCAACGTACCCTGCGAGCAGAGGCTGTCGCCGAGAGAAACCTTTATGCGCCATGGTATTTGGATTTCCATTGGCAGAGAAAAACGAGACGGTAAACATTGTAGATTCGTTGTAGATTTCAAATTTCCTATTGTTAACGGCAAGAGAACGGCGAAGAAGTGAAAATAAATATTCGAGGGTATAAATCAATGTTTTCTTTAGGATAAATTAAGGTAGATTTATTGAACGGTAATTTCAAGGTATTCTGAGCAGTTCAGCAAAATAAGAAGATGACAAAGCCGGAGTTTGAAGCCCTTATAAATCGTCGGCAAACAAAAACCTGCGTGACGACATAAATAACGGCTGCGAAGGATACTGTGGGTTCTTGCAGAACCAGCGAGGATCGCCAAAAAGTCATGCCCATAAATTTATTTCATTTATCAACCGAAAAGTCTAAAATGCGGGTCGCGGGTCACTGGTCACGGTTCACTAGTTACTATTTATTTATTTAAATCGATCGTTTGGGAGGGGAAGGACACAAATTGCAGCACAAACGCGCACCGTGGAACGTGACTTGTCCTTGAGCCATGCTGAGCAAGCGCGGACCACGGGGGTCTCACCGCCCCAAATCGATAATATACTGGACGATTTGATTGGCTGAGACTGCTTGACGTGGTGAATATCTGTCAACAGTTAACCCTTCGCTGAGGGACAAGTCACGTTCGACACCAAGTTTTGATCCTAATGGTCGTCAAAATAATCAGAATCAAGTTTCCTTTAATTTTTCTTATTGTTTACATATTCCACGTTACATGTACAGTTGCATCCTCGGGAACCGAGGGCGTCGCAGCGCCAGAAACGCGAGAAACGAGGCAAGAGGCGGCGAAGCTCACTCAAACCATATATCACAGCGAGTGACAATCATTCACTTGTAATGGTTGCTTGTAGTTAGTAACGTGATGAAAACTGGATCAAAGCTAATACTCGATATCACGTGTGAAATCAATTTTATGATTCCTTACCATTGCCATTTAGCGCTTGTTGATTAAAGAGAAATAAATAAAAATTAGGCACTGCCTAAAAACGGAGCTTCCGATACGTGACTCGGTGTATTTACATGGTCGATGACGTCATACTACCACGTGACCATCTGGTTTCACCCCCTTAGACCCCAGACAACATTTTCCAAGTTACTATCTGACACTATCACTGACACTATCTTAAATCGTGACCAGTGACCCGCGACCAGTGACCCGCCGACCTGCAACCTGCACTTTGTGGCCTCCGTGCTCGCCAGCTATACACTAGTCACGTGCTCACTTTCTCACGTGACCAGACTCATAAATAATCCCGACATACAGAGAAACAAACAGAGAAACAAACAGACAGACATCGCCGTACTTTCAAACTTGCAGCGATTATATGTTGGCTCGCCTCGCGGCTCGAAATATACACGCAACGAGTTCTCGCATTTGATTGGCTGAGAGCAGCTGTATTTATGCTAAACACCAGTGCCAAATCGTGTAATACCTGTGCCGAACAAGTCATGTAATACCCGAGTGCCAAATCATGAAATCATGTAACACCTCAGATGTGAACAAAATATATCCAACCAGAACTCACGAATTGGATTGACTGACAGGCGGCGGTGTTTCCAAACTTTTGAAACAATGTCAGTAGAACAATAACAAAGCCGATATTTCCATATTTACTGCCGGGATAAGTTGAAAAACTGAAGCAAAATCCTTTGAATAACATCACGACAAAAAGCATAAATACGCGGATGAATATTATTAACAATAATCATATGGATTTGTCGCGTAATTCTGGATTAATATGAACTCGTGAGATTTTTCAAAGAGCGTCCTACGGGCTCATGGAATTTTGATACTCTTTGAAAATCTTACTCGTTCAAATTAATCCCGAATTGCACTCGAATCCATGATTACATATCTGAAGCTAACTACTGACGCACACAACACGAATAATCTGTTGCCCAACTGCATATACATGTAGCTCTGTATTTTTGATTGGGATATGAAGTGCAGTGTCTTACTCATTGTTAGTATTCTCTTGGTCTTGTGTTTCGTCATCATCTTCGTTTTGTATTTGTTCCCATGTCTTTCCCAGCTCCTACAATAAACAACACAGGTTTTTAATACGACATTATGGTATTTTGGTTGGAATACAAGATCTACGATCCTTGCAAAACTGAGGGGCGAGGGGTGTAAAATCATATATATATCCTGTTAATAACGGTGCCCTCCCCCATTAGAAGTGGCTTGAATGAAGTTGCAGCTTTAAAGTCAGACCTCTCGCATTGGAAGGCCTTGGAAGATGACTTGTAGAGACTTGTAGAAGGTGCTGCCTTTGTGAAACAACTGCAAATGGTTACCTTCACGTCTTCTCGGATAAGGACGTAAAATCGTAGGACTAAGGGCTGGATGTCAATTGGGGCGAGAGCTCTGTTTCGTTCCCTTGTCACAAGTGATGTGACGAATTCACTAAACATACACCAACGCAAGTGCAGGCACTCTCAACACATTCCTATAGCTGTGACTTGAAGTTAAATTTAGAAAGATTGTTCACAGGCATAGAACTATCCACCTACATTATATTTAATCTTACTGTTTTCTGGTGAAGCAAAATACACAGGAAATCAATTAACTTGGCTTGAATACTGTTAATAATTGAATAGTCTGTAAGAACGGCTGTTGTCATTGTTATGCAATGTCTTTAAAAAGAGGTTTTGGATGGTGGGGCATCAAACAGTTGTAACATTTTGTTGATGCTTGGCAGTACTTTCAATAAATGTTGGAGTAAGCAGCTGTGAATGAAGAGTACGTGTCTGTAATTGTTTTATTTCAATAGCCTAATCAGCAGTAGCTGGCTGGAAGTGGGTAACTACATTGTAGCTGGCAGTTTTTGCTGGAAACCCCGGCTGTTGGGACAAATTACCGTTAAAGTGGTGGCAATATGGTCTAAATTGAAACTTTGTTGACAAAAATGGAATATATTTTAGTTTTTGAAAACAATTGATACAAATATAAGCCATTTTGGGCTTTGAATTTCGCGGGCACTGCCAGCTTGTATCTGATGACGTTTCTCACGGTCCCTATTGTTAGACAACAAAAGAGCTATTGTTAGACAACAAAAGAGCTATTGTTAGACAACAAAAGAGCTCTTGTTAGACAACAAAAGAGCTATTGTTTTCGGACAATAGAGACTGATGTGAAACGTCATCAGATCCAAGATGGCGGCCGCCACGAAATTCAAAGCCCTACATGGCTTATACTTCAAATTTCTTTCAAAAACTAAAATGTTTTCAACAAATTTCAAATTTCGACCATATTGCCAACAGTTTAACGACAATTTGTTCCAACAGCCACGGTTTCCTGCGTGGAAAAGCCCATAAGTGAACCCATAAAGTAAAGTATGAATAAAGTAAAGTTCCATGTAAATTTTCAGGTCCAAATGTATGTGGAATCATGTTAAAAATAATCATTAGAATCTAAGTAAGAGGCAAACTAAAATTTGTCGATAATGGAAATCTTACCAGGTAATTAATAATGAAGAACTTGTCATAGACTTTGTTTTTGGGATTGATCTTCTTGTGTAGTTTTTTCCTCATGTGATCCTTCAACGTCTGTCTGTCTTTAAACGTCTTTTCACAATACAGACACTGAAGGCTTGAGAATAAAACAAAATGTAATGAATAGCATTCGCCTACCCGGGCTTGTTTGATTTTCATAATGTCAACAACAACAACTACACTGTACTTTATTACCATAAAGTGAGATATAAATAAATTTAAAATTGGAATAACTAATAAGGTAATAGTCACCCAGAATAACTCAAAAGTGAATTGAGCTAGATGCAGGCTTATATATTAAATCATAGTTAATAGAGTGGAATGGTTATGAAACCCAGCAACCTTCTTTGTTTTATGTCTTTGTTAGCGTTACCGTGCACAAAAAATAGAAATTGCAGTATGTTAATCAATCAGCCAATAGAAATGTGTGGGTTCAGTCGTTCAAGGAACGCTAATGAACTATGACCGTGCACAATCTTTTGTCTTCCCACCCTTCCAACATAAATCGCAGCGCCTTTGTTATCCCCTTCGAAGTTTGCCGGGTTTCCTAACCATTTCACTCTATTAACTATGATTAAATTTGAACAATGTAAATAAAGTCGAATGTTAAGGAAATTATTATGAAAAGCTTACAAAATGAGGTGTATGTCTGTTAAGTTATAAATATAACGAATTTAATAAGTAGAAAATATAGAACAAGCTAACAAAAACGAACATAACAAACAAACAAACAACAAAGAACTTTATGCTACAAAGAAAAGACGAAATAACGGGAAAATGAAAGACATTTACAAGCAAGGAAAAATCCATTTTGGCATCCAAGACACATCACTGATGCTCTACAAAAATTGGTGTTCACAGGCTGAAAGCTGATTAGCTAATTCTCCAATTAACCTATTTCAGTTGGTTCAGAACTAATAGAGTTCTGAAGTGATGGCGTCACAAATATATACAAAAATTACATTTTAGGATTTTTTTTATACCTAAACCAATCTTTCAGAAATTCTTAGTTAAAATGAAACCTCACTAAATTTCTTAGATAAATATTTGAGAAAAAAGTGGCTGAGATATGGACCTTTAATTGCAGAAATATCTCCAAACAACGTCTCTTATTCTTTGGAACCAGTGAAATATCACAGACCTTGTATGGCAAAATTTTGAACTTTAAATGCCATTATCTCTGCCTGTAATGGTTATAGAGATTTTGCACATACCCTAATTGAAGCGTCATCGATCTCACTGGGTGGTTTCCAGAACTATAATTTTTTGTGTGAAATTCATAATATGATGACATCACACTTTAGAACTCTATTAATCCTATCAAGTGTTAAACCAATGAAAACCAGTTCATAAAGTGTGTTATTGTGTATATATATGTGTATTCTTGCATATTTGTACTTGTTTTCACCTGTATTGCAATAAAAGAATAGCAAGTTGTATAATACAATAAAGTAAATCAATTAACAACTGACTATCAGAATCAAAGATGTTTTCCCAAGCTTACAAAATTAATGTACTTACTTTGTGAGTTTGTTCTCAAGGACATCAAGAAATTCATTAATGTGCACTAGTTAAAGGAAATAAACAAAAAAACAATATCAACAAGTCTACCTTGTAAAGTTTCATAACTTTCATGAAGCTTATGATTAACAAGCTATTAAGTTGCAGCATGTTACGACTTGTTGAATCAACAGTCAAAATCGTTCAACGTTTGTTGAGCAACACATGTATATTTGTAAGACCTTCAGGGGTGGAAGGATCCAGGGGGGTTCAGCGAGTCATAGGCGGGTTGCAAAAATATATATATTTTAATCTAGAGACTCTGAAATACCATTTCTAGTTATCTCCAGCAGTCATGGAGGGGTGTTGGGGGGGGGGGGGGGGGGGGGGGAGAGGGTGGGGAGGTTGCAACCAACCCCCTTAACCCAACCCCTGGATCTGCCTCTGACCTTATAAGTTTATGTTGTTTCATATCATAGTTCCACTCCATGGCAGCTGCCATATTGAATGATCGCATGCACGATAAAGTGACATGATCACAAGTGATAATATGATTGGTTGATGTCCTTCGACAAGTGTTATAAGTTCTGACGTTGTTTCATAGTTTCACTCCATGGCGGCTGCCATATTGAATGATGCACAATAAAGTCACATGGTCACAAGCGATAATTTGAGTGGTTGTTGTCGTTCAACAAGTTGTAACTCTTGAATGGAATACTGCCTGATTTTCACACGATTTGAGTTTGTCTGCTAAGGAGGAAGTGAGTAGACGACCTGAAACCTGAAAATCAGGCTATATGGAATAGAGCATGTCTCTATTTCGTTAAAGTGTATATAAGGTCAAACATTTTTATCACTTATATCGATTCTATGTCAAGTGAATAATTGAATATTTCTCAATTTGAGTATTCCATACATGAGTTAGAGGTTTATAATTATAATATATTGAAGCCAGTGACGTAAACCCAGTCGTCATTTATTATACAAAAATATACTACTCTGATAGAGATAAATGACCTTTTGTAGACATCTATGTTATATTTGAAGGTTATATTGTATATCACAATATATTAATTTTTGTCAAAATCAGTAAACTGTTTCATTTACAAGGAAAAATGAAAGTGAATTCCCGAATTTATGTTAAATTTACGTCACATAATTAGCATACTGGAATTAGAAACCTCTACAACTCATAGATACAACACTCAAATCAAGAAATATTTTACCATTCAACTATTCACTTGATGCAGAATCAATATTAATGATACAAAAAATTGACCTGATATACACTTTAAACATCACAACATTTTACATGTGTATGATACACGGTTCAACATTTGTTAACCAATGTTTCAAAAACTCATGAATAATTAATGAGCATTTTGTCCAATCAGATGAAGTAAATCAGTCACGTGCATGCTCCTTTATCCCTGATAAAATCTCATCATTCTAAAAGGCCCGCGGAGGGATTTGAATTCTGTTCCAGGGGAAAACGGGGTTAATGATTGAGACAATGGAATTTCTATTGATGTTTCAGCTTTCTCATTGAATTGCTAATTAGGAAGAACATTTTATATAAAGAATACTAATGAACATGAAATTATATATAAAGTTTCATCCTAATTAAGAATTCACTGATAAAGACCCAAAGATAGCAAAAAGTACACGGAACATAAGGTACCTAGATAATAAATTTTGCACTAAATTTACTAATATTAGCAGACTAGCGAGATACACAGATATTTTTTTTTTAATGAAGTTATCCAACTACCATTACTTGTTTACTGAGCCACTGTTTAGTTCCAATTATTAAACCAAACTCAAAGCCGTAAAATAATAAAAACGTGCATTAAACTAACATATTTTGTGCCGGAGTCAAAAATTTAGAGTCAGTCACATCGCTTTCCAAGTCTTGAACTTTATCGAGGTAAACCACAACACCAAATCCTTCAAGTGCAGGTTCTTCTTGCATTGCAAAATGCCGCTTCAAACAACATAGTATGGTAATTTCTTCATGTCATTCCCTTGAGATGTTCGTAATTGCAGGCGGTGATTACTCAAATATTTTGCATGGCGTTGTGAATACAAAGGTTCAACGGTTCATTAAGGGCGCGTTCGATTGACCGTATTACGGAATAAGAATAGATGGAATAATCTCTGGAAATCACTGGATCAGGCACATTTTGCACTGTAAGTTACTAACATTTGCTGAAATGTGATATTTAGGATACATTTCCTATTCCATAGATTAAAAATTCCCGATATAAGCAATTTGTAGTGATCATTCTGTGTATTCTTATTCCGGAATACAGTCATTCGAATGCACCCTTAGTAACCATTCCCTTGAGATGTGCGTCTTTCTTTCATTGCATTCTTAAAGCGTTTTTGAAGCCGTTTAAAACACTCACCGCACATGTTTTATCAAGTCTAAAAATTATCGGGCTTGGCCCTCGAATTTTTAAACTTGATAAAACACTGCTGTTCGTGTTTTAAACAGTACATCATAGGCTTAACACTAGATAATTTTATAGTGTACATACAATGTACATGTTGAACGGTAGGAAACTAACGGAGAACTATTGGCAGTCACTACATCGTTAGTTCACCGTAATCCGTTATAGTTCACCATTACTTCTCTGTTAATTTCCCATTACTTCAGCGTTAGTTTCTTATGATACAGCTTGTACACTTTATATTAATGTCGCTCTTCGCTCAGTGATATACCAGTGCGATTTGGATGCCTAAACAAAAGACAACACTGTGTTTGTGGCGGTAAATGGGGGAGACATGCCCAGCCAATAGCGTGATAAGGCTGGCGTAACAACATTTTGCACTCTAGCTATTACAATAACATTGTAACAATTATACCTTGGCCTTTAAAGCCTCACTCATCTCCAGCACACCCATGCTGGATTGGATAAGGGTATTGGCAGCGCAGGCCTTGACCTTTTAAAACCTCACTCATCTCCCCAGCACTCTGCGTGCTGGATCGGACAAGGGTATTGGTAGGTCAGCAAATGCAACAAACGCACTGCAAGCTCGCAGTGACCGCTCAATAAAATGCCACATAAAGCAACCCCTATATGCTTGGGGAAGTTGCCAGACAGACTTAACCGCTAACTGAAGGGATGATGACCCCAGTTTATTCACTATAACTTTGTCTAGCAACTACATGCAAGTGCTATTACTTTGTCATAAGCAAATACTGAAGACTACCATATCAAGGGAGGGTGGGTGGGCAAAATTTGTGAACATCGTGTACTGCTTTTGGCCAACTCCCCAAAGTATGAGACTGAGATACTTTGACCCTGAAGCTTTATGTACCCAGACAAGTTCCTGTCATGTGACTTTGCTAACCAATGCTACAGTCTGTATTATATTGACAGTAGACGTCACAAGTCTGGAATGGAGACATGAATGCTTTATTGAGTTACTGAATACGAAAACACCCAATCACGTGTACCCTTAGAAATTGCTAGCCGAACAACAGACAAAGTGGACTTTGGAGCGGGTAAACACCCAACGCCAGACTAAACGTACCAACGTGACCCGAGGGCTTACGGCTCCATTAACTAAAATTAATGACCCAGATAGGGTCATTAATTTGACACATAATTAATATTTCCAACTCACCCAAATTATCAGGAAGACCCATGCTAAACCCGTGATCTTCTACCATGTGGGATATCAGAAGTGATCTGATTATTGAAAAATGTCACCAGTTACATTGTAGCACATGTGCCTAAATCATTTGTTTATATTTATTACACTTTACCACTTGAAGCAGGGCAGAGAGCCGACTATACAAAGATATCTGTATTCGAAAGAAATTAGTTCTGCTATTGTATTTCTCTGTGTTACATGTCTATGAAGACAAATCAGTTTTCAAGTTCGAAAAATAAATTATTCTCTGCTGATAAATCTAGCTTGTGTGGCAGCTCGATTCAGTGCAAATTCTCCCATATCGTACATTTTTTTTTGTACGTCACACATACGTGTAACAAGCCCACCAAACAATCACATCTCCAGCAAAAAGAAAACACAATGGTCTGATTAGTCCAGCTAAATTGTATTCAACGCCACGGACAGTATTGCAGAAGTAATTTATTCCCTGTACCTAACGTCACAAATTGCAGGACTTGAGCCATCTGTACATACATGAAGTGGAGGTTGTGAGGAAGGGTTTCAGATTTTCTTTTCTCCAACGCGGAACACAATAAATTGAATTACACATGTAGCCTAAGACAGTATTTTCACATATAGATTGATTCATAGGGCTAAAGTTGATTTTTGACTACAGTTCTCAAGAACCCAGCTTTGTATGATTTAACATCCTTATCCGAGAAGACGTGAAGTTTGCAATTTGCAGTTTGAGAACAAGATTGTTTCACAAATGCAACAACTTCTCTTAAGTAGCTGTGTCACGGTGAGGGGCCTGCAGTTCTGTTCTGGGCCAAAAGAAAATTATTTTCAGTGATTTTCATACCAACTGACGAGCACGTGTGGGATGGTTGAAATCAAAAGAAATATGCAAAAACGACTAACAAACTGTACGTAGATCTACATGTAGTCTCCAAGGAAAATATTTGCATATCCTTTCATTCAAGAATTAAGGGAGGGCGACTAACTGTTTGTAGCCAATTAACACACACCAATCGAATATTGGGCTAAAGTGAACCTGAATCCGCACTGTAATAAAACTGGTTGGTAAGTGGTCTGTAAGTGGTGGGTAAGTGGTCTGTAAGTGGTGGGTAAGTAGTTGGTAAGTGGTTGGTAAGTGGTCTGTAAGGTGTGGGTAAGTGGTGAGTAAGTGGTGGGTAAGTGGTGAGTAAGTGGTGGGTAAGTGGTCTGTAAGTGGTGAGTAAGTGGTGGGTAAGTGGTGGGTAAGTGGTCTGTAAGTGGTGGGTAAGTGGTCTGTAAGTGGTGGGTAAGTGGTGGGTAAGTGGTGGGTAAGTGGTGGGTAAGTGGTGGGTAAGTGGTCTGTAAGTGGTCTGTAAGTGGTGGGTAAGTGGTGGGTAAGTGGTGGGTAAGTGGTGAGTAAGTGGTGGGTAAGTGGTCTGTAAGTGGTGGGTACCGTATTCACTCACGGATAAGCCGCACTTGCAGATAAGCCGCACCCCGAGTTTAGAAGTTTGAGTTTAGGGGAAAAAAGTTTTTTGAAGAATATCAAACATACATTGTAACCTTCATCGGACTTTCAAACTGGAGAAAACTCCCAAAGTTGTATCTGTAATTTCAGTTCTGAAATAGTATAAACTTCATGCCTACATACTTAAATACATGACCTATCTTTCCATAGTATTTGTTTACCGAGATCTGTTCATTTGGGTCACTTTTTAGATCGAATTTTACATGTCAACCAACCAACAATGTGCTCACATTCGTCTGTAGCTTAGTAACCAGGCATCTGTTGGAAGAGAGAAAACTGGACACTAGAAGTTTTGTTTTCACTGAATGAAATCAAAACGTTTGCTTTTTCATTAGCTGTCCATTGATACATGTATCATGTCTAAAAGGATATCTGAAAGCCATCTATTGAAAAAAAACTAGTTTGGAAGATCAGTTCGACTAATTTGATGTTAAAGTTTTGAACAGTGACGACACAGTGGCCATTTACAAAATGTACCATGCGAATACTCAAGTCAAGGATAGCGTGGTATTTTGTTGCTCGTGGAGGAACTACCGGTATAAGCATTGAAGTAACAGGCCGACGACAACACTGCAACAAGCTTTGTGGTGGAATGGAGATCCCATGTGTGGTGACATTTAGTTTCTCCAGAAAAGCAGCTATAAACCATGTTAAAGATGTTTTGACGAAGAAGGTTTAACGGCGGCAAGAATATAACTTTAATACATCAAAACGGCTCAATTGAGAGCCACCAAACTGACCAGCTGTGCTTAGTTTCTTTTGGTTTTGTGTTAACTCACTTGTTCTCACAGATAAGCCGCACCCCCGATTTCAAACGTAGATTTTAAGTAAAAAGGCTTACCCGTGAGTGAATATGGTAAGTGGTCTGTAAGTGATTGGTAAGTGGTGAGTAAGTGGTCTGTAAGTGGTTGGTAAGTGGTGAGTAAGTGGTCTGTAAGTGGTGGATAAGTCAGGGACTGCGGAGGGGGTGGGGCAGGTCAGGCTATAGCCCCACCACTTTTTGGGGGAAATATTTAGCAAGAAAGTCCCCTGGAAAACGAAGAAAATGGCATTTCCGAGGCTCTAGATTTCAAAATTTCCTGGGGGGCATGCCCCCAAACCCCCCTAAGCAGCTTGCACCTTCGGCGATCGTTGCACTGTATGGTTGTTTTAGCCCTACACTTTTAAGGGTACTCTGCTGTCCCTGTAAGTGGTGGGTAAGTGATCTGTAAGTGGTCTGTAAGTGGTCTGTAAGTGGTGGGTAAGTGGATGGTAAGTGGTCAGTACTGATTAGTTTTACAATGCAGATTGTTCACTTTAGCCAAACATTGATTGCATACATGTGTAGCACCACGACACAGCTCCTTTAAGACCCTGAGTGTTAATTTGTTCCAGCTGGGGTTTGAACCCTTGACCTCCCGCACATCAGATGGGCACTTAATACATAATTAAGGCCATTTGTAAAGCAACAATAAAGTGACAGTACATAAGCCAATCAAGTCTAACCTGTTGCCGTTAAAATGCTGCTTGCAAAACAAGCATGTTCTTGAGAAGTGAGTGTCGCTTCTCTCGCGTTGCTGTGACTCCAAGATGTCTGCCTGTAAAATGGACAGTAAAGAACAGTCTACATCATAAATTTTAAAAATATCCCCATATTTGAATCTGCTGGTCAATTGCTTACCACACTAGCATATCAACATACTGTAGGGAGCCGGGGTGGCGCAGTGGTTAAGAGCACTTTGCCTCTCACCTATGTGGCCCAGGTTCGATCCCTGGAAGTGGTGCCATACATGAGTTGAGTTTGCTTGCTCTGAGGGTTTTCTCCGGGTTCTCCGGTTTTCCTCCCTCCACGAAAACCAATATGCTAAATTCCAATTTGACCTGTGAATTAGCTGGGTCCTGGCATTGATCAGCCTCTTATGGTTGTTTCAGGTCATGTTTTTTTTGTAGAGTCATGTAAGTATGTATTCCTAGGGGGGAGGGCTGTGTGGGAAAAAAATACATGTATATCAAATGAATCCATTCGAAAAATGGCTGTCACTGATTTTCATGATTTTGATATTCAATATTATTTTCCATGTTTATACTTATTATAGTAATATTTAGCACTTTGAGAATGAAACAAAAAATCCTTGCAAAGCAAATGCAATCAACTTTTGAAACTCTAAAGACACATGAAAACAAGGCTAGTCAGTCCTGCCATCCTGAATTTCATACAAAACTATCTTATTTTGAACCTCAATAACTTTGCAGCACTTGGTGGTAATTGCCCCTTAAATTTTATAATTAACATAATTAACTTTTTATTTTTTGCATGCTCTCTAAAGTTTGATGGCACTATTTTTCAAATAGGTAAGAATCTACAACTATACTGGAAACATTCAAAGAAGAATGTTTGAGAATTACTTTTATCATTGTTCCAGCTTTTTGTACACAAACAGTATTGGGAAACTTTATACTGACCAGTGCTGTACAAGGTACTGGTATTAATACTACATTGTGTGATGAAACTAGACTGCAGGTTATCTACATGTATAGCCTAGGAAACAATAATCCAAAGTACCAAGAGATGGGAAGGGTTAGACGAGTATGACCTGGGGTACTTACTGTGCACATACGTCAAACAATCTGATTATAAAATTTAAAAATAATTAAAAAGAGAAATAAAATAACCTCAACCAGTAGCCCACATTTTCCAAGCTATAAATAACCAGGTTTAAATTATGTGCACCATGAATGTGACATCATAGCTCTGTAATGATAATAATAATAATAATAATAATAACAACAACAATAATAATTTGATATTTCATTTTTTAAATTACATGTATGTTGCACATAAAACCTGGTATTTTATGGGTTGGAGAATAAAAAATAATGATACAATCTTCATACCAGCTTAATTTGCTGCAGCTTTTCCCTTAGTGCCCTGTCTTCTGGTAAAGCATCACACAGAAGATTGTATTGGACTTTTGGGCCAACATCTAGATCATACAGATAAAACAGTCTGTGAGTCAGTGGCAATCAACTTGCAATTAAAATTTTGGCATTATAAATTGGTAATTTAGATTGCCTAAAAGCTTTGTACTCAATAATTCAGTGTTTTCATGTATGTGTATTAGTATTACACAGTGTACAGTTCAAGTGTCTATACATTTATATGTTGTGATATTTAAGGGCAATTGATCTGAGGAAGTTAGCTGTGGCTTATCTACACCACACACAATTGTATAAATGTTGTGTCAAAAACTTTAGTTCACAACTAACTCAAGCCAGTTAGCCCTCATATAAATAACACATTTTCGTGAACTACATGTACATGTATATGTAAGCCACAGCTTAGATAAGCTGCATTGAACTTCCCCTTGTTTAAATAAATTATTGTCCTATAAGGTTAGAGGGTGATTAGTTAAAATACATGATACTGGACTGTACATATCTGCCATATCTATGGCAGCTACACCTAACTCCCTCCACAGGCAACTCTGTGGCTCAATCTGGGGTCAAGGAACAAGTTCTTTCTTCTGACTCCTTGAGTCGCAGGTAACCTAATTTAGATTTTTTTTTCACGGTTTCCAGTACTTAGAGATGTCTGGAGAGGAGGCTATGTTACATCAGTCTAATCAAACTTATGCCAGTAGAGCAATTATATGATTGAATGAGCCAGACCGGTCTTAAGCAATTTTTCAAGCCAGTCTCATCATTGTTAACAGTGACTCATTCTTACAAGAGTTTATATGGAGCCCAATCTGAACCCATACTGATGTAAGTTTGTACGAGTCTCATGTAATCACCCTCTTAGATGAGTGACATTTATTTGCCCCCTCTCCCCCCCAAAATAAACAAACTTCTTTTCAACAGTTTTGTGACAGAGTATGCAATATTTGTTCCTACAGAAAATCTAAAGTTTCAATAATGTTTTAATTCAGCCTTTAATTTGATCCAGACAGTAATATACAGTACCACTTGGAAAGAGCCACAGTATTGGCTTATCCAACAATACAAAACACCCTTAACTTTAGAACGTGCAGTACAAAAAAACAATAGAGCTACAGTATAATGGTCCAATCAGAATACAGGTCTGAAAGTGGTACTGTAAGTTACTCCTTAATTTCCTTGTAACATATTCCATTATAAAAGATTATAAACACCTCTCACCATTAGGTTTACTGTTGATGTTGATAACTGAACAGAAGTTGCTGATGGGTTCATCTTTGAATCTTGCCTTCCAGTATTCACAATATCTAACAACACAGAAAACATTGACACTTAAAAGCCTGCGACACTATGGAACATAGGCTTAATTGAAGGGCTGTGTGCACCAAGGGCTTAAGTGACTCCTGATCATGTTCTAAATTCTCACTTGGAAAACAAAGAATTTGAAGGAGAATTTAGAATGTGATCAGGAGTCACTTATTCCCTTGTTGCACACAGCCCTTCAAATGTTTGGTTTAAAGGTACAGTTGTATATATATGTGCCACTAGCTGTTGGCATTGAAACTCATACCCAGTCAGAGACCCCCAAAGGGCCCAGAATGCCTGACACCCATTTTAGTTTTCCAGAGAATAACCTCAGGTTGAAAGCAGAGAGTGTATTCCACCCAGAAGTACACAACAGAGTAACTCACACCTCATTTTTCCATTCCCACTCAACTCAAAATCTCCCAGTGACATAATGATCTCACAATGCTGTCTGGTCATGTACTTGCCAACATTGCAGAAGTTAAATGTGGGATGGGAAATAGAAGTCAAAACTTTTGAAACATTCTCAGGGAATATTATTTTCACGTCTGAATGAATACATATAATAAAATTTTGTCACAGTTCCACCTTATGATACATAATTTGGGATGGTTGGGTATGAAGTATTGACAGTCAAGCCGATAAGTGGAGCTGCAAGTAGATAATGCTTCACTTTCAATAAGTAATAAATAATTATTATTATTTCTATTTCCAAGAACAAGGCCACTTTACAATGTAAATAGGTCAACTCCAAGATAAATAAATAAATAAAGCTACCAAAAAGAAAACTGGATTTGAGCAAAATTATAGAAGATAATTGGATCATGTTTACTTTAGGTGCCTGTGGTCAAGTATCGACGGATAGCATTGATATGTCAACCATGAGTTGGTCGAGACACAGCCGAATGTTGACCAACATAGGTAAGCCTCACCTCTCAACCAACACTTGACTGCCGCACTGTCAATACTTGACTGACACATCACCAATACATCACAAGATAGTGTAGTTGATGAGTGCTCTATATCGTTTTCTCAATTTAAAAGTAAAACTTTGAGAAGCCAGATGAGTCAGACTGGCTGCTCCCCATAAAGCACTATGGGTAAAAATAAAAATAAAAGATACTACCATAGAAAAGTAATGAAAGTAACTGATTCAGTTCTAAAAGGAACAAATCCTCAGTAATTTTAAGAATGTTCAAAAGGCAAACACTACACAATGTGTGAGAAATGAACAGTGAGATTTAGACTGCTACAGTTTTTAAAATAAAGTTCCAGTCATGTATGGTTTCAACAGATGCTCATGATTTTGTGAACTGGAATTAATGTGCCAGCATATTTCTGATCTAATCCCTGTCCTGATAGAATGACAGTACAATTATAGTAATGACCTCCTAAGCTAAGGCTGCTAAAATTAAAAAGGTTTTTCTTTTGGGAGAATTGGGTATCCTGACAATGATGAGGGAGACTTGGATGTCCGAAAGACAGAGGCGAACCATGGTCTTTACACTTAGAATATATTGATATCTCATAACGTATAAAAAAAAGTCAACATGGAAGTTCAACATTAAGTTTCTTTTTGTTTATCATTTTGGCTTAACGGAATTGCTTACATGCATGAACCGTTAACATGAAATTAACTATATAACAATGAACTATAACAAGTGTCAGCATATACATTGTACATACAGCCATTGTCAGAATATTTCTGTTGAAAAAAATCGCTATTCATATGCACAAATATATAAGGACACTTGGCTCTGTCCCTTCAGTGTCCGTATAAGAGAGGTTCGACTGTACTAAGATTTATAATCCCCATACATAAAACATAATACGGACACCTCTATAATACAGACACTTGGCTGACAGTCCCTTCGGTGTCTGTATAAGAGAGGTTCGACTGTACTAAGTTCTATAATCCCCAAACAAAAAACATAATACGGACACCTCTATAATACAGACACTTGGCTCATGCAGTACTAGCCTGTGAGCACAGCTGTCTTGCATCAGGAACCACAATCAAAACATGGCCCAAGAGAGAGAAAACTGCGTATTGAGACAGAAAATTCCATACTGATGACGTTATGTGGCCAGGATCTGGTCGCATTATTTGATTGGCTTGTATATGATAATTAGGCATATTATCCAATTAAATAACATGACCAGATCCTGTCCGCAAAACGTCATCAGTATGGAATTTTCTGTCTCAATATGCAGACGTGGGGTCACGTTTTGATTGTGGTTCCCAATGCAAGACGGCTGTATTCGCAGGCTAGCTAATGCAGTCCCTTTGGTGTCTGTGTTAACAAGGTTCGAATGTACTAAGATCTATAATCTCCATACATAATACGGACACCTCTATAATATGGACACTTGGCTCAGTCCCTTCGGTGTCCATATAAGAGAGGTTCAACTGTACATACCTAAATTACAAGTACTTGTAACTCGAGAAAAAAATGTGATTAAATGCTGTGGGTGAAAAAACAGTACATAGACTATTCTGGGACCAAGAGAATTGGACATACATGTATATGCAGGTGCTAATAATTATTATAGAGGTTTCTGTGAGGAGATGCGGTTTGACTGTATTGCTGTGTTAATATACAGTGGCATGTTAATTAATTTCGAACAATTTTTCAAGACAGCCGTCAATACGACATACGCCCACTATCTCACCGACATATGACTGCTATTCCACCTAGACTATAACGATCACCGTGTTGGCCGACTGTTGACATGTACTTTGCCAACATCTCGACCAGGTATCGGTGGACCGTCAGCCGAGTATCGACCGACACATGGTCAACATAGTGGTCGAGTATCAACCGATGTATCCGCCAATACTATCACACAGGTACCTAAAGTAAACATGATCCAAAGCAGGGTATTCTGCAGTTACTCCCAAGTTTGACATCACAACACAAATAACGTAATTATACCAGGCGTACTTAATCGATGAAAATTGATCATTGGAAATTCAATCGATGACACTCAATGTTAATTAGTTAAGTGATATCGATTGCTATTGGTCAATCGATGAACAATAAATATTGATAGTCACAAAAAAACAAGTACATCAACTAATTTGGGCCGTAATATGAAATCTGCCAAATGTACCTTCTCGTGTCATAAATTTGGGCAACATCTGCGATGACCAACTGATGTTCAATAAGCAGGTGATATAGTACAGCATCGTTCTTGCCTTCGGTATTATCGAATGCCTTCTCACAGAACATGCACACTACTACATCAACATTCGAAGGTGAACATAACTCCTGATCAGGGAAAACGAGAGGACCCATCACTCTCGAGTTATGAGCATATCCTGTATCTAAAAAGAAAACAAACGAAAGCTAAGGCTTCAGGACAACTCCCAGATATTTCGCTTGTGAACGCAACGAGTCGTCCTGGATATCTCACCGTGTTTTCCCGCTCTTTCTTGTAGTTGTAGAGTATTTATTTTTGGAGTGACTTCCGCCATCTTGGTTTGCTGTTTAACTTTGTAACCAGGCGCTATAAATCATCTATCATTATTGGGTTACCTGTGGTAGTAGAACCTGCCATAAGCCCTTTGCAGGCCAAAAAAAAAGGAAGAAGTGAAATAAAAGATGATCACGTATGGTTGGGTACTTTTATATTGACATTCTACTCTAAAGAACGTGTGTGGATTTAAACTTCCACGGAAATGACTCGATAATTTCTGATACACGCTGTGTCATGTAGGCGTTACATGAACGAATAACTATATTATTACGTGTTAATAATACTAACGTGTTAGAGATAACCATGTGCCCCCAAAATATTAACACGTAACACCCTGCACGTAATAACTACACCAACTACGAGAACTACACTAACAGGGGCGTAACCAGCCATTTTTTTTCCTTTAAGGCAGAAACCAAACGAGCGCTGAAGGCGCGAGCTCCTAGAGAGGTCTCAGTTTCCTAGCCTGATTTTCACTACGCCAACTATATGCCAACCACGCCAACTACGGCAACTACACCAACTATGGCAACTCAGTACACCAACTACAGCAACTACGCCATCTACGAGATAAGAACTACACCAACTACGATAACTATATACCAACTTGTTCATGATATTTTATAATCTATCTCTATTTTGTGATGGTAGTCATGAACCCATAACCACTACCAACTTCGGCAACTACACCAGCTACGCCAACTACGAGAACTATACCAACTATGAGAACTACTCCAACAACCAGAACTACGGGCAACTTGTTCATGATACTTCATAGTCTATCTCTCTATTTCGTGACGGTAGTGTTCTGTGCACTCTCGGCACATATTGCCACAAATTATTTATTTACGACAAAAGGAGCTGGAGTACTCTTGAGATATATAACGTAGCATCTCTTCAGTACAGGCTTCAAGGTATCATTTAGACTTTCTCAAAGTCCTTCTTAGCCCCCCGCTTCGATTCTCGCGCTCGATTTTTGACTCAGTAACCGCTTACCAAGTGACCCAGCGAGTTCGACTTGGAGCAAGTCTAGGTATCATTTAAACCATTGTTTTACATGTCACATATTGCAAAATAGACTTTCAGGAAACAGTCACGTACGTGTTGATATCTGATATCACTGACTTCGAATTCAATAACGAATGAATTACAAATGCAGTTTTAGAAAGATCGACACGTGTTGATATATCACTAACTTCAATAACAAATGAATTGAATTCGTAATCCCACTGATGGGAAAGGCTTTACTGGACGGAAAACAATCTTCAAAAATGCAGTTTTAGAAAATCTGTCACGTGACTTAGAACACGAAATCAGTAAATGCGGCTCCGAGTTTAAAACAGCTAGGATGATGAGTGGATGTGTTTAGTTAAGGTTGAAGCCTTTTACCTAAATCAACTTAGAAAAGATGACTACAATGTTTCGTTAACGAGTAATTAAGGCGAAAATGTGCAAAATAGGTCACGTGACTTTTTTGTATCCTTAATATCTCCTTATCTTTACATGATAGTCATGTTTTCTAAGCGTGGTCTGAAACACTGCGGGAGGAGTAATATTTAGCAGGGTTACTCTATATTCATATGTTATCGTCGCAGCCGCATTTCACTTAAACGATTTTATATAATTATGACGTCATCAATCGCGTGATACGACAACCATCCACTTAACAAATTTAAGGAAGTTGATATTAGTATTATGGTGTAATTAGATTTCGTTTAAACTGTTATTTCTGTCCGAAAACATTTTTTAACGTAAATCTATTTTCCGTTAAATGAATCAAACGAGAAATAAATTTATTATACTTTTAGAACATATGACAATTGGTGTGAACGTTTTTATTTTCAAGCAGATAAACTAACTAAACTAAATTTGCAATTACATCATTTTAGCAAATATTTTTCCAGCGCTACAAAGAAACGAGGCGATTGGGTACAGTGAGCTAACAAATCGCGTTACCTTACTATTAGTTCACAGGGGCGGATCCAGGAAATGCAGAAAGAGGGGGCCGTAAAAGTGCAGCGTAAGCCGAACATCGCACCGTATAGGCGCCATTAGCTAAGGGGGTGCGGGGCCCAGCCAACGAAAGGCCCCTCGGCCCCCCTAAATCCGCTCCTGGTTCAGAATGCAAGTGGAAATGAGCTAGAGTCATAAATAGCAGATCTGAACGTATTACGTGCATGTACTGATAGATCATGTAGTGTGTTTGATCTGAAAGCAAATTGCGCTTGACGCCCTGGATCATGTTAAAAGGAGATTGAGATCCAATTTTGCAAATTAATTTGCTTAGTGGTAGCTATAGAGGCCCGTGATGCCAATTATATAAATATAAATCAGTCGGTGATGTCTGGGCCGTGGGGGCCGTCTTCCCCGCAAGTACAAAAAGTCTGCGTTAAATATTTCCTGCCTTAAGCCAGCTTTAATAGCATTATTTCGTGCCCAGATGACCCAACAACATCAAAAAATAAATAGAGATTTATACACTGGATTAGCCGGCGCCATATATCACGTTATTCAAAAGCGGCTCAGATGGAAATGATAAAGCTTCTGGTGGTAGGCCTCCTTTACGATACCTCAATTAACAAGCACACAAACATAGGGAATTGGAAGAGGTTTTATTGAGACCAAGCACCGAGAAAAGAATATTCGAGAGATATAATATATTCCCGGACGGACCACTCAGAGTACTCGGGCGGAGAATACAAGAAACTACACATACTCCCCCTTCCCATTACGTTTTGCAAATAGGTAAGGTTGGTTTCCCTCTGCAAATGGCACTGAAGGCTTTACGTCTTTCAAAACAGGTCTGGATAGAGGGTGAATCCTCTGAATGTAGTCTTTCGTTTCCCTTATATCTACATACACCGCTTATAACTCATTTCTTCCCAAGCAAGAGGTACCAGTGGGATCACACTGTGGCAAACCGTCACGCGCATGCGCGTTTGATGAGGCTAGTGCGCGCGCATCCCGGCAGTTTTCCGCCTAAATTCAAAGAAAACAAAGGCAAGCACGGTCCCCGTTTCTAATTTTAGCTACTTAGATTAATTTTAGATATGTGAAAAGTATTTCGCCAACTGAAAAACAACATAATTACTTTAATAGATTTAAGTTTCCTAGTAATTGAATGTGAGTTTACGAAGTTAAAGAACGTTGTCAAAGAACCGACCCGTATCACAGTATCAACAAAGACCTTAATTGACCTGATCGTGACAACCAATGTAAACTCAGTTCGCAAAACTGGAGTATTACCGCTTGGCATATCGGATCACAACCTAGTCTATGCAACCCTCAAGCTAAATAGTAAAAGACCCCCACCTAAAGTTATACGAATTAGAAATTTTAAGCACTTTAACGAGAAAGATTTTAAGTCTGATATTGAGCGAACACCACTTCACGTTTCCACCGTATTTGAGGACAATGATGACACCCTTTGGGCCTAGGAACAATTGTTTAAAAGCGTATGTGATCTCCACGCTCCTTATAAGGACGTGAAAGTGCGTAGCGTGTCGTCCCCATGGATCAATAACACAATAAAGCTCAATAACATGGATCAATAACACAAAAATGAATCGATGATACAAAACGTTCAAGAAAGCCATCGAAACAAAGGATTCTGAGAAGTGGGCTAATTACAAAAAAACTGAGAAATGAAATCATATCGGACATCAGGAACGCTAAAGCAGCTTATTTCAAGGGGAAACTTGATGAAGTAAAGACCACAGCTGCCTATTGGAATCTACTGTCCAGAGCCACAAATCCCAAAGTCCGAAAAGTAATCGGACCACTAAAACGCGATAATGAAAGCGGCTTGCAGTTGAAGATAAAGAGAAGGCTAACCTAATGAACAGTTTCTTTTCTGACTATTGGAGAGAAATTGGCAGACACCATCGAGCCACAACAGGTACCCAGACATGTAAAAGAAAAGCCAATCCCTTGCATATACGATGCGCGATTATCATATAGGGAGGTCGAGAAGAAACTTATTGAACTGAAATCAAATAAAGCGACGGGCCCTGATGGTATTTCGCCCAGGCTACTACTGCGGCTGGGTTGTCTCTTGCCGCTCCATTGACTAACTTATATTTACGTAGCCTAAGAGATGCCAGAGTTTACAGCGACTGGAAGGTAGCCAGATTAAATCCCGTATTCAAGAAAGACGATGAGTCGGACAGGGGGAACTACCGCCCTCTGTCTATGCTAAGTGTACCGAGTAAAATTCTAGAGTCATGCATCACCGATACAATTGTAGATCATACTTTCACGCAAAACCATCTTGTAACCGACTATCAGTTGGCTTATCGCAAGGGACACTCTACCGACTTACTATTGGTGCACCTTACGGAGACCTGGAGACGAGCTATCGACTCCAAACTTGTCGTGGATGTGGCCTTTATTGACTTTCAAAAAGCCTTTGACAGCATCTCTCACAAAGTCCTAATTCAAAAGCTTGAGCATAATTTTGGCATTAATTAAGGGGAATCTGCTTGATTGGCTAAGAGATTATCTTAGTGAGAGAAAACAGTTCACGGTTATTAACGGAGAATCGTCCGAGTACGCAAACGTAACGTATGGAATTCCTCAAGGGTCTGTGCTGGGGCCGACACTTTTCACTCTCTACACAAGTGACTTACCTAAGGCAGTGGTCTCTGGATCTCCGGCTTTATATGTATGCAGACGATACGACCATATATTGTGTGGGCGAGTCGGTGGACTCCGTCTCTAATATGCTCAACAAGGCGCTAAAGGAACTCGTGGATTGGAGTTCGAAAAATTACCTCATACCTCATCCCAAAAAGTGCGAGGCTATGATCGTACATCGAGGCAGCTTCATTGGCCCGATTAACGCCCTGTCTCTTGGGAACCACAATATAAAATGGGTGACCCACTCAAGGCTGCTAGGTGTCACCATCGATAACAAACTTACATGGACCCGTCATATACTGGAGGTCAAGAAAGGATTTGCCAATAAGTTAAATTTGTTAAAACGCAGCCGGTTTCTACCGCGCTATACGCTTTTAGATTTGTATTCTAAGATAATTTTACCTTCCGTAATATATGCGTTGCCGATCTGGGGTAGTTTCACCAATAAGGATCATGGCTTCCGCGCCTTAGAATCGTTACATTGTAGAGCTGCTAGGCTAATATACGGCCTTACGCGAGATATGCCTTCCGTAGACGTATTCAAGCAAGCAAAATGGGACCCTTTATGCTCAATGTACAAAGTAAGGTTAGCTACACTAGCATATAAAATTTTCTATGAGTGCACCGCCGCTTCTATGGACCATATTCTAGTTAAGAATGACAGAACGCATAATTTACGTAACAGAAATAGGGTTATAGTGCCACGCTTCAATAGCTATTACATGAAGAATTCGATAGCACATAGAGTGGCAATTGTGTGGAACCTGCTCACTCCTGACTTACCGGAGACCTCTAATGTAAAGAACTTTACCAGTATGGCTAGTAAATCACAGGCCCTGCATAATTTAGATTTTGGAGCTGAATCACCGCAAACTACCCCTCACAAGAACGATTATTATAAATATTACTGAATTATTAGTTTTAAAAATAGATGATTAATAACAATGATATGGTCATAACAAATTTAGATTTTTACCAATATATCAGTGTAATTTAAAATACTTTAGTTAGTTTTTAACAACATTATATATAGTTAGCATTTTAATGTGAAATTTGAATATAGTTAACTAGTTTATTTTAGTATTATACACGACCCCACAAGCGGCAACGCTTTAATCTTTTATCGTGTTTAAATAAAAGTTATTGTATTGTATTGTATTGTATTGTATTGTAGAACATATTTAACTTGTCTTTCCATAACAGATTGCTGCCGACTAGCAGGGAACTGCGCACTTACTAGCGATCGTGGGCGCTGCATTCAGCGGTGTTACCATGGCAGTGCCTAATTTAGCGGGCTGCTTTGCATCCACACGCAGCCTTTTAAGGACTGGTCACGTGACTTTTGCAGCCTGTCAATAAAAAAAATTGGCGCTAGAACAACATGGATGACAGGAATGGAAAGAGCAAGCCAAAATTAGTAAAAAGCCCAAGTTTTATATTTCTATCTTTAAAACTGAAGGAATGGCACATTTTTTTAAACTCTAAATTTAACGGAGTTTGTGAGGCTTACCAGTCAGCAGGAATTGAATTCTGTTAAATAATCGAAGTGAACATGAGTTTCTTTCGTTAGTTTAAAAAGTGCCTTAAGCGCAACTTTTTTTAGCTCTTCATTGACTAAACTAAAGTTTCCAAACGTGCTTAAAGAGAACCTCGGCGGAAAAACGAGTTTAATTTGTTCTCAAGTGTTTTGTTATGGTGCCTAAATCTGCTGTTGTTTTTTGTAACCAGTAAGGTACACTAGTTATGTTCTAATTCGCTCTCGGCTCAACCGAACATAAAACATTGATCATGTACGCACGGACCGCGTGCGCCCTCTTTATTAACTTTCATAACTTACACTCAATATCCTTGGGTTGCAATCATTCCTAAGGGAATACTACAATCACAAAAGCGTAGCGGGCATCTTGGTTGGTAGGAACAAAATAAGCAAATGCGGTTTCTTTTATTCCAACCAACCAACATGGCGGCCAGTGCAACCCACCAACACATGGTGATAATCTAGAGCAATGTGAGCTCACGAACACTAGTTGACAATAAACAGTGTTTTAGTGTAATATGAAAATCGAGTAAATATACAACTCACCGGTTTAAACTTATAAACTGGTTACTTCTATGTATATAATACAGCGTTGACTTATTGTATCGTGAAAATAAGTAACACTTGGCAAATTCAAATAAACTCAGTAAACGCTGCCTCGCAATAATAACAGTATTATCTAGTGTACTGTTATTAAAGCATAAAACTGCTACAAAAATCATCTAGTAACTGAAACCAAAACTACGTTTCTAACTAGAACCATATACGGATTTATGAAAATATATAACCTTACGCTCATTGGGTATTTAATTTGGAAGGCGAAACGGCGGACGAAGGACTCGAACTATATATCGACAATATAGTACTGTCCCACTATTAATGATGTATTGTATCTAAAACAACGCGTAACACCCCGATGGCCGGGTTTCGTAACTATGATAAATACATACGTCATTTATGCACCGATACTCCTGTCGATAAAACTCATTTGAATTTTCTGCGCACCTTCTGCGAATTTTCTGCGCACCGCCATCTTGGATCTCATATGTCACAGTGTTACCCCTATTGTTGCACAACAAAAGAGCTATCGTTTTCCAACAATAGGGGCAACACTGTGACGTCATAAAATCCAAGCTGGCGGCGCGCAGGAAATTCAAATTTATCGACAGGAAAATCGGTGCATAAATGACATCGAGATCTAATGTACAATTTACTGAAGACAAACACAGAAATAGACTTAGTCATGCATAACAATCATTTGAGAGCAAACATTGTTTTTCAGCCGAGATTCCCTTTAAGGTGAGATTATACATTTGAACATTGTCTATTTGATCGTTTTTAAAGAAGAATCTGTGGTTATTCATTCTTTTGCCATTATTGTTGAAAATCATTACTTTAGTTTTTGCGAGGTTAACTTCTAATTTATTGTTGTTACAATATTTCTCAAGGGTCTTTAAAAGATTTATGGTACGTGATGTCAAAAACATCTATGAAGGATTGCAAGACCATTTAGAATGTTGTTGTTCCCAATAGTCTACAACACTGCTTCCATTGTACTCTGCTATTGTAACCATTAATGTTCCAACAGCCTATACGTAGAGGTTCTGGCATCGGCACTTACTACCATCTAGTGTTGGGAAAATACCTAGGATCCGCTCTGAGAAATTCAGCCAGGGTATTTAAGGCTTGTAATGGCTACTGATGGTAGTTGGTAGCGGGACGTGTTGTAAAACTTGTTCGCCGCGTGACGTATTCTCCACGGTTATGACTCAGCCCCAAGCTGTATTTCAGGTTGGCGACAAGCTTTTTTGTACCAATTCTATTATTCAGATGGACATCATCAAAAAACACGTTTTCATCGATATTTCCATATTGATACAGGTGACGCGCTGATTATTTACAAAGATGGCATCGAGTCCCGTGCAAACACTTCTGAGACGTTTATTTACATAATCGACGGTTACGTTCTTGCGGTCCTCTCTTGGGACATATGTTCTTATTTAACTGCCTTTCTAATTTTTTAAATAGCTCCGTACGTTTCATATAATAAAATTTACATTTGACGAGAAAATGCCTCTCGTCTTCAACTTCTGTTTGCATTTTGTACAAATTCTTTCTTCTAACTTTTGATATGGCCTCAAATGCCTTCCTATACTTCAATTTGAAGGCAGTGCATGATTGCTGATTCGGAGTTTGGTTAGAGATATTCTGTGCTTAACTACACTTACGTTTTTGAGATATTCCTCTTGAGTGTAATTTTGTTTAAATAATCTATATGTTCTTAGCTTATTGGAATGAGATGGATTTTTTCTTTCGTCATTATGAATTTCTCCATGCCAGTTTTGGATTTCGATATATTTGGATCTTTGACCTAGGTTGTTGAGTATTCTCTTTACGTGAAACGTTGAAAAGTCTTCACTAAAATTTAATTGCTAAATGTAGCTGAAACCAAGTAGGTCAATTACGTTATTTTAGTTATTTTCCAGTTATCCCTACTTTCCTCATTTTTACAAAGAGTTTATTTCGTGGTATACTATTGAAGGCTTTTTTAAAGTCTACAAAACATACAAAAAGCAAATTCCTTTTCCGCTTTGGCTTGCTTTTAACATACTTATAACATACATATAATTGTCTTGAGAATAAATATTCTAACGTCTGTTTCATGATTTTTTCTAAATCCCCCTTGCTCGGGTTGCCCATCGAAGACAAGATAATCATAAAGTCTCTTGTTAAGCACAGAGGTGAAGAGTTTACCTAACGACGAAAGTAAGGTTATGCCTCTGTAGTTTTCTATATCGTCTTATTTTAGCTTTTTAGTACCCTAGTTCTTCTGCATGTACAAATGACTCTCGCTCATAATGACTATAGCTTACGATAATATATATTATAAATAATGTCTGTATTTAATACCATAGTAGTTTTTTTAACGTAGTTAGATAATTAAACTTTTTACACACGACCCCACAAGCGGCAACGCTTAAATACTATCGTGTTTAAATAAAGATTATTGATTGATTCATTGATTGATTGTGTAAAGGGATTATATGGTCATAACACCACTCATTTGGGAAGTTGCCTCATTTCAGTAATTCATTAAGCATGTTATCTCTATCTGGTGATTACACAGACAGACAGAAGAGGTTTATTGGCACTTTGCAGACATTAATGTTTACATCAGTGTTGAATCCAATAAAAAAACATTTTGACTAAGTAGACGAATACTAAGTCTTGTTGTAGGGTAATATATATTACATTAATTTATCATGGAAACAGGTGGCAAGTTACTTATAATGCGGGATCTAATTATAAGGCAATCAGATATGTATTTGGCTGCTCTTCTTGCAATTTTGGGTTTAGGGTAAGGGGTTAAAATTTGGTCATCATTAGTTTTCTTTAGGGATATTTTCAATGTATTTTCCAATGAAGCATAGAATTCGTTTCTCGGCACTTGGTAGTATGTGCATCTATTTATAAAATGCCGTTCATCCTCAACTTCGGCTTTACAAAGAGGACAAAGCCTCTCGTTGGGTGGTTTATATGGGCGCTCATATCTGCCCCTCTCAATTTGTAGCTCATGATTACTTAATCTCAACTTCGTTAGCGCAATTCGATGCTTCACGTTCTTAATATATATTTAACAGATAATTTTCAAGTTCATGTTTATATTTGAATGTTCGATAACATCTTAATTTGTTTTGGTTGTTTTTTCGGTTATTATCATTGAATAGCTCACTATGCCAATTTTGGATTTGAACATCTATTAGTCTTTGTTTTAAATTATTAATAATTATGTTTGGGTGTTCGATTTCTTCCTGGAAAATCCAGACTTCACCGAAACCTAGGTGATTTATATATATGAGAGTCCGGCAGAGTGACATTTGATATCCTCAAGTTTCCACCGAATAAACGAACATTCCAATAATAACCAACTTTTCAAATTGGAGCACCGAAGTGTGTCCTAACCTTGATTCATTTACATGAAAATATCTACTATATCAACAACTTTTACCGACCTCCAGGAGGCTTTTCCCAATTTTCCTTAAAATTAAAGTTCAAAGGTCACATTACACGTTTCCATGGAGACTGTTACAAAAATGTGTTAAGGTTGTGACTTTATCAAATATGTCAAAGTGTCAAGACTATATCTAATAAGCGCAAAGAGATAGACCACCCCCTCTTGATTTGCGGCGGCCATATTGGAGACCCATGCCTTAACGCCCCTTCCCAAGGGGTTCAAGTAAGCGGGAAGTACACACAGATGATTTTATTTGGAGCCTTATACTAATGTGTACATTGGCAGTAACCGAAATAAATTTGCCTAAAAGACAAGATATATCAATAAATAACAAGTAATCACAGAGTGTTATGAAGTTGTGCTACGTAGTTGTCCTTTTCTTTCTTTCTTTTACGCATTCATAGATAAATTTGGCAATTTGTTTTTGACCAGTTCTAGCCTTGTTTGGAGGGTTTATGATTAGTAAAAAATACCTCATTAGGCGTCATTCTGTTTATTTTGATTTTCATTTGATCCTCCAAATAATCGGGTTTTCCTTATATTGCGGTATGCTGGGCATTTTATCAAAAAATGTTCTTCATCTTCGACGCCATTTGTACAAATACATAAAGCACAACGACAACGTGTAGAGTACAGGTTATGAGCTCAGATTTTATTAGACAGAGATATAATAAAACCAGCACCAGGTTACAAATTTAAACTTTACTTCAGTTCAGACCAGATGAAGTGAGCTGCTGAAGTTGTAGTGGAACCAACGTTCAAACTGGATCTACACCGCAACCAAATTCTCGCACGCAAATCCCGCCAGACTTATAGTAACATGGCCTACAGGGTAGCGGTGACGTTATGATATCTTTTTTTGCAGTCATCTCGTCTTTCTGGTCCTCCAATAGTACGCCTGGAGAACGGCCTTGGACGTTCAGGATACACACAAATGCAGCTGCCAGGAACAAGACGACTGTCAGTTTCATAGTCAAGCTGAAAAGAGAACAAAACCTGTTATTTTTTCATCGCCTCCCAGTTAGCTCAGTGGTTAAGCGTCGAGCGGGAGGTCACGGGTTCAAACCCCCGCCGGACAACACTCAGGGTCTTAAAATAACTGAGTAGAAGGTGCTGCCTTTACATAATACAGTAAACGGTTAAACATTCACGTCTTCTCGGATAAGGACGTAAAATCGAAGGACTATAGTGTAGGACTATAGTGAGCTGCAAAGCTCAATACATTGAAAGCCTTATATTGAAATCTTGCTTTGTAAAATTCATTAATAATTCATAAGGGGCTAACCAATCCAAACGCAGCATTCGAGTCACATGAATACCACTGTAAACCCAACCATTAGAGTTTGTTTGATACAGAACCGTGATTAATAAATTAAACATCAGTGTCAGTCTGTATATTCGATTCAACACTGATTAAGTAATGCTCCGGCTAAGAACATGAGCACTGAACGGCAAGGAATGTAAAAAGTGTAAATTTTCTATTGACTATTGTTCTTTCTCGTAATTTCATTGGTTGATACTCGTACATTCAATAGAAAACCAGCAAGGCAATATATTTTCATTTGACCAACACTTGAATAGAAGGTACCCGGGAGGGGATTCTTCAAGGTAAAATGGGTAGGGGTGACCGTCGGAAAACCTCGAAAAATACCCGAAAAATACCAAACCGTGAAAAATTTTCCACCCTAAAATGTACCTCATGGTCTAAAAATCACCCTGAAAAAATGGATTTCGTTTGGACAACCTCTAAAAAATACTAAATCACCGATTTCAAACCCTAAAAAATACGACGATCACCCCTACCAGCCGAATATAGGAAGACTCCCCCCCCCCCCCCCCGGAAAACGGTTAAACATTCACGTCTTCTCGGATAAGGACGTAAAATCGTAGGACTATAGTGTCCATAATTAGCTGCAAAGCTAAATACACTGAAAGCCTTATATTGAAACCTTTGTGCGCGACGTCAAGCGCAGCATGAAGCAAAGGTGCACTAATATCGAGTTATCTTGCTTGGTAAAAATCATTAATAATTCATAAGGGGGCTAACCAATCCAAACACAGCATTCGAGTCACATTAAAGGAGCAGTGTCACGATTCTGATTGGTTGTTATAGACAATGGCAAAATCACGCGCCGCTGCAAATTTCTCTTTCGATTGAAATAAATAAAATGCTGCTTTATAAAAATATAACATCAAACCTAACCATATAATACTGAAGTATAGTTTTAAAGCAATTTCGGCTCGAGATATCGTGCAAATACGCCGATGCAAGCGGATTACTCACGGACTTCTACTTCTGTCACATCTTTTGATTTCTTGTCCGCCTGACACATTTTCAAAACTTTGGGCATGAATACTAATCGTGACACTGCTCCTTTAATACCACTGTAAACCCAGCCATTAGCGTTTGTTTGATACATAATCGTGATTAATAAAACATCAGTGCCGGTCTGTATATTGATGCTCCGCCTAAGAACAGGAGCACTGAACGGCAAGGAATTTAAAAAGGTGTTAATTTTCTATTCTGCTTTCTCGTAATTTCATTGGTCGTACATTCAATATATTTTCATTTGATAATTTTTGGTGTTTCAATTTAGTTTTGATCAAACTGCTTGCGGTCTGATTTCAAAGAAAATCGTTATTGGGAAAGTTCTCAAATTTGTGATTAAAATGTCTTATCTTCCCCCTTTTCAATTGACCTATATCATTATGACGTCAAATCAAAACAATCTATTGTTTAAACGCTAAGGATCACGGTCGTGGGAGGGGGACAAAACAGCAACAACACAAAGGAAATCGCAATCAAATGCATTTTGTAGAACGTAGAATATCGGTAACGGCCACCAAATAAGGTAAATATTGTGGGATGAACATTGATACAGCTGATATCTGGAAACCAGACAATTCGAAGTTAAATTTTCCTCAGCAGAGCAGATTTAGTTCAAAACTCTATTGTTCAAGTCGATTCTGTCCCCCTCATAAACAAGCCGTGACGTCATAATAATATAGGGTAATTGGCTGGATGGTGATTTCTTTTAGTTGTCACAGCAAAAATGACCAACAACGTACAGTTACCTTGATTTTCAGTGTATAACTTTGACTGTGGACATTTCAGGCAGCACTTAAAGTACAAGTAGCACCATAAAACAACATGAACTCTTTTTGTCCCAAATTCTATTTCTGATATACTTTAGTTGTCTAACTTAGTTTTCTTTGAGAGGCAGGAGCAGAAATTAAGCTGAATAAACGCTACCCGAATAGCCCACTTCCGCGATATGCTTTACTTGTCACGCACAAAGTTTTCAATACGAGGCTCCGTGCTAAATTAAATTTATTATTTTCACAGAGAAAATAATAAATTTAATTTAGCACGGAGCCTCGTACTAAAACCTTTGTGCGTGACAAGTACAGCATATCGCGGAAGTGGGCTATTGCGGGATTGATTCATCTTGTGATGTCACAATGAAACGTACGGGATTTTATTGTAGTAGTTTTCTCTTGGGAGGGAGTTGCTTCATCTTATGACGTCACGGGATCCACAGGATCCAAAATTAGGGATTAAATGCCAGAAATGTTACAAAATTTGCAAGATTAATACCCTTTTGTGAGAAACAAACACAATAGTACAATAGACTTTTTTTTTTGACATGACACTTGCACTTCAACATTGATGATGCATGGGAATTGCTCATTGCCGCACCCTACTGTCTTTTACTCCTGTTATTTGGCGAACCATTACTTAATAAAACATCAGTGTTGTATCCAGATATACAGATACTAATTAATAAAAAAAATCAACGTCTGCATCACTGATACTCTTGTAACACTGATCCAGACACTGCTACTTTAATCATCAGTTCTGTATCCAACGAACCCTAATCCAGGGCCTGTTGGGGGGCCGTCTCACCAGTTGGGTATATGTATGACTATTATACCAGTAAACTGCCACCAGCCTTTGATGAGTTTTTTAAGAAAATCAATAAAGTACACAAATACAATACTCGGCTAGCTTCAAAAGAATCATTTTATCTCCGTTCAGTAAAAACAAACTATGGAAAATTCTGCATTCGGTTTCAAGGAGTGAAAATTTGGAATTCTATTAATGAAAACTACAAATACCTGAAAAAATATGCTTTTAAACAGAACCTTAAATCAGATATTATTAGTGGTTACTCCTAAATGTTTTTCTAGTAAAAAGCATTTATACATGTATACCCGATATATATTGTATATGTATGTATATGTGTATGTATGTGTGACATCTTTGTTGTCTCTTTCATTTATTTTACGTATGTTTGAGAATGTGTGTGTGTGTTTTAGACTGCTTAACAGTCTACTATAGTATTGTTATTAATTATTTCAATCATGGTGACCTGTCTCGATTAGCCCACTCGGCTATTACAGGTAACCAGTACCTACAATGCAAGCTTTTTCTTTTTCTTTATTCCTTGTAATTTTCGAAAATGGTACGAATAAACTTGTTGTTGTTGTTGTATAAAACTGATCTGTATTGATGCATAGAGACCGTCTAATCAATGTGGGACCTGTTTGTATGCACACTGCGCACGACCGTGATGTAAACTAAAGAGTTGAACTCTATTTTGTATCTTTTTCATCAATATTTCATCTATTTTTTTAATGATATTGTAGTTTCATTGCCGGCACGTAGTGTACAACATTCGCGTGAGTGTTGTATCGGCCTATACAATCTCTCCCCTGTAAACACTACATAAAATAATGGAAATAAAAAATGATACAATTCACGCGCAGTGTTCACCAAGAAATCACTGAAGGAAACCGATTGCTTTGAGATAATGTATTCATTTGTTGAGGAAACGTAGTATGTTAGAAACAGATTTCAAAAGCTAATAAAGCGAGAATGATATTTCCTTCATTTTGAGGTGCTTATAAGCCCTGCCAGAAATATTTGATTTGGGTGCAGTAAAGTGTTTTAAATCTTGTACAGCCATTTCTTAGAGATTTATGGTCGTAATATTGCTTTATCTTGCATCAGGAGCCCGGCTCCTGCTTTGCATTATACATCCTTGAAATGACGTCATTATTCAAATGAGTCGAACATGAATTGAGTCATAATATTGAATGTTTTTATTTTTTCAGATGTTTTCAGGCTTCAGATATTTGATCCTTGCAATTTTTTTGAAATATATTTTAATAAGTGGAGCTGACATAAAAACAGAGCAAAATGAACTAGAATTGGTTTTTGACTGAGATGACATCATTGAAATTTGATATCTTAATAAACGGAAATGGCAGACAATAATAATTGTGTTTTCTATGTCGCTCATTTTGTTTCCCACTTTTCCGATTACAGTGCTTGCAGATAGACCTTTGTGAAACTTGCTGTGGCTCATATACACTTTAAAGGAAAGAGACTAAAAAAAGAGAACAACTTGCAATTGTACGCCTGCGCTTTTGGCTCAAATCAGGAGTACATTACAGAGGAGTGTTCCTCTTCCCACATTATATTGTCACACAACACTGTAGACGGTAGAGTTATTTTTAGCATAGAGTTTCTCGCGAGAAGAAACAAAGGCCGTCACTTTTAACCAATCAGGATGCACGGAAAAAATTCTAATTAACACGGTTCAAACTACTAAAAAATACTAAAGCGCAAGAGAACAAAAGACAACGTAATCGCATACCAGAACTTCGCGGCTATAAATAGACACCATCTACTGCGGTTAGGGGCAAACACAAGGGCACATGAACACTCCTGTGTAATATACTCCTGCTCAAATGTGATTTTTAAAGTTCATACATGGGAATATAGATATTAATCAATAATGCTGTTTTATTTACAGTATTCATCAATTAAAGATCTCATGAGAAACTCAACCTTGTCAGGTAAAAGGGCGCGTGCAAAAATAAGTAATCAAGTGAAGCTTTCGTTGGTATAGAGTAAGTAGGATTTAAATTCGCTGAAATAGATTGTGTGAAGTCCTACCAGCCTCGCTTTCATGTTTCACAAAGGTTTTTAGAGAAGATATTTCTAATTGTCGCGTAATATTTGAAAAAAAATGCCAAAAACTAACCCTGTAAACTAATTTGAATTCCAATTATCGCTTTGGACTAACACTAATTATATTACTATTTTATTAGTCACGAACAAACACAAATAACAAACTCTAGACAAAGAACTGATTTAGCGCGGCACAAAGTTAGTTTCTTGCTTTTACTTGTAAATTTACCGAGTCAGTCATTGAACCGCCGTTTGGTGTTACCATAGTTAATGGTGTTACATATACATGTCTAGCACTGACGAGTTTTTGTTTTAAATTTTCGCTTTGGATTCGCCCTACAATTTAACTTTCACCATTTAAAAAAAACACGCAAATATCATGAAATATTTGCTAAAAATAATTTTAGCTCTGCACAAAACTCAATCTTTAGCATGTTAGCTATTGGCGCCTAATTGCAACATGTGGTTTTAAAAATATCTCTTTAATGGTCTTTAATGCTAATAACTTTGGAAGAAATTCATTTGTTATAAAAGAAAACTCTGCATACAATAAACTTCAAAAAGTTATTTTAGTTGACAATGTGGATCAGTTCGCAGTTTGGATGAGGGTGCAAAGTGTTCCGATATGGAAAATATATGGAAATTTTGAAGAGTTTTGGACTCGAATCTCGGAGTGAATATTTACCCAAACAACCTAAAATTTCCTATGTGACAATATTTTATACATTTTAACAAGTGTATGGAGTTTAAAGGTAATTACTTCCCTACTTTTCATATGAGAACGTTTCAAAATCGTCCTTCTTTCTTTGTAGTTCAGTCGTCATAATTATGCAGTTAAAAGTATGGAAAACTAACATTTGTCATTTGTTTAATGTTTGTAAGAGCAACTCAATCCAGCTCATATTTCAGTATGTTATTGCCACTTCTAGTATTTCATTATACTGAAAATGTGATGTCCAAAACTCTCCAAAAATTCCATATATGTTTTCTTTAAGGGGTGATTACAGATGAATGCACGTTTTTGCCACGTTTGCGTAGTTTTTACGCTATTTCTCATTGGGATTGTATGTTATTTAAAATTCACTTCATTTAAGTTGCAGTTGAGGGCTCGCTTAGTTTATTAGAATTTTTCTGGATTTTTTTTCATGGCTTTCATAAGGAAAATTGGGGGAGGGCAATTTGATTTGTTTTGAGTAAATAGGTAAAAAGAAGGTTTTATGAAGAATTAAAATTGAGGGTTTTGGTTAATAATTAATAGATGGGCACCAAATTTGTCTACTATCAACCCGATGTGCTCTCGAGTGGATAGTCAAGTAATTAGGTGTGTACTAATTTCTTTTTTTCCTCTTTTTGTTTCATCCTCCATTCTCAACCCTTTTCCTGCAAATTCAACTATAATCCCCCCTTAATATGATTCGCAAACTGGTAATTTCTCCTTTTTGCATAGGTCCATTTGACTTCAGTTTTTCTAACTGCAGGCAAGTAAAGAATCACAAGGTTGAAAACTGAAAAAATGTAACGAGAATTATATATAACATGCATCAAGCGGCCAGATCGGATGTGTGCTAACATGGCATACTTCAAGAAACGTCACGGCTTAGACGTGTATATATTCCCATTCGATAGTTCATCCACATGTATAGAAAACATGAACATTGCCATGTGAAAGAGCATATAAATATTAGTGATCTTGTAAAATTTGAGTGCTGTAGCTTAAACTGAAAGCAATGAAGTTACAGCCATTTGAAATTAGAGAGATTTCTACGAGAAAAACAACGGAGGCCTTTCTAGTCTCACTTTCACGTATTTTCTGCATTTCAAATACGTATAACTCAACAGCAATTCTCCACGTTGCTATAAAACTGCACCATGACAATTTCTAGTTTAGACGTGATCCGTTAATGTGGTAGCATTACTGTCCCTCTACAGATTAATCTTCCAAATTATGGAAATTAGAGGCGGCCATTTTGACATTGACTTTCTTACCAGGATTGAACAAATTCTCTGGGAAGTATACGCGTATAATGTTCAGATGAACTTGAGATACCAACCTAGCATGAAGAAATAGAATGAAAAAGGTAAAAATGTATTTTATAAAACCCTACATAAACACCATTCAAACTACAAAGAAGCAAGTCATTAATTAGGAAAAACAAGTAAGTAAAACCAGACGAACAGTAGCTACCTTACAATACTAAAATAAGCCAAGAGATAACTGCAACATCGTTAGGAGTGGGTTAGTAGGAAAAATAAATAATAATACTTTTTATGCTCTGTCGCTGTGCTCCGCTGCACAGAAAATATATATGGGCCACGTCACATAAATAGGGTCCGGACGACATAAAATGTAAATATCTTTTGAAGTTGTCAGTTCTATGTTTTGTATACCTGCCTTGGTACTAGTAGAATCTGCATCAATGGCGCCATATTTTGCTACTATAGCATGTAATGTTTATTACACGAAATTGTCAACTGAAATCGAAGATGAAATTCACGATATTTTTAAACATGGGTCGTTCGTAATTTTAAGAGACGAAAATGATTGCCTATCATCAGACGATTTATACAAGGTATATTTTGTACTATTGATAAACTAATATTATGAGCTATGAGAGCAGAATAACTGCAGAAAAGGCGGCGTATTTTGACCAAAAAGCCGGATGATCTAGTTCATCTTCTTTTGTTTGTTACACTTTAACGTCAGCAGGTATAAGTGAATGTCAAACATCAAAATCATCGCCTGTGATAGGATTTCTAGTTTTGGTAGATCTATTTGTAATCGGGCCTTTGCATCAAAATTACGTAAATTCACATCTGATTTTTGTTTCTTGAAAGTGACATGAAACTGATCTAGCGCTCCATGCCAAGAATACAATACAATATTCAAACTGGTGTCCCAGGCCCCTTTTACCCGACGCGCATGTTGCATTCAAATACCGGGTCAGCAAATGGAAAAAAAAACGGTGTTGGGTAGTTGTGAAGTCCCCCCCCCCCCCCACCCCTCCCCTCGGGGCGGAGCCTCACCGTATAAAACTTCGTTGAGTACCCCCCCTCGGCACAATACAAGCCTGGCCCGCATTGTTTTGAGGCGTTGCCAATGTTGGCCAGATCTGAAAAATACATGTGTATTGTGTTGGCCCCAGCTGTGGTTATTTGCGCAAAAAACATTACATGTTAATGTTAAACTTGTGGTGAACCACCGGATACGAAAAACTGAAACAGTGTTGAAAAAAACTCGGAGGAAAATGACTGGAAACGTATATTCTCCAACCCAATGCGAATTCGCCGAGACTTCTGGAGGAAAGTAGTTTCGGCTTACTACGTACTATGGCATGGTTATAGAGGAAAATATATTAAAGATAACCTACAATGTCAGCTTGTTGGCGTCATGATCAAGTTTATGATAAGCGTGATACAAAAATAATATTAAGTAACAACTTCAAGTCCTTAGGGAAGAGCTACAAACGCCCAACGAAGGGCCGCGCTACAAGTGTGTTGGCATCTGGGGCATTCTGATATCGTCCCCTTACCTCGCCAACTTCATTTGCCTATGCCCCCACCAACAATTTTACCACAGCGCCGCCCACGCTAACGGAAATACGTTAGTTAACACGAGGAGGATTTCAAAGGTAATATCACGGCATCAGGTGGAAAACACTCTTCTTGCCGAAGTAGAGTAAGATATTACACACACTGTAACTCGATCCGCATCAAGTAAAAGAGAAACATTGTACTCGAGCGGTTTTTCTTACCTTCAGGAAAGTATTACAACTGTGATGCAGGACTTCTCAATGGAAGCACTAAAACAATGAATATCATATGAGCATGCAAGGACATTCCTTTATATAGCAGCTATTTAATATGCAGAATGTTTTAACCATGAATGGCTTCAAGAGGACGATAAAGGCTTGCCAATGTCTGGTAAATTCCTCAACATTTGCAGACTGAAAAAGACAGTGTTTGGCAACTAATTCCTCCGCAGACAAAACTAAAGCTTCCAAGCTAAGTATGAATAGTTACATCTACTAATTCATAAATATTAAACGATGACAGGAGCCCACGATGGTTCCAAATAATTAGTTCTTTCCTCTCCGATAGTTACACCCTCCCGGTCGTTTCTTATAAAGTACTTTTAACTGATAGTAAAATACCAATCCACAATAGATCGACTTCTAGAACGCTATAATTAATATTATTGATGTTCTTTTAAAACTGTTACTATATAGCGAAGTCATTATATATCTGTGAAATATTTCTTAAGAAATAACACTAAATAGATCACTCCAACAATAGAAAACAAATAACACTGAATATCATCACTTCAACAATAGAAAACAAAGCCATTTAGAGCTATTTAGTCAGCTTGTTTCACGGATATAATTACTGCGTTGTAACGTCGCTATTCATGTGATAATGTTTTAGCTGAGACAGAACATTTAAAATTTCTAATTTCTCTGGAAATTTTCGGAGGGCAATAACAGGGTTAGCTTTCGAAAACAACATGTTATTGTATACTGAACAGATCGTCAAACAAACTCAAACATCATGCCCCCGGCCCACGCTGATTCAGCAGGAATATACGACTAACGGCTGAATAGCATTTTAAAGTCCGGCGTTTTCTGCACTTTCCCCGGTATTCCAGGGTCTTTCAATTAAATATATACGGTATTTTTACATTGAACTAATATGGGTATTTAGTATCAGTTTAAACTTTGGGATTTTCTGGTCCAGCAAGGTCCGGTAAGATTTGAATCACAATGTATGCCGGGTATTTGGGTATTGTGGGTAATATTGTGGGGAAACTGGCATTTCGCGACATTTTGGGCCGTGAAACTCAGTGACTGCGTAGAGAAGCTAAGAATAAACCATTAAATTACTGTTATTACTACTTTGCTGTATGTAAAACGTATGTGTTGCTGGTATTCCAAACTATACTGATGAGAACCCATTGTTCTTTGGTATATATGAAATGTTACCATTTCCTTATGTTAGGCAATCTGCAAGCCCAAAGGATTGATTTTTTAGAGCTCAATTTAGTGCAGTTAGCTGTTCCATGCACATACCATTTTATGTGTAGGTCTTTGTTTGACACACATTAAAACAACAACATGCACCCCAACGTTAAACACCCCCTTCCTTCCGTTCAAAATGTTGGGATCCCCCCTAAAAATCGATCACTACTCAACCGAATGCTCCCTAATGTGGCAAAATGGCTCGAATCCACAGACTTCAAATCAGAGCTAAGCAAAGCAGTTATCGCATTGAATTCAAAAAAGCTTTAGATACGAACAAACAGTCGAAGATTCAAGTCGCATGAAGAACTGGGAAAATTATGGAAAACACATTAAAACTTGGCCGCAAATTCCTCAACATTTGCAGACTGAAAAAGACAGTGTTTGGCAACTAATTCCTCCGCAGACAAAACTAAAGCTTCCAAAGCTACTAATTCATAAATATTAAACGATGGCAGGAGCCCACGATGGCTCCAAATAATTAGTTCTTTCCTCTCGAATAGTTACACCCCCCGGTCATTTGTTATAAAGTACTTTTAACTGATAGTAAAATATCAATCCACAATCGGATCGACTTCTCGAACGCTACAATTAATATTATCGATGTTCTTTTAAAACTGTTACTATAGCGCAGTCATAAAATATCTGTGAAATAACACTAAATATCATCGCTTCAACAATAGAAAACAAAGCAATTTAGTGCTTGTTTCGCTGATATAATTACTGCGCTCTAACCTCGCATTCATGTGATAATGTTTTAGCTGAGACAAAACATTTTAAAATTTCTAATTTCTCTAGAAATTCTCAGATGGCAATAACAGAGTCAGCTTTCGAAAATAACACAAACATATCGTCAAACAAACTCAAATATCATGCCCCCGGCTCACGCTGATTCAGAGAAGCGTTGTCAGGAATATACGACTAACGGCTGAATAGCGTTCAGTTAAAGTCCGGCGTTTTCTGCAATTTCCCCGGTATTCGAGGGTCTTTCAATTGAGTATATACGGTATTTTTACATTGAAATATGGGTATTTAGTATCAGTTTAAACTTTGGGGTTTTCTCAGTGGTCCACGGAAAGGTCCGGTAAGATTTGAATCACAATCGGTATGGTATTTGGGTATTGTGGGTAATTTTTCAAAGGAATTTGGATATACCACTACCCCCTGGTCGAGGCTGACTTTTAACTCTGATCCTAAGGCATGCATTGAAGTGATTTAATCGTGAACTCGTTTGAGATATTAGCATTGGTTAAGCTTCCTAAAGTTTCTTAGGTCTCAGTATACGTTTAGATATCCTGCGAGGAGAGTCGACTCTTCAACTCCACGAAAAGCGAGAAGAAAAGAAGGCTCTGCAGTATTCGTGTTTTTTGGGCTTGTCAAGCCTGTTATAAAACCGGTTTATCAGCGCGCGGCTAAATTTTTGTTTTAAACTGATGACCAAATCTGAGCCCACCGCAACAAAGGTGACACGACTGAGTGACCGAGTGAGTCTGGTACGAGACAACTGACCGTTGGCGCATGCTCCATACGAAAACGAGAGTTTTTCTTCGTGGGGTTGAAGAAGGCTCTGCTCGAAGGGAGCAAAGAATAAACCATTAAATTATTGTTATTACTACTTTAATTCTTTAATGAGTTGCTCCTAAATCAGTACGAGACTATACTAGGAGTGGACCTACGATTTTACGTCCTTATCCGAGAAGACGTGACTGAGGTCTAACAAAGGCAGCACCTTCTACTCAGTTATTTTAAGACCCCGAGTGTTGGTCCGGCCGAGGTTTGAACCCGCGACCTCCCGCTCGATAAACCGGAGCTCAACCACTGAGCTAACCGGGAGGCGCCGGGTTCACTGAGCTAACCGGGAGGCGGTTGATACTTTGCTGTATGTAAAACGTATGTGTTGCTGGTATTCCAAACTATACGAGAATCCATTGTTCTTGATTTATTTAGGGCTCAATTTAACCTGGGTATCAGGCCTAGTTTTTCTTTTTTCTCTCTTTTTTTTGGGGGGGGGGGGGGGGGGAGGGGGAGGAGAGGGAGAATGGGTTAGGCTCAATTTAATGCATTAAGCCGTTCTGTACACATACCATTTTATGTGTATAGGTTGTTTGATACACATGAAAAAATAACACCCCAACTCTTCTTTAATACATTTAAATACCCCCTTTCTTCTGTTAAAAAATGTTGGGATCCCCACTACTGAAAATCGATCACTACTCAGTCGAAAACCGCTCTAATTATTCAGTTGAAAAGTGGGGCTCAATTTGGTGCATTTAGGCGTTCTAAACAAAGTAGTTATCGCATTGAATTAACAAAGCTTTAGATCCGAAAAAACAGTCGAATGAACTGGGAAAATTATGGAAAACACATTAAAACTTAGCAAATTCCTCAACATTTGCAGACACAAAAAGAGTGTTTGGAAACTAATTTCTCACCTACTAACTTATCAATAGTAAACGTTGTAAACGTACCAGATATTTTTTTACTTAGCTTAGCTTAGAATCTCATATTTTGTCAATTTATTTTCAGATACTGGTCATCACACGGGAATGGATACCGCGTACGAGTAACATTCTTGTAAAGGCTATTCGTATGCTAATGTTTTAGGCTTTGACAAAACGTCATTAACTTGGTCATTAAAATATTCAAAATGTCTCATTCAGTGCTTGGGCATATTCAAGCGGGTCATTGCGAGTGTTCGTTTTCAAAGCAACAGGTCTTGTAAACAGACGACTACATGCTATATATATATGAAGCACGTTAACACAAAAAACAGTCTTAGACAAGAAGGCTCCTTTCGTGTTAACATACTTCATATATTTATGTAACTAGTATAAAACAGTGTGAATAAATTGATCGGAACTTGAACTTGTGTGGTGTGACGTCATAACGCCAAGAGGAAATTTCTCTAAATATTTCACGGGAAGTCGGGTTACATATCATTCAGGTCCATAATATTAGCCCCTTTACTAGACGTGCAACCATTCAATACACATGTGTATATATGTTGATAAAAAATAATCACTTTTCTATAGACGGCCGCGCGCCTCCCTTCCCATCATCCCCCGCGCGCTTCTCTATTTCTTCTTCTGAGAGACGACTGGGGACGAGTCAGGTATGGTGAAAGAGAAACGGAGAAAAACGAAGAGTAAAACGGAGCGGGGTCTCGCAAAAGTTACCCTGGCGCGCGGCTGTTCTCTCTAGAAAACCTCTAGAACCAGGGCCAGTAGCAAAAAGTCGGTGTAGTCTCGAAATCTCGCATTTTATAGGTTATAAGTATAGACCCGGCCCACTGATAGAATGACGTCTAATAAATATGTGACATGCCAAAGTGAAGGAAGGTGTCAGTACGTATACAGTTATCAAGAGCCCATTCAGATATTAAATTTCCTGCTAAGAGGGAATGGTAACTTTTTGTGTTGAAGTGTATTGGAGGTTCAATGCCCGAGAGGAAAGCTAATCAATCCCGGAAACAGTGCGATGCGACAACCCGCCAACACATATACGAGACCGAGACGCAGGCCCCGCAAACTGCGCCACAGGTAGACCGAGTGCGCTGGCGTATTTAACCATGTTTAAATTGCATTTAGTCTAGATTAATAGCCCACTTCCGCGATGTTTACTTTTCACGCACAAAGGTTTTTCTCTGTGAAAAGAATAAATTTAATTTAGCACGGGACTTTGTGCGTGACAAGCATATCGCGTAATATTATTGGGCTATTCCTGGAGTTAGGGACTGGTCATAAAGTCGTTTTTCATGACCCACCCCTTATTTCATGCAAAATTATCAGTGGCCCACCCTTGAAGCCTTGCACAGAATTGATTAGCCCCCCACATACACACAACCGCCATTTATATCATCCTAGAGGGAAAATTAGAAACGTGTTGCGACTTCTTTCTAAGGCAAACGTAAACGTAGGCTGCAAACCCCTTGTTTACCTCTAATTATCCCTCATTCACCACAGGAAGCCCATGCTTAATTTGTGTGTTGAAAACTATTTAAAAAGGCTTTGTATGGGAATTTACGATTTGTGAAATATCTCTGTCAATATTTTAATAAAGCAAATATAACTTGCCTGAAAAGTAGTTGTCTTTCTTGTTCTCTGGTGACGATTTCAAGTGATTTTGACGAATTGTAACTCTCTGAGGGTTAAAATTCCTTGAAATCGAGAGGGTTAAAATTCGTCGAAATTCACCCGAAAATTTTGAAAATCCAAGGCCTCTGAAATGACATTTCCTGCACTTTGGGACCATGACCCACCCCTGATGTAGTACATGATTTTTCTTGGCCCACCCCTTTTTCCATGTTGAAAAATAGTGACCCACCCCCTCTTTTTTTACCAGCCCACCCCCCTATTCTTTGTGACCAGTCCCTTATGTAGTTGTAGTGGGTGGAGCAGGGGGTTATTTTGATATAAATACCCTAAACAACAGGAAAGCACAGTTGGTTTAAAATTGTTTTCCACAAACAGCACTTATTTTGGTAACGTAAGCAAGCCTAAAAGTGGAGCTCCCAATTATCCGAACTGAAGTAAAGACCCCCAAAAATGATAAATTATTTTAAGATGGACAAATTAGATGAAAACACAAAATAACTGGTAAAATTATAAATGGAAATCAGTGCAAAAGGTTTAGAAGAAAAAAGAAGATATAACAGCTAGTAAATAAAAAAAAGGAAGAAAACAACTATCACCAATAACTTGCAAAGGTTTCGATCTGGGTCGCCTGGTTTGAAGAGTGTGTGTGCAGGTGTAACAGGATAGCAGGAAAATATGCTGCATGTTTTGCCATTTAAGTGAAAATGGTTGTCAAGTTGCATTTTTGAAAATACCAACCCTAAATTTTGGCGACTTCTGAATAAAGAAATTAAAGAAAAATGCAGACTTTTTCAACAAAATCTAAGGAATTTCTTCAGGGAACACATAAAATGTATACTTTCCTTTGCCCATCTGTAAATCCATAAATTAATATGCTTTCCTTCATCAGATAGGAAAAATTCAATAATCATTAAAAAATTTGATGTTACAATTTTCAACTTCTCAACTGAAAACATACTTAAAAATAAAATAAAAAATTGTAAGAATAAAGGGATCCAACTTGAAGAATATTGTGATCAGGAAGGACTTTTTGGTAAATGCCACTTATACCTCCTGTTTGTAGCACTTTTTTCAGGCACATCATTTGCTGGGTGCAAGGAAAACCTGAATTAAGTCAGCCATTCTTTGCTCTCATGCTATAGCTAAAATTATGTGTTAATTTCATTTAACACAGATTTATATTAACACCCATAGAAATACTCGTCCTCCGAGTTTATAACTCCATATAAAGCTATTTCTTGTTCCCCCATTCCCTAGTGTTATCATAAATAGCACTACAGGGCCTAGTTTTTCAAAATAAGGGTAAGCACTACCCCCGTGTTAAATCACTAACCCGAGGGTAAACTGTACAGAATATAATTGTAGGGTTGTGTGCAAAAAGGGTGTAAGTGGCTCTTGAGTACATTCTAAATTCTCCCTTAGAAAACAAAGAAATTAAAGGAGAATTTAGAATGTGATCAGGACACTTACATCCTTCTGCACACAGCCATTCAATTACATATTTAGTGCTATAGTTAATACCCTTTCTTCAAACAACTGTCCTGATGTTAGGCTTTCTACATTAATTTCTTAATTAAAATAAACGAAGGGCTGTGTGCAACAAGGGTGTATTAAGTGATCATGTTCTAAATTCTCCCTTAGAAAACAAAGAATTTGAAGGAGAATTTAGAATGTGGTCGTCACTTAATTATTTATGCATACAGCCCTCAATGTTCTTAATAGAATGATAAATTATGATGAAATTAGGTTATTAGTTGGCTGAGCATCTAATATGGCAGTGTATTTTTACAAGTCATTCATATTTTCAATAGTAGGCCTGGCAAGAAACAACATTTTCTTTCCATTTATAATAACCAAAAAACCTTGCAAAAATTGCTCAGCCGAGAAAATTATGGCATGACATGGCAATGCAAATGGCCCAATAACATTGAAACACCCATTATCAATGTCCATGCACCCTGCGAGTAATACTGAACTGGTTTTCACTTGAATTTGTTTTGTTAGACCAGCCAAGACCCTGGTCATATGATTTCAACATTTGAAACCGATCTTGAAGTATTAATTATTGGCCTGAAAACATTGTTAAAAGATATTGAAAGCACATTGGAGTTTGACTTTACTTAAAGGCCATTTTAAAGGGTCTCAAGATCAGTTTCAACAAATGTTATATGGATATTGAAAAGTAACAGTATATCCGGAATTTAGTTTTCATATATAAAGATATTTTTTCTGTTTTAAAATGATCTCAAAAACTTTTATCCATTTATATAAAAAATGTAGTGTACTGGAATAAGCTTCCCTAAATGTTTATTAACGATGAGTGTTTGAATTAAAAAAAATGATGCTGATAAATTTAAAAACACAATTTAAGTTCCCAAGGTAAATGTGTGTTGCAGCCCATTGATAAAATGGCCATTTCAACATGCGTCCTTTGCGCACCTCACAAGCTATCAGTTTCCTCTCCTGTAATCCAATTCCGAATTTAAAAAATATTCAGGATCTGTTGATTACTGCATATTTCTTCAAATCATTCTCCCTGGAGTCAAGGAGCTTGAAAACTTAATTTCTGCTTCAACGCCATTTACCTTGGCATTAAAAATGGAGGCAGAGGTCAACCCTATTATTTGATGAAATATGTTCATTGTCATAAAGTATTTTGTCCCTTAGCTTGTGACTGAGGAAATAATAATAAAAATAATAACAGCACTTATTTATACATGATGCATTTAACTGCAGCATAATCCAATGTGGCTGTGTTTAAACTAAACAGAGTAAGAATCCCAGTCGACGAGGAGACAAATCGACTGGTTATTTACAAACGTGGTCAAACGTATGGGGAATCAAACTAAGGGTCCCTGGATTACGAGTCCACCTCGCTCGGCCACACCACCTCCTCCATTTTAATGGCATCACAATAAATCACATATACTTTTCAGTCTGGTTCACACTAGCAACAAAAGCATAAGCACAAGCAAAATAAGCAGATGCAGAATCATATCTGCAAGCAGAAGAAGTGCTAATGATCAATGTATTCACTACATCTACACATATTGCTCGTGCTTGTTTGCATCACTAGTGTGAACCAGGCTTTACTGTTAACAAATTAAAATACTCGATGACAACAAACTGAGCTCACCAAAATCAAGGAAACAGCAGGCAGGTTTAAACAATGTTCCTCTTATTTCCAATTTACTCATATGGAAATTATTCTCAGGAGCAGTGTTTTTGATTGGGTATATTTTTCATGGACAGAAACAGTTCATTCACCCTGTACCACACTTTTTTTGTTTCCAGCCATAAATAACCATAGCCACAGGCTACAACAATATGAATCTCCTGATTCAGGATACCACAGCTTCCTTGTACCGAAAGTATTTATTTCATTTCCTAAAAAGTTTCCTTTGGTGCACATATGCATGTTTGTACAGCATTCCTTTAACGAACTGGAGTTTAACGCAGCCCAGATACAGTGGTTGGTGGTATACAAAGCTGAAGTCGGAAGGACACCACTCATTCAATCCATAGAATTTTGATTTTGGAAGTAAAAGTGATGATATTGTGATCTGCATAGCAAGACTAGTAATTTGCAATAAAATATTCTCATGGGGATATGTCCACATTAATATTCCTTCCATAGTCACAATCAGTGGGTAATTGCATGGGATGACAATGGTAACCAAATGTGTGGGGCTTCAAATTAAGGGTAGCCACAGAAAAGGGGAAACAAGTCGTTGAACAACAAGGCACACCTGTAGCATTTGGCATAACGTTAAAGGCCGAGTATACACCACAATTACAGCAATACTTGGACACAACATAACCATTGAAGCAATAGTGTACTTTTTTTCATAATCGCAAACTGGAGCCATGCCAACGTAAGGTTTTCAAATTCATTTCTGCGGGACTCCAGATTCCAAAGTCAGCTCAGAGCTCTTATTTGTGGAAACTGATTCTTTTTTCACAGCTTCAAAATATTTTGCTGTTTTATTTACACTATGGAACTCATCCAGAATGGCTTATATCGCAGTATAGTTGGGTAGCTGTGGTAGGAACTAATATTTGCCTTGTAGAATCAGATATCTCCACTGCTTGTAGGTATGTGTACAATACATGTCGCATCCATGACCTCTGACGATCAGTTTAATGAGTACATTTGCCATTGCTATAACTACAATGTTAGTGAAAACATGCCCTCGTACAGTATACAATGTATAAGCTTCATCACGCTGTGGCCACGCTAGTCCATAGACAGACATCATCTAAATCATTAAACAGTCCAACAATTTCTACCAATTTATCTCTAACAACAGTCTGAAGCAGACTGCTGCTTTGAGTGAATGCATTTAAACTACAAGACATACTAAGTTTGGCTCTTGCTTTAAGTGTAGCCAAAACTACGGTAAAGTCTTAAATTACATCACAGTTCAAGTGCACTTACTCTATCATAACATCTGATGTTTTCTACACTAAAATCTAGCTCCACTTTTTGTGGGCTGTTGAAAATCTCACTTCAAAGACTTCAACTTAACAAATTGGCTATAGCATTAAAATGTTTGTGAACGGAATCGGAGATAAAAATCACCTTAAAACACTTACAATGCTATTGTCTTGAAACTGTACACTTGTTACATTATTTGAATTTCACACTTTCAAAGTTTGGGACATAAACTGCTTACTACATTGCCAGATAATAAACATCTCTGTTAACAAACAAGCATCCTACATCTATACGTAAGCTGACAATCACTGGATCTCACTTTGACAATTTATTACCAACTTACTGCAGTCAGTTATTGGCTATAAGAATAATAATTCTTGTGTGATAACAGAGTTTGTTTATCATGCAGATGTTCACATAAAGCCCTAAAACCTAGTTTCTCTGCAACTGCGAGTTAATGATGCTCCTTATTGTGGGTCAATGCATTTTACTTCAAGATAGCTACATATGTATATTATAAAAATGATTTCTTATATTCAAGAGATTATGAACAGCCAAACAAAATGAGGATTTTTTGATCTCAGATCTCATAAGAATTAATCAATAATCACTAGGGAGAAACACTTCTGAAAATCTGCTACATGTGTAACATCAATCATTACAGCAGTTTTTCAGAAGAAATATATCATTCCAAACAAAATTAAATTGTTTTAACTGCAGAAATGTTTGTAAGTTGCTTGTAGGCTAATAATTATTAGAAAGTTGTAATTACTCTACTGTCAGGAAGGTGCCTGGCTTGGCAAACAAAGTTCCTGCAGCAAAACAAACTAATAAAGGTTGGGAAATCAATTCAATCCCCTTCCTTTTGATAAAACTGCTTTAAAAAAAATTACAAGCCTATGTTCAAAATTTAACTATTTGCTAGACTTTTAAAAATGTATGTTGAACCACAAAAGGCAGGCCTAACAAAAAACACTATTCATACAAAGCACTTGGGCAACCTGACTTATGTAATTTAGTAGCAGATTCATATTTAATTATTAACACTGTCAGTTTTCACCACCTGAGAACAAAAACAACAGGGATTGAAAGTGCTTTGCAAGAAGTGTGATGCATCAGCAATATTTTGAAAGGCCTCTCAGATTTTCAAACCATGACACACCATGGAACAATATAATCTGTTCCCCGTACCATAGTATCCTGTAGATAATATCATAAAAGTTTTTTGACAAACACACCTGCACTCATAAAACACTTAGCTTGCGAAATTATGGTGCAACATACATGTAACTAAATGTATAACCAAAACTTTGTAAACTTGAAAACCTCTTTTGTGCTAATAATACTATCTGTAGGATTCTATGGCATATCAATTGCTTTATCATCAACTAACATTCTACCCTTTTTGCAAGAAATGGTATCAAAGCAGTAGTTAGATAATGTCCAGAGATGTTACACTCAATGAAGGAAGAGCCGCTGTTGTATATGCAGTAGATAAACTTGTTTTCGTCAGTCCATTTCTTTATCTTCGGTGACATTCAAGGTTGCAGTGCTCTTCATCCAAACACTTGATTATGTGTAAAGTCTACAGCTGTAATAAATATATTTTAAGAACTGTAGAATGCAACAAGAAAAAGTCCAAGTCCATCATTACTACAGGATTAAATGATATGCTTGAAGATGATTGCATCATATTCAATAACAGCGACATATATGAAGTCAATGAATGCCATTATACTCTCCACCGAAAAGAACATGGCCAGATACAGCACACTTATCCACTGCCACGGACAACAACAATGACCAAGTGGTCCTCCCTCGACGGCTCGGGAGGAAGATGAGGCGCAATACGCAGCAGATGCTCATGAGAAAACTGACATGGTGGAAATGCATGAAGAACCCCCACCTCATCCCTAGAATTAGCAGGGTTTCCTGGCAACACAGGAAGATTAACAACACCAGCAGCTTGTTTCTGTTTAAGGTATGTCATGAGATTACGAAGTGGTCGATGTTGCAAATCGTCACCCTCCTTTGACTCAGGAAGTTGTGTTTGAGCTCCCGGTAACGCAAGAAGCAAACAATGGCCACCAGCACCAGCAGTATTGATACGACGTGATACTTCCTCAAGTTTAGGCTGATCAAGACGCAATCGCTGAGTAATCCTTAATGCACTTTTAGATGATCCATCACTACGAAGAAGAGAGTCAGCTACCTCTGGATTTCCTCCCACAAGATGCATCCGTACAGGAAAAGCACTATTCTTGAGAATGAGAGCTCCCTTCCAAGCAACTGCAAATCTCTTAGCAAGATCCTGAAGATTTTCAGTACCAGGAGAAACTGGGGATTGATTATCCTTTACTGGCTTGGGCTCTTTAGTCCTTGCTTCAGTATCTTTCTTTATTTTCTTGTCCACATATCTTTCCTCAGTACTCTTTTGCTTATCGTCATCCTCAAATGCATTTAAACTTCCTCCATGAGAACGACTGAAGTGACTATCCGACGATGAACCAGAGTGACGACGTAAATTTGGTGAAACATGACGTGCACGTCCGATGTGCTCTGGTGAAGGAGATCTAGTTCTTGGGCTTTTGCGTTGTTTGGGGTGGTTCTCATCCTCCCCAAAACCTTTGGTCCTGTATGATTGGCCCCTCCTCTTGCGAGTTCCTCCATCTTCCTCTACTTTTCTTTCAGCCCGTTCAAATGAAGGAAATTCCTCAGTAGGTGGTGTTTGGGGACCCCTATGGCGATACTGAGGCCCTCTCGTTGACTTATCCTGTGAACGTCTTTCCCAGTCATCAGATTCATCCATTTGTACTTTACGTTCCTGCCTTGACCAGTTCTCAGAACCAAAAGATCTTTGAGACATATTACTCTCATGCCGATCAAAATTCTGTGGAGGCTGATAACCATCATTAGACCTCCAGTTCCTGAAACTGTTGTTATCGTCACGCCTTTCACCTCGCCTGTAAGGAGAGGGCTCCCGTTTGGGGTCCATAAAGATAGGATCATCCCTGAAGTCCCGGTCTTGTTGTGGGGGTGTGTACAAATTATCCATACGATCAACATCATTAACACGTCCCCGAGGTGGGCTAGATCCTCTACGATCTTGATAGAACGGGTCATATTCTTTCAACCCCTGATCTTTATCAGCGAAATCAATTCGCAATCGACGGTCACCCATCTGGAAGCCTCGCATCTCGCGAGCAGCAACCGAAGCTGCGTCCAAACTATCATAAAGAATGTATGCATGGTCGTCCCCTTTCAGGTAATCAACTCGACGAATGGCGCCAAAGCGATCAAACTCGCGTTCAAGCTCGGGAATAGAAGTCCACAGCCCTAAGCCACCCACCCACAAACGTGTAGTCTGTTGACTGCGACCGTAGCCGATTTTCACCCGGTTCCTTCCAATGCACTCTCCCTGCATGGAAACTTTTGATTTTGCAGCCACATCAAGATCAGCGAACTTTACAAAGGCATACGTATTTCCTTGACCGCGAGCGGGTCGTTTGATATCCACGTCTAAAACCTCGCAAACTTTTCAAAAGCCCGGCGAAGGTCTTGGCTGGAGACACTGGTCTCAAGATTACCCACAAAAAGGGTTCTCGTAGCTTTCGGATCTTCTTCGGGAGGAATATAATTCTGTGGTGGTGGCGTTAAATCTTCTCCGCCACTCTCTCGTTTCCTGGGATCGTAATCGCCACGGTTACGGTCATATTCGGGTAATGACTGAGGCTGAGAAACACGTTGTGTAGTCCTCCAACGAACGGGTGATGCAGATCGTCTGTAGTTATCGCTCGGGCTATGACTTCTTCGACTCGAAGTTCTCTCGGGATAAAAAGTGTATTCAATACGCACGGGACGATCGAATATCACAATACGACTTCGACGTTCTAGAACACGTTTTGCTTCTCGTGCCTCTTCGAGCGTTCGAAAATACACAATTGCATATCGCTCATTGCCGCGTCCGAACAAGTGAACTGAGACCTCGCCGAATTTTTTGAACTCGTGAAAAATACTCTCTTTCATGTGCTGATCTCCAATGTGATAGCAAGATTCGTAATGCGTATCTGTGGCTCAGGTTCTCTATCAACTCTTCTCTGTTGTATTTGATAGTTGTTGTCGTTTCGCATGTTAACATTAGCGGACCTTTTGTACGTCCTCTCGTCCGACTGCTTTCGAGGAAGGGATGAACTTCGGCGCACGGGAGAACCACTCTCCCGCGCGCTTTCCGGCGAAGAAAGCCTTTCTCGCACTCCATTATCGTCCAAATCTACTCTAGAACGAACTCGTTTTGTTTTTACATGTGTCTCTGAGTCCGAAGATCTCTTCATGACCATCATATGTCCACCAATCCCAGGGAAAATACAACTACTATATTATCGTTTTATATCCAAAATGGCGGTTTCAAAACGATGAGTTGGGGAGCACGATGACGTACACGTGGGGAAAGTGTGAATTGTAAGGAGAAAATATTATTTGATCTAACTATAATCTTCATTCCAATTTCCGCTTTAACGCAAGGAAAATACTAAGAATCCAAATATAAGTTTCCTTAATCAGAAAACATACATCAATTCCCATTAAAGTGTATGTATTTGGTTGTTCTTATCAAGATAACGTTGCTAGCGTCTTATTTATACAATAAAATGTCATTGATTGAAATATACTTTCTCCTATGTCTGAGGTGATTGATTGGAGTATGACTTCTCCCTACTAAAATTACTTTCCAATGACATCGCGCTTGGATCACATGAAAGGTAACAATGGGTGACTGTGATATTGGTCATTTCCTTGCTCAGCTAGAAAATGAAATACGTACTATAGTGGCGACGAGAAAAAGAAAATGGAAAAAAAAACTCATGCCAGGTGAAAGCGAAAAGAAAATTTGTGACCATCAAACTCGTTGTTATGCAAATGTCATCCAACTTAAACAATGATCAGGAAACTGCAAATCCATTTTTGTTTCAAGCATTACAAGTGAGAACTTCCATGCAACATTTTATTTTGAAAATATTATTAGAGCGGTTCACGAAAAAACCTGTTTAATCTTTTACCCTCGCCGATTCAGGACAAAGACCCGGAAAATGTTGGTGATTGGTAATTGTCGCGCTAGCAAACTTTGAACAGATTAAAACACAGCAGCAAAAAAATATATTAATCTAAACGTATTTTTTCGACGGAAAATGACAGTCACATTTCACCTGCTATTGTTTTCGCGGCTTGGTGCGAAATATATATTATTTTTGCATTGAATTCGTTAAAAGAGTCAATTTCATTTATTAAAAAGGAAACATATATTAAAAGTCTTCTAGTTAAAATAAAAGTTACCATGCTTTCATGAATTTTTGTAAGTTTTTCTTTTCGTGTGAGTGTATCCATGAAAGGTTTATTCAGCTGCTCAACGCGCGCTGAAAGAAAGAAAAACCAGGAGCCCATTGGTAGGACTTAATATTATTTTTTTGCTGATTAAATGAAATCATAAAGTCCGTGATTGATATGACAATATTCCGAGACTGATTAGAATGTGCGCCAAACTATCGAACAATTTTAGGCGGGCCATTTATACGAGAAGAAGTCATAAATTGCCCTAATATTGTATTAGACCCTATTATCCGATCCAACTTTGCTCGGATCTAACATTGTTCGATAGTTTGTCATCCCATGTTGGACCAACACTTTTGTTGGCCGGGGTAGGCTACTTTGGTTCCAAGCCGAACAAGAAGCGAGGAGGGTGAAACGGCTAAAACTAACTTGGGATCGGAGACGGGAGAAATGTCCAGAAAAAAACTAGGGCGGCAACTAATTTAACATACAGGGAGGGAGGAGAAAAGGAATCTACATTCATGCTCTAGGGAGAAATGTTTAAAACTCACTAAGGAGGAAGGATGAAAAATCGAAAAAACTAGGGAGGTAAGGGCTTAATCTATAATAAGAATGAACTCGGGCATTGCGCCTCAGTGCCTTGCCGCCATTATTGGTCGGTAGTTCACCACACTAAGGACAATTATCGAGCGAAAAACGCCAGTTTTTCGGACCATTGCCGTTCTGGTTTATATTCATTAACAGTTCAGATACAGTTCCGAATTTGACTTTAATATTAATTTAATTTGACTTTATTCAGTTATATCGATATATTTTAAATTTCGTTTGATTCCCCAGATGACAACTATTCAGTCAATATATAATGCCTCGTTTCCTCTCATGTAGATGTACTATCAAATGAATTATCAAATGAATTATTAGAGTTTACAGGAAGTACAAAAGCCATCTTTCTAAACATGTATGTAATATGGAGATTTTTGTACATACAATACTTGTATTTGCGCCGTTCGATTGTAGGTATTCCGGGATAACTGAGAATGTAGGTGGTGGTACTTTAATACCAATATATGTATTTCGGCTATTTGTCAGTTGTCATTTAACCACAAGAATTGGCATTATTTTGTTGAATCTCCAATTTGTTATGCGTTACAGCCGAACTAAAATCCTGGTTAGAGCGGTGGATTCGTTCGGATGTAACACAGACTACAATTTGTCAGCTGTCAGTGAATTTACATTTCAGCTATTTGTTCAGTTGTCGATCGGTTCAATTTTAAGCCGTTTGTCAGTCTTCAGTTTGTCAGTCGACAGTTATATCTGTCGACTAGGTGGTTTTTTCGGTGACGATAATTTGGGTTGTGTTGATGAATACACATATCTTGGGATAACTTTACATTTTGGTGGGAATTTTAAAATTGCTTTGAAAGTATTATATAATAAGGCGTTACGAGCATATCATGGTTTATTGAAAAAAATGTCTAATGTGGAGAATGTGCCTGTTAAGGTATTGCTAAAACTATTTTCTTCGTTAGTAGTCCCGGTTCTGTTATACGGGTGTGAGGTTTGGGGAGTGTTTTTGTTGGGTAAAACTTCCTCGTTTGAAATGTTTTAAACAAAAATTCTTCAAAGTAGTCAGCGATTTAGAAAGGTTACAGCTTAAATTTTACAAACGTATTTTGGGGGTTCATAATAAAACTACAAATTTGGCAGTTTATGCCGGTGAGCTGGGTAGAAGTCCTTCAGTAATCGTGCAAATTTCTTCCCTGGTAGCAAAATATTGGGTTCGAATAACTGATAGTTCTTATGACGATACTCTTGTGGGCAAAGCTGCAAGAGCGTGCATCCAAAATAAGTACCAGGCGGTATCGTTTACGAATTATGTGTTAGAATGGTGTGAGTTGAAACCACTACTAGTTGATATTCACATACCGCTTAAACAGTTGAAAAGTTTAGGTAGCTTCGTAAAAACAAAATTATATGAATTGTTCTCTTCCTTCTGGAAAGACCAGGTTCAACAGGGTCGTAATTGTGGCAAACTTCGAACGTTTAGTCAAATAAAGACATCTGTCAGAAATTCAGAATGTGAAGCATAGACAGGCTGTTTCAAGGCTGCGTATGTCAGCTCACAAGTTACCTGTTGAATCTGGTCGATACAGTCATACTCCATACGAGGAAAGGAAGTGTAATTTTTGCAATTTGAATGTAATTGGCGATGAGTACCATTATTTGATGAAATGCTCTAGTAAGGAATTTGAAGAACGGAGGGTCATATTTTTAAGAAGTTTATTTGATTATAAGGCCATCCCTATTTTTTTTTTCGTTTCTCATCGGTGGGGTTTTCAAAAATTGGGTCGGTCGGTCGGGTGAGAAAAAAAAAATTGTAATAAAATATACGCGGAGAGACTGGAACTAATAAGGCGCGGTTGCACAGGCGAGGTTACAAACCAACATGGACGACGAAACCATCGATGTCGTCGTCCGTATACGCTACAAACATGGAATTACAAATGCACCGCCGAAACTATTGTGTAACCTACCCTCGAGCATGAGCTTCCAGGAGCTGCTCTAGGGTTTCTTCACCCCCACCCCTCCCCCCAATTTTTTTTTTATTTCTACAAAAAGCCACAAAAATGGGTCGGTCGGACGATGAGAAACGGAAAATAAAAAAGGGATGGCCTAACGAATCTTTCCGTTTATTTAATTCAAATAATATTTTTATATATATTATGAATATGGGTGATGTTTCTATTCTACGTCTAGTCGCAGAATATTGTTATAGTGTCCTAGAAATGTTTAGTTTTAGAAATTCTTGAGGCATAAGTCTATTTTAGTGTAAGAGAAATATGTGTATTTCTATTTTGTGATTTGACATTTTGTGTTATCTGCATTAGTATTGTATTTTATGTTTGTATTTCTAAGGTACCACATTTATTGGTGTGAAAGGAATAAAGATTATTGTTATTAAACCCCAGCTAATTGGACATGACGTCACGCTCTGTATGTCAATCAAAAAATATTAATGTTAGCACTTTATAGTCGGGCAGAAACGATACGACCTAATGGTTTTCTGGGAAGTTAATAAACCGTGATCGTGCAGTCTACAGCATGCCAACATTTTAGAGCTGCATGGCTTAGCTTAAAAGCGTTGCGTGACGACACAAATAACGGCTGCGAATAGCTTCATTAACAAAAAAATAAAGTGCCGTCTTCCCGTATCGTTTATGGTTTATACTTTTATTCGACAACCTTTTTCAATTAAGCAATAGACCACGCGTATTTCAATGTATTTACTGGAGAAATAAAGCACGCGGGATGTTGGGAGAACACAAGAAATGCTTGAAAATCACAAGACGAAGGCGCGTGATCAGTTCAGCATTTCAAGTGTTCTCCCAAAATCCCAAGCGCTTTATTTCGCCAGTAAACACATTGAAATGTTAGACTCCTCCGCAGGCAACTCCTAAATAATAAGAAATAAGAAATTTGAATCACCGGGATTCCTGTGGTGGAAGGATCATCTGAGCGGGCTTCCTGTGGAAGGTTCAGGTGAGGGGGAGGGGGTGGGCCTCTTCTTTTCTCTTCCCCCTCTCCCCTCCCCCCTCCCCTCCTTTTTTTCCCCTCCCCCCTTCTCTTATACCACAGGAATCCCGGTCCGCACAGGAATCCCATTTTACGGGAGTTGCCGCGGAGGAGGCTATTGAAATGTATATGTAGTTATGATATTGAATCATGTATTGAATCATGTATGGTCTATTGCTTTTATGATATAACTACGACACAACGCAAGCAGGCGTGCCGATTTCTATGTGTTTACCGGCACAATAGACCATAGATTTTTGAGTCTACAAGCCAATCAGACTGCTCGTACTATCTGGGTTATATTATAATTACGTATATATCTTATTAGACAGTTTAGTGTAAGACACCCCTCTCAATCTCCTTGCTGAAAGGGGCCTCGACAAATCAATGGGTGAGGGGGTAAACAGCGGGACGTTAAGGAAATATTTTATTGAACTTTAGGACTTAGTCTTTCCCATTTCTCATCAAGTCAGGGTTTTCAAATTTTGGGTCGGTCGTGAGTCGGACGATAAAAAAAAAGAAGGGAAAAAAAATCGGGCCGGGTCGGACGATCAGAAACAGCCGAAAAAAAGTAGGGATGGCCTAATAATATTGCATGGAAGTGGACGTCAAGGGGGAGCGGTTCAGGAGCGTCCAATTGACGGTTAAGAAAAAAATATATATTTGTAAAACGATAAAAAAAAAGAAGGGAAAAAAAATCGGGCCGGGTCGGACGATCAGAAACAGCCGAAAAAAAGTAGGGATGGCCTAATAATATTGCATGGAAGTGGACGTCAAGGGGGAGCGGTTCAGGAGCGTCCAATTGACGGTTAAGAAAAAAATATATATTTGTAGACGTCCCCTATAAAGCCACAACAAATAGGAAAGCTTCGATCAGTTATGTCTGCATTATTAAAGGGTCGACTGCCCAGCTATACAACTATTTGTTTTCACACATCCACATGCCTTAGCTATTTCAAAGTTCAAAGCATTCAAAGACTTAGTCCATCAAATGAAGAAAAGTGTCGAGAAATAGTGAATGTAAGGCGCATTCGGAGACAAAAAAGCATTAATTCATTACCGGCTTTTCATTGAACTGCGACCCTGGAAATTTCAAGTCTCGTTTCGAAAATTGTATTTAGCCGACCATCAAACGAGTACGCCTTAGAAAGCTTTGTACGAGCTGAGAATAGACTCCGCGTTTGATTGACGGTGAAAGAGTTTACACGGCTTTTATAGGGCTTTCGTAGCTCTGGCCATTTCGTCAATAATATGCAATTTTCGAAACGAGACTTGAAACTTCCAGGGTCGCAGCTCAATGAAAAGGGTAATGGATTAATGCTTTGTTGTCTCCGAATGCGCCTTTTTGAAATACTTTAACCTTCAGGGCCCGGTTGTTCGAAGCAAGGGTAACTTTACCCAGGCTATTAGCCATTTCGGGGTTGAGGAAGAGACTGGGACCGAATGTCAAATATTAATTCGATTAAAAGATGAACAACATCTTAAGAAAGATCACACTAAAATTAGTACGTTTACCGAGTTTGAGGAAGCGTGATTGGTTTGATAATGAACATATGGGGAGCTTTCAAAATCACAAAAAATAAGAGCGAACAGTATGGCCGGCTTTCGTTGATCAGGAGCTGCTAAAGTACGGAGCTCTGTAAGGACATCCACAAACACAAATTTTATTAAAGAATATCGCGCGATAGTGTTTTAATATCGCGCGATAATGTGTTATTTTAAAATACGTACATAGTTAGCTATATAGACAACATGGCGGCGAACACGCTACGTGATAATGCTCTTCTTCTTTATATGTTTTTCTTACTTCCGACAACGAATTTGGCTTTACCTGAATACTTACCGGCGATTCAAAATGATATTGAAAATAACAGGGATGCAGCCATCCCTGATACATTTTCATCTAAGTAATGTATACGCATTTTAAAATAACACATTAAAACACTATCGCGAGATAATAAAACGGTATCGCGTGATAGTAAAACGGTATCGCGATAATAAAGCAGTATCACGCGATATTATTTCATAAAATTTGCGGTGTTTGTGGGGCATCAAAACCATACATTCTCTGGCTTACTGTATTTTGCGAAACGAAACGAAACGAAACGAAGTTGACTTCGCAAAATACAACTTCGCAAAATACAACTTCGCAAAATGCAACTTCGCAAAATACAACTTCGCAAAATACAACTTCGCAAAATACAACTTCGCAAAATACAACTTCGTTTCGTTTCGTTTCGTTTCGCAAAATACAGTAAGCCACATTCTCTCTATTTTTGCGATTTTTAAAAGCTTGCCATTCAGCTCGTATTTATCCAAACATTCTCAAACTCTGTAAACTTACTAATTTTAGTGTGATCGTTCATGTGATAGAGTTCATTTCTTAATCAGATTAATTTTTGACACTCGGCATGGGCCTCCAATATGGCCGGCCGCCGCAAATCAAGAGGGGGTGGTCTATCTCTTTGTGCGGAGGATTCATCGTGTGCCATATGCCTAGAGAGTACCACGTTCAGTGAATTATTGGTTAAAAGAATTAAATCGAGGAAGAAAATGAGAGTTGTTGAACCCTTGCCCGTCCATGCTGCTTTCAAGAGAATTCCGGCGAAAACGTGACAGACTCCGGTGGTTTTGGCTCTTTCGCAATTTCTCGAGGTCTGATCTGGTTTTCTTTCAGTTGACAAGTGCTGACACTTCAGAAGCGATTCCTATTGTTCAGCTCTAATTTTTGGTCAAAATACCTGCCCCACCCATACACTTCGGTTTATTTAAAGTTTTAGTCAATCCGCAAAGTTTTTGCAGATCGAAAATCCAAGGGTCGCACATGCACACCGAACGACATGTGTTGACAGATTTTATTGGGAATACAAACAGAAACTCAAGCAACTTTTCTAAGTGCGACCCCTGTATTTTCATGCAAATGAATCAAGGTTAGTGCACACTTCGGTGCTCCAATTTGGAAAGTTGGTTATTATTGGAATTTTTGTTAATTCGGTGAAAGCTTGAGGAGGCTTTTCCCAATTTTCCTTAAAATTAGAGTTCAAAGGTCACATTACACGTTTCCATGGAGACTGCCCCCAAAAGGTATTAATGTGACTTTATCGAATCTGTAAAAATGCCGAGACTATATCTAACAACAAACAAGCATGAAGAGATAGACCACCCCGTTTGAGACTCATGCCTTAATGTCCCTGAGCGGGTTAAAATAAAAAATAAAAAAATATATGGTTTATTTTACATCGAAGATATAGGAAGCCGTTACCGGGTCTCCCAAGCCAGAGGCTTATATTTAAGTATTCCGACGAACTCCAGGATCGAATTGGAATTTAGGCTGGTTTTTGAGGAGGGAGGAAAACCGGAGAACCCGGAGAAAAACCCTCAGAGCAAGAGCGAGATACCAACAAACTCAACTCACATATGCGCCGTTTTCGGGAATCGAACCTGGCCACAAAGGCAAGAGGCGAAGCCCTTAACTACTGCGCCACCCCGGTATACCAGCGATTTCGCCCCCCCCCCCCCCCTGTGAATCCCCCCCCCCCCTTCCTCGCCCCCCTCTAGCGATTTCGCCCCCCTCCCTCTAACATGTTTTCCTTCTTTTTATTACTGTAATGTATTGGAGGTGGAGAATAGTAATACAAAAAACTATCAGTAATGTGTATAAAAACATGCAATTTAATTTTATTTTAAAATCCACGCTTCACTTTTCTTAGACAAAATTCGTGTTGGTAGCTACGGTAAACGCTGCAATTTTCATTCGCGCGAGCAGTGCAACATACAATCTTCGTCAATCTTCGAATGATTAGTTGTTAGTATTTCTTGCCTGAAGCCAACATGTAGATGATGTAATTATTGTGGATACTTAAAGGTTTTGATCCACCTACTTTGAAAAGACTTTGCCGAATGTTCAAGTGTTACCGACTTGCGTGAAAACGTCCTGAATAAACAAGCTAATGAACTAATTAAGATCTAAAACGGCGGGAGGTTTTAAAACTTACCTTATACTCTTATCACTCTGAAACGAGCATAAAACATTTAATAGCTAAACTGCATTAAACACAAACAACAGATCAGGGGCGGGCATCTCGTTTATTGATACTTGTTGTACCGCCTTGTATGCTTTGTTAATTACAGCAGTATATATATAATGTTGGCAAATCAAGTCTATATATTAGATGTGTAGTCAGTACATTTCCTCTATTCTTAACATATGTCTTAAAGAAAATTTAGGTATCAAGGTAGAGAAACGCCTTCGAATGATTCTTACATATTAATCACTCCTCTTTATACACCCTCAACATTATCCCAACGGGATTATATAACTTGTTTATATAACATAACAACATACTGCATTAATTTACTACCCACTTGTGTACATTTCGTAACGCTACTAAATATATTTAGCTTGCAGCGAGTAGACTCGTATTTGGAAACAACTGCCAAATAACCTGATGATTTTTACATGCATGAAAACCATAATGAAGTTGACGTAATTATCGTGGTATGTAAGTTTTTATAACCCGTAATGCTCGCGTCGATCCATCTATTTTGAAAGAACTTTGCCGAATAAAGGAGTGTTACCGACTCGCGTGCTTTGTTCTATTTCAATTAAGCTAACGGCGCTTGTTTAATTCGGTAATTAGATCAGTATGAGAAGATAAAACGGCGGTAAGTTTTGCAATTTTCGAGCAGTGTATTAAATTAACTCAAATTCGGAAAGCATTTGAAATGACTTTCCGAAGAAAAAGAGTGTTACCGACTCGCGTATTTTTGTAGTCAGTAGTAGTAATAGTAGCTAAAGAGGTCTTACACTTTTTTTTTTTTAAAACTTTAGATTTATAGAAAAAAAACTTTTTATTCAGTGCGTTGACATGTACTGCCTCTACTTTCTGAGGCGGGGCGATTTCAATAAGAATTACGACTACAATTCACTAGTCGTAATAGGGGGGGGGGGGGGGAGCGAATTCACAGAGGGGGGGGGGGGGGGGGGGGGGGAGGGCGAATTCACTAGTGATCTCGCCCCGGGGAGGGCGAGGGCGAATTCACTGGGGGGGGGGGGGGGAATCGCTGTGACACCGGGTCCCCTTCGGTGCTCCTCGGGTAACGATTTAATCCCAGCCTGCCCTTGCTTCGAACAAACTCGAGTTCGATATATATCATGGGGAAAAACAATCTTGTGGAGTATTTAAGGCTGGGTAAATGAGAAAACATTGCTGCTGTTTCTTGGCTGAGCAAATGAGCGAGAAAAACTGAAAAACATAACAATTTGTTGCCAGGCAAACATTTCACGAGAAACAACTGAAATTCTTAAATGTTTGCTCAACGACTCTAAAAAATGAGGGAGGGAACGAGATCTGCTAAATAGAGGATATTACACGGTGGTGCGAAGATATGAAGTTTATCCTCGAGAGTCGAAAACATTTCACGAGTGAGCGCACAGGCAGCCCAATCTATGGGTTTGTGCATGAAAATAGAATTGCCGTACAATGTCGTACATTGCCGTACAATGTATAAATAAACATACCTTTTTGCTTCCATGTTGTTTCCTTTGTGGTTTTTCTTGTCTTGGAGCCATTTTAGGCTGTTTTGGGGAGTTTTTCATCCAAGACAAGAAAAACCACAAAGGAAACAACATGTACGGCAATTTGAAAGGATTTATCAAACCCCATACAGATCTTCTATTTTAGCCTGCAATGCAGGCGTTTCTAGTGGTTTTCCCCGCTTTCGTGAATGTCTTCCTTTTTGTCCTCGCGCCATTCTTCCCTCGTCCAAATATATTGCGGTTTCCCAAATAAAACGCCTGCATTTAGGCCTGAGCGGATTGTGCTCCTAAAAGTGGCATATTATGCCGCTAGCACTGCTCCAAATTTTGTCGAATTATGCCCAAATTATGCCAAAGTTAAAAAATTATGCTCGTAGATTACACAATTATGCTCACAAATAGTTGATGCGCGGCATTTTTAGTTGTTCACACAACATTTTATTAGGTGACCTATTTTTCAAAGGTTAAGTCACACTTATAAAGTCAAAACCAGAATAGATAACTAGAAAGTGAAATTCAGGTATTTGCTTTGGAAAAATTTAGAATCTAAGCAAAATATACCAGCTAATAATTAGGAAAGGCACTATAAAAGCAATAATAGCATTGCTTTTGGCTTTAATGCTTCAAATTATGCTACAATCAGGTAATTATGCTCGAGCAGTGCTAGTGGCTTATTTCACAGTTAAAACACTATCACCCGATTCTAGAGCATGTGCAGTTGCGTCGGGTACGAGTCTACTGGGAACGAGAATGAGAACTTTGTCAGATACTTTCTCTTCGCGCTATCATGGCTTAGAGAATAATGTTAGTGTCATAAGGAATTTGAAGAGGCCTTAAGTCATGCTGCAAACTGGCGGAATTTTGCACTCACAGAACCGGCGAATTTGGATTTTTTAAATAGCGTGTTGATTTTTGTAGAGGGTTGAAAACCGGTGAACCCACTACAAACTCGAATATGGCGCCGCTTCCGGGGATCGAACGCCACAGAGGTGAGAGGCGAAGCGCTTAACTTCCGTCTGCGCCACCCCGGCTCCCCATAGAGCACGCTAGCCGCCGTGGGAAGCGAGTTGCAGTCGACGGTTCGACCGCTAGCCCTTCGTCAAAGCCAAAAGTCTGGCACGATAACCATTTTGAGCACGGCACTCCTAAATACTGGCACCCGTGCCAATTTTCTTCGGCACGGCACCCCTTATTTTTGTGGTGTAAATGTTCCGGGTACGCGTGGCTGAAAATCTAGACCGTGTGAAAAGGTAGTCCAACCATGCCTAAAATGCTTTTTGTGTAGACCGGACTAAAGATGAAAAATGTAGCAACAGAAGTGTAATTTAGCCTTCTTTTATTATTTACAGAAGGTTTAGAACAATAAAAATATCCTTTAAAAACATTAGTGACAGCAGCCCTTAAAATCAGCAACCAAACTTTGGTCACCAAATTAAAGGGTTATGCTGGTAGATCAATCACATCCAGTAGTGATTCTTTGGGCTTTCAAAGCCATCCACCCTAAGATAAACTGGATTCAGTTTGAGCTACTTTTGAGGTGTGATACCTACCTCATGTCTCATGGGTTCCCCAAATGCAAAATCAGAACCAATTACAGCATGCAGAGCCATAACTTCTTGTTTACAATGGGAACATTTATCAACATAGGTGGATTACAATAAATATTATTGTTTTACTTTAATTTCCGATGTTTCCTTTGGCTTAATTAAGTTTGAAATGGGAGATCACATTAGGAGGTATCACACCATAATTTAACTATTAATTAACTCAAAGAGAAAACCTCTCCAGCATATCATGGAGGGAGACTGGAGAGGAAGCCAAAGAGGGGACAAATCACTTCTTTTCTTTTCTTCCTTTCTTTTGCACCTGCAAGAGGGGTCCTGAAGAGGGAGCATTAGGGAGTAAATCTCCTCTCCTGTCTCCCTAGGGCCTCTGCAGAGGAGAGGAGGATGGGCGGCTTCAAAGGCCAACAACAGACGAAACACCACAAGGTTGTTGGCCTTTGAAGTCGCCCACTTGAGGCTGCAAGTGGACGAAGGCCAATAAAAATTGCCTGCCTTTGAATTTAATTAAGTTTACAAATTTTATTTCCATTTCATAAAAAAATCAAAGAATCTTCTTATGTATCAGCAAAATAAGGAGCATAAAATTATTGACTTTTTGCCTAACACAACTCTAGTTCTGAAACACCTAATTATCTGACCCCCCTTCCCCTTCAGTAAATACTTGTAATTTCCCTTGGTTAATTCCTAACATGGCCTGACTATGTATTCTTCAAGTTAGTTCTCTCCACTGCAGAAATGAAGACAATTTATACCCTGGTCCTAAATTTATGGATTTTAACATTTCTTATATACATATTTTCATAAATATTCTCTATATTTAAATGCAGGCACATTGTCCATGTAGCAACCCTGTCACTTAATAATCCCCTGCCAGACAAGAGTTATTGGACTTATTGCATACATCACAGGGGATAAATTCACAAGGTATTTTGTCCATATCCAGCATAAGACCTTGAATAATGTGTAGAACTGATGTTATTCCAACGTTGATGACTGTCTCTGGATCCCTCTTTTTTGAACAAATGGTTGATTTATTTGAGGATGAGAATATAAACTGCCATTAAAACACAGGTGAGAGCAACCGCCCAGTGTAGTCGTACACCAATTACGGCAGCTATAAAAGAGGAATACGAATGTAAATTATTACACATGACCATTGGCATTTTCTCTTGAATTTCATGGTGGAATACCGTAATTATTATAGCTTTCATAAACCATTACAAAAATGGCTGCCACTTTAATTATTTGCATAATTTTGATATTCAATGTTTTCTGAAAAATAAGCAACATAATTATTTTGTGAAAGAGAGTTCATGTTTTATTAACACTAATCTTATCACTTTGAGAATGAAACAAAAAATCCTCGCAAAGTAATCAACTTTGAAACTCTCAAGAAATATGAAATCAATGTAGTCAGTCCTCATACAAAACTATTCAATTTGAACCTCATGATTAGGGACTGGTCATTAATTAGAGGGGGGGTGCAAATGAAAACCACCATGCTCAATTTCTTTATGACCCCTCCCCCTAATTCCCTCTCTTACGGCCTTCCTAATTTACTGCATGAAAATTGGTGATCCACCCCCATTTTGCACCACTTAGCCCTCCTCTTCTATGTTAATGACTGGTCCCTTAAAGTGCCACTATGATGATTTTTTTTACAGATTATGAAAGGTAAACTACTAAATAACAATCATGGGAAATCTTAAGTCGAAATTCGAATGAAAGGTCTGATTATTTTAGCCATAAGTTCAAGCTCAGACTGGCCGCCATTACTCAGACTAGAAACAAGTGATCCTTTGTTTAGCGGTCTTTTCATGACATCATCTACTCAACAGCTTTGTGACACTGCGACTAGAAGCCATTTTATTAGGTTCAAACTTTGTGTACAAGCTCTCTAGACGTTTCTATGTAAGAAAATACCCCTTCCTTCTGCATACTAGACTAGAGTAGCCATGACATCATCTACTCCATTCTAGTCCAAGTAATGACGTAAATTTTATGTGTTCAGAAGTCTATATTTATGTTGCATTAATGTATTGTGATTTTTGGCTAGAAGTATAATTTGAAGACCTTTATTTTCAAGGTATGATGAGAAACAGTGAAAAGAAAATCCAACATTTTCGTCATAACAGCACTGGACAAGTTTGGCTCAGTTGGTGAAATCCTGAGTGCTAACTCAACCCTCCCCCCTCAGTTCAAGTTTGGCTAGCCCGGGGCAGTTAAATACTGCTGACTTTTTAAGCTGAGGGCTCAAACTTTTCCCACAATGCCATTTGGGAGAATTCTGTGCACTCGTTGATGGTAGGTATGGCTGCTTCAGTAGGGTTTCCAATGAAATGTGCTCTAATTTTGGACAAAAATGCCACTGCAATAGAGCTAGAGGACATCATTAAGTCTGAGGACAGCTGAAAAGTACTTGGTTTGCTTTTAGTAGGCCTTGTGAGGGGATTTCATATGGTTTTTCCATTGTGTTTCTGCTTTGAGACACATGAAAAAGATATTCAATGAAATCCTTGAAATTCTGCAGTTGGTGATCTTTTCCCCCTGCTCAACCTATTAGGATGTGTTTTTGTCACTTTAAAGCAACGGCTTGAGTCCAAATCACCGCTCTTGGTTGTAGGGATAAAAGACATCTAAAAAAATCCTACAGTCCCAGAGGGGGGAATCCCTTGTGCATTGTTTTGTTTATTACCCAGCATGCAATTGGAGGTGGAAGCAGTAAAATTTGGTTGAGTGAAGTGCAGTGTAAACATGGCATGGTTCACAGTCGCTTGGTGTGTTTTGTGCAAACAAACCTGCTGGTGGAAAATATTAAACAAGGTACTGTAACAACTGAGTGGTGATTTTGTATTTGCTTTTGATTTCAAGTGTGAATGGGAAGGTTTTTTTGAGCCGATTTTCAGCTCCTCAAAATTCGTGAAAATCAAAGAAACGAACAACAATCTCCAAAACAAATGAGTTTTTCTCCAAGTGGGAGAGTCAAGTGATCCCCATTATAGCTGTGGCTTTGAAGTCATTCATCCCTTGAAACAATATCACAACATCCTATTTCCAGCATGTCTAGGTTTGATGCAATAACTTTCTCCTTATTTAGTGTAATTGTTAACTCATAATTGAAAGACTGAAGAACTTGGAGCCAACAAGGGACCTACATAAGCAGCATTGTACACAGAACTGATTTGCTCATAGGTAAAAAATTGAGATTGTTACTTTTGGTGGGTGATGGTGGAGGAGGGGTTGCTACTTTAAGGATTTATTAACAACCATAAAATTCTGACATTACTTTTTGGGCTTTAAACACCAAGAGATGAAATAAAAGTTACCAATGATACAGACCTTTGTAAAACACTCCAAAGAATCCCTTCTTCTCTGAGAGGAAAAAGTTCTTTAGCTTAGGTACTCGTCGGATGTAAGCAGAGGTACAAATAATAAGCAAAGCAAATGCCACTATGCCATCAAGAGAGTAAACTGTCAGAAATAAAGAGAACACACAGTTAATTGCTGATAATTTTAAAACCCAAGGTTCTTTGCAGGGTTTTAATTTGGTCGAATCCAAATCCTAAAACAGATTTTCTGTTTCTGTGGGGAAAATCCGAAAATGGATTTTGAATCCATCGAATCCAAACTGAGCAAGGATTTGAAGGATTCAATCCAGATCCGGATTCTTTGGATTTGTAATCCAAGCGTCCCATTGGGAAAGGATTTGAAAATAATACACGGCAACGGTATTAAAAAGGTCCTGCTTGGCGGCCACCATGTTTGTGTCACATACTTGCATGACTTGTCTCATTGTCATGGTAATAAATCTCTTTCTGGATTTTGCATTCCTTTGAAAACCCCAAAATGTGAAAAATCCTTCGTCGCAAATCCGTTTTCGGATTTGACCAAAGGAACACACCCTAATTCTGTAACTAGGAGAGTATGTCACACCAAAGGCCTGATAAACAAGGGAAATTAATAATGTGCAGATACCAGTACCCTAGCCTGCTATACCAGACATTTTTTTTAACTCACATAAACTCACGTTATTGTTCATCACAAAATTGTCTTCCACTCTCAGTGGGCACTATTATACAAATAGACTGTCCATTGAGGAACTATCGGCTGATAGTTGCCCACAGAAATTTGATGTTCTTAAAACAAATATAAGCCCGAGAACGAAGTTTGAGGGCTTATATGCTAGTTTTAAGAACATCAAATTTCCAAGGGAAACTATCAGCTGGTAGTTCCGAGACAAACACAGTCTATTTGTCGTTATTGTTCATCACAAAATCGTCTTCCGCTCTCAGCGGGCACTATCGCCTGATAGTTTTCATCCATGGACGACAACTATCACATCACATGATCGCTTTTAGCCAATGAGCAGATGCCAAAATTTTGTAGTGAACTATAATGCCTGATAGTTTGCCTCCAGGATGACAACTACACGTCACATGATTGCTTTTAGCCAATGAGCAGATGCCAAACTTTTGTGGTGAACTATAACGCCTGATAGTTTGCCTCCAGGATGACAACTATCACATCATGTTATTAGTTTAAGCCAATGAGCGTGTGGAAAACTTTTGTCGTGAACTATAATGTACAAATAGTGTGTCCATCAAGGAACTATTGGCTGATATAAATTTTATATTCTTAAAACAAATTTAATGCCTCAAACAAATTATATGCTAGTTTAAAGAACATCAAATTTCCAAGGGAAACTATCAGCCGATACAGAGACACACTATTTGTCATTATTGTTCATCACAATTTAAATTGTCTTCTGCTCTCAGTGGACATTAGAAATACACAACCTATTTGTGGCGTCAAAATATGCCCTATTAGTATATACCACACCAGTGAATATGACTTTTCATGCGCTCTGATTGGCTACTCAAACATATTCACCTCCAAGCAATACAGCGATCACTTCGCGTTACCTCGTCAAAGCGGCTCGGTAAATATTCACCACTATTCGCCTCCACTTCAGTGAATAATTATTAAATATTTCATCGACATACATTATCTGATCCGAGAAGAGAACAATTCCCTAGAGTGAAGCTTGAGGGAAACTGTGAGCTTCCAGGATCAAATAATGTCCAAGGAAAAACATGAGAGCACATTTCGACGCCACAATGTCCTGCACAATGAAATTATTGTTGTTATAATTCTTAAAATATTTTCTTGGACACACGCTTATTCACTCACAGGGGGTGTATTCGCTGATATTTCCTGCTCGTGGAGAGAAAATATTGGGTCATCTGATGCATTCAACCAATCACACGTGAGAGAAAATATTTGATGGGTTATAATTAACAATTATTCACCGAAGTGGAGGTGAATAGTGGTGGATATTTACCGAGCCGCTTCGGCGAGGTAAATATCCACCACTATTCACCAACACTGAGAGGTGAATAATTGTTTTAGTATATTACCACACATTAGTGAATAGCTAGCACCAAATAGTTATTTTATTTTCTGTCAAATGGACAAAAACTCGCGCGATATGATCGCTGCTTTGCTCGGAGGTGAATATGAAATCATATTCACTGTTTAGGTAGCCAATCAGAGCGTGCAAAATGTGATATTCACTGGTGTGGTATATACTAATGGCTGATAGTTTGCATCCATGGAAAAAAACGATCATGTTACATCACTTTTGGCCAATGAGCATGCACCACAATTTTGTGGTGAACTACATGTATAAATGCCTGATAGTTTGCATCTGTGGAAAACAATATTATTATCACATTGCATGATCAATTTCATCCAATCAGAATCTTAAACTAGCACATACATAAGCCCCCAAACTTTGTTATAGAACTAATATTTGTTTTAAGAACATCACATTTCAACATGCAACTATCAGCTGATATATGTACATGTAGTCCCTTGGCAAAAACACTATCTGTTACATATAAAACCCAATCTGGCAGTAAAATATTAATAAATGGGCAAAGCTTAGATAAAAGAAACTGTACTATTACAATAAAATTATATGATGATCCTGGTCACTCTAAAATTAGATTGTACATTCTTTATACAAGACTTATAATAATGATATTACAAAACAGGATTATCCTATTCAATGGTAGTAATGGTATAAAGAAACACTAATCCTAGCCCTAACCACACTAATCTTAAGGTTAGGGTGACGTTAGGTAATATGCCAAATGGTCAGTAGGAATATATGAAGTCACAGTAAGAATCCTGTAGGAATCCTACACAAGCAGTAACTATGTTACAGAGATCCCACTAGTCTGCCATATGCCAGTGTTTACTGATAAAAAAAAATAACTATACCAGAGAAAAGCTGGGGCTGAATCAGTGATCGGTTCCGGCAATTCTACTTTTTCACAAAAACCTGAATCCAGAAAGTACAAAAGACAATAAAAATCAGTTTCTTGATTTGTGTTCTGTACACGAACGAAAAATATGTCACCTTTTTTGTGGAGTTCACTGGTGTTCACAAAACCTGAAAATTGTGCAATTTTTTTGCTGTAAATGGTACCTAGGGTATTTTTTACAGTCGTCTAGGAAATTTCTCAGTTAAGTCAACTCTTTGTTGGTATTTCACTATTTGCGAAAAAGTGAAAACAAGAAACTTCTCAAGACTTTTCTGTTTTTCTTCTTCTGCTTTCTTTGTTTGACCGCCTTGATTGACAGCTGTCAAAAAACTGGTGCAAAAACCCAGAACTTTTCTGCACATCTTCTTCACTTCTTGTCTCTGCTGCATAAAGAATGGAAGGAAGCTGCCAAAGCTCCGGCTTTCGACCTTGACGACTGCAAACATCTCCACGATTATTAAACTAGATGCACACCAAGCTAGGAATTTACATTTTATATTCTGAAGAGGAGGGGGAGATAATTCTGGAAGACTTCAATAAGACGTATTTGATTAAAGGGAAGTTTTGTCTGAATAAATTACTAATCTGTTTGTAATATGTTCTGTTTGCTTTTACTTGATTCCTGATCATGTAAATATTGCTTTCAAAGTAGAGTGTATTCCATTGCCAAACTGTTTTGAAAGGCATTGAATGCACTAGCACTGAGATCATCAATCAATAAAAGGTGCAAAATGACTGCTAACAGCTGTCTGTCAAGATGGTCGAACAAAGAAAGCAGAAAAAGTTGACTTTTTTGCATTTGAAGAAAAACACGAAAACCAGAAAAGTCTCAAAGTTTCTCGTTTTCACTATTTCGTGAATAGTGAAATACCAACAAAAAGTTGAGAAAATCGACTTAACTGAGAAATTTCCTAGACGACTGTAAAAAATACCTACCATTTACACAACAAAATGGCACTATTTTCAGGTTTTATGAACGACAGTGAACTCCACAAAAAAGGTGACATACTTTTCGTTCGTGTATAGAACACAAATCAAGAAACTGATTTGTATTGTCTTCTGTACTTTCTGGATTCAGGTTTTTGTGAAAAAGTAGAATTATCAGAACCAATCACTGATTGGGCTGCTGTTTTTTTTTATCTTTTTGTACCAGAACAGAGCACTGGCTGATAGAAGAGGCTAGCAAATCTCTGTGTCATATATTTCATAGTAGGTCCGATTATTCATTGAAGAAAATTATGTCTTCCTTTATAAGAAGAAGAGTCATAACATCTTAAGGAAGACATTATTTTGTTAAAGGGATTACTGATCTCGATAAATATTGAATTCTTCTCAGGAGTATTACTATAATTATTATTCTCCCAACAAGAAAGTACACAGAGTGGAAAATATTTAAGAGTGGGTGTCATTTTCAGAAGTAAACAGTTAGAAAAGACAAGTGATCTATAGAACATATGAAAGAGATGAAAGGCTTGAGAAATCTCTGAGAAAATAGGAGCCAAATCAGTACTCTTTAACGAAGTTCATATTATACATGTACCTTGTAAACATTTGTTGCATTATATTACAAGCTTAATTAAATATTGCATTGAAGAGGTTTCACCATTCAACACCCAACAGCGAGGTTTGAGTGCAGCACGATTTACAAACGAAATTATACTATTCTAGCTTACTGGACTCAGAGCAAAGAGTAAACTATTAAAAGAGCAACAAACCAAGTGGAACTTCGTCGAATTATATTTATCCGAGTGCCACGTCAAACGATGAGTATCACGGTATTTCAGTGCATATTTCTTATTCTATGACGCAAATTAAACGCTAAATCACAACCTTCACTTACTGTTCATCTTATAAGGACGTCATCTGAACGTAAAAGGTGAGGATGTTAGTTTAAAAAGAGGCAAAATCATCGGTTTTACTGAACTGCCTAAACTCTTCTGGCTTGTCGTCGATTGCAATCCTTCGAGGCTGGACAAGGGAGACTGGGAGCAACCAGCCTCGATTCTGAGAAAAATAGTACCAAAAGCACTATCCTATTAGAGGAGGTGTTAGAGTTATATTGCACAATTAAGAAAATCACTTTATTCTCTATAATATGTATTTAAAAATTCCTCAGTTATGAATAAACCTGTATATTAAGAAGTATTCTTAGAGTTTTATTGTGATGAGTAATATTTTAGAACAAGCGTCGTAAGAAATAAATATATTACTCTACCCCTCCCCTCTTAGATGTAAGCGCTGAGGAGCATGGCTCCATACCATGACGTCACGGACCGGTGTTGAAGAGTTTAGTTCTTGTTCCCATTCGTTGGGTTAAAAGTGGTGTTCTCTCAATTCCCAATGTATTTACAAAACCTCACTTTATTTCACACATCAAATCATTATTTTAGTACGAGAAGAAACCGTAGTATACGAAGGAGAAGACTTCATAAATTTAAATCGGATTTTACCGGGTGATTTTAGGCGTACAAGATCCAACTTCACTATGCCTAAAGGAAAAGGCAAACGAGGAGCCGATCGGCAAGGAAAAGGAAAGAGAAAAGGTAGGAGTTATCTCCCAAGGAAACCATTTGAATCGCTTGTAAATGATGTGCTATTCAGGACTGAATTTCCTTACATTTTTCTGGTAAACTTTGCCTGAGAATGGACATCACAATCGTGCTCGACGTCGAAGCGTTTCATTTCATTCAATCCCGAAACGCCGTGAAATAATATGTATAAAAGCGCCGTCGCTCTATATATTATTCTCAGTATTATACATTTTAAAATGCCCAGTGATCTAACTAGTGCCGTTGTCAATTGAACACAGCTTCTCCAAAGAGATCGGAAGACAATCTGGACCTAGAAGACGACGAAGCCATGAGTGTTACGAGTCAGACTTCGTTGGACACGAAAAGCGGTGGAGAAGAGAGTGAGTGTCGTTGTTGATTTGGTCGCACGTGATATGCAACTGTGGCCCTAAACATCGGTTAACCTAAGTCATTATTTACTATTTCCCCGTTTATAGTCTCACCGGCAGAAACGTATGAAGACGGGCCTGAAGAGATCGAAGTTAACTTCGAGCAATCATTGGATGAGAACCTGGATGGAGCGACACAGAAAAGGTTCGTTTGGGGTTCATACTTTCGCCGGATTCCCTCAGCCATGAAATTCTGATGCTTTAAAACACACGCAAATAAATGCCAACTACAAGAAAAAAATGCTTTTATATTTTGAGTTTTCTAATGGTGACTGTGTTAATTTGTTAGCTGGTTATAATTTGTGCGGGTTTATTTGCTGTTTACAAAGATTTGTGAAACATGCATCTATTATTCTAGCTGTTGCATAACTGGCGAGCTCCGGAGTTTGTAATTTACTATTCTACAAATTATATTGCCGATGATTTGAAGTGAAAAACTGTATATCTAATCGCCATGTCGACTACAATTTAACAGTACCTGACACATTGTTGTCAACAATATTCATGTACAAAATTACATAACTTATGCCTTGTTGTATTTTATAATCTGTAATTTGAATGCTTGAGTTTTAATACCGAATGAGTGCTGGCTAAGGAAACAAGTATTAAATATTACATAATGTCATCATATTTTTTGGGATCTTATGTCATGAATATTACTTACTCCCTGTGAAGCCTATATATGAAGTAAACACCAAAATTATCTTTATTTCATACCAATGATGCAATATTTTCTACTACACTGTATCCCTAGTGATTGGGATATATTATTGTTGTTGAAAATGCTGTTTTGACAAAGGCCTATTGTGTAGATGGCTAAACTATAGAATACCGGCCCGGCCACTTCAAAAGATCACTTGAAAACTGTGCTAAACTATGCTAAATTCTCCATTATAGTGCAGGGCCGGGTTGTTCGAAGCAAGGTTAACTTTAGCCCTAGGTTAGCGCTAAATCTGTAATTGTAATCTGTACAGTTTAACCCCGGGTTAGCGATTTAACCCTGGGTTAGCGCTTAACCTTGCTTCGAACAACCGGGCCCAGGTGTATGTAGGGTCGTTCTATGAATGATTTGGAGTCTAAAATGGTTAGGGTTTTTTAAAATTTCAGGGTTAGGTTTTTAGAAGGTTTGTATGAAAATCTGAGAACATGAATTATTAATGACCCAAATGGCCGGGTATTCTATATTATTGTTCCGTGTAGACTATAATTATTCTATTAGTCTGACCATTTTGACGATGTTGTGCATGCAGCTAGAACAATGGCTATCTGTTTTAAATAACAAAAGGATGAACCAGAACAAGTCTTAGCAGCTTGCGTCTGTTGTTCTACTGATGTGTGCGCAGCATCGTCAAAATGGTCTATTGTATTTTCAGTTCATCACAAAACTTGTTATTAAAAGGTTTAATAATACATGTTCATGTAAGAAAAAAAATAAAAATGGAAGAGAGAACTGAATGGTAATTAAACAATAAGGTAATTTATGAACTAACGATTTTATAATAATTATTGTTAGTGATATAAAACATTATAGTAATGGGCCTTTTGCAGGAATTCAATCAGATGGTTGTACTGGGTGGCAAAAAATATAAATTCATACATTTAAAAAAAATAGCTTGCCCACCAGCATCCATGGCAATGCCTAAAATTCCCATGGGGATCACAAGCTCGATTCATTTAAATGTGTTAAAGTATTATATACAAAGTATTATATTCACACAAAGGCAGTTGTCGAAAGTGTCTATCAAGATTGGGAAAGTAAACGTCACCCCAGTAACTGCAGTGCAAAATCTAGGGGCCTGGTTCGATTCTCAAATGGACATGTCAACCCACATTAACAAAACTAAGTTGTGGAAGTGCCTTTTACTATTTGTACAACATACGTCACATAAGAAAATACCTATCTAGAGAGTGCACATAGAGACTTGTCATTAATTAAGCATGATATTTTTTAATAACTTTCAAAATTCTATAAGGTTTAGCACCTAAGTACCTTCAGGATTTAGTTTCTGTTTTACCATTATCATATTACAGTTTATGCTGCAACGATAGTGGTGTCCTTTTATCTAGATCACAGGTTAAGACCAAGAAAACCATGGGTGACAAAGCCTTCATGGTTGCAGCCCCAATTTTATGGAACGACTTACCCACGTCTGCTACATATAGGTCAACAAACAATATAGACACTTCTAAACGTGTAATTAAGACATTTTTATTCCATAAGGCCTTTAGTTAGTTATTTTAATCATTTCACTACTAGAGCGGCCAAAAGCAGCCAATATGAGCATGTACCTGGGAAAAATTATTGCATCAAACCTAGACATGCTGGAAATACGATGTTGCTATATTATTTCAAGGGATGAATGACTTCAAAGCCACAGCTGTAACTGGGATCGCTTGACTCTCCCACTTTGGAGTAAAACTCATTTGTTTTGGAGATCGTTTTTCGTTTCTTCGGTTTTCACGAATTTTGAGGAACTGAAAATCGGCCCCAAAAAACCTTCCCATTCGCACTTGAAATCAAAAGCAAACACAAAATCAGCACTCAGTCATTACAGTACCTTCTTTAATCATTCCAACCACCAGGTTTGTTTGCACAAAACACACCAAGCGACTGTGAAACATGCTATTCTTAACGCTGCACTTCTCTCCACTATGTTTTCCTGCTCCCACCATCAATTGCATGCTGGGTAATCAACAAAAAAATCACAAGGGGACTCCCCCTCTGGGACTCCCCCTCTGGGACTCCTGTAGTTTTTTTTATAAGTCTTTTACCCCTACAACCAAGAGCGGTGATTTGGACTCAAGCCATTGCTTTAAAGTGACAAAAACACATCCTAATAGGTTGAGCAGGGGTAAAAGACTGCCAACTGCAGGATTTCAAGGATTTCATTGAATAATTTCATGTGTCTCAAAGCAGAAACACAACAGAAAAATCCCGTGAAACCTCTCACAAAGCCTACTAAAAGCAAACCAAGTACTTTTCAGCCGTCCTCAGACTTAATGATGTCCTCTAGCTCTCTTACAGACTGTGGCTTATTTGTCCAAAATTAGAGCACATTTCATTGGAAAACATACAGAAGAAACCATACTCACCGCCGCCGAGTCCATAGAATTCTGCCGAATGGCATCATGGGGAAAGTTTGAGCCCTTGGTTTAAAAAGTCAGCAGTATTTCACTAGCCCGAGCTAGCCAAACTGGAACTGAGGGGGGAGGGTTGAGTTGGTACTCTGCATTTCACCAATTGATCCCAAATGCGTCCAGGAGTGAAAGGGTTAAGTCACTCTTGGTTATGAAGTTTTAATTAGGATTAGGAATTTTATATTTAATTAGGAATTTAACACTTTCAATCCTGGACGCATTTGGGCTCAATTGGTGAAATGCAGAGTGCTGAAAAGTACTTGGTTTGCTTTTAGTAGGCCTTGTGAGGGGATTTCACAGGGTTTTTCCGTTGTGTTTGTGATTTCAGACACAGGAAAAAATTATTCACTGAAAGCCTTGAAATCCTGCAGTTGGCATTCTTTTACCCCTGCTCAACCTATTAGGATGTGTTTTTGTCACTTTAAAGCAACGGCTTGAGTCCAAATCACCGCTCTTGGCTGTAGGGGTAAAAGACATATAAAAAAAAACAGCCTAGCAGGTAAAAGTGCCGTTTTGCCATTTACCAAAAAGTCCTTCCAGATCACAATATTCTTCAAGTTGGTTCCCTTTATTCTTACTAGTTTGATATTTTTTTAAAGTATGTTTTCAGTTAAGAAGTTGAAAATTGTAACAAATTATATGATTATTAAAATTTACCTATTACCGAGGAAGGCATAAATTTATGGATTCCCACACTGATGAAGGAAAGCATAAATTTATGGATTCCCAGACGGTAAAGGGAAGCATAAATTTATGTGCTCCCTGAAGAAAGACCCAAATTCTTTAGTTTTTGTTAAAAAAGTCTGTATTTTTCTTCAATTTCTTTATTCAAAAGTAGCCAAAATATAAGGCTGGTATTTTCAAAAATGCCACTTGTCAACCTTTTTCACTAAAACGGCAAAACGGCATTTTCTCCTGCTAGCCTGTTAAAACCCTACAGGAGTCCCAGAGGGGGGGTCCCCTTGTGAATTTTTTGTTGATTACCCAGCATGCAATTGGAGGTGGGAGCAGGAAAACATGGCAGAGAGAAGTGCAGCATTAAGAATAGCACGCTTCACAGTCGCTAGGTGTATTTTGTGCAAACAAACCTGCTGGTTGGAAAGATTAAACAAGGTACTGTAACGACTGAGTGGTTATTTTGTGTTTGCTTTTGATTTCAAGTGCGAATGGGAAGGTTTTTTTGAGCTGATTTTCAGCTCTTCAAAATTCGCGAAAATCGAAGAAACGAAGAACGATCTCCAAAACAAATGCGTTTTTCTCCAAAGTGGGAGAGTCGAGCGATCCCTGTTATAGCTCTGACTTTGAAGTTATTCATCACTTGAAATAATATCGCAACATCGTATTTCCAGTATGTCTAGGTTTGATGCAATATTTTTTCCCAGGTACATGCTTCATATTGGCCGCTTTTGGCCGCTCTAGTAGGGAAAGGGTTAATTACAAATTATAGGAATTTTTATTTTGTCTTTTTATATAACATTTGTAACTTTGTCTAGCATCTATAGATTTTGATTATTTATATTAATGCGATGAATACATGTAAGGATTGTAATGCACATTTGAGTATTTTATAGGAATTTAATACACAATATACAGTAAGTGATAAATATTATTATTATTATGACTGTCTCCTGCAAAAGGCCTATTCATGTTCTTGAAGGATAAAGTTTTTAATCGAAGTAGGATATAACTGAAAGTAACTTACATAATCATCGGCCCTGTCACACAGTTAGAATTCAGGGTCCTGTTGTTCAAATGGTGGATAAGACGTATTAATCAAACTACAATATTGGAGAAACGAGTGTTGAGACACTTCCTGATGTTGGGTAGAACGATTAGGCCCATTGAGTCCCAACATTGAGGGTTTGTAGCTTACTTTATTCATGGTTAAGGATTTATCTGGTGGATAGCATTATCCACTCTTTGAACAACCGGACCCAGGACTGTAAATACATGTCACAATCATACTGTGTCGAGCTAAGAGAGCCATGCTTCATATATATAGAAATATTAATACCATATTCACTCACGGATAAGCCGCACCTTTTTACCCAAAGTCTTAGTTTAAAATCGGGGGTGCGGCTTATCTGCGAGAACATCTACCGAACATAAGGCCCGGAAATTTCCATAAATTAACATTTCAAAGAAATACTAAGCTGTACAAATAAATACTACACCAAACCAAAAGAAAGTAAGCACTGGCCATTGCTTTTGCAAGTTTGGTGGCTCCAAACAGATCCGTTTAGTGATTAAATGCCACGCTAAATGGCACAATGTTTCTTTGCACTTTAACAGCAAATTTGTCGAACAGATCTTCCACCTCTCTTTGAGTAACATGTTTTTCTCCAATAGATGGCTTCTGGATAACCTTTTAGGCATGATAGCAACAGACAGCTGATGAAAAAGCAAACTACTCCATGTTGTTTTGACTTTGTTCAGCGAAAACAAAACTTTTAGTGTCCAGTTCACTCTCTTCCAACAGGTGCCTGGTTACTAAGCTACGGACGAACGTGAGCACGTTGTTGGCTTCGTTGACATGTAAAATCTAAAAAGTGATCTGAATGAACAGATCCCAGTAAACAAACACTATGGAAAGATAAATCATATATCTAAGTATGTAGACATGAAGTTTATACTATTTCAGAGCTGACATTACAGGTACAACTTAGGAGTTTTCTCCAGTTTGAAAGTCTGATGAAGGTTTATACAATGTGCATGTACGTTTAATGATATTCCTCCAAAAAACTTTTTTCCCTGAATCGAGCTTCTAAACTTGGGGTGCGGCTTATCTGCGAGTGCGGCTTATCCGTGAGTGAATACGGTAATAACATTTCAGGTGCTAGTGGTTCATGAAAGTATGAGAATAAGCTACAGTCCTGGTCAAAAACTTTGCAACCGTCAGCGGCTGGGTGTTAGTGGTTTGGTGGCATTAACGGTAAATACTGGTGGCTAGCCGTCGATGCCGCTAGACATTTGGTATCTTTTTAACTTCATCACTTTGTGATTAGTTAATAAAAATATATCCCACATGCTAAAATATTATGTTTTATAGTGCTCAGCAACCTGTAATGGGACGGTAAAGTTAGTTGAACTTCAGTGAACTTTGAATTCAGTGCCACATGTTGTGACTCGCGAGAGTCAATGAACTGACTTTATACGGCTGACTAGTATGTAAAATAAACGTTTCAAAATTAACTACTCAAAACTTGGCCGCTAACACTAGATGGTAAATTTATTTTAGTTGAATACTTCTTCCTTCAGTACTGCCACGTAAACCGATGAACTGACTAATAAAACAAACGTTTCAAAATAAATTTCTCAAAACTTGGCCTAGACGAACATTTCAAAATAATTAAACTTCTCAAAATGCAAAACACTTCAAAAGTTAGTGCATCTGCATAATTCATTGAACTAACAAAAGGCTTCAAAATAAACTTCTTGAAACGTCGGCAGCTCAACGATTTGGTGGCTAGCTGTTGGTGGCTCAGAACTTTTGATGGCTAGCCGTTGGTGGCTCAGAACTTTTGGTGGCTATATAGCCACATACGGTTGCACTAACGGTAAATGCTAGTGGCACTAACATCGGCAAAAGCTGTTAGCACCGTCTGGCATTTAGTGGTGGTTGCAAAGTTTTTGAGCGGGACTGTAATCAGAGTAATAATTATTGTAGGATACCCTCCAATGGTTCATTAATAATTCATTTCTCAAACTTTTCATACAAACCTTCTAAAAACCTAACCCAAAAATAATTTAAAAAACCTAACTATTTTCGACAACAAATCATTCAATGGAGATCAATTTGGCACAGTTTTAGAGTGATCTTTCGAAGGGAAGGGGTATTGTGCCAGGAATTAACCATGTATATGTTGTAGGTTGTTTCTCAATTCAGGTTGTTTTTAAAACAACCTAGGTCATTTTAAAACAACCTAGGTCATTTTAAAACAACCTAGGTCATTTTAAAACAACCTAGGTCATTTTAAAAAAGAAAAAAAAATCACCCACCCCTCCCCTACAAAATATTTTTTGACAAACTACCCCTCCCCTCTACTTCCTTCCCCTCCCTTCCCACTGCCTCTCAATTTTCTCCTTGTCCCCCTTGACACACCTTACTGTACTGTACCTACCTCAACGGTCACCCATCCACTTACTAACCTTGCCTGGTCGGGCTTAACTTGGCTGAATCACAAGGAACGCCTGGTAGATATTAATCCAGTGGATTAACGCACTGCGCCACGAAAGCGCTTGTTGATTTGAACACATCATTTATTCTCCAAGTTACTTATCGTCGAACCCAGTCCCTCTCGTTATGTGCGCATGCGTACTACTAACAAAATCGGACTTTGAAACATCTTTCGAAAACATTGTATGGACGACATTAAACAACACGTTTGTGTTGACTCTGCGTTCTTTTATGAAAGCTGCAGCAAATCAAGGGAAGTAAGGAAGCTAAATCCAGAAAAAAATACTTTGTTTCTTGACTTTATTACGGCTCCACTCGTACTACTTCGAAACAAACTGTGTCAACCGAACCGACTTAGAGTAATCACTGATCGAAAGTAAAGACAAAAGAAAGCGCATCACCTCTAACATTAACTGTATTATATTGTCTTAATTGTCAGTCTCTAATCAAAGAACTCCGAGAATGTGAAAAGACGTAAAAAATGGATAAATGATCGGGCGCTTTCTCAGTGTATAAGCATATTAATTATTCATATTGTCGAATTTTCATACAAACCTTCTAAAACCTAACCCCAAATTTAAAAAAACCCTAACCATTTTAAATCCCAAATCATTAATAGAACGAGTCTAAATACATCTGAACTTAATGGAGAATTTAGCGAAGTTTTCAAGTGTTTTCAAGTGCACTTTTCTTCAATGGTCCTGTGAACTAATTAATCCAAAACCTAACCCTGTATTTAAAAAAAACCTAACCGTCAACAAGGGCTGTTCACTTACTTTGAAGTCAATGATTTTAGAGCTATAGTCACTAAATTAAGCTTTTTAAATAATGCTTCTTCAATGGTCCTGTGAACTAATCCAAACCCTACCCCTACATTTAAAAACACCCTAACCGTCAACAATGGGTGCTCACTAATTTAGGGTTTTTAGAGCTAAGTCGCAATGTAGAAATGTAATACTTTAAATTCTTCAATAGTCATACAAACCCTAACCCTACATTTAAAAGACCCTAAAATGACCTAGGTCATTTTAAAAATAACCTAGGTTGTTTAAAAATGACCTAGGTTATTTATATTTTAAAAATAACCTAGGTTATTTAAAAATGACCTAGGTTGTTTAAAAATGACCTGAATTGAGAAACAACCTACAACATATATTTCCCTCAGATATGCTAACTTGAGTTTCATTGAACATGTTGCAGTGCTAAGGGTCGCCAGATGTCCTTGTCTGCTGTGCGGAAAGCTTTAAGGTCAAAACTCATCAGCGAGTGTGTTGCTAATAGGTATGCTGTCTACCTTTTTATTAGACTTAAGGTAACAGGAGCCTTTATGCAATCATTTTTTGTGAAAAATTATTATTGATATTTTAGAATGTTCAAAGTGTATTCTACAGTTTAGCAAATGTAAAAAATCCAAAACGTTAAATATTTTCAATGAGAAATTGAGCTGAAAACAAATATGTACCGTACAATGTACATGAAATAGCAGGTTGTCACTGGCTTACATGTATTAGTACTTGTGAAGCGTTCTCATGGAAACCACAAAAAAAGTAACTTTTATAAATAATAACCTGTGGCTATCACTCGTCTTGAAGCCGTTGGGTTGCAAAGATTCATTTACATTACGTTACATAATTTATGATTGAAGATACTTAGGGAGGGTTTAAAGTGAAAAATGACGTCTGTTTGCTTCCATGAAGAAATGAAAGTCAATGCTGACGGAATTAAGCGATCTTGGCTCATATTATAACCAAGATAATCAGTGGGCAGGAGTTGGTGATTCTGCAAAGTCAATTCCAAATTGCAGGAGTGAAAGTGTCCATAAACAATGCCCCAACGTTTCGACTGTAGCTTCGCCTTCGATTGCTGAAGATGACGAAGAACAGAAGCTGGACAAGTTCATTACTCCTGGAATGAGTGGACTAACACGATCTTCCGTAACAGTTATTGTACTTGTTTGGTCTGTTTCTTTATGCTTTCTTCATCTTTGTCTTCTCTGTGCACTCATGTTAAATGGTAACACTAAAATTGAACTTGTCTTGTGCGATATTTAAACTGAAGATATCACAGCCGGGGAGCCAGGGTAGCACAGTGGTTAAGTGCTTCACCTCTGTGGCACAGGTTCGATCCCTGGACACAGTGTCATATGTGAGTTGAGTTTGTTGGTATCTTGCCCATGCTCCAAGGGTTTTTCTCCAGGATCTCCGGTTTTCCTCCCTCCACAAAAACAAACATGCTTAATTCCAATTCGATCTGTTAATTAGCCGGGTCCTGGCTTTGATCAGCCTCTTATGGTTGTTTCAGGTTCCATTAGAAATTCAGTGTTATGGAAGAGCTAACTTACCATGGTCTGAATAGTCCTTCACTGAAGAGCGCGAAATCGCATGCCATAAACAACATGGCATTGTGTTTCACTAAACCTACTGCTCAACATCAAATACTGGAAAAATGACATTTTTAATGACAGACACATGTAAATTAATTGTATCAACAAACTTAAGTGAAATGCCAGGAAACTTTAAAACCATTTTTCACGGTGTTATAAATGCAAGTTCTGTTGCATGTACATGTATTCAGAGCTCCTGTCCCTCTAGATTTTAATCGATTGGATTGAAAAGTGGCATATACAGTGTATATACAAGTCATATACATGTAGCTAGATCAATATGCTGACAAAAAAGGGTGTCCGTTTTTTCATGTGTTTTTTGTTCTTGAGATACTTTCATGTTTCTTTCTTAAACCTCTAAAAAAGGTATTCCAAATCTTTGCAGTTGATTATTTTTGTGATGGAATAAGATATCAGTAAACTGAGTCACCTGGTTTCAGCACATATTTCTGTCAAATTCCTGAGGGACTGGAGCTTTAGGTATCAGTTATGGTCAAATTGGATAACAAACAATAAATAAAAGAGTATTTGATAATAAGGAAAATCAAGTTGTTTTCTAGAATCTGTGTTTATTAATCTTTCAGAAAATATATACTTTGTAGGGGTTTTCTTGAATTTAACACGCAATTAAAAGTTTCTGAGAAGCACTCTTGAAGGGCTCCTGATACCTTAAGCAGGATATGGCCAGTCACATTTAACAAGTATACAATGTATATTAACAAGAGATGATTGCAGTCTAATTTGATTTGTCTATCTGTGTTATATTCCAGAAAGATTACAATCCAGGATTGTATTGAAAGGTGTTTGAAGAGGGGTAAGTTAATTAATTAAGTGTTAATATTTACACATATTTCAAAATATTTCACATCACATATGTTAATATTTACACATATTTCAAGATATAACATATCTCCATGTCTGAGTAATGCACTCTAGCACTGTCAGCATATAAAAGTAACAACTTACTGATCTTTAATGGTTGTATGGTTGCATTCCATTTACTTTCAGCACAGGCCTGTGTTATGGTACCCATGTGCCTTTACTCGTTTACTGCTCTACCGCCATTTGTGTCACATAACCCAAAAGGAATCTAACATGTTCAGATTTAAAGTGCTTCAAACCCTTTTTGCAATTTTTGTACCTACATGTATGAACCTTTGAAAGGTTTTGAGTATACTTCTGCAATTATTTTTTTGATTTACAGAGAATACTCTATGTTCTATGCTTGTTTGAAATGGTGACAAATTGACCTTTTCTCACCCATGACCTGATGTAAGAAAAAGACTAATTTGACTTTACATTAATTTGAATAAATACTTAGTATTTTATCTAAAAATAATGATTTTTTTCTTTACTAACAACTCACAGACTTTGTAGATTATCTATATATCGATGATGTTGTGACAGAAAGGCGCCATGGAGAATAATGCATTAATGAGATGATGTCACCCCAGGAATCGACCCAGGCCTTTTCTTAACCGGTCATGGGTCAGGAAAGGTCAATTTTTCACCATTTCAAAGGTTCATGGGCATAAATATTGCAAAAAGGGATAGAAGCACTTTAATGATTCTAGTGTGTTCAGATTTGAATCAGTGCTCAGTTAGGGTAGGAATTTTCCTCACAGGCTCTATATTCCTTAAAGATTTTGATGGATTTACGGATTATCCAGAGTTTAGCTTAAAGACCCTTTAGCACACCCTGTGTTACTTTGCTCGAAACTTGTGTTTTTGTTTATTTTGTGTTCACTGACTGTGATGAGTGCCTAATACTCAACAATGACCATCAAAATTCTGAAACTTAAACGGAAATGGTGCCTAGTTTAAGAAATCCCTAAATCGAGTGTTGAAAGCTGAGACTTATTTGTTAATCAAACATCCACAAAGGAAGAACTTGCAAGAGAACTTGATGCAGGACGTTATTATTCAGCACGTTCTAGGATTTTAGAACTGAATGCACGAACACTTATATAGTTTGATTCTTGATCAAATACACATCTAACTAATAATCTAGATGAGGAACAAGTCAAACAACAACATACATGTACAGCAATAGAAAATCAGTAGCAGCAATAACTTTATTTGCTTGCTGAGGAGAATATTGTATTAGTGTGTACTGATCGATCGCTGCAAAGTTCTTCGATTTAATAAATGTTTGCATTGACTTGACTTCGGTTTGAACAGTGACTTACAAGCTACTAAATATACATGTAGGAATTAGTAGCATGGATACAATGGAGGAATGGCAAGGTATTCTTTGAGTTTATCGACAGATATGCATGCAACTAGACAACTGAATCACAAAGATCATACTGTTTCAGAATCGACAGTTCTTTGGAAAGCCAGACATCCACTAAGGCCCTGGCTAACTCAGATTGCAAAGCAAGTACTCAGAGTACTCTCCAAACTCACCACAGAAAGTGTCAGCAAATTTGGTTCAATTAAAAAGAATGCCCTAAATACATGTAGTTAAAGAGTATTCATTGTATGTGCGTATAATCCATGTCGCAGCAGAGCTTACTTAATGGTGCAGGTGCTCACACAGTTTTAAAGTGTATATCAGGTCAATTGTTTTACCATTAATATTGATTCTGCATCAAGTGAATAGTTGAATAGTATAAAATTTCTTGATATAAATCTATGAGTTATAGAGGTTTCTATTTACAGTATGTTAATGAATTTACTTTCATTTCTATTTCCTTGTGAATGAAACCATTTTCTGATTTTGACAAAAAAAAATTGTAAAATCACTGATATAACCTACAAATATAACAGATATTTACAAAAGGTCATTAATTTTATCCCTACCAGTATGTTTTTGTATAATAAATGACCGGTTTTATTTCACCGGCTTGAGTATATTATAGCGGAGCTTCTGCATGGGCCAAAGGCCCACACGAGCGGAGCACCATACATATAGCATGAGAGTGAAATTTTAGCGACATGTTCTTTTCCGCCCGCCTGACCATGCACCAGCACGTGGAACACGTGAGGTTTTAGAGTCCTGAATCTATGGCTTTTAACGTGATCCTGTCCTTTACAGTCAATCTTCTGTTTATGGGAATTTGTGATTTCTAAATTATCTCAATGATCAGTGTAATTTGTTAAATTGCAGTAATGCGTAAAATATTAAATTGCCAACTTTAATTTCCATTACATCTCCACGTGCACGATACACATCATGTTCTTTCTGTTGTATGCCGTCATCTGCACGTGCAGAAATGAGAATGTATTTTCGTAATTATATCTGCACGCACGCATTACATTTCCCGTTACATATGCACATGCAACTCAACTACACACGTAGTAATTAATTTCCATTACATATATACACGTGCATCTATTCATATTTGATTATTGGGAGCTCCGCTCATAGGCTTGCCTATATATATATTTTAAAGTATAAACCTCTATAACGCATGATGCAACACTCAAATTGAGAAATATTCTACTATTCATTGGACTGTTCACTTGATGTAGAATCTATATTAGTCATAAAAATGTTTGACCTGATATACACTTCAAGTTCAGCTCAGTATGCTACAAGTGTTAATCCACTTACAGTGTACAAAAATGTACAAGTGTTAATCCACTTACAGTGTACAAAAATGTACAAGTGTTAATCCACTTACAGTGTACAAAAATGTACAAGTGTTAATCCACTTACAGTGTACAAAAATGTACAAGTGTTAATCCACTTACAGTGTACAAAAATGTATAAGTGTTAATCCACTTACAGTGTACAAAAATATACAAGTGTTAATCCACTTACAGTGTACAAAAATGTACAGGTGTTAATCCACTTACAGTGTACAAAAATGTATGTTCTAAAACTTAATGACAACCCTACGCCAGGAAACGAGCCAAGCATTGTGCCATTTCCCGCTTTAAAAAACACATTTGTCCCTTGAAAAAATACAATAAGGGTCAAATCGTCCCGTTTCCAAAGGAAATAAAATGTAAAAAGATCCAAATTGTCCCTTCTGGCTCAATCTCTGCTATGCTTAGTCTCGGTTTCTAACCATGGGGATTTTGGTGTACCAAAACTGTACAGTCTTCTCCCCACTCAACCCAAGCCTACCCTATGCTCTGTCAATATATGATACTTCTAATATGCATTTTTACATCATTCAATAGTCATTCTCTATTTTGGATTTGTTGTGCATTACAGGGCAAACAGAGGACCGTGTGCTTGCTTCGTCCATTGCATCACTACTCTGCATACAGCTTGGTTTTGGAGAGGATAGTGAAAATGCTTTCAAGTCCCTTAAACCTCTCCTGATCACAGTTATCCAAGACCCAACCGTATCCCCCTTGGCTCGGGCTAGTGTAAGTATGTTAGGATACATAAATTCCACTGATGTGTTTAAAGATCAGAGTTATTTTCTCTGGTAAGATGCTTTCAAACCAGATTACCAAGGGTTTAGCTCAATTTACACAGTGTATCATAATTTGCTGAATGCTGTGTGAAGCAAGTTGCAGCTGACATTGTGCTTTATCAGAGCAAAGGACCTCTGAGAACAGGTTATTTCTCAAAGTAAGCTCAAAACATCAGGGCTTACGATTCATTTTGGAGTAAGCAGCTGTGAATGAAAAGTGGGTGTTTCTATTGCTGTATTTCAATAGCCTAATCAGGATTAACAGACAAAGTGGGCATCAGTAGCAGAAAATAGAATCAAAACAACAATGGGAATTCACCAACATCCATCTGAACATTAATTAAAGAGAAGAGTTCCCTGGGAAAGTTAAACTCTTTCCAGTAATGTCAGATTGGTTTTGGTGAATGCCATTAATGTTTTTTTTTCTTTTTCTTATGAGTATGGGGATACTTAGCCATAGGAACTCTGTCTGGCAGTAGCCAGCTTCTAATAAATCCTTACATCGCCATTAATTTACAAGTCTGACGAAGGGACATACAAATACAAGTACTGTATAAACAATAATAACAGCAGTAACAATAATTTATGACAATAATAATACATGTAACAATAATAAGAAGGCTGTGTTGTTGGGATTTTTAATTGAAAATGTTTTGAATCTTCTATAAAGCATTGGATATGATGAAAATAAAGGTGTCAAAATGTTTTTAATCTTTTATAAAACATTGGATATGATGAAAATAAAGCTGTCAATATTTTGAGTAGTAGTTATTAAATAATTGAACCACACAAAAATATGTCAACCTTCTGAGACTCTGACAAGTGAGACTATCTGTACATGTAGTTGTTGATGCTGACAAAGTTGTAATTTTCTTTACACTTTTGCAGTGCTGTACATCTCTTGGTCTGTGTTGTTTTATTGCCTGCGATGAAGTGGAGGTAGTGTACATGTACCGGTGAACATTTTAAGTTTCGTATAATTATTATAATAATTTGCTCTGCAGCTTCTTGATGCACAAATTTGTTTTAAATAGGATTTTGAAGAGTGCTGCAATGTGCTTTTGAGTATCTTCAACACCAACAAGACTGTGCAACCAGCTCAGGTCCAACTTCACTGTAGTGCGTTACTTGCATGGGGCTTATTGCTGTCCATCGCAACCAATGCAGAATCCTTGGTCAATTTGTAAGTCAGTTATGGGGATGATTTTTACATGTTTGTACATGTACTAGATACAGAATGAGTGGCCATGCTTTATGGGATTTACAAACTTGAGTTCAATCCTATAAAGCACAAATTCTGTATCTGACTTATCAAATGTCTAGATGTATAGAGTCCTGTTTTTTGGCAATACAACTTATTTTGGCTGAGAAAATCGAAGCAACAGTGTGTATGCAATAAGAGAGCAGAGTGTAGTGTGCAGAAAAATAAGACTCGCATAGAAGAGATGGTGTGTAGGTAATAAGAGTCTCAGAGCAGACTGATGTACTTTGTCATTTCACCCGGCCTGGAATAGGGGAAGTCAGTGATCAGTTGTGAGACCTCCTCATATTAATGTTAGCATGTTAGTATCCTGTATCATTCCATACAGGATTCTAGTTGGCTTATAGTTAGTACTCTGTATCATTATTTTGATTCAGAATAGGGCTTATTAGTATTCTGTATCATTGATAAAAAATACTAATAGCTAGGCTAACTTGAATTTTGTATGGGGTTTACGGTGTATCTGGTTTTAGAGTCAATATTTTGCTTATTTGTAATTACCGGTACTGCTTATGTGTGACATAATATATCTGTAACATTTGTTGTATTTTCATTTCCTAGTTACCTCCTTATTCCAGTGGCTTACCACCTCGCTCAAAAACTAACGAGAACCCTGTATGATATAACGTATATTGTTCAATTCTCTCTGCTAGGTACTTGAAGAGGGTAACCAGTCTTCTTCAGAGTAGTGATATCAATCTTAGGATTGCCGCAGGAGAGGTACTGGCCCTGATGTGTGAGATAGGAAGATGTGCTGATGAGGACTTTGAAGGTGATCAGAATGGACTGTGTGATCTCTTGAAGGAGCTGGCAACAGACAGTGACAGGCATAAGGCCAAAAAGGACCTTCGTCAGCAGAGGTCCAGCTTTAGAGATGTTCTGAGAGCTGTGGAGGTAAATATTAAAGGGAACTTCCAAAGAAAAACAATGTTTGCTCTCAAATGTTTGTTATGGATACCTAAATCTGATGTTGTAAATTGTACACTACATGTCAGTTATGGACCGATTGTCCTGTCCATAAAACTCATTTGAAGGCAGGCACTGCTATTTTGGATCTTATGACATTACACGGTTGCCCCTATTGTCAGGAATAAATAGCTCTCTTGTTGTGTATTAAACAGTAGGGCTACCCAAAAGAACCAGAATCCTCGGTTGAAATTTAATCCAGGAGTAACGTTAATCAGGCTTCGAACAACTGGGGCCCAGTCCAGGAACATAAACATACACAGGCTCAAGTAACCAGCCAGTCATTTCAGGGGTTCCACAGGCAGTATACTTGGCCCACTCCTCTTCTCCTTGTTTGTTACGGATCTGCCATCTTGTCTCAGGAGGGAAAAGTGCTATTGTACGCAGACAACACTGTAATCTATTATGCTGCGCAAAGTCAATCGGATGTTCTTTCTGTACTAAATAGGGAACTATCACACCTATATAACTGGTCATTAAGCAATCAGTTATTCATCCATCCTAAGAAAACAGAATATGTATTGTTTGGTACACCACAGAAACTTAGTCAGTTAAAGGAAGTAGGATCTGACGCTGAAGAACTCTGTCTTGGAGATAAAGTCCTGTTGTGTGTGCCACATTATAAGTACTTAGGTGTTTACCTTGATCAGTCGCTAACATTTATAAAGCATGCAAATACTATAAGTGTAAGGTTGCTAGTCAGCTTGGAGTGCTTAGTAGAATTAGAAATAATTTGACAGTCTATGCTGTAGAAAGGGTTTATAAGTCCATGATTTTACCTAGACTGGATTATTGTGACCTTGGAATAATTTTGCTGACACGAGAACAACTCAATTAGAGCGCCTACAATCCCAAGCAGCGTGAATTATCTTAAACTCAAGTGGCACACTCAACGACTTTAAGAACCAATTAGGATGGAAGTCGCTGCAGTTCCGTACTATAATCCATCGTGTGGTTTTTGTCTTCAAGTGTATTCGCAATGAAAGTCCTCAGCTTTTTCATCAGTATTTTTCTAGAGTAAGGCATATACATTTTACCAGAGGAAACAATGTCAATTTAGTAGCGCCCAAGATTAGAACTGAGGTCGCAAGAAGAAGTGTTTATTACCAGGGCGCTATAGATTCCAATAATTTACCGTTAGACCTTAAGGGAGCCACTGCATTAGCCATTTTTAGATACAGAATTAGTAACTTTTTTTTTTTTTTAGGGTATCTAGAATTAATAACTATTTTTAACGTTTTTAGCCATAATTTTATTCATGTCTTTATAGTCTAGTGTTCATTGATTTAAGGTCCTATGGTTTTATTTTTAACCTATTATTTGTACCCAGGGCACCCGTTGATACCAGTGCTTTTGCTGAAGGGTTTGCCCTGGCTAAATATTGGATTATTATTATTATTATTGTGTGAGACACATTTTAACCTATCTACATGTATTGACGTTATCCATGATGCACAGGAGGGCAGTGTGCCAGAGGAAGTTATAAAGTTTGGTTCTGAGTATGTGGAGCTTTTCTCTTGGGCCAGAAGAAGACAATACTCAGCTCTGAAGGAGTCCCTAGGTACTGGCGTCATCACCCACCTACAGGTACAGCTTGTTTCAATGACAAACTTGTTAATAATAACCCTATGTCACTTTTAAATACTTTACAAGCGACTGCAACAAGGTATGTTGTGTGGTTTGTAATGTCACAGTGTTTTGGTTAGGGATGTGCCTTGTGCCATTGATGCAACAGTTTCAGAAATGACCCATTATCACAAAATATGTGGGGTCATAGACATAGGGTGCATGCTACTATCACAAACAGGGCTCTTGTCCTGGGGGGGGGGGGGGGGGGGGGGGGTACTCCCTTCTATGGCCTATACGGGGACGTGCTGCTAGACAAGGTACGGTTTTTCTGGACAGGGTATATAATTTCATGCGATTCTGCCCTAAACAGGGTCTAAACCTGTCCTAAACAAACCATCTTTCAATAGATATTATGACGGCATTTTGCTAGACTAAGTAACTTGGAGTTTAATGCTTGATGACATTGTTTCATGGCTTGCCTCAAACTCTCCCAAAGAAAGTCGCACCACCACATCAGCTCCGCTGTGAAACATCGTGGATAAATAAATAAATTAATAAATATTAGTACATGTATATTACAGGAGCAATCCAAATTCTGAGACGAATGTATTTTATTTAATTAGCCCATGCTTCTAATCACTATTGGCTCCTTTTTTGTTTACAGGGAAATGAATTGTTAAGACAAATCTTTAAACTTGGAGCCCCCGTCAACCAGGCAGATGTCAGAAGACAAAAGGCCAGCCGATTTGAACGGGTGAGTACAATCACTACTTCTGTGTATTTATACTTGATTTAATGTTGACCACCGTAGTTTGTTAATCTATGCAAGCTTAACCTTGTTAACTATGTACAGTGGAACCACGTTACAACGAAGTGCCAAGCAACTGGGTTTTCAACTACAGTGCACCAACGTTCCATGCACACTGTATGAATAGGCAGTTTTTGTTCGCAGTTTACAGTACAAAAATACATGTATACATCAGTGTATCTGAAAGTTGAGCCATCCCAGGGGAATTAAAGAATCAAAGAGAGTTTAGTCTCGTGAATTACCCGAATATGCGTTATATATCTCTACTATGGGTTACAACGTTTTATGATATAGATACGATAGTACGCGCGCTCTGATTGGCTAAAAAGCCATGTTTTATCAGAGTATATAACATAGTTTGCCGTGTTTGATTGTTTTCAACTGGCGGTTCCTTTCATCGCGCGTGTAAATCTATATTATAAAGCAGATAAAGAAGTCTTAAATCCATGTTTTATACTGTCATAAAACACTCTGGTCGTTTGAGAACACTCGAGAAATGTTGAAAGCACGTTTAACATTTCTCTCATGTTCTTAAATGCCCATCGTGTTTTATGATAGTATAAAACCTGGCTAAGGCTTCTTTATTTGTTAAATAACTGGTTTCGTTATATCCAGTATCTAGTCCAAATTACTGTATTTTTGCCAGGCTGAAAAAGTATGTTCGTTATATTGGGGACTTTGTCATAACTGCGTTCGTTATAATGGGGTTTCACTCTATGCAACAAGCTACAACTGTTTTTATAACTTCTAAGTTAAATGGTATCTCTTGGGTTCTTGCAGCAAATGTGGAACAACGCAGCTTCAAAGGCTAGAACTTTATCACGTGGCAAGAACCGGGACAAGCGCAATGCTAGCATGTACTGAGAAATCCAGTGTTCGCTGCCAGCGTGGTATTAGCTGTTGTCCACATAATCTCTTTGAAAAAGAAGTGTTCCACCGAATTATACGAGACGCCCAATCATGTGCCTATATACAACATTTCCACTAAACTTACTTTCACATTAGTGCATTAATTCTCAAAAAGGAGATATTAGTTGTTAGCCTGGAAGTAAAATAATGATTAATATAGTATTTTGCATTATGATTAATATAATATTGTGCATTTACGCATTAGTCGAATGTAAATATAGCATCCGTTTAAATTGCTGTTAAACTAGAACTGGTATATCAAGTATGTGTATTACAGAGGTGGAATTATAGTGGTGAATGCACTTACAGTTGTACCAGTAGGAGGCATATAAGACAAGAGTATTCCTTTTCATTTGCTCTGATTATCCATAGTTGGTTTATGCAGGGGCGCAGGGTATGGCACTCCGAACTTGGGCATGACACTCCAACAGGTGGCCCGAGACTACCTTTTCACGGTGTTTCATAGACTTTCTCAAAGTCCTTCTTAGCCCGCCGAACGAAGGACTTTTCCCACTTGCAGCGCGCCAAATTTACCGGTTGATTTTTAAACCGGAGGCGTGGCTTATGACGTACTAAGATTTGCCCAATCACAAAGCGTCAATTCTTCAGGCATTGTATGTTGACGTGTCAAGTCAGTCGACCGTGGATGTGGTATTTACAATTTGATTGTACTCAGAAAGAGTTTGTCAAAGGCGCGAAATGTAAGCTCCGCCCCTGAAACGTGTTTTCGCGCTAAAACATAATCCCCCGATTCAATTTCCTGCAAGTGAAACAAGTCGAACTCGCCTCTCCCTTCGATTCTCGCGCTCGAATTTTGACCCAGTAATCGCTTACCCAGTGACTCAGCGAGTTCGACTTGGAGCAAGTCTAGGTGTTTCAGTTGCCCTAGATCTAAGGGCACGTGTATCCGCACATTTTCCATATACATGCACAACAAAAATACGTGCCATGATGAAAACTTTGGGCATGCGCAGTGGCGTGCTTATAATACTCGTCATGTGAACCGGGCTTATGTAGAATAGAATTTGACGTGTGATGTTTAATCGTTTTTTTGCCTTGCTAGTTTCAGATCAGGTAGTTTATATTTCATGCAATCTTTCATTTTGTGAATGGATTCTCAAAATCAACTTAATGCAATCCAAGCAATAATATTCTTGCAGTTACTGAAAATAATGTTGCTTTGAGACCCGTCAAACGGTGTCAACATTTATTGAAGGATGTTGAAGCACACGTGCCAACCTGTTTCAACATCGATTCAACATTACGAGAACATATGATTGTAACATCTGTTCAACATTCTACTAAATCAATTCACTGAATAAACTATTTAGTAAATGGTTTCTCTGAACCTATGAATTTCTTACGAGACCTGAAACAACCATGGGGGCTGATCAAAGCCAGGTCCCGGCTAAATCACAGATCGAATTGGAATTGAGCGTGTTGGTTTTTGCGGAGGGAGGAAAACCGGTGGACCCGGAGAAAAACCCTTGGAGCAAGGACGAGTACCAACAAACTGAACTCGCATTATGGCGCCGTGACCGGGAATGGAACCTTGGCCACAGAGGTGAGAGGCGAAGCACTAACCACTGCGCCACCCCGACTCCCCATCATCGGCTCATTCAACAAATGTTAGAGTGGCGCAAATGGGCTCTCACCTCTGTAGCGCGGGTTAGATTCCTGATTGTGGCATCATGTGAGTCAAGGTTGTTGGCGGGAACTCGCCGTTGCTCCGACGGTTTTTTCCGGCTTCCTCCCTCCACAAAAAATGAAATACATGGTAAATTCCAATTCGATCTGTTGTTTAGCCGGGTTATAACTTCGATCAGCTCCTATATGGTTGTTTCAGGTTCCCGTTCAAATTCAGTCGGTTTTTATTGTATCGGTGTTGAAGAGATGTTGAACTGTTTGATCGGGGATTTAGTCAAGGTTTTAGGCCAAGAGCATTTGGATTTGGATTTGAATGAAAATGACAAATATCATTATAACAGAATGTAGGACGCGGTCTTTTGGAACTATTTCGGAATAAGAATAGCAGGAATTGACACTTCTCATATGGCGGATATGTTTGTCCCAGTAGGATAAAATTCTTTGATTTTGCTAGTTTAAACTCGATCTGAAACTGCTCAGTTTGAGGCTGACCTCGCAAAATCTATTGTTAAAAGCCAACATGACCGCCACACGAGAAGAGTCATTAGGAATGAACAGAACAGCATTCTATGCCGTCACATGCACCCCAGCAATTAGGAATAGTCAGAATAGTCTCAAAAGAATGCGCCGGTAGAATGAATATGTAAGCTTATAGCTCCTGAATACACTGTCTTACTGAATAACTTTGAACGTGTTTATTTCTCAAGGTAACATTGATAATATTTGTCAATGGTAATCTATCGAATTATCAATGCTTTTAGCACATTTAGCAGCTGACATCATCCAAGTGTCTTGAAAGATTGACCATTATAAAACGATGTACTTAATGTAGATAGTTGTGAAAAATGTGTAATCCGAAAAATATTAAAGAGCTGTTAAAATAAGATAACTTCTTATTTCTGCCTCAAAATTATTAATTAGTTGTCATCTACTTATTTATTGTAGTTCTACTACTCATTAATCATTCAAGAGAACAGCTACCAATCAGAGGTCGCCATTTATACCATGACCCCGGTCGACTCTCATGAAGAGTTGTATATCAAAAACAAGCTCAAGTGTTTGCCCGTGGTATCAAAACAACGAAAAAGCAAGTGAATCTCGAGGGGTACAGCCCGAGAGATTTATTGCTTTCGAGGTGTTTTGATACCACGGGCAAACACGCAGAACGAGTTTTTGATATTACTTTTTAAACGATACCCGTATTCATAAATCATTAGGAAGTATTGTTTGCATGGCATTGTCTGCATACAATTATTGATCACAAAGCTTCTGTTGGTGATTTCAACAAACGTGTCTAGTAGTGTAGTAGTAGTGGCAGGACAGGACTGAAGCATTGATGAGGTGCAAGGTTCGAAATAGACCACGTACGCGGCTGATTTCTATTTCCATGCTTTCCTTCGCTTCTATTCGTGTGAAGCCATACCAATGATGTCATCCTTAATATCGATACTTACTGTTTGTAAACACTGATGTTATTTATATATTTGCATATATAATATGGCAGGAAAAACCCCCGCGTGTTTGCATGACTTGTTTTGGGCCTCACGGGTCTCAATTCTGCTTCCATATCCTAATTCTTTTATAAGCTTCGATGAAAGGGCTTGCTTGCATTTTGGAAGAACAAAGTAATTTGTCGATGAATAAGCACCGACCTGTGATATTTTATAAGCAACTGACTGCGTCCACGCTTCGTTTCTGCCAACAACAGAATACACCAAATGTGGCGTCGCGTGACTGGCCTGTGTGACGTCACAGTAAGTATCTCAATTGAAGTGTCGATCAGTGTTAATTTTAACTGACCTGAGCGATCTTGATCTCTTGTTTCATTGGGTATCCAGATTCGCCAACCTGACCAAAATGGGATGACCGAAATGGCTGTTGATTATTCATGAATTTCAGAACTCTAAATTTCTAAGGAGACCTGAAACAACCATATATAGGACCTGATCAGAGTCCGCACCCGGCTAATCCACAGTTCGAATTGGAATAGCCCACTTCCGAGATATGCGGCTCGCTTCCTGTACGCGTACAAAGGAATCTGTACGATTCCGTGCATAATCCTCAGTCGTTCGTGACAAACTACAGAAGTGCTGTACGTAGCCTCGTATTGATTCCTTTTTATGTAGGAAGTTGGGTATATCTCGGACGTGTACCAATCAATAGTGTAACTGATATATACAGTACCACTCTATTAAACTACATCTTCATAACTCTAAATATTCAGATTACATCCTAACTGTAGCTTTACATAAGGAGAAGTAAAGGAAAAGATAGAAATAAAATTCGGCGTACAGAGTACGGCTCGAACCCACTATACAAGTTTTGAAACTCCGAAAGGGAACATGCATGTGTTTGTTGGATACATAACTGATTAACAAAGCATCTGTGTCTGTGACAGTGACTAAACCAACAAGAACAAGTGTTTGTCTACGTTTAATCAGTATCTTCCATCACGCATGGTATCATTCAGTGCACAAGATTGACTGGCTGCCTGATAATTATGTACAATATCTGAGCACCGCCAATGAAAAAGGGAAATATTAGAGGTTAAAATTAGAAAAAAATGAACAAAATTACTCTTTTTTTTTTTGTTCCATTGAAATACAGTTCAATGTTTTTCTTTTTTTCTTGATAAAAATACCAAAATAACGATACCCGGGAAAAAAAGGAAGATAACATTTATCGAACCAGCGAACCTCGTAAATAGCTGATGTTACAGTTGCGTCTACGAATAACAGTTTCAGCGGTATTGACCCGTACGCTCACTTCGATGTAATGAAGCACTATTGAGGAACCGTCATTCTTGGGTGACACCAACACGTACCCTCTAAACAAGCCGCTTCATTACATCTATGTGAGACATGTAGGTCAATAACGCTGAAACTGCTATTCGTAGATGCAACTGTCAGTAATATCTCCTATTGAGAGTTAATCGAGAGCTCGCGCTATCCGATGAGCTATGGCGACAAAGTCGACAAACAGTAAAGGAAAATGCAAACGAATTACGGCTGGCAAAGCGCGAAAATTTGTCACGCGGTTGGAGGGACGAAGACAAGCTACAGGCTCCCGAATAATTTGCACCGCGTTATTGCTGGGATACTACCGAGTGGCAATTTATATACCATTTTATCTATTCCTGACTTTCATGTTGATTGGAGTCAGCAGTCCAGCGGGTAGCCTGATTTTCAGACGGTACGACCTCGTACCGTCTGAAAATCAGGCTATCCAGCGGGTCGAAGCCTGTGTTGCTGAAATCAACCAATGGATGTGTAGCAGTAATCTCAAACTCAACAAGGACAAGACTTAACTTCTTGTGATTAGCTCGCGATTTCGTCCACGGCCAGGTTTGGAGTCGGTCAACGAACGTTGGTGATGAATGCATCAGTCCCTCAAAGTCAGCTTGGAACATTGGCGTAATTTTTGACAAATCCTTTATGATGAAAAAACTAATTGTTTGTAAATCTTCTTTTTTTTTATCTAAGACGTATTGCTAAAATAAGAAAGTATCTTAGCTTTAATTGCCTCTCAGATCCTTGTACACGCTTTTATTACTTCGAAATTGGACAACTGTAATGTATGGGGCATTTGACAACCTATTTGTCCCTGGGGTGGGGCATTTGTTTTTGCGTCAGGGCCCAGGACATTTGTCACAAAATAACCCCACCCCTCCCCTCCCCTGTGTTTGTTTTTGTTCTGCTCAACTGATCAACACGTACGTGCTTGCTTCAACATGGCGGCGGAAAAGTCATCTAGGAATTTCCCAGTTTCGGGGTGAAGTGTGCGGTTTGTTGGAAACTGGCTAGTGAGTGTGGGATTGGGAGCACTTACGAAAGTGTTTGAAGGTGAGTAGTGCATTACTTTAATAAAGAAAAGCGGTGAAATGTGGCTTTGAAACGGCGAAGAAATTTGGCGCGTTCGCTAATACTTGCCTCGGAGTGGGGCATTTGACAGCTCAGCTGGCTCCACCATGGGGCATTTGCGGTGTTCTTGGAAGAGGGTCTGAATGGGGTTTACTGACTACTGACAAACGGCCGCCTTAAAATAACTGACAAATGACGATTTTTTTACTGACAACCGAAAAATAACTGACAACTGACAAATTTTAAATTTAGTTTTTGTGGATCAAACATTGTAAATTTTCCCTAGTAATGATTAACTAGGGCCAACTGACAAATGGCCAAAATTGTAACTGACAACTGACATGTAGATCCCCCCCCCCCCCCCCATTCAGACCCTCTTGGAAAGAAATGACAAAATCCCGAATTGAAATAAAGTTTTTTTTTTTTGGGGGGGGGGGCATGGGTGGGCTTGGAATTGAAATAAAGAGCGTGGCTAGAAAGCTCTTCACCGCAGCATTCCTGACTGCCAAAATGAACCAAACGAACTACAGCTCAACAAGAAAGAACAACCCGTTCAAACCCATCAAACCGTTATGGTGTGGCCCCTAAGAACGAGTGCGAAGGAGACTAGGTGTTGGATTCAAGCTAGTCGGAGACTAGAGTGTCGTATGTTAATTGATGTGCTGTCAATGAAACAGAACTTTCTACTTCCCGTTAAACATTTCCTAGAAAAAGCCCCCAAAAGGAACTTAAAACACTTGAGTGATGACGAGGTATTCTTACTAATGATCAATCCCCCAAATACGGTGCAAAAAATGATGGCAAAATATATTTACGAAAGTCTCGAAGTTAGGAACAAATAATTGAACCTGTGTTGTACGTATCACTATCAGATAGCTATTTTAACTTAACTTAATTAAGGTAATACAATTATTATTATTTTATTTGGATATATACCGATGTAGTTCAATCTTCAAGGTCCAAATAAAGTTATGTCTATGTCTAAATGTCTACGATAGAGACATAACTCCCTTCTATATCGGCTTCCTAAATATTTAATACAGAAGCTCCAACCTACTGAGATGCCTTAGATCATCATCTGTTAATCAGTTACGAGTACCTATGGAGACAGGGCTTTTTCTGTGGTAGCTCCCTTATGGAATGGTTTGCCAAAGAAGTTAGATCTTGCGCCAGCCATACCTACATTTAAGTCAAAGCTAAAGACACATTCATTTCATCTTTCGTTTACATGACTTGTGTATATATTCCTTCATGCTTTTTAATTACGCAGTTTATTTTTTAATTATAGAATTATGCATTGAAAGTTTTTATAGTTTTTAGATTTAGATTAAAACTAGATTTAGATTGAATGTACATTGTAAAGCGCTTAAAGGAATTTTGTATAAGTGCTCAATAGCTGATATATATTATTATTACTATTTAATATTACTTGCTCGAAAATGGCGCGATGGTTGCCCTTGTAATTTTTTCTCTCTCTCGTCGCCCCTCCCCCCGCGTGACAATTTTCGCGCGCCGTAGTTTTTGAATTTAATTTTCCTAGAAACAGAACATGGGTGGGCTGCCTGTGGCTGAGGTCAGCCGGTCGGACGGACGCGAGTTGTATAAACAGCGGCGCGCTAATTTTTTTTCGGTAACCAGCGAGGGCCTAAGGTTCGAGCTTGTAGGGGGGTCCGGGGAAATATTCATTTGAAATTCAGACTCTCTAAAACGCCATTTCCTGCGTTCTTGAGACTGAAAATCGGCTTCACCCGTGTTTCTTAACTCTTTTAATTCAAATCCATGCCAGCCAAACATCTGTAATATGTATGTCAAAAGATCATTATTGGGAGGAGGGAGGGGAGCTAAAGCCCCCCCCCCCCCCGTTCTACCATGCCTGTGCTGTACATATATTCATTATGAAAATTGTTTTGTTATTGGACATATTTGTTTTGTAATTTAAAATTCGATCTACGCGGAAAGAAATGCTCGACGTGCATGATATTGAAGAACATCAAGCACGCTAAGTAGCCAATGAAATCGCGCGTTCTTAGGATATTCCCATAATTTATATATTATAAAATAATCTATAGTACCGATTTGTGATCTCTTTTTCATAGCAGGTTGATTTGTATGATGAACTGACGGTTGCCTCGCGGAAGTGTTTGTCTTGTTATATAGCGCCGTTAATGGCTATGGCGCCGCGAACTCTCATACGATATTGTGTTCATTTCATTTCCTTTCAGTAGTAACAGCTTTGATATTGAGTTTGTGGTGTCGGTGCAATAACAGGTACTTAACGAACTTATAGCCCGTGTCATGTCACTACTTACGGCGCCGTGGTCACACTTGAGCTAAGCACAGCAAACTACATGTGCTATATGCTCACTGAGGAAGGGGAGGGGGGAGGGGTGGAGGAAAGGAATTGTGCGTTATATATTTTCAGATCAGATCAGATGACTTGTACTTTATTAGCATCTTAAACAGCAGATGGTACTATTGGGTTGCTGCTAATAGCATTGCATATTACAAACATTCGTAATATAACTGAACCAATATAGGACTTATATATATAGGCCCGTAGGCAAGATAGAGAAAGCGCTGTTAAGACTGTTAAGCTAACTTAGCGCCCACACATTTACATGTTAGTTAGCCGGGGAACTGCATGCTATCGTAAACAAACTTTACTGCTAAATGAGCTACGTGTACTTCCATCCTCTCAAAGATTACTCTAAACACAAGAAGTGGACGACAGGCCACAAGTCAGTTTTGTTTTGCAATAGATCATGACCAGTATAGTATAGATAATAGGGATTCGGGGTGGCGCAGTGGTTAAGCACTTCGCCTCTCACCTCTGTGACCTGGTTCGATTCAGAGGCAATTCTATTTATAGTCTTCATATTGAAGTTCAGTCGAGTTTAAATCTAGTTACTGGAGGCATTATACACGACTTTCATAATGGCCGCCTCCTAATTTGCATATGTGATTTTCCGTTTCGGTTGTTTATCCACATTTATAGAAAACATGAACATTGCCATGTGAAATAGCATGTCGACATTAGTGAACTTGTGAAAGTTGAGTGCTGTAGCTTAAAAAGCAATGAAGTTACAGCCAGTTGAAATTAGAGAGATTTGTATGAGAAAAACAACCTCGCTTTCATGTTTTTCTGCATTAGAAATGCTCGTAGCTCAACAGCAATTCTCCACATTGCCCTAAAACTCAAAACTATTACTAGTTTTAATGTGATCTTTCATATGGTAGCATTGGTTTCCCTCTACAGATTTATCTTCCAAATTATGACGTAACTGCAACGAAAAAAGTACTCCGCGATCGTAACGATCAAATGGAAATCGCAATCGTGATCCGGCTGCGATCACTGGAGAGTGTGAGTTTAATTTCCATATGATCGTTACGATCACTGGAGAGTGGTTTCCATATGGTCGTTACGATCTCTTTTGAGTCAGTTCCAATATGATCGTTACGATCACTGGTGAGTGGTTTCCATATGATCGTTACGATCACTGGTGAGTGGTTTCCATATGATCGTTACGATCACTTGTGAGTGGTTTCCATATGATCGTTACGATCACTGGAGAGTGGTTTCCATATGATCGTTACGATCACTGGTGAGTGGTTTCCATATAATCGTTACGATCACTGGTGAGTGGTTTCCATATGATCGTTACGATCACTGGAGAGTGGTTTCCATATTATAGTTACGATCACTGGTGAGTGGTTTCTATATGATCGTTACGATCACTGGAGAGTGGTTTCCATATTATCGTTATATTAGCTGTAAGTAGATAGTCTCGGCTAATTAGCATGTACTTGCAAGAGGTTTTAACAAGCCTCAACCCCCCGAGTTGAAATAAATATCTTATCTTATCTTATGTCAAACCCTAAAAAATACGACGATCACTTCTACCAGCCGAATATTGGAAGAACCTCTGTTTGCACTCCTTTCAAAATGTCGGAATTAACCACGAACTGGTCTATTAAAATGAACACAGCTCGCATGTTAGTGAGAAAATTTACCATGCATCACCGATCTTAGTTGAGGACTGAATTTAGCCGGTGACGTGCAAACCATGCACTTTTACTTTACTAAATAATAATATTAATTGGTAATACTTGATGGTATTAATTAAGGTATTTTAGGCTATAAAGGTATTTTTAGGGTAGTCCATTTTCTAGGTGAGGTATTTTAGGGCATTGCAGATTCTAGGTGAGGTATTTTTAGGGTACGCATTTCATTTTCTAGGTACCTAGAATCTGCAATGCCCTAAAATACCTCGAGGTATTTTTAGGTTAGCCGGCTCACACCGAAGCCCTCCCCACCCCCACCTCCCTTCCCCATGGCTTGGCGGCTTCAAAATACATAATTATGTTATTTATATTGTACTTTTCAAAAGAGTTCGGCTTTTCAATTATCAGTCGGTATTTTGCAGCAGCCTTCTAACCGAACTACTAGTTCACGAACAAGCGTTGAAAACGTGTCATCTGTTTACAAAGACTTTTCAAGAAAAGCCTTCGGATGATTAAATCAATCTCCAGCAAATTTCCTAACTGCGGTAAATTAGCAACGTGGTTCCAAGCAGTCGCCATGTCCACGTTTTCTCCCGTGAGAGGAATCCCTAGAAGCAGGAGGTCATTACTGATGCACTGAAGATTATTAAAGTGTTTTTTTCGGCGCTCACTGGCGTGCAAAATATACGCTGTTTGAGAAATAATTCTATTCGTAATATACAGAGCAGGGTAATTATGGGATTAAACGCTTGAGAGATCTGAATTCTTTGGGTTGAACTTGTTTTCAGGCTACATGAATTGGAGCATTGTAGTAGAACGTAGACTGCAATTAAGTCCATTTATGCAGCGGCTACGATTCGCGCGACAAATTGATCACGGATGCATTCTGCTCAAATACGGTTAACTTCCTGTTATTTTATTTACATGTACATATACATAGACCAAGGTCTGCATTGACAGATTGGATCGAGCTCATTCACTGTCTGTTATCTGTTGCCATGAGGAGTCACTAGGCTTCGAATGTCAATTATTAATAATTCATTCACGATACCAAGATACAGCGGCACGATATTTCTGAGTAAATACACCGCGTACCGAGGAAACGAAGAAGGGATTTAGATGGATCAGGAATTAGGAATAGTCCAAGTCGGATTTTGAAGGATAAAGGTTCAGCGAGATTTGTCTAGGGATCAGAAGTGTTTCTCGTAGTTGCGGGATATTCGAATGGATGCCTTTTGAACATGGCGACCACAAGAACGGACAAAACACAGGTAAAGCATATAACTTTATATCGCTAGGGATGTTGCTCACTTTACAACATTTTCATCCACGAATGCAGGCTTTTTCGCAACACTCGAATGGTTTCTCGACTGTAAATGTTCCGGGAAATGTTCAATTTTGTAATCATAAAGTAACTTCAAAACTGATGTCCCCCAAACACATTCTCGTGATCCACTAACCAAGTCCCGCACCTCAATAATCATCTATGTTATTTTTAGTCCATTTTGTTACTTCTAGCGTGTTCGTACAATATCGCACGGTTCATTGTTAATGACCTTCGACGACGACTGGTATTCGTTGCGAGCGTGCCGATGTAAACAACTCGATATTAAAGTCGGCCTGAATTGAAGAGAACCATGAGCGACTAGAATTTTCTGATGATTCCATGCAGATCTCGATTCGTTCTCCTAGAACACTTAATCAGTTTGCGAAAATTACATACCTAAAACTATTTTGATTTGATTCCAATATTTCGATTCGTAAAGACGTAAAGTCGATTAGTACCATCTTGCGAAGCACAAAATCTTATTTGCTGCAGGGTTATTTAATGGACTATTCGCCACAAATTATTCTAAACGTGTCATGTATATGAACAACGTTTAAAGCTTGTCATTATATCTTTGGATTTTATGGAACTGAAAAACTAAAATTACATCCTTCTCTGCAGTTGCCTTTAATTAAAACGGCAGAGTTTATTCAGATAATCCCGATCGGATTTAGAAACAATTTGCAGATCAAATATTCCATATTTCATTTGTATATTTTAACGGAAACAAAGAGTTTAACGTACCCTTGGTTAAACTTCATTAAGGGACCGGTCATTAATATTATTGTGTGGGTGATAAAAAGAAGGGCAACCTGATTTTTTTTTTGCCTGGATGGGGGCAGTCTTCACCCAAAAACATGTGTTACGGGGAGGGGGGAGGGATATCCCACAACTCATTGATCTCCAAAATGAATGTACTGTCAGGATAGTCATGCCTCTCTAATAACTATTCTTAATCTATTTTTCCTGGCTAGCTCTTACTGTATTTGGTTACAGTTACATTATCTATGATTATTAGTGTCAATTACCGACGTACCGTTTGTCATACAAAGTGCTAATAAATATTTGTTGTTGTTGCATATGCCACATGCCATTTCATTCACCATGCAGTTTACCCTCCCCCAGTATTACTGTTTTTGTAATTCCTTATATATTTCCCAGTCTGTGTTTTATACCCAGTTTAATTGCAGATTGATCATTATGAAAAGTAGCAGTCAAATGTACATGAAACTAGCAAATGAACATCTATGCTTGCATGAGGAAGTACACGAAAGCAGGCCATTCATGCATGAACTATAGGCATGGCTTATATTGCAAAGTCTGGAAGTCACTATTGAATGTTTGGGATCAAAGTCTTTATTGTTTCGCTATTAAAAATTCAAAACTAGAGATTGAAAAAAAGTAAGGATTATTTAACCTCCTGTGGCATGCAGTTATTGTCTTATCAAATATGAAATTCAAAAAGAAAGAAATGAAAAGTTATGCTATGTACAGTGAATTTTAATATTTCTTTATAATTAAATAATTTCTTAAACAATACAGTGTCAGATATAAAGGATGAGCTAAAACGAGGTTCATTAATTAACTTGACTTGTCACTGATATTGTTTAGTTAATTTATAGAATATTTCAATATCAGAATTCAGTCAATGGTCAAAACAGTAAGGTCACAAATTTGTTGATTAACAAATTTGCAGGAATTGAAGATTTTTAACTTCTGTGACATTCACATGACTTCATAATTGGTAGAGGAAAGATCAGGAATGGTACATTTATAATTCATAACAAATTAAGTTGTATGATAATAATGCCACAGTATTTTGCTGTAAATGTTGTATTAGCAATCATGCCTTATTAGGGGCTGTGTGCAACAAAGGCATGCATAAGTGTCTCCTGATCATGTTCTAAATTCTCCTTCAAATTCTTTGTTTTCTAAGGGAGAATTTAGAAGTGATCAGGAGTCACTTATGCCCTTTTTGCACACAGCCCTTCGATACACATTATTTTGCAACTTAATAAATTGTCTCACAAAAACAGAAATTTGCAAATTATACACTAACATTTGAGCAATTATGTCATCACATATCCGGCCTGACGTGCAACTCTGTAGATTGAATTTCTACTTTCTGCAACAAATTTCTATTACCGGTAGTTGCATAAAAACATAATGTGTAACATATTACTTGGGTTGTTGTCTTGCGACATTTAAAACGAAAATGTCCAATCATACAATCCCTATTTTAAATACTACATTATTATAATATTGTGACATGCTCACATGCAACATTTTTTTGCAAGACAAGTTGCACATAAAAGAGTACAGTACCATGTCACAGGACCTGTAAGTATTTCCTGGCAACTTACAAGAGATGTCATTAAATTTTCAAAACCGTCTCTCCTCTCATATAATTTTTTTTGCCCCCAAGTACTTCAAGACACCCCCTTTTTGCAATCCTACAAAATTCAATTTCCCCCATTTTCTTATCCTGTCCTCCCTCCCCCCTTCCTCCAATTAAATGATGAGTGGTAATTCCTTACACTTTAAAGCAAACTAAGAAACATTGTTTAAACTGACCATCCCTCGTCATAGTGTGGACAAATCATTTTCATCCTAGGTTGAGGCTGATCACAGTGAGTTCAAAAAGAGGCCTGCCATATTTGACCATCTGCCACCACTGAGTGTACCTCAGGTATGTGTGCATTGTATACTGATCATGATGTGCCTACCAGTGATGTGTGATAAAAACATGCATTGATACTAGACCATGCAAGCTTATAATCTGTATATTAAGTGATTATAAATAAAAGAGATTTGTAATGCATTTCTCTTGTAATGAACAATGAATATATGCATTGGTAGTGCAAAGAGAAATTATAATTATTTCAGTTTGTATGTGGATGAGAGGGCCTGCATGGAGAGCTGCTCAAGGGCTTGACATAATAACATTGTAAATCTGATATACAGCACATGCAGTCACTATAACACTACATATGGATTTCTTATAGTATTTCACCAGTTAAATTTCTCAGTTTCATTGTCGAATTCTATGCGGAGCTAAATCTGTTATCTTTTGAGTTTCAATTAATAGATCAGTTGAAATAGCTAGATATAATTCCTGTTCTTTGGACGAGGACGAGATTAAGTGAAGATTTCGTGATAATCTTGTATGATATAATTTATATCATCATAATATATTTTTTTCCAGGTGATTTCTTTGTTTGACTTGAGTAGGCAACAGAATTAACTAACACAAAAAGAGGTTATAAAAAAAACACAGATAAACCAGAACTAAACACAGAAGTTACATGATTATACATGCCTGGCTATATGTCACAGTTTGTTAGATCAAATTTCCTTTGATCCCAATTGATCCGAGTACATGTTCCCTCAGCGGTAATCATGCACTCGACACTATATTAACCGTTTCCCCACCCACAATTCCCTCTTTTGCTCTGATGAAGGGCTAGCGCTCGAAACGTCAGCTGCTACTCGTTTTCCACGGCGGTTAGCATACCTCAATCGACTTTAGTTGATTACATACATGTACCAGTGTTTATATGTCACAGTGTTATGCATGTACTTGTATGAGTCAATGTTAAATTGGTGGCTGCTACAAACATTTATGCTGATTGATTGAAATGATATAATATTTTCCTTGAAGACCACTGCTATATATATATATTATATATATATACACACACAGTTTGTTAGTCATCTTTGCATATTTGCTTTGATTTTAACCATCCCATAATTGTGTGCAAGGTTCGTCAGTAGTTCAAATGAAAATCGCTGAAAATAACTGTCCAGCCGAGACTGCGAATATGAAGACACTTCCCCTTAACCTTTAATGGATTGAAAATATTATTGTTATATTGTAACAACTTGGCATTTTATGTATTTTTGTTAAAATTCTTATTTTTGCACCTGCAGATTGAAGTATATTACATGTAAGTGTCCTCCATGCAGTTGTCATTTTAAAATGAATTATTTCCTTTAGCATTGTTTCAAGTAATCCCTCCATTTGTTTGATTTTTGAGAACTGTGGATTTAAGGAAATGAAAAGTAATATAATATTTAATAATACATATATATATTTCAAAATTTAGAAAATTGCCATAATTAACTGTGTGACAATGTGTTGGTTATTATTCAGCCTGCATACAGTGACAAACCCAAGATAGTTGAATATGGAGCTTACACTCGAGCTTCACCAACAAAGGAGAAGCAGCATTACAGGCATGCAAGGTGGGTCTATTGTAGCATTACAAGTTTGCTTCAATTTTGCAGAATTCAAACTCAGGTCATGGCGGGGGTGTTTTGCAGAATGCTGAATGCAAATTAGAAAATCCTGTTGGCAGAAATATGTGAGCAATTGGGTTTTAACTGAGGTTAGGTTTTTTTTAATGTTGGGTTAAATAGGTTTGGATTTATTAGTTCATATGATAGAAGAGGGATTACAGTCTGTGTTGTTGATTTAATGGCCATGGTCCAGCATGTGAACTAATCCACCTCAGTAAACCCAATTCACAGCTCACTAATTTAGAGTGTTTAGGGCTTATTAGTCATTAGAGCATGTGGTTCGTGTCTGATGGTATTTCCATTGACCGGTTTTCTAATTTGCATTCAGCATTCTGCATTAAAACACCCCCACCACACAGGACATGACATATGAAAGTTAAATAACATTTTCTTTCACTTAATTATCTTTAATCAACCAAAACAGGGCAGAAGGCAAAAATTTTAATACAGAAACATAATAATTATATATAAGTTGTAATTGATAATAATTTTAAAATGTAGGCCAAAGACATGGAAATGAACATGCAGGACATATTTTTCACAGCCATGCTGCAGGATGAGGGACAAATGACTAAAATTCAGGACTGTCCCACTGAATTTGGGATGGTTAATTGGCAAGTAATTATGTTGCAGGAGATCATGCAGATGTGTCTAATGATCATGGCATAACCTAATGAATCTCCATTTAAGCGACTAAATTTCTTACGTTTTTTTTATGATTTTATCCCATAAATTTGTCTAACATTCCAGCCTGTGTGTAATTATGCATGTGTGCCTATATATATGTTCTTCATTGCTTGAACTTCTATAATTTGAAAAAAATTAACTTCCTCTACATCATCTATATATATAGTAATTAGTAATTATAATAATAATAATAATATATAAATTTATAAAGCGCTAAAAACTATAGAATATTAATATTCTACAGCGCTATCTATAAAATACAATAATTTGTATTATTTAAAAACAAACAAAAAGAACTGTCTAACTGACTAACTAACTAACTAAGTAAATATATAAATAAATATACATGTGTACTGTGTTAAAAATTCTTAATGAAAAGCCTTGTTAAATAAGTATGTCTTGAGTCATTTCTTAACACTTTAAGCCCCAAGAGTGTCATATGGCACTATTACTGGTTACTTGCTTTGAGGGTTTAAATCTGACTAAGTTCAAAGAGCAATGCCCTGAGATTCCCACACACCTTAATGTATAGACCAATGATCCTATTGAACTGCATTAGGCATATTAAAAATGAATAATTTCATCTAAATCCTCCTTTCTTTGTATAAGTTAACTATAGTTGACATTATTTCACTTCAGAAAAAGGGACTAAAATGACAGTTACAGAAAAAAAAAATTCTCCTCAGATTCTAAATGTTGTCACAAAAATGCATATTTCACATAAAATTTAGAGTTTCATGTTTGCACTAACCTCACTTTCTGTCTCCCAACACCTAAACTTGCCCAGCACCAAGCCATTCTGTCCACAAGCACTTCACAGCAAGCTAAATTCATCCATAATGACCACAAAGCATGCCGGGAAATCCTACCAAACAGCGGCATGGCCCTTCCCCCATCTTCATTCTTCAAAATATAGAAGAAGTCTAAAGCCATTTCAACCTAATAGCTTCATATTGGAATCAATGGCAAGTAAATGTTGTCCAATATTCAAAAAAAGCTATGATAGGTGGCTCCAGACCTCCATTTATAAAGCCCATGCTAAAGTGACAGAAGACGTCCTGGCCCATTCACGAGTGGAAAATGAGGCTCTTTCTCTATCACAATAGCAGGCACAGACTCGGTTCTTCGAGAAAGCGCTGATTCAAGCTCTCATCAGACTTAATGATGTCCTCCAGCACTCTAAAAATGGAAAAAATAAGCATTAAAAAGCCTTAAATTCTGTGTTCCCCCAAACAAACTTCCCTCCAGCTCTGTAGCAATGCGACGTCAACATATCCAAAATGGCCGACAAAAAACTTTGAGCCCCCAGTATTATTGGTCAGATGAAAATTCCATGGTAACAGTGACTACAGTTTTCTTAGGGGGGGAGGGTTTGTTGCAGTCTAGAATGAGCCAAAAATCAGTTAAAAGCCCTTGGGGCTTAAAGAGTTAAGCAAAACACCAGGCATGTCATGTGGCCTTTGCCGTTTGTGCTACCTTTTTTTTTTACTGAATGTTTGCATGGACTGTTGTCAAATAATGCCAATTTGATGGTGGATAACACTATATTCTGGAAAGGAGAATATTTTTACTATGTATTTATGAATTAAATGCAATCCTGCAAGTGTGGCATAGAAATGGGCGTGGTAAGTCACATGGTGGAATGTATACCAATATGTCCATTAAAATAAGATCACCACAACAGAAATATACATATCTAGTGGTTATCGCAAATCATTTGGATAAAGTTTAGTATTTGACCACCCCCCATACATTAGGCCTTGGTTCTTAAAAATAGACAACCAACTGAGACAGAAGTGAATTTGATTTCTGCTCCTAGCTCCAATCTGGAAAATAGTTACACATTGAAACTTGCTGCAAAAAATTATCTCCATGTGTGGATTCAATGTAGTGATTTTAAATGAAAATAACCAAGATTTTTATTTTTATGATAAAATGTGTTAAATGAGTATTAATTGGCACCATAAACTTAAATTAAGTCATTTCCAGTAACTGTCCAGTTTCTCATTTTCTAATTGGCTGATTGCCTTTGGAAATAAGAGGACATACAATGGTCAACTACCATAAATGTGTTAAACTTCACCCATTGTCTACTTAAGGTCAATAATTTTGCCTTAAATTTATTTAGTGAAATCCAGGGTCCAGTTAATACATTAGGATAAGCACTACAATGTGATTAAAACGTTAACCCGAGGGTAAACTGTACAGATTACAATTACAGATTTAGTGCTATCCTAGGGATAAAGTTACCCTTGAACAACTGGGCCAAGAGTGCTAAATCAACCCTCCCCCCTCAGTTCAAGTTTGGCTAGCTAGATGGTAAGTTACTGCTGACCTTTTAAGCGAAGCCTCTGGCTCTCTTACAGTGGCTTATTTGACCAAAATGAGAGCAGTTTTCATTTAAGAGTAAAGAGTACGGCATATTGTGGGGAAAACTGACTTGATCCCTTCGCTTAAAAGGTCAGCAGTACGTAATAAAGGGGTCGTCGACAAATCAAAAACATCATTTGAACGTTAATTAATGTCCACTTCGTATAAAATTGTACAATAAAGTTAAAGTTTAACAAAAAAATTCTTAACGTCCAGGTCAATACCCCCTTAACATTCAAATGATGTTAAGAAGATACTGTTTTTTTTATTTGGTAGCGATCCTAACTAACCAGGGCTAGCCAAACAAACTGAGGGGAGAGGGTTGAGTTAGCACTCTGGCCTTATGCATGATGTACTCATGCTTTTGTAATGCACCCCCCCCCCCCCCCCCCAATCTCCTCACAGTGGAGCCAAAGAAATAAAAAAGGCAAATGGCACATCCATAATGATATACTGCCCATGCAGAGTTTAATCCATGCAAAAGCGTTTAAAGAAACCAAGGAATGATTTAATAGTGAAGAGAGTGAAATTTATTTGATATGAATGAGGAGAACCTTTTAACAATCTCGTGCCGAAGTGGTGATAAAATTAAAAATATGCATTTCTAATTCTATTGACAACATATATTTATATTATTTATTAAACTAAAGCTTCGCTAAGCTGATTCTTTTCCCGCTCTATCAAATCTGTATAAATGATGAATCGGCGTATATATATTTATTTTCAACAAATTGACGGCTTTCCCCCCGGAAATCATTTTGAATCCTACAAATGATTAATGAACTAGAACAAGTATAAGGTACAAGTTAAGTTATTAAATCAGAACGAAACCGGAATACGAGTCGGAAGCAGTCTGAAACTTTACGGGAAAACACACCTTTAAATACGTCCACTAGTGCTGGACAAGCCAGTCAGCGTACTCTTCGCTTTTTTCAATAAAAAGGTTTGCTGCCCTGGATTTTCTGCAAGTAACGAGCCAAGCGGTCTTTGCGCGCCTAGTATAATCCAAGATGACGTCGTTGCCACGAGGTCTAATGCCCGACCCCGAACCGATATAAAATCAAAATGTACAAATGCCCCACCATGTCCCGGTGGGGTGGGGTTAAGTACCGTAATACTTAAGCTTGACTTTAAATGTTTTTAAATCTAGCTAGTTCAGTCTGACTCGGTTTTCTCGAAGTTTGAAAACTGCATTTCAATAATAAAACTTTTAATTTTAAAACCCAGGTCTACATTTAAAGAAACGACCGACCTGTGATAAAAGCATATCCTGTGATCTCTATCTGATCTTTAATTTCTCGTTGCAGTGATTCCGTTGCCAATAACTACACTCCCTCGGCACAAATTCTCTCCACAAAATTCATTTATAAGAGACGCAAAAATGCCAGTGCCCCACCTACCAGGGGGCACTTTCAGGTCCCAAAGAAAAGACGTAGCTTACCAGATACTGTTGTGGACGAAAAGGTGCAGTTATTGCACACGAACAATTCTCACTCAACCCCTGGAACGTTCTCTTTGCTGTCAAAGGGGACGTCTTACGCCACCAAGACCCCAGGGGACTCTGCCAGGTTGGGCTTCTCAAAGGGACATAATAGCTCTTCCCCCACGAGCCCCACTAGAAATGTGGGACCACGGAGTGAAGTCGATGCTTCTGAGGGAAGCAAAATTATTGGATTAGATAACTCTATATTGTCAGACACAAAACCACCTCGATTAAAACGGGTACAGTCGGCCGGTCCTTCATCGCAAACACCCGCAGCAACATCAGACATGCGCGATAGCGGTTACCAAGGCAACGAGGACACCCCTACGGAGTCGCCACATTCGAAAAGAACAAAGGTAGCGTGGGGGTCCTCCCAGGGGATGGCAAAATCGACGACTAACGGGAGATCTGAGGAGAATTTATTTCACGAGAATGGAGAGACTGATAGTCATGATATTAACTCCAACGTGGCGCAAAGGGATACAACCAGCATGTTGAGAGATATACGAGAATATGACGAGGATACAATGTCAGTTCTCAGCATCAAGTTCCCGCCGGCTTCAACTGTGACGTTTGGACTGCCAAGGGCTGTACTGCCTCCTGAATCACAAGAGAAAAGGTAGAACATAATTTCTTTCCAATTAATTTACGAAAAGCGTTAACGCAATCTTCGGCAAAATTACTTGGGACAACTGTCCCTTCTTAGGGTTGGGCGGTTCCAACCCCTTTACAAGGCCTGTAGGTGGCCACTGCATGGTACTCCATAGCTTGGGGATCTTTAGTTTTATAGCTCAGGGGCGTAGGAACTGAGCTATTTTATCATTAATTAATATACAATAAAGAGTGTGAAACGCGCGCTGTGATTGGTCGATAGCCATGTGTTATTAGAGTACAGATGCACACATGACGTCACGTTTTACACGAAATATTTTCGTAGCCTCCTTTTTTTTGCTAATTATTATATAAAACAAATAGATGTCAGGTTGCCGTGGGTATGTTCTCTTATAGATGCACAGATGACGTCACAACGTGGCGAGAAAAACAGCACGAAATTCGACTGCGTCTCGTGACGCACTTCTCTGTTTTCGTCACGTTGTGACGTCATCTGTGCTTCTATAAGAGGAGACTCACTGCCAAATGACATATATTTGTTAATTCTTTGTTATTTGCACTTTAGTACCTATAGTTGATATTTGAATTAAGTCCAGTCTCTTTTTAAGCCGGCGCCTGTTACACGATTCTCGCGCATAAAAATGATGCACTTTGAGTTACGTTATTTTTTCGTGCAATCGCAAGAAATTTGTTGCAGAAAGTAGAAAACAAATATTTTTTTGTGCGGCTTGTAATTTTGAAATAATATTTGTGGGGATGTTGCACGCTAAAAGGTTAGTGCAACTTCTAGTTGCAACTTGTGTTGTGTTTTTACGAGACAAAGGTGCAAGGAAAATTGCAAAGTGTAACGCATTTAATTTTCTCATACTGATCAGGCTGTTTCAGATAATATCAGTAGATATAGATGGTATAACTAAAGCAGACGTAAGCAGAAGCCCAGGCCTAGCTTAAAATAACCTTTCAAGTGATTGTGAATCTTTTATTTCTTGTCGTTTTTCAGGTACTACAACTTGATAGGAAACTCGATAAGCCTTCAGATGGTAGCTCCACTGAGTGACGAATGGAAGAGGAAAACACACGAGTTCATATCCAAAGGACTTAGAGACGTACACAGGAACACACTGAGTGAGCTGGATAAGGTGAGTGGTGACATGTAAAAACACACGAGTTGATATCCAAAGGACTTATACAGGAACACAATGAGTGAGCTGAATAAGGTGAGTGGTGACATGTAAAAACACACGAGTTGATATCCAAAGGACTTACACAGGAACACACTGAGTGAGCTGGATAAGGTGAGTGGCGAGTCGATATCCAAAGGACTTAGAGATGTACACAGGAACACACTGAGTGAGCAGGATAAGGTGAGTGGCGAGTTGATATCCAAAGGACTTAGAGACGTACACAGGAACACACTGAGTTAGCAGGATAAGGTGAGTGGCAAGTTCATATCCAAAGGACTTAGAGACGTACACAGGAACACACTGAGTGAGCAGGATAAGGTGAGTGGCGAGTTCATATCCAAAGGACTTAGAGACGTACACAGGAACTCACTGAGTGAGCAGGATAAGGTGAGTGGCACACCGCGGCAAAACGTCACACGCATGCGTATTTGCTATTTCTTGTCGGTGCTCGGCCGCCCCCAGTTTCATACCCGTGATTTTAAAATATCTGCTTAAAGTATCCATTTGTGAACTGTTTTGTCAAAAAATAGGAAAACTACTTAAAAGATAAGCCTAAGACTTTAACAGGTTGAAGTTTTCTTAATTTGTAATTCACTGTGAGTTCACTAAGTTATAAAATTATTTACTAAAAAAGTTTAAGCCCTTTGATAGCAGAGCCTTCGTTGTTTTGGCCAGCGGAGCATACCGTTTTGCCGTGGTGCACACAGCGGTCAAACGTCTGCGCATGCGTCAAAAGTCTTGCAATAACAACATATTCCAAAACAAATTCAAAGCGAGCCGGCGGCCGTCACTGTTTGCACACCCGTTCCAAACCTTGAGAACTTTTTTGGTAAATAAATTATTAAAAAATTTGGTAAACTCACAGTTTGAAGTTTGTTCAATTTCCCGTCGACTGTGAAAATAAAAAGCTTAACTGTCACGTATTTTTCTTAACTTTTGGGGGTAGAGTGACCGTAATACGCACGCGCACACGTTTGACCGCTGTGTGGCCGCGGTGTGGGTGAGTGGTGACATGTGCTTTTATTGCCATGCGCATGCTATAGACGCATCATGGCTGAAGTACAAATGTTGCGCAATTGTGGTTGAAATCTTTTCTAGTGCTAGAAGTAGAGTGGTACGATTAATTCTCGATCGTATATACAATTAAGTTCATTTATAAGGGAAGTCAAGTTGCATTCTTAGCGACATTCAGGCTCTTTCCGCTTAGCATTATCGTAGTGCGTACTGCATTCATGAAATTTCCAGAGTAGCACAAGGAATTCTAAGCTGTTTTTTACTTGTTTGCATTTCCACTAACAAGCTGACTCGTACCCAGTCGTTGTTTAATAATCTAAGACAAGAAAGAAAGCTTGCCGAGGGAACTTGGAACGAGTAAGATTACGAGGCGCACAGGGAAGCTGCCCCGGCCCGCGCGCCTTGTAATCTTTCTCGTTCCAAGTCCTCTTGGCCAGCTTTCTTTCTTTCTTGTCTTAGATTATTAAATAACGACTAGGTACGAGTCAGACTAACAATCACAATACCGCGCATTTAACAGGTTACAATATTTGCTGTGTAGCGTACAAGCGCTAGACGTTTGAAGAAATATCGTGTCAAGAAAGCCCGGTCAACGTTAACCTGGTTCACACTAGATCCAGTTTCCGCTGTGTGATGTTAGAGCACGTGACTGTTGTCGATTTACTGATCAAACATTAACAAGCATGTCTTGTGTAAGATGCGGGCGGATGGTAATTGTAGTCGTACTCCTAAAGAATCATAGAAAATGTGCTTCAACCATGGTAACCATAACTGACATTTTTATAGGAAATGGAAGAGGATTACACTCGAAGTGTCAAGAAGAGTATTTTAGACTACGTGTTACTGGACCCGGCAGAGCAGCGGAGACTAGGACTACACATGCTGGAACCTGTAAGTTACAGTAACAGGTTGAAATTGTGGTGAGGACCGGACGGGAAATATTTGGCTCGAGGTCATGACGTGCGGATCGAGCGCGTACAAATTGATCGAGTGCCAGAAATTTCCCGTTTGACCCCACCTAACTTAGTCAATGCGTTTTTTTTATCATATGACCAATTAGTTTGTTTTAGTAATGGCAAAATAATAGCAACAAATCGAGCAGGGCTTTCTCCGGTCCGCTCACGTCAAATACGTATTGCACAGGTCATGTGACTTTTGTAAATGGTTTTGAAAGGAAAGTGCGTGCGGGGCCGTTATATGATAATGAGAGTACATTACTTCGTTATTTGTTGGCATTTATTTTCCACGCTATAGTGGAAGGGCATATTAAAACTGCCGCTAATGCTACACAAACGAGGACAAAACGACAAGAAAATAGTACGAGTGTTCCACTTTTCCGACGTATGTAAATATACAAGATTGAAGCATGGCACAGTTACATTTTATTCATCACCGACCTACTGACATCACCGACCTACTGACATCACCGACCTACTGACATCACCGACCTACTGACATCACCGACCAACTGACATCACCGACCAACTGACATTACCGACCTACTGACATTACCGACCTACTGACATTACCGACCTACTGACATTACCGACCTACTGACATTACCGACCTACTGACATCACCGACCTACTGACATCACCGACGTACTGACATCACCGACGTACTGACATCACCGACCAACTGACATCACCGACCAACTGACATCACCGACCAACTGACATCACCGACCAACTGACATTACCGACCTACTGACATTACCGACCTACTGACATCACCGACCTACTGACATCACCGACGTACTGACACCACCGACGTACTGACATCACCGACCTACTGACATCACCGACCTACTGACATCACCGACCAACTGACATCACCGACCAACTGACATCACCGACCAACTGACATCACCGACGTACTGACATCACCGACCTACTGACATCACCGACCTACTGACATCACCGACCTACTGACATCACCGACCTACTGACATCACCGACGTACTGACACCACCGACGTACTGACATCACCGACCAACTGACATCACCGACCAACTGACATCACCGACCAACTGACATCACCGACCTACTGACATCACCGACCTACTGACATCACCGACGTACTGACATCACCGACCAACTGACATCACCGACCAACTGACATCACCGACCTACTGACATCACCGACCTACTGACATCACCGACCTACTGACATCACCGACCAACTGACATCACCGACCAACTGACATCACCGACCAACTGACATCACCGACCAACTGACATCACCGACGTACTGACATCACCGACCTACTGACATCACCGACCTACTGACATCACCGACCTACTGACATCACCGACCTACTGACATCACCGACCTACTGACATCACCGACCAACTGACATCACCGACCTACTGACATCACCGACCTACTGACATCACCGACCAACTGACATCACCGACCTACTGACATCACCGACGTACTGACATCACCGACCTACTGACATCACCGACCAACTGACATCACCGACCAACTGACATCACCGACCAACTGACATCACCGACGTACTGACATCACCGACCTACTGACATCACCGACCTACTGACATCACCGACCTACTGACATCACCGACGTACTGACATCACCGACCTACTGACATCACCGACCTACTGACATCACCGACCTACTGACATCACCGACCTACTGACATCACCGACCTACTGACATCACCGACCTACTGACATCACCGACCTACTGACATCACCGACCTACTGACATCACCGACGTACTGACATCACCGACCTACTGACATCACCGACCTACTGACATCACCGACCTACTGACATCACCGACCTACTGACATCACCGACCTACTGACATCACCGACCTACTGACATCACCGACCTACTGACATCACCGACCTACTGACATCACCGACCTACTGACATCACCGACCTACTGACATCACCGACCTACTGACATCACCGACCTACTGACATCACCGACCTACTGACATCACCGACGTACTGACATCACCGACCTACTGACATCACCGACCTACTGACATGTAACATAGATTACTAACTACCCTTTGCACTTGTTCTGATGTGATACCAGGCCGTGTTCCCTGCGGGCAGGGAAGAGTTCCCATGGCACAATGCAGTCGTGTCCTGTAGAGAGTACTTGGAGAAGAACCTATTTGTGATTCAACCCATCCTCAGAGAGCTACTCTTCCTGTGGAAGTCACAGTACGTTATTATTCTACACTAAAGTAGTTTATTAGTCCACGCCAATAGCTTAAAAGAGGTTGAAATGTTACGTAAACGGAAGGGGTGCAATGGTAGGAAAGGGAGGGAATAGAATGGAATGGAATGGAAAAATAAGCCAGAACATATTCAACGTTGTCCAATCGAGAAATGTTAGTTATTGTGGCCTCCCCAGTTGCCTTCCGTGTTAGCGATGTTGGAATATACTAGACGATGTTCAGTGCAAATTTTGGCCGAAAATATAATTAATAGTTGTCTATGATGTTGGACAGTTTGGCCACCCCGTACGAAATCAATAAACATGACAGTAGTTAATGTTGGATAATGTTTAGAGCAGATTTCATATGAGTGGGACAAACTACAGCACTGACTACGGCACGGTTACTGTACGGCATGCCGTGACGTTGAAATGGTTTAGAGCAGATTTCGTATGAGTGGGACAAACTACAGCAATGACTACAGCACGGTTACTGTACGGCATGCCGTGACGTTGAAATGGTTTCCCTATTGTTTTTGTCCTGCTGATCCAATCAAATTACAGAGTTACGGAACAGTACGGTTACTGTAAAGCTATGGCTGGAACTCATACGAAATCTGCTCTAGTTACTGTGCAGCTTACTGTACTGGGACCACCGTTAGACAAGGAGAACCAATCACACTGCAGAACGAAAACAAAACATTCCAACTTCAAGGAAGTTGAAATGCCATCGTATTGTACTCGACACTGATTGGCTCAAACAACCGAAGCTTTGTTTTCATTCTACAATGTGATTGGTTCTCGTTGTCTAAGTGGCTCCGGTTTCAGGAGTCACACTGTAAATGTTCAGTCCGTTTTAACAGGACTTAGAGAAAGGCTTGGATAATACTTTCTAGGCTATTTATCAAATACTTCCCGCCCATGCAGCTAAAATGCATCGCTTTCGTTTCGTATGCACTGTTTATGATAAGTTGTATTCTTCGTGGTTCTTTAATTCTGTTTTCTTCCAGGTTTTCGGACTTGCGTTTAATTGACGTCGCTGGCTTGAAGTCGTCCCTTCCCTTGACTATAGACCATTTAAGGCAGCACGTGCATAAGTCATGTGACTTGGGCGCCAAGACCTTGCGGGAGAACTGGATCCCAACTTGTGTAAAGGTGATCAGTGACAGGCGAGACGAAGTCGAGAATATCATGCCTGACACCGAGGTGGGTAGCTTGGAATCTGATTGTATATATCTACCTACACATTTTTTCCCCTTTTTGAAATCATCATTGACTTATTAGACTATGGGATTGTGCATCTTGGATGTACGACGATTGTTTTTTGCCGTCTCTTTTGTTTGTTTCATTCGGTTTCTTCTATAATAATTCAATTATCTTTCATTTTGTCTGGATGATTACTTTGACTTGTTTGCCTTATAGAACGGTTTTCAATTAAGTGACGACAAGTCAGTTACTGAGGTGATTGCTCTTGAATTTGATTGGTTAGTTATCCACGATTGCGTTTACTTTGCCTCGTGATTGATTGAAGTAAAACCAATCGTGAATTACTTCGGTTCGTGATTGTTTCATTGATGTTTTTACTTGTTCTTGATTGGTTCACTGGTTTTGGTTTTACTCAATTGAAAACCGCTCTACCGATAGACGCATGCATGCAAAAGCGAAATGGTTAAACTTCCTCGTCTTCGACAGTGTCAGACGAAAATGTTTCAGCCAAATCCCTCTACATATTTGTCTTTAATATATAATGTATGTAGTGCTGAATGTTTTATTCCCACGCATTGATCCATATCTGAATAAAGTGCGAAGTCCTCAAGTCTCTATTATTTAACAGGATTCCAGGGTTCAAATGATGGACCATTTCTTTGCTTGCGTGGCCTCTCTGATGTCAAACAACCTGCGCAGTTGTGTGTACGCCTCCATAGAGGAATTGCTGTCGTTCATAGAGAGCTACAGACACGGCAACGACTATATGGGAGAGTTTGAGAGAGGTCTGCCTGTCTTACCGCAGCCTTTACTTCTGAAAGTGGTAAACTTTTTCCCTCCTAATATACTAACATTGTAATGCTTCGACTCCAATTGGTGCGGCGTCATAGATAAGATAAGGTACTTATTGACTGAGAGAGGACCGGACGGGAAAATATTTGTCTCGGTCATGACGTACGTACAAATTGACAGAGAGCCAAATATTTTCCGTTCGGTCCGACCCTAACTCAGTCAATACGTTTATTATCAGGTAACCACTGTCAAATGCCAAAACGACAAGAAACGCAGGGCCGTATTGGTAATATGATAAATAGCGGATATTAGATGGCCTCGTGGAGATACGCTTAATGTTCAAGTCGTAGTAGAGTAGGGACTAAGGGTGGTGCAGTGGTTAAGCGCTTTGCCTCTCACCTCTGTGGCCCGGACTTCGCGTCATATGTGAGTTGAGTTTGTTAGTATCTTACCCTTGCTTCGAGGGTTTTTCTCGTGTTCTCCTCCCTCCTCGAAAATCAACCTAAATTGCAATTTGATCTCGGAATGCATGTGCATTTCTAAACGAGCTACTTGAAGCTCTTAAAGTGCTATGTGTGTAAATTATACAACGAATACACGAGCACAGCGAACTAGTGTATTATGATAAATTCACCACGAGAAGAGAAAACTGTCTCTCCAAGCTGCCATGTATTATTCACCCAGCTATAAATTACCCGGTTTTATGCGCGATACGAATGTGTTTTTTTATATTACACATGTGAAATATCACTTTTCTGTCGCGCGTATCACCATTTTATGGCTTGGTGAATAATAAAATATATCTATTTACTCCAGGTAGTGTAATCAGCGTTTCAGGTAAACAAACTATCGAAAGAGGCCTGGTAACTAGCCATGTCTGAATGAACATTGAATTTGACTAGAAGGCTTTGGAGAACAGTCACGTAATACTTGACCATTGGTATATGTACCGTGATGTAATTTGAGTCACTTAGTAGTTAGACTGCGAGCAGGTTGATTAATTTTTCTTGGTAACTACCGTGTTTTGGTCACTAATGACCCTGCTAGCAGAGGTTCTTTCCTCTTACCCTCTCTCCAGCTCCACTAACGTACGAGGGAGAAAAGAACCTCTGCCACGATCCGAACGGTTTTCTGTTGAGCATGCGCCACGGTATATGGATTTCCATTGGCCGAGAAAAACGAGATGGTAAACATTGTAGATTTCCTATTGTTAACGGCAAGAGAAGGCGTGGGAAAAATAAAATAAATTTCCTTCGTCGAGAGTGATGTTGCTTTCCTTGAGGTTTGACACAGCTACTTCGAACTCGCTCACGCTCATGTTCACTCCAAAAACAGATGTCATCTTGATACTGCAGGCTCTAGACTGGGCAGTGTTTTAATAGTATCAACAAGTCATGTGCGTGTGACGTCGACCTCGAGAAACCGGTTTTTAAACTGGTTTTTAAACCGGTTAGTCATGTGACTTACCTCCAAAAACTTGGAGCCAGCGAGAACTAAAGAACCGTTCGGATCGTGGCAGAGGTTCTTTTCTCCCTCGTTAGTGGAGCTGGAGAGAGGGTCACTAATACGAGTTTTCACTAATTTTGACCGAGCGAGGAATATGACCGACCTCAAACGAACCCCTGGGGAATGGTGAGGAGAGCGAAGGATGGAATATTTAACAATTATTCACTGAAGTGGAGGTGAATAGTGGTGGATATTAACCGAGCCGCTTTGGCTGGACTTGATCGCAGTCTACATGTACCAGGAGCCCATTACCAGGAGCGTCCATCTTCCCCATTGGTTCTGTTCCCAGCACAGGAATAGATGTGGCTATATTTAGAATTGCATTTTGCGCGAAATAAACAAAGGCCATGCTGTCTTAATCTTAGCCAATCAGATAGCTATACGTCACTTCTCATTATTATTCATTATCATTCTTCTCACTTTCAACGCGGGAATTCGAATTCTAAATATGGCCACATTTACTCCTGTGCTGGGGGCCCAGCCCATGATAGTAACGCTCCTGGTAATGGGCTCGTGCATGTACTTAATAGTACCCTTTGTGACTCTCTGCTATGATATAATGCAAGGCATGAGACGTACAATCTCTTTCAGGTTCCTGACATGGATGATGCTACAGTCGCATTCGAGCCCGCATTTTCCAAAGTGACGGAGACTTTGCACGCCGTTATCGAGGGCATGGTGACTAGTGTCCAGGGCCTGAGACGTGTTGAGCATCAGCTGTTTTACGAGGAAGAATGGATGAAACGAAAGGTCATTAACACGGTGGAGCTCACAGAAGATCGCGTGGAAAGTGCCAAGTTAAGGCTCGCCGCTGTAGTGGAGCAAAACAACATAGGGCCCCTGAAGTAAGATATTGCTTGAGTGGTGCCGTTTGTTTTTAATAATGGCCCGGTCTAATAGATGGGAGGTCCAAAAAATCACAAGCTGGATATCCAAATATCCTCTTAGGAACGGACTGTGCAATAATAATATCAGTAATAATCGGGTTGGGAGAATTCGAAAAATGAATCTGAAGTAGGACGAGAAAACCATTTAGCCCGTTCCTTAAAATGAAAAAAGAAGTTAATATCTCTCAGCCCTGAAGAGAAGAAAAATAATGTGTTTAATACCCTGCCACTTCAAAAGATCACTTGAAAACCTCTTGTAAACTGTGCCAAATTTTCCATTATAGCTCAGGTGTATTTAGACTCGTTCTATGAATGTTTGGTGTTGGAAATGGTTAGGGTTTTTGAAATGTTTGGGATAGGTTTTTAGGAGATTTGTATTGATATTCTGCAGTTACTCCAATTAACGTCCTGCGCCCCGTACGCAATATATTATTATTGCTGAATCATTTAAGTCGTATTCTGGCAAATTAGTCGACTTAGTTTCAAGCTGAGCATCGGGTAGGTATTTTGCTGGGCATCATAAGCGATTTATGGAAAGTACGTATCATGGATTATGGGTCATATTTGACATCCATAGAGCGCATATTGCCCACTCCAGAAACGAGTAGGGGTTGGGGCGAGTTCGGTTCGCAAAGGTGCTTGGGATCGTTACTGGGGACAGTTGGCGCAGTTATGTTAATATATATAGACCCTTCTGCAATTAGGGTGTCCCCAGGAATGATCCCAAGCACCTTTGCGAAACCGAACTCGCTCTATCCCCCTACTCGTTTCTAAAGAACGCGTATTTGGTACGAGTGTGAAGGAAAGCCGTACAATAACCCTAACATCTGATTGGAGCGTTACGAGAAAGCCATATTTTAGTCTTATGGCTACCATACTTTCACTGTATTAGCGCAATATGCCTTTTGCAGGAAACAGTCACGTGCTGATATATAGCTGATATATTGTACTCATGATCCCATGGGAAAGGTTTTACTGGATGGCAAACAATCTTCAAAACGCTGTTTTAGAAAGATCGACAATCGATTGGAAGTGGAAAATGGCATTTTAATAAATATAAACACGTTTTCCTAATAACACTACCGATTTTAGTACTTGTTTATTGATTGGTAAACGTACTTTTGCAGGTTCAGAGCAGTATACGAGTTTTATCGGTACCTGCTCAGCCATGACTCGGACAAGAGGACAACTAATTTCATCGCAGGTGAACATCACCTTGTTCAGTACGGCAGGGAGTTAGAGAAGCTCTACTCGTTATCCAGGGCTGCCTCGTCAATGGACCTGTCCATTCCAATGGAACTGTTTGTACTCGACTGTTCAGGAATCAACGAGGTGGGTATAGCAGTATGGGAATAACGAAACTACAATATCTTAATTCTTTAAATGCAGGCTGTTCATTGGTTGCCATTGTTTAGTGACAATAAGCAATTATTGGATGATGTTGAACATGATAGCGAAGATTATCGAGACCAAGGTCTGTGATAACACAGACCGAGGTCGGATCAATCACGGTTTTTGGGAAACCCCCACCCCTCCCCCAAACTTCACCCTAAACTTTAATGGTTAATCATTAATAAAACGATGCATATCTAAGGGAGGGGTGGGTGGGTAGTTTCCCAGAAACCGGGATTGAGCCCCGAGGTCTTGATAATTTCGCTATTATACGAAAATTGAATCCAATAATTGTTTTATTATTGATTTTCTGACCCTCTTAAAGATAGATTGACAGAGATACCAGATGAGAATTACACAATAAGATGGTTCACCTGTGCCATGATTATCTGTAGGTTGCGCGCGCAGCCTACACATTGCGTCACGCATGATCATATCTAACACATTGTCACGCATGATCATACGTAACATCATGTCACGCATGATCATATGTAACACTTTGTCACGCATGATCTTACGTAATATGTCACGCATGATCATATGTAACACTTTGTCACGCATGATCATATGTAATATGTCACGCATGATCATATATATGTAACATCTTGTTACGCATGATTATTGTAATATGTCGCCCATGTCATGCGTGATCGTGTCAAATTTCATGTCACGCATAGTGAAAAGAACACGTGACCAACAGCGTTTCTCTCAGCGCACGTAACAACAACATGTAACGCATTATGTTTTTATTACTAATATCCTTGTTGTGTGTTTAGTTCATAGCGAGGCGGGCAGGCGATTTAGTGGATATGATGCTGATGAAACTAACGAAAAAGAGCATTAAATTCAACCGGTCCATATGCCATCAGTATGATAACATAGTGATTCGCACGACGACTCCCGCGAAGACTACTGACGAACTGGTAGAACTTGAAAAGTACCTCGAGAACGTGAGGAGTGGGCCGCTGTTACAGCTGAAGGTCAGTTTGTCGATGTGCTATGCTGGATAGTGGGAAAGTGGCCGCGGCAATAACTTACTACATCTGGCTTACCCCGCGGCATGCCGTGACATTATTCTAATTTATACATATAGCCAAGCCTCCATAAGCAGGAATTGAGCCAGAAATTGAGCCAGAGGGGACTATTTGGCCCTTCTGCGAGTGAACTGGCATTTAATTTCTTTTGGAAGCGGCCAAAGCGGGTCAATTTGACCATTATTTAATTAAGGGACAAATGTAGTTTTAAAGCGGGAATTCCGCAATGGCGCAGCCTTGCTCGTTCCCTGCCTAGGAGTTCCCAGTCTGGTTGGAGGGAATCGGGTTTGGATTAGATAGTTATCTTGCTCTACATAGCCATAGGTCAATAGGCCATTTGGGCTATGTTGCGCGCGCAGCTAGAACAATGGCTATCTGTTTTAAATAACAAAAGGCTGGTGACCCAGAACGAGTGTTAGCAGCTCGCGTCTATTGTTCTACTGATGCGTGCGCAACATCGTCAAAATGACCTATAGGTCCGATAACTAATAGAATCACAATACCGGGAAACAGAGAGAAAACATTAAATCAAATGGCAGATTTAGGGGAACTCAGTGTAAAAAGCGGTTTAAGAAACTTTAAAATAGTGAACGAAGAAGAAAAAACTAAGACAGTCCGCTTGGAATTGAACCTCAGACTTTTAAAATAGTTTATCATCTTCGGTTCAGAAGCTGTGCGCGCTCTTATCAATGGACCATGGAGTCACATTGTAGACTACCAGAGCAGATTTCGTATGAGTGGAAATACGCATGTCCGTATGGCCTTACCGTATGGCCTTACCGTATGGCCTTACCGTATGGCCTTACCGTATGGCCTTACCGTATGGCCTTACCGTATGGCCTTACCGTATGGCCTTACCGTATGCCTTACCGTATGGCCTTACCGTATGGCCTTACCGTATGGCCTTACCGTATGGCCTTACCGTATTAGATACTTAGTCAACTAATAAATAGTTTATTATATAATTTCTGCCAAGAAACGAAATTTTCTTTCCAGAATAACCAAACATCTTGCGCGCTCGCTCGAGAAATGGAGATGGGAAGCCATTTGACTGTTACTACCCGAAATACGTTCTCATGTTGAGTACCGTCTTGTGTGTATTTCGTGCGTTCTTGGCAGAATTATATAGAGCAGATTTCGTATGAGTGGGACAAACTACGGCATGAATATAGCCTTGCCGTAACCGTGCTGTGCCGTATTTCTGTAATTTGATTGGATCAACAGTACAAAAACAATAGGGAAACCATTTCAGTGACCGTAACCGTGCCGCAAGTCATTGCCGTAACTTTCCCACTCGTATGAACTCTCTAATCAATGTACACAGAATTCAATATGATAAAATCAATATTCCAGCTGTACTCCTTAACTTTATTACATCTGCCTCTGAAGTCCACTCCTACAATACAAGATATGCAGCCAATCAAAACCTATACAGACCAGCTGCCAGAACAAATTATGGCCTATCTACATTTAAAGCTATGGCTTCCAAGATATGGGAAAAACACCTTATTATTTCAAATGTTTACCTCACAGTAGTTTTAAGAAAAAAAATTAAATTATTTTTACTTGATAATCACACCTGACCTGTAAACCATATATAATACTTCTTGTTATCAAACTTCATACCTACCGGTAAATAGTGTAAAAATAAATAACCTTGAACCTTGACAGAGAAGGTGCAGCATATTTTCAGGCAGGAAGGTCTAGATTGCCCGCCGTGCATGCGCGAGGGCAGACATGAATCAGCGAATTTTTGCTATCATCTTATATCTATACCATTGTATGTTATATGAAATAACTAAATAATATTCCATTTCCATATTGTCTTAGACGTTGTTAGAGGAGGCAGCTGACTTAGTGATGTTTGTTATGGACCACACATTCTTGACAGATGAACATCTCAAATTGAATGAGACCACCTTCACGTGGCCTGAGCGTATCCTACCCATCATAATAGTCAGGTACGAACTGACAAATGCTGCTAGAGAAACTACATGATGACGTCACATACTATAAATATACCAGAACTCCTTGCAACGATTCTTTTGTTCCACTAATTTAGACCATTGCCTTAGTATTCTAAAAGGAGTTTTTAAAATATGAACGAGAAAAGAATTCGAAAATTATTCTAGTTGTTGTATTTAAATGACGTCATAAATGCAAATGTTCTATTGAACAGTAGCCAACGTAGTTAGTTCTTTTAAAGAGGCTGTATCACGGTGAGAGGTCTTTATAGTCGCAGTCCTGGCCGGAAGCAGTTATTTTCAGCGGTTTTCATATGACGGAACTGACGAACCTCGCGCACATGTGGGATGGTGAAAATCAAATCTGCAAAAATGACTAACAAACTGTTTTTAGACGTAGTATTCATGGCAAATATGCCATATATTTAATTTCAATCCAGCATCGATCGAGGGAGAAGACTTTAACTGTTTGTAGCCAATTAAACAGCCATCAATCGTATATCGACCCAAATATGCGCAATGCCATGACATAGCCCCTTTACTTATTGTATTGGAAAACCTAACTTGACTCCGCCCACTTTGATTGACATAGGTCGTACATGGACGTGAAGTTCAGCTCGCGACTGTTGTAGTTTTTATTTGTTAGTTTTTCTGTCCAGTATTTTGGTACGATAATACCATGCATCACGACATATTCTCACTGTGTATTACAGTAACCTGACGATCCTATGTGGACGCTATTTAGCAGAAATATATACCTGTTGAACGAATGGACTTACATCGGCTAATGCTAAAGAGTTTCGTTGCGTTTGGACACTTGTTTATTTGTTTGTTTATTGTTTTTTATTTTGCTTTGCGACTCGGAAAGTGGACGGAGAACCTGTCGAGTGAACAGGCTTGAACCCAATAACCAAGGTTTCCGAGGGCCTATATTTCATGGAATTTCAACGTTTTTGCTTTATCCTGTATCTCATAGCTAGGATAATGGTTGGGGTTTACATATAATAAAATGATTCGTAGCAGAACGTTATTACTAACTGATGTTGTGTTTCTTATTAGTGAGACACGTATCCGGAGAGAGCACGAGACAGCCGTAAACAAGCTGTTTGACTGGCTGTCTAAGTTTGAAATGCAGTTAAACGAAACACTGTTGAGTATCAAGGATTTCCACACCAAGGACAGGTTGTCTGAATCAAAAACTTACCTGGCTCTACTGGACGAGCTGAACAACCAGGTCCAAGAATTCCTTGATGAGGTGAACACTCTCTAGATTAGAAATATCACAGTGAAAATAATTGCAGAATAACCTGGAAAAGCTGAATATTGTTTTCTTAAATTTTCCATACATAGACAAGTTTACAGTTCACGCGCAGTTGTACAAATCGTTTGTTTATGTGGCGGGCCAACAGATGGTAGCCAATGGTAGCCCTCCAGATGGTAGCCAATGGTAGCCCTCCAGTCGAAACAAAAGACTTGAACAACTGCGCATAAACCGTAAACTGGTCTATTGCTAAGTTCGGTAATAACGTACTTTTCCATACAATGTTATAATGCTGTTGACTCACTCAAACCAAGTTGTGTCTGTGTGGTTTTCTTCTTCGTGTACAGGGCAGGGAAGACGTAATAGCAAACAAAATACTGAATCAGAAGCATCACGATTCTTTCATCACCTTCTTTAAAGTGCTAGGAGAGGTATCAAGTTATTGGTCAATCTTGTCATACACGTGCTAAAACATACGTCATAAAAAAGACACAAAACTGTACTGCTTTCGTGGTATATACGGCTAGGATTCACCCACTGGACAGTCAGCCGGTTAAACCAGTAAACAAACAAATGCCAAGATTGAGCCGGAATTGTTCTTGTCATTTTTTTTTTACAGAGAAAACGAATCAATAAAGAGGAAGATTTACTTGGTTGTGAGGTACGCAGTGAGTTCCCTCAGATCCATGAAATCATGGATGCCAAGGAGCCGTTTGACAAGCTGTGGCGAGCAGTTGTGAAGTTCCACGATAGACAAGAACAGTGGCTGTCAGGACCGCTACTACAACTGAATGCTGAGGAGATAGAGGAGGAGGCAAGTAGCTGATGATACTGTTCATGCTTCACTTGCCTTGTATTTGATGACATGTAACTCCTTCCTTGTATTTGACTTAAGCATTGGTCAAACGGTTTCAACATCGGTCCAACATTTGTTGCATCATGTTGAAGGATGTTGAAAGCATGGGTGTCAAACGGTTTCAATATCGGTACAACATTTGTTGCATCATATTGAATGATGTTGAAAGCATGCGTGTCAAACGGTTTCAACATCGATACAACATTTGTTGCGTCATGTTGAAGGATGTTGAAAACATGGGTGTCAAACGGTTTCAACATCGGTCCAACATTTGTTGTGTCATGTTGAAGGATGTTGAAAGCATGGGTGTCAAACGGTTTCAACATCGGTCCAACATTTGTTGTGTCATGTTGAAGGATGTTGAAAGCATGGGTGTCAAACGGTTTCAACATCGGTCTAACATTTGTTGCGTCATGTTGAAGGATGTTGAAAACATGGGTGTCAAACGGTTTCAACATCGGTACAACATTTGTTGCATCATGTTGAAGGATGTTGAAAGCATGGGTGTCAAACGGTTTCAACATCAATCCAACATTCGTTGCATCATGTTGAAGGATGTTGAAAGCATAGGTGTCAAACGGTTTCAACATCGGTCCAACATTTGTTGCATCATGTTGAAGGGATGTTGAAAGCTCGGGTGTCAAACGGTTTCAACATCGGGCCAACATTTGTTGCATCATGTTGAAGGGATGTTGAAAGCATGGGTGTCAAACGGTTTCAACATCGGTACAACATTTGTTGCATCATGTTGAAGGGATGTTGAAAGCATGGGTGTCAAACGGTTTCAACATCGGGCCAACATTTGTTGCATCATGTTGAAGGGATGTTGAAAGCATGGGTGTCAAACGGTTTCAACATCGGTACAACATTTGTTGCATCATGTTGAAGGGATGTTGAAAGCACGGGTGTCAAACGGTTTCAACATCGGTACAACATTTGTTGCATCATGTTGAAGGGATGTTGAAAGCATGGGTGTCAAACGGTTTCAACATCGGTACAACATTTGTTGCATCATGTTGAAGGGATGTTGAAAGCATGGGTGTCAAACGGTTTCAACATCGGTACAACATTTGTTGCATCATGTTGAAGGGATGTTGAAAGCTCGGGTGTCAAACGGTTTCAACATCGGCCCAACATTTGTTGCATCATGTTGAAGGATGTTGGAAGCATGGGTGTCAAACGGTTTCAACATCAATCCAACATTTGTTGCATCATGTTGAAGGATGTTGAAAGCATGGGTGTCAAACGGTTTCAACATCGGCCCAACATTTGTTGCATCATGTTGAAGGATGTTGAAAGCATGGGTGTCAAACGGTTTCAACATCGGCCCAACATTTGTTGCATCATGTTGAAGGGATGTTGAAAGCATGGGTGTCAAACGGTTTCAACATCGGTACAACATTTGTTGCATCATGTTGAAGGGATGTTGAAAGCATGGGTGTCAAACGGTTTCAACATCGGTACAACATTTGTTGCATCATGTTGAAGGGATGTTGAAAGCTCGGGTGTCAAACGGTTTCAACATCGGCCCAACATTTGTTGCATCATGTTGAAGGGATGTTGAAAGCTCGGGTGTCAAACGGTTTCAACATCGGCCCAACATTTGTTGCATCATGTTGAAGGGATGTTGAAAGCTCGGGTGTCAAACGGTTTCAACATCGGCCCAACATTTGTTGCATCATGTTGAAGGGATGTTGAAAGCTCGGGTGTCAAACGGTTTCAACATCGGCCCAACATTTGTTGCATCATGTTGAAGGGATGTTGAAAGCTCGGGTGTCAAACGGTTTCAACATCGGCCCAACATTTGTTGCATCATGTTGAAGGGATGTTGAAAGCTCGGGTGTCAAACGGTTTCAACATCGGCCCAACATTTGTTGCATCATGTTGAAGGGATGTTGAAAGCTCGGGTGTCAAACGGTTTCAACATCGGCCCAACATTTGTTGCATCATGTTGAAGGGATGTTGAAAGCTCGGGTGTCAAACGGTTTCAACATCGGCCCAACATTTGTTGCATCATGTTGAAGGGATGTTGAAAGCTCGGGTGTCAAACGGTTTCAACATCGGCCCAACATTTGTTGCATCATGTTGAAGGGATGTTGAAAGCTCGGGTGTCAAACGGTTTCAACATCGGCCCAACATTTGTTGCATCATGTTGAAGGGATGTTGAAAGCACGGGTGTCAAACGGTTTCAAAATCGGTCCAGCATTTGTTGCATCATGTTGAAGGGATGTTCAAAGCACGGGCGTCAAACGGTTTCAACATCGGGCCAACATTTGTTACATCATGTTGAAGGATGTTGAACGCATGGGTGTCAAACTGTTTCAACATCGGTCCAACATTTGTTACATCATGTTGAAGGGATGTTGAAAGCATGGGTGACAATCGGTTTCAACATCGATTCAACAATGTTGGGTATATAAGTTGCGAGAGACCTAGGAATGAGAACCAGACTCCTCTCGTCCACTCTGCCGCCATAGGTACGCATGCTCATATTCAACAAAATGAAGCGGTCAAACGATTACAACATCATTCAACTTTCCGAGAACAATAGAAGTCAATTAAATGTTGGAAAGGTGTTGAATCCCTTCCCGAGCGTGTCGTCCTATTCAGTCTAATCACTCAATGGACGTCAGTTAATAGGTTGATCGTTAACTCGCCGTCCGTTGAATGATTTGAGTGAATAGGACGTACTCAATCGGGAAGTCGCCAAGCATGAAGGAGATTCATAACAACTGGAATTTGAAGCTTATGAAGGAGTCGGAAACAAGCAAATTACGACAAAAGATACATACTTTGATTCGTTAGCTCACTGACAATAACTTTAACGGGAAAACGTGATATTTTGAATGGTATATATTCTAAGCTTATCAATGTACCAAATAAAGACGTGATCATTTTGACTTAGAGCCCTTCGTCAGCCAATCAAGTTCTAAACTAAAACCCAACAGTGTTTGGTCCGTCACGCAATACATTTTCGTCACGCAATACAAGAGTTATCTACAATTGCGTTTACTTTTCCTTGTGATCGGTTCAAGTAAAACCAACCACGAATTACTTCAGTTCATGATTTGCTTATTGCGTGTTTACTTATTCCTGCGATTGGCTCAAAATCCGCTCTAACTAATGCGTAAAACTTATGCAAATCAGAACTAGAACGCGTACTACGTTATTACACTTTATTTTCGCGACACTTTGATTTCGCGATTTTGTTAAATTAGTAGAAACTGAGTCACTTTATCTTCGCGATTGCGTCGATAACTCAATCATTAAATACCTTCGCTATTTGAGTTAAAAACGAAAATAAACCAGACTACTGTATATAATTTTTGTTTTTGATTTGTATTTCTCTTATGCTCGTAATCATGGCACACCGGTTGGTAAACACCTGCAAGGTACAATGTCCAGTGTTAAAAAATAGCGATTACCTACAACTGCAACGAAACTGTAACTTGGGCAAGGTAAAGGAGGTGCAACTTCCCGCCGGTAGGCCAATGAGTGAAACGTTGAATGGTAATAAACTGTCTTACCACAAGAAACTTCAATATCAGAATGATTATTAAAGGACTAATTTTCATTTAAAGCTTATACGTATGGTCACTTAATTTTCGCGCATGCAAATTTTCGCGACACAATACGTTTTTCATCGCTGTTTTCATCTTCACTTTACAAGTAGAACTGAATACTCTACATATGCCAGCGCCGAATACATTTAAATGACCCATGTGGGAGACCGTTTTTGCTTAGAAAACTCGTTAATCCTTCCTATTTTAGGTGTCTGAGTTATGGCGTACGAGTTACAAGTTGACCAAGGAGTTTGCTCACCCAGAGTTTCGCGGCCCCCTACGCGTAGCGTCTACAGTCAAGGCGAGACTGGAGCATTTTAAAATCAACATGCCACTCATCAACGCGCTATGCACGCCGGGAATCAAGGAGAGGCACTGGGAAATGATGGGAATGAAGGTAAATGACGTTTCGATATGAGTGTGTAAATAAAATTAAATACAGTGGAATCTCTGTTTTCGTAATTTTAAGCATCAGTTTTTAACACAATTGTATTCAGGTTGGCTTCAACATCACTCCCAAACAAGACACCACACTTAACGAGATGTTGGCTCTTGGTCTGGACAAGTTTGTGGACGACTTGGCTGAGATCAGTGGCAGAGCAGCGAAGGAGTTCTCCCTTGAAAAGGTACTAGGGCTGTAGCTAGAGTACACGAGAGGGTGGGGGTGGGGGGTAACGGCAGTGGGGTCGACAGCGCCGCGTACTTCAGTATATTGTAGTGTAAAAGTGATCTTACACGGGACGATTTTTACTGCATGTCACACGAGACAACTTTTAGCGCAACTAACATTAATGTGGCAAAGGATTTGTTACACGAGACGACATTTAATGCATGTCACACGAGACAACTTTTAGCGCAACTAACATTAATGTGGCAAAGGATTTGTTACACGAGACGACATTTAATGCATGTCACACGAGACAACTTTTAGCGCAACTAACATTAATGTGGCAAAGGGTTTGTTACACGAGACAATATTTAATGCATGTCACACGAGACAACTTTTAGCGCAACTAACATTAATGCAGCAAAGGGTTTGTTGCATGAGACAATATTTAATGCATGTCACACGAGACAACTTTTAGCGCAACTAACTTTAATGCGGCAACGGGTTTGTTACACGACACGATTTGTAATGCATGTCACACGAGACAACTTTTAGCGCAACTAACATTAATGCGGCAAAGGGTTTGTTACACGAGACAATATTTAATGCATGTCACACGAGACAACTTTTAGCGCAACTAACATTAATGCGGCAAAGGGTTTGTTGCACGAGACAATATTTAATGCATGTCACACGAGACAACTTTTAGCGCAACTAACTTTAATGCGGCAACGGGTTTGTTACACGAGACGATTTGTAATGCATGTCACACGAGACAACTTTTAGCGCAACAAACATTGATGCGGCAACGGGTTTGTTACACGAGACGATATTTAATGCATGTCGCACGAGACAACATTTAGCGCAACTGACATTGATGCGGCAACGGGTTTGTTACACGAGACGATATTAAGTGCATGTCACACGAGACAACTTTTAGCGCAACTAACATTGATGCGGCAACGGGTTTGTTACACGAGACGACTTTTAGTGCAACATCTAGCTAGCATCAAGGCTCCTACTCCTTACGGGGATCGAGCGGGGTCTTGTTTGTTGACTGACTTGTTTCCGTAGGTGTAGCGAACAGGTTTGTGCGACGACGTTGCGCGTAAAATCAACGGCGAGGGCGTTACACGAGGCAACTCCAACAAAGTTCAGGCAACAATTTTGCAGGTTTTTGAAGATAATAAAATAATTCCAACATGTTGCCACAAGGTAGAATATTGCGTTAAAATCATCCATCGCGCCATGTTACACTTTGTTGACTGATCGCGCGAAAACTCGTGAAATATCGTCGCGTGTAACATCACCTTAAAAGTGAGATTTGACAGATTGTTTTTTTCATATTTACAATATTTTGGCAAATACTTAGACAATGTGAGTATTTCGTCTTGCCTCTTGCTTATAGCTACGGCTACCTCGAGAATCTGGCAACTTTGTTATCTGAGGAGTTTATCAGAGATAATGTTATTAAATCGCATTAAGGGAAATGCCTCACAGAAAGGTGATACAAAATAGTTGCAAAGTTTAACACGTATATATAATATATACGATATATCAAGCTACGTATTATTGTTTCCATAACAAGTGACATTTTAATTGCAATCTGATTGGCTGATCTCTGTGACCAATAAGAGAACAGTTACATGCATGACGTCATTCCACCATGTCAAGTGAGCCCACTTTTAGTTTTATAAGTTAAAATCGTGTGCACTTTTTATCTAAAACAATTTAAATCAGGATTTTCAAGGCGTTTCATTCACCGTATTATGATATTAACTATAAGGAGACAGACGATGGCGAACTGTTTGATTTATAAAGTGCATACGTGAAACCAGCGCGTTTAAAGGAGCAGTGTCACGATTAGTATTCATGCCCAAGTTTTGAAAATGTGTCAGGCGGACAAGAAATCAAAAGATGTGACAGAAGTAGAAGTCCGTGAGTAATCCGCTTGCATCGGCGTATTTGCACGATATTTCGAGCCGAAATTGCTTTAAAACTATATTTCAGTATTATATGGTTAGGTTTGATGTTATATTTTGATAAAGCAACATTTTTTTTATTTCAATCGAAAGGGAAATTTGCAGCGGCGCGTGACATAGCGTGATTTTGCCATTGTCTATAACAACCAATCAGAATCGTGACACTGCTCCTTTAAATCATGGATATTTCTTTTTGTAAAAAAGTGATAACTTGTCTGACTAATAATCCAGATACAGTGCATTCGGATGATTTGACTTTTTTGCTATTTAAAATACTTTTTAGCATATAGAATAAATTATATAAATCTGGTAATTTTGTAGGCGATGGATAAGATGAATCAAGAATGGGAAGGTGTCGAGTTCACGTTCGTCGAATACAAAGATACAGGAATCAGTATCCTGTCAGCCGTGGATGATCTGCAGGTAAGAACTCTAGTGGACATTCACTTGTTGAATTACTCTACTCACCAGTCCATTTGTATTGTCGTCTATAATCAGCCTTAGCGGTATACAGGAATCAACAACAACAACAACAACAACACATTTTATTTCGTACTGGAATTAATAATAGTTACAGGTTTACTGGAAAAATGAAAAGCTCAATAATTGGTACCGTGGTAGGCTCAGAATAACTAGAAAGCTAAACTAAGCTGAGCCAGTATCCTGTCAGCCGTGGATGATCTGCAGGTAAGAACTCTAGTGGACATTCATTTGTTAAATTACTCCTCTCACCATTCCCTTGATATTCAGTCATCTATAATCAGCCTTGATATACAGAAAATCTGATTGAGAATTCTCAATATATACGTTGTTCGATCAGCTTTTCTATAGTCGTTGGACTTGTTTACTTATTAGTATTTTTGGCTGATCAGATCTCTCCGCAAGATCCAACGTACCACCGACAGAATTGTCGTATACGGTTTTTGCTATTTTTTATTAATATACAGCTATTTAAAATAGGTTGTCCCGCTCAAATGATATTCCCAGACCGAATTGGATTGTGGTTCTAACTGTCCAGCTGTGCAAAATGGATAAGCTACAGTGTAATTCGGAAAATCGATTCGTAGGAGAACATTAATATCAAAGTTTTGTTCCCTATAACGAGTGAATTCACCAGACTTTCAGCTACAAGCACAGTCCATTTCGGTCTGGAAATGTCGCTTTTCATTTGTCGTTTCCCGTTTTCTGGGACAACCTTTATTGAAATAGTTCTATACCACACAAGTGAATAGTGCTTTTCGCGCGCTCTGATTGGCTACTTAAACTCGGGAATATATCCTGCATTAGTATAGACCACACAAGTAAATATTTCTCTGTCGTCAGGTTCTCCTTGATGACCACATAGTTAAGACACAGACCATGAAGGGATCGCCATTTATCGGCCCCTTTGAGACAGACATCAAGGAATGGGAAAACAAACTGGTATGTCTTAGAGATATATTAGAGTGGTGTTCGAACGTTATGTGATTGCTTTGGTTTTGCGTTTGCTTCGCCTTTCTGTTGGTTGTGAAAAATATTTTGTACTCATCAGCCAATCAAGTTCTAAACTAAAACTAAATATTGTTTGGTCCGTCACACAATCAATTTTCGTTTTAGCGCCAGAGTTATCTACGATTGCGTATATTAGAGCGGATTTCAATTGAGTGTCGGAAGTATTTTGGTTTTGCGTTTACTGAGCTCTCCTATTGGCTGAGAAAGTAAACCAACCAATCAGAATCCAAAGTAAAACCAAACGCAAATTGATTTTGGTTTTGCTTTGGTTTGTCATTGGCTCACAGGGAAGCCATTTATGAGTTACTCGTGATTACTCGCTCCTATGATTGGCTGGCTATGGGTAATTTGCGTTTGGTTTTACTACACTCAACTGAAAACCGCTCTATTCCTCGTGATTGGTTCAAGTAAAACCAATCGTGAATTACTTCAGTTCGTGATTGGCTCATTGCGTTTTTAGTTGCTCCTGTGATTGGCTCTGTACACTTTGGTTTTGGTTTTACGACACTCAACCGAGAACCTCTTTAGTATCCCGTTATGCGTTAGTGAAACGGGATAAGTCAGTCATATATCGGCATATGATAATCAATCAAGAAAGCTGTTTACTTAGTAAAGTAATCTTACTGTTGTGTCTTTAAGAATCTTATGCAAGATATCGTGGAATCGTGGCTAAAGGTTAGTGATTTTTATCAAACAGATCATTGATATTACGATTGACAGTGTAAAGTATATTAGAAGAGTCTAACACAAGCTCTTGTCGTGTTCAGGTACAAGCGTCATGGCTCTATCTAGAGCCGATATTTTCTTCAGATGACATACAGGCCCAGATGCCCGAGGAGGGAGAAAAGTTCAGAACTGTCGATAAATACTGGTGCGTCAGAAAAGATTGAACCGTTTTTTGCATGATAACGGTGAAAAACTTTCCATCGATATATTAAGGAGTATCGTTTTGGATCCCCAACAAAAATTACATTTGTGACATACAATAGTGCTATCATACATAATGTGGTGTTCTTATATGAATATGCCGTATATGTTTGTTATCGTAGGAGGAAGATCATGACGGAATCTGTCAAGAATCCTAACGCGTTGGTTGTTACTGCGCAGGCGGAAATGCTGGACAGGCTACAGATATCTGAGGTAAGAAGAGGGAAGACAGCTAACTTGAAGGCTCTCCTATCACTTACATGTGTCATCAGAACATGTTAGGTTTGAAATCGGCCAACATAAGGGAATGACAACTTAAATCAACTGGACTAAATGTCACGCTCAAAGAGGTCACGCTCAAAGAGGTCACGCTCAAAGAGGTCACGCTCAAAGAGGTCACGCTCAAAGAGGACACGTTTTCAGAAACAAATACGAAGAGCAAAGCGAAGGTGTCAAACACGACTGCTATAATAATTATCCGTCTACACGACTGCTATAATAATTATCCGTCTCGTACTTTTCTTTATCGACAGAGTTTGCTGGAAGATATCCAGAAAGGATTGAACGATTACCTGGAGAAAAAGCGACTCTTCTTTCCAAGGTAGGATCGATGACAGATTTGAATCCTGTTTGGTTCGATATACTCAATCTGATAACATGTTCTTACGTTTTATGGCAATGGAATCTCTGGAATTCGTATTCATCTCATTCGTGCAGTTTTCGATCGAGTGTCGAAACTAATAAAAAGTGATTGCTTTGGCTTTGCGTTTACTTAGCTTTTTTATTGGCTGTGAGAAACGTTTTTTAAATAATCAGCCAATCAAGTTCTAAATTAAATCTAAACATCGTTGTGATAGTCACGCAATCGATTTTCGTTTAGCGCGAGTTATCCACGACTGAGTTTACTTTGCATCATGATTGGTTCAAGTAAAACCAGTCGCGAGTTGTGATTGGCTCATTGTGTTTTTACTTGCTCGTGATTGGCTCTGTAATTACTTTTGTTTTTGTTTTACGACACTCAATCGAAAACAGCTCTATTGCCCAGTCATTGATATGGAGAGCTGGGTGGTCCAAGTGGTAGACGCTTTACCTCTCACCGCTGTACCCAGGGTTCAAGCCCCGGTAACACGTGAGTTGAGTTTGTTGGTATAGTAGTCGCCCTTGCTCTGAGAGATTTTCTCCTGGTTCTGAGGTTTTCCTCTCTCCACAAAAACAAATATGCTAAATGTGATCTGTGGTTTAGCTGGGTCCCTATGGTTGTTCAGGTCCTGACTTTGATCAGCCTCTATGGTTGTTTCAGGTCCTGACTTTGATAAGCCCCTATGGTTGTTTCAGGTCCTGACTTTGATCAGCCTCTATGGTTGTTTCAGGTCCTGACTTTGATCAGCCCCTATGGTTGTTTCAGGTCCTGACTTTGATCAGCCCCTATGGTTGTTTCAGGTCCTGACTTTGATCAGCCCCTATGGTTGTTTTAGGTCCTGACTTTGATCAGCCCCTATGGTTGTTTCAGGTCCTGACTTTGATCAGCCTCTATGGTTGTTTCAGGACCTGACTTTGATCAGCCCCTGTGGTTGTTTCAGGACCTGACTTTGATCAGCCCCTATGGTTGTTTCAGGTCCTGACTTCGATCAGCCCCTGTTGTTGTTTCAGGTCCTGACATTGATCAGCCCCTGTGGTTGTTTCAGGACCTGACTTTGATCAGCCCCCATGGTTGTTTCAGGTCCTGACTTTGATCAGCCCCCATGGTTGTTTCAGGTCCTGACTTTGATCAGCCTCTATGGTTGTTTCAGGTCCTGACTTTGATCAGCCTCTATGGTTGTTTCAGGTCCTGACTTTGATCAGCCCCTATGGTTGTTTCAGGTCCTGACTTTGATCAGCCCCTATGGTTGTTTCAGGTCCTGACTTTGATCAGCCCCTATGGTTGTTTCAGGTCCTGACTTTGATCAGCCCCTATGGTTGTTTCAGGTCCTGACTTTGATCAGCCTCTATGGTTGTTTCAGGTCCTGACTTTGAACAGCCTCTATGGTTGTTTCAGGTCCCGTTAGAATTCAGTGTTTTTTATACTGTGTGCTGCAGGTTCTTCTTCTTGTCCAATGATGAGTTACTGGAGATCCTATCGGAGACTAAGGATCCCTTACGCGTACAGCCTCACCTCAAGAAGTGCTTCGAGGGCATCGCTAAGCTGGAGTTCAACGACTCAAAGGAGATTCGTGCCATGATTTCAGCTGAAGGAGAGTCAGTCAAGTTTGCTAAGGTCGTGGTACCTGCACAGTCACGAGGGCTGGTAGAAAAATGGCTCCTACAGGTAACTACTTAATTCTACTTGTCTAAATATCAAAGCTTTTACTTTAATATACCGCATTTTAAGATGCCTACAACGCGCAATGTTTCTTATTAACGTTAACTACCCCAAAAGGGCTGAGCAATATTTGTGCGATTTTGTGCTGAAGAAACTTTAGAGCGTAGCTGTAAACAGTACGTGCGTGCCCACAACGGTATCATTTCGTTATTATAGGTGCTTATCATTTATGTATCAGAAACACAAGAGTACCGATTCAAACACCCAATAGGTCATTAACTTTGTGGGAAACATTTCGGTAATTGTGGAGTACCTCCTGAGGCACTCCTCTTTTCCCTGTTGGGATGGAATAACGGGGATTCTCTGTACCATGTGTGCCTTTCTCGCGCTTCCAGTCGCCTTCTTGGACACCGCACGGTTTCCGTGTGTTCACTTGCTGGAGTTGTCAGTGGTTGTTGGACTACACGTTTGAGACAGCTTACATGTCACTTTCCCCAGCTGGTTCCTTACTACAAATGGTAATCACCCTTTGTTGCCAGTAACCTCTTTAGCACAACCCTCTTTCTAACTCTTATTGACAGCTATCATAATTAATGCGATCTTCGACTTAAATGTATTATGTTGTGTATTGTGTTATCCAGATTGAGAACGTGATGAAGCTGAGTCTGCGAGAAGTAACAGCTGAGGCCATGGCTGCGTATCCCGTTAATCCACGTACGGACTGGGTGCTCTCGTGGCCGGGACAGGTTGTGCTAGCGACCGGTATTATTTATTGGACATCAGAGGTCACTCAGGTAATTGATTTACTGTTGTTTTGATATGTAAGGCGCTTAAGCAAGTAATAACTTTACCTAGTCTGATGTACGATGCTATCTATTCATTTCTTTCGACTAATCATGAAGTAATGCGTGCAACGTTTTGTTTTAATGTGACTTGTGTCACAACAAAGCAAAATCCCTGACGAGTGCGGCACAGTGCAATAGTGTGAATGGAGCCACGGTGGCGTAGTCATTAGCGCTTCCACCTTTCACGTCGAAGACCCAGGTTCGCACCCCGGTCAAGGCAGTAATTATTCTCAAGGTGTAGAAACCTGGCTCTCAATACTGGTGACTGTGAATCCCTCGTGACTCGGATGACCACGTAAAATGGCGGTCTCGTCTCCAGGAATGGGGACGTAAAAGAACCACTGAGGACGCAAACAAATCTGTGGTGGTGACCACCCTCTGTGTCGGCAAATGGAGTCGACTTGGCGCGATATATTCCAGGGCTGACTAGCGAAAGAGAATTGTAACCACAATACCAACCACAGCTGGTTAGTTGATAGAATGTGACCAAGTGCCGAAACCACTAAAACTGAAACTGATGTTGCAACATCACTCAGTTTGGTTACCATTGAACTAAGTTGCATAGAGTGTTGGGATATACGTGTAAAGAGTAGAATTTGTAGAGAACATTCCAAGTGCTACCCCACTTCATGCCACATATTGCAGCAACTTGCGAAATGTTGCACGTATTACGTCATCATAGTGTTCGTTTCCTTGCAGTCTATGCCTCACCTTAACTTTTATTCGTTTCCTTGTAGGCTATGCCTCACCTTAACTTTTATTCGTTTCCTTGCAGTCTATGCCTCACCTTTGCTTCGTTTCCTTGCAGGCTATGCCTAAAGTTAATGGTCTGGAGGACTATTTTAAGCAAAGCACGCAGCAGATCGATGACATTGTGGAGTTGGTGCGAGGTAAACTGACGACCATGGCCAGAATCACGCTTGGAGCCCTGATTGTCATCGATGTACACGGTAGAGATTCTCAGTAATGATTATATTATAATTTGTGTTCAGTTGTGCTATTTGTTGTCGTTGTTGTTGTAGTTATTGTTATTGACAGATGTCAGAGCCTTTTAAAAAACGTCGCGGGCCGTGAATTATGAGGTTACGTTCGTTAGAGGCTACATCGTTAACTGTGATAGTCTCCATATGTGTAAGGGAGGAGAATCAAGCATGCAACACGACACCGAGAAAGTGACTTTGTGATGTGATGTTAAGAATGTTCGTAACTCTAAAAGCTACTGTCCATCACTGTTGACAGTCCGACTTTCCTTTCAGCAATTCTCAGTCACACGTGTCGTTTTAGAATTTTGTTTCGGCGAAGAAGTCGTGTTTTGTGGACATCAATCATTAGTTTCACTTTCTTCTCAGTGGTCAACCCATCCAACCGTGTCAAAAATGTTTAATGACTGTAGACAAATTATTTTTGCTGGCTTCTAGAAAATAAGCAACATAAACCGATTTTGAATCCAGATTTTGGTAAATATCTCGGACGTGGTCTAGGAAATGTCAAAGAACAAACCTGCTGAGTAGCAATCAAAACGGTGCCTTTCTCAAGTCTTTGAAGAACTCATTTCGCACCACAGTCCACAGATGTTTTCAAGTTTCAATGTGTTTTGCTTTATTGACGTCCACCAAAACACACCTCCTTCATCGAGACAAAAGTTTAAAAAGGGCACGTATGAATGACTTTCTGTTAATAAAACACCATCCACAGCTCGTGATGTTGTCGCTAAGCTCGTGAAGGATCGAGTCACCGAACCTGCGGATTTCCAGTGGATCAGTCAGCTTCGTTACTACTGGGAGAACAAATCCGTGATGGTGAAGATGATAACAACAACTGTAAAGTACGCGTATGAATACCTGGGTAACTCAGGAAGGCTCGTCATCACGCCACTTACCGATAGGTGTTACAGGTATAGTTGCGTTACATGTCACACCATTGTCATCACGCCTCTCACCGATAGGTGTTACAGGTATAGTTGCGTTACATGTCACACCATTGTCATCACGCCTCTCACCGATAGGTGTTAAGGGTATAGTTGCGTTACATGTCACACCATTGTCATCACGCCTCTCACCGATAGGTGTTACAGGTATAGTTGCGTTACATGTCACACCATTGTCATCACGCCACTCACCGATAGGTGTTACAGGTATAGTTGCGTTACATGTCACACCATTGTCATCACGCCTCTCACCGATAGGTGTTTCAGGTATAGTTGCGTTACATGTCTCACCATTGCTAGCTTCCTAAATGAGCCTAAGATGAGTAAAGCTGATGTTACACGAGACGATTTTTAACGGCGATTTTTAATGCATGTAACACGAGACGACTTTTAGCGCAACATTGAATGTGGCAACGGGTATATTACACGGGACGGTTTTTCGCGCAACATCTAGCTAGTACCTAGGCTCCTACTCCGACACTCATTAAAATAATTCTGAAGAGTGGAGTCTTTGTTTTCTGACATAGCCTGGCTCGTTTCCATGGGCGTAGCGAACAGGTTTCTGGGACGACGTTGCGCTAAAATGTTACGGCGAGGGTGTTACACGAAGCAACTCCAACAAAATTCAGGCAACACTGTTGCAGGTTTTTCAAGGTAATTCAGAAACTTGCACCGTTTTGCCGCAACGAAGATTGCGTTAAAATCGTCCAGCGCGCCATGTTACACTATGTTGACTTTTTGCGCAACAATTTAGGGCCATTTATACGAGAGGACGTTAGCCGTGGCTTATCGAAGCTGTGAACGGATCGTATAAAATGGATCAAAAACTCAAGTTCGCGTCTAAGTGAAGCCGCAGTTTAATTAAGCCCTCGTATAAATCATCGCGTGTAAACATCACCTTATAACGTACTGTATTTCTGTTTCACGTAGAACATTGATGGGAGCGCTGTTACTAAACCTTGGTGGTGCACCTGAGGGACCAGCAGGTACCGGCAAGACTGAGACATGCAAGGACCTGGCTAAGGCCGTCGCTAAACAGGTTTGGTTCGACACTGGAAATTACTATTTCACTAATTCAGTGTTAAGCCCTGTAGCACGATGTTAACCTCAGACGTCACGTATTTTAGTTGTAACATTTATCCAATAACACTAGTAAACTTGCTGTTTCACAAAGTGTCCCAGCACAATAGCCTGTGTTCGCTTTGACGAAGGGCTCACGCTAGAAACGTCAGCTGCTACTCGATTTCCATGGCGGTTAGCTTACCTTATATACGGCATGGCAGCACATTGTGTAACAGTAGTAGTCAGTATCTCCGTTGTAAAACGCATATGAATACATCCATATAGAACTTGCGCTTCGTAAATTAATACCTTTACTTTTTATTGCGTTTTCTGTTTTTGTGGTCCTGATGTTTGAATTGTTTTTACTTCAAGTGTGTGGTGTTCAACTGCTCAGACGGTCTCGACTACAAGGCCATGGGCAAGTTCTTCAAAGGACTCGCACAGTCAGGGGCATGGGCCTGCTTTGATGAGTTCAATAGGATAGAACTGGAGGTGAATGAAATAACTATGTTTGGTATCTGATGCTTAAGTGTAGATGTGGCCACCGCGGCAAAACGTTATGCTCCGCTGGCCGAAAGAATGAATGCTCTGGTTTCAAATACAAGTTTCCGAGGTCTTAAACCTTTTTAGTAAATAATTTTATAACTAAGTAAAGTCACAGTGAATTACAAATTAAGAAAACTTAAACCTGTTAAAGTCTTAGGCTTATCTTTTTAGTAGTTTTCTTATTTTTCGCGGAAGATTTCACGTAAATACGCGTACGCGCTCAAAATTAGAAACATGGGTGATGGCCACTGTTTTTTTTTAGTTTCGGCGGGAAACTGGGGAGACGCGCGCGCGACCGGCTCATCAATAGCGCATGCGCTTGGCGTTTTGCCGCGATGTGAGGTGTGGTGCAAAGCGCGCGCGGCACATTGAGCAAGCGATCCCGTGTTCGATTCCTGCCGTGGACTCTTCTTCGGTAGTCCGAGTTGCTTGTATAATTTTTAATTCCCTTAATCTGGAGCTCTGACATGGAAGGGGGTAAAGCTAGTGCACCGTCATCGTGAAGGAGTTTTCGACGTTAAATAAGGGACTTTACTTTGCTTTTAGGGTATTCACTCAGACGTCCGTAGTAGTGATATTGTCCATTTAATAAGTGTTATTGTTCTCGACACTCTACAGGTACTATCAGTTGTGGCACAGCAGATCCTCACGATCCAGAGAGCAGTAATGGAACAGGTTGACAAGTTCGTGTTTGAAGGCACAGAGATATCTCTCGACCCTACATGCACCATGTTTATTACCATGAATCCTGGATACGCAGGACGTGCCGAGCTGCCCGACAATCTGAAGGTAACGTGAGGCGACCAAAGCGGCAACGATTACCAGTCCACATTTCATAATTTGCTTATAAATGCGTCAGATAGAGTTTTGTATCCGTTAAGGTACCTCCATGCATGGTGTACCTACTTGAATCAGCTTATGACAACACCGTGTTTGTTAATCTCGTATTTGTGATATTTTTGTCACTCAGATGCGAAGATAATTATACAAAAAAGGTGAAAAATATTATCGAATGGAACGACTATCTCAGTAATAAAATTAACTGAAGCTGAAAACATGTCATGCAATATTGTTCACAGAAAATGTAGGGGTATATAGGTATAGACATCACAAATGGCAATTGTAAACATGCAGACTTGCACGAAGTGTACGAACCTTCACTCAATGGCTGAAGTCGGTTCAACGGGTGCCGCGTATCAGTAAAGTAATGAATCCTCTTTTGTTAGAGCGGTTTTCGATTAGTATCGTAAAACCAAAACTAGTTATTACAGAGGCAATCACCGGAGCAAGTAAAAATGCAGTGAGCCAACCACTAACTGAAGTAATTCGTGATTGGTTTTACATGAACCAGCACGAGGAAAAGTTGTAACGCAATCATGGACTGATAACGTACTCTCGCTAAAACGAAAGTTGATTGCGTGACGGACCAACACAATGTTGGGTTTTAGCTTAGAACTTGATTGGATGATAATTACAAAGCATTTTTCACAGCCAATAGAAAAGCTGAGCAAACGCAAAACCAAAGCAATCACTTATTACTTTCGACACTCAATCGAAAACAACATACTTATTTCATACCATTAGATTACATAGTTAATTAGAAAGAAAGATTAATTAAGACTGTACGTGTTTAGTATACGTTGCCCAGAATAACTTTGTGGAGCTAAGCTAAGCTGGGCAACATATTAAGATAATAGATTAATAAATGATATGTTGTGGTACAACAAAAGGGGGAAAGCGAGATCTTGTTACGAAAAAGGAAAAACAAAAGACGGCACGAAAACAAGTAATTAACAAAAAGAACCAGACTAGCTGTCTACATGCCAGTTTGTTAGATATAGATATATAGAGACATACATATAATGTAAGAGGTGTTTACATTTGAATTTAATAAACAAAAATATGTATGATAATATGAAATTCTCAGTTAGACCAATCAAGTCTCAGATAGACCAATCAAGTCTCAGATAGACCAATCAAGTCTCAGATAGACCAATCAAGTTTCAGATAGACCAATCAAGTCTCAGATAGACCAATCAAGTCTCAGATAGACCAATCAAGTTTCAGATAGACCAATCAAGTCTCAGATAGACCAATCAAGTCTCAGATAGACCAATCAAGTTTCAGATAGACCAATCAAGTCTCAGATAGACCAATCAAGTCTCAGATAGACCAATCAAGTCTCAGATAGACCAATCAAGTTTCAGATAGACCAATCAAGTCTCAGATAGATCATGTATCATAGTGCGGTACTTGCTAACTTGGTCTTACATGTGATCAGGTGCTATTCCGTACCGTTGCCATGATGGTTCCAGACTACGCTTTGATCAGCGAGATTAGTCTGTATTCCATGGGGTTCGTCAACGCCAGGAGTCTGTCTGCCAAGATCGTGGCTGTGTACAGATTGTGTTCAGAACAGGTGTGTGATTATCTGAGATGCTCTAACGTGACCACCAAAATCGCGTGACTTTTGGTCACTGCTGGCCAAATATAGTGAAGGCTCGTATTGGAAGGACAAAGTTTTCAATATGATGGAACCACTTTCAGTCGCAAGTACGAATAAGCAGCAGTTGTATTGAAATGGCATGATGACTGACCCTACAGCACTAATTGGTCGCCGAGATCGCAGCCATATTGAAATGTTTGTCCTTCCAGTACGAGCCAGGTCACGTGTTCCACAATCCACCGCACCGAAAGATGGCGGCTTGTATTTATACCCACAATCCTTTGCGCGCGAAAAACTTTAAATCCGTTATAAAATCGCGGTAGTGAGGTTTTAAATCTTAAAAACAAGCAAGTACAAATGCTGTTGCCAATCCACTGTTATTGAAAAGAACATACGATTTCTACGTGTTATTTTGACCGTGTTAGGTTCGCAAGGAATTGTGGTCAAATGTGCAGCCGCCATCTTTTTCGGTCGGTGAATTACAACTTTACGCCTTGGTAACATCGTCTTGTTACTGTAATAATGTCAAATTGTCAAACTACCAATCCGTTTATGTGCCATGCCGATTGCTTGGTTTCCAAGAGGACCGTTCTGAATACTATTTAACAACTAAAGAAACCTTTGCTATATATCATACTGTCATAAAACACGACGGGCATTTGAGAACATAAAAGAAAAGTTGAAAGCACAAGCCGAAAACGCGTGCTTTTAACATTTCTCGAGTGTTCTCAAATGACTAGAGTATTTTTATGGCAGTATAATATATAGCTAAGGTTTCTTTACTTGCTTTATGGCATATGCAGCCTGTTGCAAAAATTCTGACATATATCCATATATATCAACAAACATTTTCCAAATTGAAACATCCTGGGTTGTTGACCCATCCACTGAATTGACGCTGCATGTTCTTCTCTTATTTAAAGAGTAAGGTCTCGGAAATAAAATCCAGTTCTTCAGTAAGGCTACTAGAGTGTTTTAGAAGCTTTTCAAAGCCCATATTTGTTCACTGACTTGTGTACTTGTTGTACTTGCCACGCTTGCAATTCAGCCATTCGGCGATTATGCAAATGTCCGCAAATATATATTCTGTCACACAAGAGAGACATGATTCACTTCTGCTGATACCTTTCTAGCAATTGTCTGCCATTCTCACTGCTAAATATGCGGTTGGAATGAGGTTTTCCAAGTCGTCAAAACACGTTAAGCGAAGGACTAGCTACATGCATCAGGTCTCTCTTCCTGTGGGTAAGAGAGGATCTGGGTCGAGTACTTTGTTCACCAATAATACACTATCATTAGCCAATCACCTTCTTGGTTTTTGTACTGTTTTTTTATTAAACTCTGATTGTTAGCCAATCAGAGCGCGCGCTATATCGTGGCTATATTATAAAACATTATATTCCATTTACAGCTGTCATCACAACACCACTATGATTACGGCATGCGTGCCGTCAAGTCCGTCCTGACGGCAGCTGGGAACCTAAAGCTGCAATACCCCAAGCAGGACGAGGAGATCTTGATGTTGCGATCCATCATGGACGTCAACTTACCCAAGGTAAGAGCGTGTTGAATCGCTCAAGGAAGCCAGCATCGGGAATTTGTTCCTCACCTCGAAAATATAGAGGTTATTATAAATTTTCTAATTTCCTTATCATTTTGCTACAGTTCTTATCTCAAGACCTTCCTCTATTCGAGGGAATCGTCTCGGACTTGTTTCCGGGTGTCAGGCTTCCCAATCCTGAGCACGGAGTCCTTGAGGAAGCCATCGTGTCGAACATCAGGAGGTTTGGTCTCCAGCCCGTGGCATGGTTTATTGAGAAGGTTATACAGGTACGTCTGCATGCTCTCTGAAAAAAAAAGACACATAGCCCACCAACTTCATTCCACATGCAAAATTCCCCACATCCTTCCTAACATGTTATTGCTGATGTGTTCCAGATGTACGAGATGATGTTGGTTCGGCATGGCTTCATGATTGTTGGTGATCCTCTTGGTGGTAAGACATCGGCGTGGAAGGTACTCGCTGCCGCCTTGACTGAAATGGGTGGCGATGAGTTCTCTGGGGAGGTCCCGGTAAGTCCAATCTGTGTTCATACGGTTGGAAGATACTCTATCCATACCTTACAGTCATGTTAAGACTTTGCTTCAAATCGTTCTTCGCCACATTTATTGTTTTCGAACATCGTTTTATTGAACTTTGATGTGTTGGGCTTATTAGGCTCCTCTTAGCTTTACAGCTAGTATATTGGAAGAATAAAACAAAAATAGTTATATTACGTAGATCTGGATCAAATATAAGTATATACTACAACTAAAGCATTTACTACTCGACAAGTGTTATCTAATTATAAACAATAAACTAGAAATAGAGACAGTAACCCAACCCTTTCCATGATATGATGTCCATGTATCTATCCATTAAGGAAATTAGCTATCCCATCCCATAAAGAATACAAATACAGTCCCTACAGATTCCATCATGGAACCATGAAAACATGTAGTGTATTTTCCCATATAGCAACACGATCACTTTTTACATAAATAGCAGCTACCAGTATCATGAGTGAATGCAGGATTTTGTCAAAGGGGAGTTGAGCGACAAAGGCGTAAAAACACCCAGAAAATGTTGTAATCTAAACACTCTGAAATGGTATTCCCAGTGATCTCCAATATTCATAAGTGGGTTTGCAACCTCCTGAACACCCCTGGCCCCCCTCTGGATGATAGCTTGTCTAAGATACTAATCAGTGTTGAGTGAGTGAGTCTTCAGTGCTTGTCGAACCTTCTTTTCATTCGAAATACGGCACGTTCTGCAGCTAATCAACGTTATCGTTTGACACCACAAAAGCAACATCCTGCAGCAAAGATCTACTTATATAACAGAATGACTTTCGATTAATACAACCCATAACATAATTTAACAAACTAAACAGGGTAGCTACTAACCCATAACATCCATAAATGATATTTTGTTTGTAGCTAGTGGATAAAGGTGACCAGGAGATCGATGAAGAACCTAAAGATCTGACTGTAAGCTCGAGCTGCTTATCGACACTCAGGCACTTCTAATAAAGCTATTTTTAAATGTTAAATAACCTCTCTAAACGAGCACTTCAACGCAGTAATACCCTGGTCTTGGTAGTCTATAAACACGCTTTTACAGGATACGATCACGTGGTTGTACTGGATGACAAAATATATCTGACTTCATTTATGTAAATGCACTTGTACGAGATCGGTAGTATTATTATAAAAACCTGTTTGGAAATGCTATTTTCTACCTCCAATCGATTGTCGATCTTTCTAAATATGCGTTTTTGAAAATTGTTTGCCATTCAGTAAAGCATTGGTTATTGAAGTGATGTATCAGCACGTGACTGTTTCCTGCAAAATTAAAGGCCTATTCTGAAGTAGATAGCACTTGCACCACCGCTTATTACGTCAATCACTTACTTATCATACCCCTCCCTGTATGATGTCTACACTGCATTACGTAGACTTGCTCCAAGTCGAACTCGCTGAGTCACTGGGTAAGCGATTACTGGGTCAAAATTCGAAGGGAGAGGCGAGTTCGACTTGTTTCACTTGCAGGAAATTGAATCGGGGGATTATGTTTTAGAGCGAAAACACGTTTCAGGGGCGGAGCTTACATTTCGCGCCTTTGACAAACTCTTTCTGAGTACAATCAAATTGTAAATACCACATCCACGGTCGACTGACTTGACACGTCAACATACAATGCCTGAAGAATTGACGCTTTGTGATTGGGCAAATCTTAGTACGTCATAAGCCACGCCTCCGGTTGAAAAATCAACCGGTAAATTTGGCGCGCTGCAAGTGGGAAAAGTCCTTCGTTCGGCGGGCTAAGAAGGACTTTGAGAAAGTCTATGCATTACGTTACTAACGATCCAATGCTTCTCTTCCTCGCTAAAGGTACTGTATCGTATCATCGCACATACCGTACTTATCACACACCTTCCTACCGTATACACTGCATTACTTACTAACAATCCAATGCTTCTTCCTCGCTAAAGGTTCTGTATCGTATCATCAACCCTAAGGCAGTTACTATGGGACAACTGTACGGTAGATTCGACCCAGTCTCCCATGAATGGTCTGACGGTGAGAACGTCTTTGTGATATCGTGATACACTTTCTTTAAGTCTACGGGAGCAAAATAGGGTCACAAAGGAACCACAGGGTTCGAACTACTCCTGGAATTCCTGAAAAAACTCTTGGAATAAAAAAAAAATCCAGGGCCCTGGAAACTCCTGGAATTTTTTCATGTACTCCTGGAAAATTCGAGGAATTTTATTGACATATTAGGTGAATGTATATAACATAGGATACAATAGAGGTTGTTATAGATATATTAGGTGAATGTATATAACATGGCAATACAATAGGGCTTCTTACTTTATAGATATATTAGGTGAATGTATATAACATGGCATACAATAGGGGTTGTTACTTTATAGACATATTAGGTGAGTGTATATAACATGGCAATAATAGGGGTTGTTACTTTTTTTCTTTTCGTGAAATCCTAGGGTTCAGGCTCTTGGACATTTTCTTTTTATTTCCTGGAAAACTCCTGGAATTCCTAGTACGAACCCTGGAACTAATATGTTAGTTCTTCCATGGCCGAGTGCTGCCTATATACTAGTCTTTCAGAAAACGGAAGAGGAAGGCACACGCATTATAATAGACCTTCTGACGTCATGTGTGATTTTGTCAATGACTCCTTCTTACAGCACGTCTGTTGTTTTCTATACCGGCCAGGTGTCCTTGCCAACACGTTCCGTGAACACGCCGCCTCTACGACGGAAGATCGTAAGTGGATCGTATTTGATGGACCCGTAGACGCTGTGTGGATAGAGAACATGAACACAGTGCTGGATGATAATAAAAAGGTCAGTGCCCTAAATAAGATGATATAGCAGATTAACAACCCATCGTCACTGATATACTTTCTCGATATCGTTCTACGTCAACTTTACTTACCCATGACGTACTTGTTTCAGTTGTGCCTGATGAGTGGAGAGATCATTCAAATGAGCAACAGGCAAAACATGATCTTCGAGCCACAAGACCTCGAGCAGGCCTCACCAGCTACAGTTAGTCGGTACGTCAACCAATTTATTAGATTACACTGCGCATGTTTCATGTTGTAACAAAGTCGTGTTTTCACTCTGTAGGACTTTATTTGCTCTAAATACATAGCTCTTTAACTCAACCCTCGCTATTTCTAAGCAGCCTTTCTCTCACTCTCTTGGCAATCCATATATGGGCACTGTGAATCAAACTCATGTCCGCACTTCGTCACAATATTTACGCGACTCAGACTTGTTATTCTGTTGGAGTGTTGACTGCCATCAATCACATGTGCATGTATACTCTATCTCATTCTATGAACTGAGAATACATACAAGACCAATTATATTGTAGGTTTCATGACTTCAACTTTTGAATGGTTTAGGCGCCAAAACGTACGGCATCTTAGAATGTCTGCATCGGAGACGCGATAATCACAGTCATGATATTGGAGTTCTTACGCATTGTGGTTCATTCCAGGTGTGGTATGATTTACATGGAGCCTGTGAGATTAGGTGTAGAGCCATTAGTAGACTCATGGATGGAGAAAGAATTCCCTTCCAACCTCAGCAGTACTCACAAAGATGCCATCCAGGTAACTTGTATAACATTGTATGCTGTCAACCAAGTTCTTCAGTCTTTTCTGTGTATGCTGCAGCGAAGGGGAAAATTATTGAGAAATCCTACATTTAATAGGCTTTATGCATGATGACGTCACGCTATTGTAATCACCACCAAGCCTCAATTTGGTGTTGAGGGGAAATGTTGTGCCAAAGTGAAGCTTGGTGGTGATTAAAGTAGCGTGACGTCATTATGCATCAGGCCTATTGGCTCGTGCAGTCTCATTTTGAGTTAAGTGAAAATCATCAACTTTGTTGTCGTAACGGTGTTTCCATACTTGCAGATGATGTTCGACTGGTTGTTGTCACCCTCTATCGACTTTGTCTTGAGAAACTGTATCGGATTCGTCAAGATGTCTGCCATGCACATGACGAAGGCTATGCTGACATTGTACTCCACGCTACTCGACGAACTCAGGTAACAACCTGACGAATGGCTAGCGCTCGAAACGTCAGCTGCTACTCGCTCCCCACGGCGTTTAGCATACCTTAATAGACTTTTAGTTGATTACACCAGTGATTATTTTGTTCATTTCAAGACACCCTATTGTCTGTCCTTTGTGTTACGATCTGTTCCTTTCTTTCCTTAGCCGTGCTGTTATTGTACCTTAACTCTGTAATTTGATTGGATCAGCAGTACAAAACAACAGGGAACCATTTCAATGTCACGGCATGCCGTACAGTAACCGTGCCGTCGTCAGTGTCGTAGTTTGCCACTCATACGAAATCTGCTCTTTATTAACTTGATGTCACAGCGCTTTCATACTTAATGTGGCTTAATTATCCTGGCTGTCACTTAACCGTTATATTATAATTCTAATTGGCTGCCTTGGCGCCAAAATAATTCAAATTCAAACTCCTCTCGATTCACGTTTTATCCAAAAAGAATCGAGGTGGAGTATTTATAACTGAATACGTTTGATTGATGGATGGCAAAACGCTTACTGTCGAATAGATGTGAAATACGCTGTAATGTTTGTGTATCGATTTCGTGATAAAATAATTTAAAACACCCTGGCTCCGTTATGTATCCATTGCAAAACAAAACAACAACTTTAATCTGATTACGATAATAACAGAGAGTCTCCCGATGATAAGAAGAAGACAGACATCGAAGACGAGTCGTTCGAAGAAGAAGAAGGTGGAGGCCAGGACGATAAGCCACCCCGTAGCGATGCGGAGGTTATGCAATGGCTGCAGTCGTTGTACCTGTTCTCGCTGTGCTGGTCAGTAGGTGGTAACCTGGACAGAGATTCCAGGGAGAAGTTTAGTGATTTCATGAAGGTGCTGGTAGCAGGAACCAACAAACAGCATCCAAGGTGAGGTGGATGGAATTCCACTGAGAAACATTAATACATACTACTCCTGTTCCTAAGCCGATACTTATTCTAACTAATGCCTCGGGCATCAACATCGCTTAGTCACCGAGGAACGAGGAACTAACCGGCTTAGTTCATAAATGTTGATGACTTTGCGATGCCCTCAAAGCTCTAAACTCACCTGTACTCTGTTTCATCCGCAATACAACGTGGATGCAAGAACATAAAGTGTAGGAATACCATTTCAGTAATAAGCCGAGGCTATGGCGTACCCGTACCTTAAGGTTCGAAATGGTTATTCATAAGCATCAACTTGTAGCTTTTGCGTCCAAGTGTGGAAGAGGTATAACTAAAGCACCCTACCATATCGAAACTACTAAAATTATGTCATTGAAATGATGATATTGGTTGCCATGATAACACATCGACCTCGCAAACCAGACCATAATTAATAAAAATCCGCGCGGTGAAGGTCTTCTGAAAAGCTATAAGCGAAAGTTTTGTACATTATCTTTAATCTGATAATAAAAGTAAAAATAATGTAAGACAGAATTTCTGAATTCTTGAAAAAGTCGTTTTTTTGCGCTTGGAAACTGAATTTTCATACAGAAAGTTTGAAAAACCATTTACACACTTGGTATGATTTTGTCTACAAAAAATGAAGAAATTTCCCCGCACGCTTTTGAAGCTATAATCGAAAAAATTACACTAAATTTAGCGCCACAAAATATTTCGCGTTTGTAGAGGTTCATTACCATTCCCGCGCGGTCGAAAAACCCTTTCGAGTTTTTCGACCAACCAACCAACCAACAAGGCGCCTCTATCAGTTTCACCATTCTGTCCTGCCATCTTTAATTATTGACCCGCGTAATTGCCAACAGCATACATCAGAAAACACATAACTGATATCAAGAAAGCATAAGTAAGAGAGGGAATCTTGTAGCGCGCCGTGTGCGATTATAATGTCGATTAAAATCTATTTTTAGTAACCGGGAGCAGCTGAAACAAAGTGCTCGAGCGCGCGACAACAATCTGATATGTCGAAAGGGCGCGAAAATATTTTCCCGCCATGAGATTGTTGTCTCGCGCTCGAGCACTTGCTTTCAGTTCAACTGCTTCCGGTTACTAAAAATAGATTTTATTCGACATTATCATCGCACAAGCATGCGTATTGCAGATTCCCTATCTTACTTATGCTTTCTTGCTGATATTCATTACCTTTTATATTCTTTTCGTTGCAAGACCTAAAGACCTCAAGTTGCCGAAGAGCTACCAGTATCCCGGCAAAGGTGTGATTTATGATTACTATTTCGACAAGTCCATGTTTGGCACGTGGCATCCGTGGGACAAAAATGTGCCTGAACCCGAGATTCCTCTGAATGCAAAGGTAACAGTACTTCACTTCGTATCAAAGTATGTACTCTTTTCAAATGTGTGTGTTGTTTCGCTTTCCTCATTGTAACGTTAGGGAATATCATGGTTTTAGCTACAAGTGTTGTTAGGAGCCGGGGTGGCGCAGTGGTTAATGCACCAATCAAAGTAAACCCCGACCCCCCCCCCCCCCCCCCCCCAGCCCGGGATATGTGGGGCTTGGGTGGGGATTTAGTACCTTTTTGGCAATAACTTTTGGCCCAACTATGTCGGGGATTCGTACGTTTTGTCAACCTCTCCCGTGGTATGTGGGGCTATGAGTGGGGATTGGTAGTTGCACAAAAATTATCCAAGATGGCGCCGTTTTTTTTCATGAAAAGATCTCTGGGTACATATAAAGAATCCCGATATAACGAACCCCTATTTAACGAAGTCCCCAGTATATTGTGAACGATATTCTTCAGCCTGGCCAAATTTGTTACAGCCGCGACTTCAATGATAAGCCTATAAACTCTTTCATATTCAAATCAATCTGCGTCCATCAATGTTATGTACCGATCAATTTTTGTACCCGGGGAGTAGGGAATTTGGCATCGGTAGCTATCCTTGGGGTGGGTAATTTGACACCGGAAGGGAGGGGGGGGGGGATTTGAACAAGTTGTCTCGATTTCATGTTATGTGCTGCGTGGTTTCCTCGATCGAAATCATGGCGGAATTGGAGTGGGGAGGTCACTACGGAGCCCTGTAAGGGCCATCAACAAACACATTTTATGAAAGACTATCGCATGATACTGCTTTATTATCGCGCGATACCGTTTTACTATCGCGCGATACCGTTTTACTATCGCACGATAAAGTGTTACTATCGCGCGATACCATTTTACTATCGCGCGATAGTGTTTTAATACCGCGCGATAGTGTTTTAATACCGCGCGATAATGTGTTATTTTAAAATACGTACAGTACTTAGCAAGACACCATGGCGGCGAACACGCTACGTGATAATGCTCTTCTCCTTTATATGTTTCACTTACGTCCGACAACGAATTTGGCTTTACCTGAATACTTACCGGAGATTCAAAATGCTATTGAAAATAACAGGGATGCATTAGTCGACTGAGTTCTTTAATCTAGGCTTGAATTATATGGAAATCCTCGCTTTCTTTTAATTTATATATAAATATAACGCCATCAAGATGAGTCTTCGCCAGCTTAAACGTGTTCTGAGAAGCAAGAATGTACGAAGGAGAAAGGACTACAGTAGTTCAGATGAAATAATTGACGCCATCAGTAGAAATGGAACTCCAGGGAAGTGGGAGCTGTCTAGGCTAAAGGCAAATGCACCACTTGTTAAGGAACAAATATTCGCTGGTATTAAATTAGCAAGGAAACTGTTAGATACGCTTTGATGAAGGAGTCGAAAGATGGTAGCAAGACACAGATTAAAGCGCGGGCATTATTTTGCACCAGGGCCTTAACTTCATATGGCATTTAGATGGCTAGTATTTCTCGACTAATGCATCCGTGTAATTTTCAATATAATTGTGAATCGCCGTAAGTGTTCGGGTAAAGCCAAATTCGTTGTCGGAAGTGAAAGAAACATAAAAAGGAGAAAAGCATTATCATGATCACGTAGCGTGTTCGCCACCATGTTGTCTAGCTAAGTAATGTACGTATTTTAAAATAACATATTATCGCGCGATATTAAACACTATCGCGTGATAATAAAACAGTATCGCGTGATAAATCGATAGTAACACTTTATCGCACGATAGTAAAGCAGTATCGCGCGATATTCTTTCATAACATTTGTGTTTGTGGATGGCCCTTACAGGACTGCGTGGGTCACTTTAGACGACTTCAAAAAAGACAAAATTCTGATTTTATAAGCGACTGGCTTAAAAACAAAGGGACTCTAAAAGCTTTGTGCTGTATTTGAAGGTATTAAAATATAAATGTACATTGCTTACGAATATTTAAACTGTCTGTTAAAAACAAAATGCGGTGTCACAACTAATACTAAGTCTCGGGGGTAGGGGCATTTGATCGCCTAATACGACATGGGGTAGGGCATTTGAACAACATTTTTGGCCCGGGAGGACGGGAATTTGAACAATCCAAAAATTCAAATGCCCGGGTGTTGCCCGGTGGGGGGGGGGGGGGGGGGGGGTGATGTTGATGTTTCGAATTGATTGGTACATTATCCGCATCCATCCGGCCATGGATCCGCATCCATCCAGTTAGAAAGCATATGTTGAAGTTGGAAAAATGTTTAAAATAATTGGAAAACATCTTCGAAACTTCACAATTTGACTAATAATTTTCAGCATCAAGATCAGTTGCAAATTCGTTCACACCAACTTTAATTAAACTGGGTTCATTATCTCACCTCTATCGTAAATGTGTTTAGTTGCACAGGGTCAAAACTACCTTGAACTTATTTTTTTAGTTGAGAAATGGTAGTTTAAATATGGTTTAGCGCCATGGAGCTTGTGGTGTAGGCAGGAGATTTTTTAACTTTGTTTAACTAAACAGCTTTTCAACATGTTTAAGCTTTGATGTGGGTGGGGCATTTACAGTTATTTTGAAAAAAATTAGATTTTTTAACTTTGTTTAACTAAACAGCTTTTCAACATGTTTAAGCTTTGATATGGGTGGGGCATTTACAGTTATTTTGAAGAAAATTAGATTTTTTAACTTTGTTTAACTAAACAGCTTTTCAACATGTTTAAGCTTTGATATGGGTGGGGCATTTACAGTTATTTTGAAGAAAATTAGATTTTTTAACTTTGTTTAACTAAACAGCTTTTCAACATGTTTAAGCTTTGATGTGGGTGGGGCATTTACAGTTATTTTGAAGAAAATTTTGCGCCACATAGTGGGGAATTTGTCACTTTTTGCAAGCTATCCAGAACCAATTCCCACCTATATCCCGGGGTGGGGGGGGGGGGGGGGGGCTCGGGGTTTACTTTGACTGGTGCATAAGCGCCTCGCCTCTCACCTCTGTGGCCCAGGTTCGATTCCCGATCGCGATACCATATATGAGTTTGTTGGTATCTCGCCCTTGCTCCGAGGGTTTTTCTCCGGGTTCTCTGGTTTTCTTCCCGCCCAATTCGATGTTTGGATTAGCCGGGTCGTGACTTTGATCAGCCCCTATGGTTGTTTCAGGATCGTTAAGATCCAGAGTGGAGTTGAGAGTTGTAGCTGGGTATAACAGCGTTACTTCTGATGTTTTTCGTTAGCCAAATGAAGTCATTATTGCCACAACGGAGACAGTACGTCAGCAGTATTTCCTGGAGTTGCTATTGAAGCACGAGAAGCCACTACTGTTTGTTGGACCTACAGGAACTGGCAAATCCGCCATCACTAACCACTATATACTGCGAATGCCGTCAGAAGGGTAAGAAAACGCCTGTGAATATTAAGAGAAAAACTCAAAGAATCAGTAGGGCAGTCACTGCCTCCTGATTTGCATAATTTAAAAGATAAATCTGTAGAGGGGAACTATATGCAACCACATGAAAGACCACATTGAAACTAGTAATCGTGTTCAGCTTTATAGCAATGTATATAATTGCTATTGAGTTAGGCATTTCAAACACAGGAGTCAACAAAGGCCTCCATTATGTTTCTCATACAAATCTCTCTTTAAAGATACAGCAGCCAATTTTACAAGATTGCTAACGTTGGCATGCTGTTTTACATGTTAATGATAATATTTTTTGTACATGTGGATAAACTATTTAAACAGAAATAACGCATTAATGAATGTGGTCTATTAATACGTATTTCTATCATCAGATACATCGCGAACTTCATGAACTTCTCTGCGCAGACAACGTCCAACCAAACTCAGGACTTGATCCTTGCTAAGCTAGACAGGTAGAAAGAAAGACTCTGCTCTAACCTGGACATCGGTATCTCATTAGCTTCTAGTCTCGCGGATAACTGGTAACTATTTGTTTTTCAGACGTAAGCGCGGTACATACGGTCCACCTCCCGGTAAGAAGTGTGTTGTGTTTGTTGACGACCTCAACATGCCAGCAAAGGAGAAGTACGGCGCGCAGCCTCCGATTGAAGTCCTACGCCAATGGGCTGACCATGGATACTGGTTTGACAGGTAAGATCTGGTTTAACAGGTTTAACACTGTACAGAAAAAGATGGCGGCTCTACGTTTACCTACAATCCTTTGCATGTTTAAAACTTTAATCCGTTGTACGATAGAGAGGTTTGAAATCTTAGAATCAAGCCAATACAAGTGTTGTTGCCAGTACACTAGAGGATTTATACGTGTTATTTTTGACAGTGCTAGGTTCACAAGGGATTGTGGTCAAATGTTTTCCGTACGGTGAATTTGAGTCTGCTCAGGAGGGACAGGTCTGCAAAATGTGCGCATGTCCAGTCAGCGGTAGAAATCGCGGGAGCAGTCCTAAATGGTTTCTGTTCAGAAAATCTTCAGAAACTCGACACATCGCAAAAAAGACCTGGGGTTAAGGGGAAAATCGCAAGAGTTAAGAGTTTTATTAGTTTAGTCATCAAGCCAATTTCCTCAGGATAGATCTGGCAGGTGTTGATGATGGTGTTACTAAGATCATTTGCTTCACAGGAAAGACACGTCGATGCTTCATCTTACGGATCTGTTGATGGTAGCTGCCATGGGTCCCCCTGGTGGAGGCAGGAATGAGATAACACCTCGATTTCTATGTCACTTTAACGTGGTGTCTATCGACTCATTTAGCATCGACACCATGAAGAACATCTTCTCTGTCATCATGGATTGGCATTTCAACCGAGGATTTGAGAATCAGCTCAGGAGATTCTCCAAGGTATCGTGTTACCTTAATTACCAATCTTGCATTGTACGTAGGTCAGGTCACTGAAGCAAAGATAATTTAAGGTCGGTACACACGAAGGGACAAGTCCCTGGGACCAGATCCCTGGGACTTGTCCCCTCGTCTGAACTAGGAAAAATCTTGTCGCGGGGACAACATTTTGGCCCCGGGACTTGACCCTTCAAATCAAACTGGTTTGAATTGAGGGGACCAGTCCCGGGGACAAAATGTGATTGTCCCCTCATGTGAACTGTTCATGCAACATGTCCCTGGGACAAAATGAAAATAAACCAATCGTAAAGCGTCATTTTACTTTCCCACAAGCCCTTACGAACTCTATTTCAAGATGGCGTCTGCTAAAATCACAATGTCGCTGCAACGCGTCCCCTCGTCTGAACGCAACAAGGGATTTGTCCCCTTGGACTTGTCCCTTCGTGTGTGCCGACCTTTAAGTTAATTTCTTTAGATAAATTGAAAGTATATTTTGTGTGATATTACACGTGACGAATGAAGACTCGAAAACCAGACGGCAGTCTCGGACATTCGTTTTTAGATCTCGAATGTCTTCCCACAACAGGCTCGAAAGCCTTGATTTAGCAAGGAGAAAAAAGGAACGTTAACGTCGTCAATCAGATGTCAATTAATTTAATTTTGTAAGATCTGATACGCTGTTGGAGTTTATTTTGATGCAAATAGCTGCATTCGTAGTTTCCCCGACACATTGTAGATTTTAAAACGTCACTGATTGAATCTACCAATCCATGTGAAAGCTTTGAAAAGTCCGTTGTAATTGTGTGTGTGTTACTGGTCACGCGTGATGCCACATAGCTGTATAATATAGTGTTACCATGCATAGTTACACGCTAATACATTGCCTCACGAGAATACTCGATGGTTTTCGCAGGAAGGCTGCTTTTAAACGTTTCGATTTATTGCCGCGACGTTCTCGACATACCTTTATGCTTTTTCTGTATTCGTTCTAGATAATGATTAGCGCAACGATTGCAGTGTACACGCAGGCTATTACGAACTTCCTACCGACACCGTCCAAATCTCACTACGTGTTCAACTTGAGGGACTTTTCTAGAGTCGTTCAGGTAATGTTCAATACATGCTTGTGTTACTTGAAGTAAACCAGTTTATTGTCAGGTGAATATAAGAGCTCAGCGGGCTGGAAGACCCCTTCCCGGAGGGGGGGGGGGAACTCCCTATATGGCACTGACGGAGATGCTCATCGTACCTTTTAGGTGTTAAAATGCGTAGGTTGGTACCACTTAAGGTGTTCAATATGAAACGTCCACAGTTGTGGTTATCGTGGTACCTCTCCTCTCCCGGTATTCAAAGTCGGGAAAGTAAGTATGACAGTACTTTCAAAAACCTCTATGAGTGGAAAGTATTTAATGCAACTACTGTTACTAGAAATCGTGAAAATATCAGTTAATTTTATGTTTTGGGATTGGTACGTCATAGGGGTAAAACTAAATTTGAGCCACGCCCCACCTTTTTTTTATGTGAGTTTTTTTTGCCGGGGGGGGGGGGGGGTGCATGCCAGAAGGTGCATAGACGCTACGGTTTAACTCCTTCTTATTCAATAAGCAATAAGGCTTGGAAGGCTACCAATCCGCACATTTAGAATGAGCTTATTTTGAAAATACAGCACATTCCTCTCTGTTATATTAAGATTTCGAGTATTGGTCCGACCGGGTATTGAGCCCACGACCTCCCGCACGACAGACTATCGATCTACGAACTGAGGCGGTACTTTGCTACGATTGACCTATCGCCGACTTTCCAATGCATTCATCGTCTTAATCTACTGTCCACACTAAAGCACTAATTTCTGTTTTGGAAATATTCCAGGGCATTCTTCTATTCCCCGGGCCTTGTGCGACGGACAGTGGGAGAATCATGCGTTTGTGGGTGCACGAGGTGTATCGGGTGTTCTATGACAGGCTGGTCGACACTGAGGATCGGCAGTGCTTCTTCGACATCGTCAAGGTAACTACATGATGGGTTTGTTTTCTGTTTTGTAAAGAAAACCGCGCATTGCCCGATATCGCCTCGCTTCCGTGTTTAACCACAGGTTGACCATCGCGATAGTATCAACCACAAAATGGGCCATTCGGCCGACAGTGGTAGAATTTGCCATGCACTTGTTCCATTCCAGCCTACTTTCCCAATGTTCTACAGCTTTTTCTTGAGGTTGTTCAGTGCCTGAGAATCACTAGCTTTGTTGTTATTGTTCCAGAATGTATTGGCGTCAGAATTTAAAGAGAAGATCAACAATGTGTTCCAGCACTTGACGGCACAAGGTGGTCAGGTGACAGATGACACCGTCAGAAGGTAGGTCACGAGAGCCATCAATAACAATTCACATCATACCAGTTACTCTGCTAGTAACAAGATAATCTGTGCACTTAAAGGGGCACTGTCAACCCCTAAGGGGCCGACCATTTGACTTTTGAGGGGGGGGGGGGGGGGGGGGGGGGGTGTTCTTGTCTGTGCTCGATTTTTTTTTCTTTAGCAGTGTTGTTGCACGAATTTATTTTTGGGAAAAAAGCGGAGCCAGAACAAAGCTTTTCCGCTTGCAGGATATTTTTTTTCAAAAACACCCACCCCCCCCCCCCCCCCCTCAAAAGTCAAATGGTCGGCCCCTAAATGATAAACCTTCTCATGACGAAAGACAACAATAACTCCTCAGTTTAACAGAGTATGCTTTCTAGGTATACTGGACAACATTTGAGACAATTTTGATGATCGATGGTAAAGATTCGAGAGGATGAAAAATACTGCTTTCAAGAGAAATTTAGAGCAACTTGAAATTAGTTCACTGTAACCGAAATCAAGTTTCTAGAATAAGCTTTTGTAATCCTCTTTAATCTTTGCCATCCTCAAACGACAAAGTTTGAAAAGCGTGTCAGAACATTCACATATATTTCTCTTCTGTCTCGGTGTGTTATTTTTGTAGTTTTGTTAATTTAAAGAAACCTGTAGGTTCAATTCGATTGGCAGTGCCACTTTAATGGTGGTATTGATAGATGACATTTTCTTTTCGTAGGTTATTCTTTGGTGATTTTGTTGATCGTAAGGCCAATCCCCGGCTGTACAATGAAATCCAAGACCTGCATGAGTTGAGTGAGGTAAGTTCATTAAAACATGTATCGAGCCCATAAACAGAGTCCAGCGGCTTGTACTTTTACCCACATTTATTTGCGCGTGAAACTATTTGAATCCGTTAAAAAAATCACGGTAGGTAGGTTTTAAATGATAAAATCAATCCAGTACAAGTGCTGTTGTCAATACACTATCAGTGAAGAGAACAAAGTATTTCTACGTGTTATTTTGACTGTGTTAGGTTCGCAAGGGATTGTGGTCAAATATCCAGCCGCCATCTTTTTTGTACGGTGCAGTAGTTATTGACTATTAGAGCAGATTTCATGAGTGGGACAAACTACAGCACTGACTACGGCACGGTTTTACCGTACGGCATGCCGTGACGTTGAAATCGTTTCCCATTGTTTATTTCCTGCTGGCCCAATCAAATTACAGAAATACGGTACAGCACGGTTACCGTATGGCATGCCGTGACGTTGAAATGGTTTCCCATTGCTTATTTCCTGCTGGTCCAATCAAATTACAGAAATACGGTACAGCACGGTTACCGTATGGCATGCCGTGACGTTGAAATGGTTTCCCATTGCTTATTTCCTGCTGGTCCAACCAAATTACAGAAATACGGTACAGCACGGTTACCGTATGGCATGCCGTGACGGTGAAATGGGTTCCCATTGTTTATTTCCTGCTGGTCCAATCAAATTACAGAAATACGGTACAGCACGGTTACCGTATGGCATGCCGTGACGGTGAAATGGGTTCCCATTGTTTATTTCCTGCTGGTTCAATCAAATTACAGAAATACGGTACAACACGAAATCTCTATGCTCACTAGTGCGGTTTTCGATCGAGGGTAGAAAAGTAATTAGGTGATTGCTTTCGAGTTTGATTGGTTAGTTATCCATGATTGCGTTTATAAATCAGTTCGTGATTGGTTCATTGCGTTTTTACTTCCTCTCCTCCTTGGCTCTGGTTTTGGTTTTTCGACACGAAAAACCGCTCTAAATGATAACGTGATGTCGTAAACCGAAAGTGATATTTGTACTGAGATGAAGATGTCGTTGTTTGCAGGTGATGGAGGTTTACCTGGAAGACTACAACATTTCGTGTAAGGCACCTATGGACTTGGTAATGTTCAGATTTGCTATTGAACACGTGTCCAGGCTCTGCCGTGTACTTAGACAGCCAAATGGCCATGCCCTACTTGTAGGTGAGTATCCGAGTATTATTATATGGCAAGCCACTCTCAATGTCAAATCGAGTGTTTTGATTGGCTGGTGCTCGGTCGGGATTTTGCCGTACGGACCGTTACCATTATAACGGCAGGTCACAAATTCGCATATTTTGGTCTAAGCTCAGGAAAATGAAAACTCAAATCGAGCCGGGTAAAACAGAGATAGCTAGGCACTTAGTGATGCATCGTAATAATACCGTTTTTAAAAGAGAGAAAGCCGGTCCATCAAAAACTGTGACCTGTAAATATAATTACAAAGCTTACCTCCAAAACCATTTGTTGTCAAAAATTATCATTGATGTACGTGGAAAGTCAACCAGAAAAGGACAGGAAAGAACTGGTTGAAATACAATGCCATCCAAAGGTCTATGCTACAGAGACAAGATATATGTCCTGTTAGGTTCTACAGAAGTTTCAGAAGTCACCATCTAGCAGAGTTCGATGTAACAGCGACATCACATGAAGTCTCCACTCGGTATAGAAATGAACATATAGCTTAGTAATGTATCAGGTAATGCAGGAATCAAACACCCCAGCAGCGAAATAACTGAATAATCCGACTCAATAAAGATAAGCCTGCTAACGCTGATCCTGCTTCGTGGCTTGAGAGTTGAGTGTTCACACGAGAACTCGATCCGTCCAGTGGAAGTAGTAAAACTGCAAGACAACAAGTCTGTCAGCGACTATCACCAGAGCCAGAAGTCATAGTCGATATTTCAACAAGTTTACGCCTCTGCAGCCGGCTTTGTTTCTACAATTATCGGCTTTAAGAAATTTGTCTTGAATGTCAGTCGGCATCGGTCCAGTTTACAAATTACAATCCCTCACTATAAACCAGGAAAGTTCTGATTCCATAGCCGGCAACCAATTTTGCCGATCAGTAGCAAATATCAGGGATTGTCAAGTCCAGATTTTCCATGTCCCAGTCAAAGTTGTCCAGGATACAACAGAACAGCATAGAACTGTCATCGCCGAAAGTGATCTGACGAAGATCTTGAACTTTTTTTCGCCGACCACATGGCACTTGAGCGAACGGTTTCTTTTTTGAGTTAATGTAGTGGAAATATGTTATTTTCTGATAGCTTTTTCTACGAATTCCACCTTTCATGCACTTTGAATTAGCAAAGTTTTCTAATTCTGAATTGATTCTGACATCTGACATTGTATTTCCATTCATCTTTTGTATTGATTTACGGAGAGCTGTCAAATAGATCCCGGAATAAATTCTGAACGGCTTCACTACTTTGGTATGTAAATTAATGCAAATTAGGTATCTCACGTTGTGTTACGGGGCGCGAGTCACGCCAGTCACTTATTTTCTCATTCTTCGTTTATCACAAAGTGCCATATAATAAACTACTTATTAACCTCGCTCACTCGGTCTTTACGGGAAAATATCAGACCTCGGTCTTTTATGTACGGACCTCGCTATCGCTCGGTCCGTACTGTCAAGCCCTCGGTCTGATATTTTCCCGTAAAGCCCTCGGTCTGATATTTTCCCGTAAAGACCTCGCTCTCGGTTAATAAGAAGTTAGTACCATCATCACATTAATTAACACTTCATTCTCCTAAGAAGGTAACTTTTTGTAGCCTGTTTCAAAGGATCGTGCTATATGAAATATTATTATATGTCTAGGTAATTTCTTAAGCTATGATTGGTCAGTTTGGAGACCATAACTTCCCGTACGCCCTACAAAATTGAAACAAAGCTGGTTCTCATGAAATGAGCCATAGAATAACATTAATATCTTGTTGAACTCGTTTGCTCGGTTCGTACCGTAAGTCATGGATCCTCGTTTTGGTCCCTTTGCGCTTGGGCCTTGTATTCGCTTAATAACCTTTGCTACTACATATTCATCAAGAAGTAATTACATGTTATTCAGGCGCGGATCCAGAGAAAAAAGTGACCATTTTCCGAGGTACAAGCCAAACGAGCGCTGAAGGCGCGAGCTCCCAGGATGGTATGGGAAATTTTGAAATTTACAAGCTCTGAAACGCTATTTCCAGAGTTTTATGTGCAATATTTCCTCAACAATCAACCTAAATCAAGAGCAAAAATTACAGTAGTTTATTTGGCTTTCAACCAAAAACAAAATGGACAAAATCTGACCGTTTTTCGTAAAACGGTGGAAATGGTCTGGATCCGCGCCTGATTATTGTCACGTTTATGGTAAATATAATGGTCTCCAAACCTGAGCAAGAACACGAAACAGGCTTGAGAGAAGAGTACATTTTTCCAAACTCCTCTCCTCAGGAATCGGAGGTTCGGGCCGTGCTAGCGCCACTAGGTTAGCCGCATTCATGTCAGACTACGAGTTGTTCCAGATCGAGATCACAAAGAACTACACGTTCGTAGACTGGCGCGAGGACGTCAAAAGAATGCTGAGAAAGGCTGGGGACGAGAACGTGTCAACCGTATTCCTATTTGGTGATCACCAGATCAAGGTAAAGTGCCTTTGAATTAGCATTTCCAATCCGAACAAGTCAGCGCTTTTAAATTGACTCTGAAACCATAACATAAAGCCATCTTCAAATAATTTACCTTGATCAAGCATAATTTATGCTAATCATGAAAAATTGGCCAATCAAAATCACTACCGCATTTTGGGAGTAGTGACGTCATGGGCAGGATTATCGGCTAATGAATTCAGACGGCTCTCTCTTGGAACGAGCTGAGGAGGTGGCTATATTTCAGGCTACCTTTAAATTGGTTTTTCGTCGTTGCTAAAAGAAATGTTAAGGTTAAGCACCCTTCTCCTTTTGCCTTATTGCAGCCCAAGAAAAAAAAGGCAAAGGCGGGAACAGCAATTTGATCCAATCACGGCTTGTCAAAATGCCAAACTTCGCAGTATTAAGTGGGTACTCCTGGATGGAACCCCGGGCTCGGAGGAAATGACAGAGCCTTCGTTATTACTCGGGGAGTTTGACAGAGTTCTAGACGGAGATTTGCGACGAGTAACCAATATCCCTCTCCCCACCCTCCCTCCCTCACGTTGCCTCTCTAGTACTTCGTGCTTCTCTCTGTCGTTAATTCGACAGGGAGGACTTCTCCATACCTTAATGCTAATGAGGCAGCGAGAGGGATAATGAACTATTTATATTGCTGCTTGCATGTGTCACATTTTTAAAGTCGACAATCTGAATGTCGCTCGAAACGTAGTCAAGATCCCATCTTGTTTTGGCCATCGTTTTCAAATTCGTGCCTCTTTTTGTTGAGACGGAATTGCACAGAATAACTTCAAAGTCTTTTAAATTCAGTGTCGGCAATACTTTTTTGGTAAAAACAGGCCAGAAAGGATAATTGTATCAAACCAATCAGAATAAACCCAAATACACGATACTTATACCACATTGTGATGTGTTTGTTTGTATTAACCGTCAGGATGAGGCTTTTCTGGAAGACATCAACATGATCCTCAACACGGGCGATGTACCTAACATTTATGAGAACGACGAAAAGGCCGAGATTATCGAAAAGGTAAACAACCATTTCACCTGCACGTAACAAGCATGGTTACGATCAACAAAATGTGGTGCGTCGTCTTACGCGCTCTTAATGACAGGAATCACTCAATAGACTTAAATCCAAACTCTAACGCAAACCCTAATCCGAACCATAAAACTTACCCTAACCACATCCAATCGAAAACAAGTTTCCAGGTAAATGACGAGGTTTTAGGGCTAGGGCTCCAGGGTTCACAGGTAAACAGAAGTGAAAAAAAGTAGAGAGAGAAAATACGAGGTTTAATTGGATTCCGAATCCGTAACCTTCTGTCATCAAAGCCAACGTGATAATCACTATACTAAGTGAACATCCACCCTAACCATAACCTTCTGTCATCAAAGCCAAAGTGATAACCACTATACTAAGTGAACATCCACCCTAACCCTAACCCATAACCTTCTGTCATCAAAGCCAACGTAATAACCACTATACTAAGTGAACATCCACCCTAACCCTTACCCATAACCTTCTGTCATCAAAGTCAACGTGATAACCACTATACTAAGTGAACATCCACCCTAACCTATAACCTTCTGTCATCAAAGCCAACGTGATAACCACTATACTAAGTGAAGATCCACCCTAACCCTAACCCATAACCTTCTGTCATCAAAGCCAACGTGATAACCACTATACCAAGTGAACATCCACCCTAACCCTAACCCAAAACCTTCTGTCATCAAAGCCAACGTGATAACCACTATACTAAGTGAACATCCACCCTAACCCTTACCCATAACTTTCTGTCATCAAAGCCAAAGTGATAACCACTATACTAAGTGAACATCCACCCTAACCATAACCTTCTGTCATCAAAGCCAACGTGATAACCACTATACTAAGTGAACATCCACCCTAACCCTAACCAATAACCTTCTGTCATCAAAGCCAAAGTGATAACCACTATACTAAGTGGACATCCACCCTAACCATAACCTTCTTCTGTCATCAAAGCCAACGTGATAACCACTATACTAAGTGAACACATCCACCCTAACTTCATCTCAGCCTTCCCCGTGCAGGGTTCAGTGGCCCTTGAGCAAGCTACTCCTCCCCAATGATAGTCTGCAATTATCCTCGTGGCTCCCTCAGTCTGGGTGTTGGGTTATGCTCAGTTTTAGTTTGGGGTCTCTTTTAGGTTTTAGGTTTGGTACGTCGGACTCTTTCGCGTATCGCCAGGCATATCTGGTTCGGTATCACCCTTTCTGTGTAGCCGCCAGACTTCCATACCTCAAAGGAGTACAGGTAAGACCGGTGTAAATAGAATACTATTTTCAGCGGTCTTACCCAGGCGACGTAAGAGGCCATGCCACCATGAATATATTACCATTTCGATAAAAGACATAGGAGAGCTACAAGCAACATTATCATCGGGATATTCGTGCGTGCCTCGGGCTAGCCACTTGCCTGTATTCCGCTTCCCTTGGCTACTTTCAGACTATCCCACCCGTCCCTCCCTGTTTACTGTTTCGTTTTCCTGTCTGAAAGTAGCCGCCAGACTTCCATACCTCAAAGGAGTACAGGTAAGACCGGTGTAAATAGAATACTATACTAAGTGAACATCCACCCTAACCCTAACCCATAACCTTCTGTCATCAAAGCCAACGTGATAACCACTATACTAAGTGAACATCCACCCTAACCCATAACCTTCTGTCATAAAAGCCAATGTAATAACCAATATACTAAGCCAACGTGATAACCACTATACTAAGCGAACATCAACCATCAAAGTATGCCAAATTCTCAACTCAATGTTTGATTAGTGCCCAGTCCTTTAGCGGCCAACTGCAGTCTTGGTACACACCGCGGCAAAACGTTGTGCTCCGCTGGCCGAAAGAACGAAGGCTCTAGTTTCAAATACAAGTTTCCGAGGTCTTAAACGTGTTTAGTAAATCATTTTATAACTTAGTAAACTCATAGTCAATTACAAATTAAGAAATCTTCAACCTGTTGAAGTCTTTGGCTTCGCTTTTAAGTAGTTTTCTTGTTTTTCGCGAAACATTTCACGTAAATACGCGTACGTGCTGAAAATTAGAAACAGACGATTGACTGTTTTCTTTTAGTTTCGGCGGGAAACTGGGGAGACGCGTGCGCGACCGGCTCGTCAATAGCGCATGCGCGTGACTTTTTGCCGCGGTGTGGTCTGGGTATCTGTTGAGCAATTCCTGTCGTTGGGAACTCTACGCTGTCTAGCCTATCCTTTTTACACTTTAACTAATTAAATCATCCCTGAAGTGGCTTTAAATGTCTTTCCACAGATGCAGGCGATCGTGCAGGAACGTAACCTAAAAGTTGATTCCAGCCCTTTGGCGATGTACAACTTTTTCATTGAGCGCGTGCGTCGCAATCTACATGTTGTGTTAGCGATGAGTCCTGTCGGCGATGCCTTTAGGAACCGACTGCGCATGTTCCCGTCACTCATCAACTGCTGTACTATCGACTGGTTCCAGGTGATTTGCCGCCATTTGCACTCTGATTATTAGATAGATAGATAGATCGTTTATTACAAATATTTCTCACTTACAGCAAAAACTGAATTACGGAGGTTTACATTAATATGGTTCTAGATAAGTTAACTAAGTTTTAAGAAGGATATACTATATACTGCTCTAATTGAACTAATGCTATATTACAATTAAAAATTTCTAAATACATCGATTGTAGTTACTTACTTACGATTAGTCATTGAACATTGAACATTGCACTTCACCATGCACTATAATACTTTAACTTATTAACTACTTATTAACCGAGCGTGAGGTCTGTACAGAGAAATATCATACCGCAAAGCCTCTGTCTGTACAGAAAAACCAAGGTCTGATATTTTTCTGTACAGACCGAGCAAGCGAGGTTAATAAGGTGTTTATTATATGGCATATTTTGTTCTAACTTTTTTAGTTTTAATTCGACCGGTTCGTACGATCGTGTACACAAACACTGCAGCGGAAAAATCCGTATTGCCCGTGGGCATTACGGGAGAATTCCGCCCGCTAAACGGCCAATCAGCGCGCGCCATTTGACCGGAAGTAGCTCCTGTCATATAATAATATCACTTATTGCACCGTAACCTCAGTACTTGCACGACCGCTGACAATTTCATTGCCAGATTAGCTCCACCGCTACCAGGCAATTATCATATTTATAGATTAAAGAACATAGGGGTGACAATGAATGTGACGTTTAATATAGCGATTTTCGATTCAGTGTCGAAAGTAATAGGCGATTGCTTTGGTTTTGCGTTTGCTTAGCTTTTCTATTGGCTGTGTAAAATGTTTTGTAATTATCAGCCAATCAAGTTCTAAACTAAATCCAAACATTGTTTTGCTCCGTCACGCAATCAATTTTCGTTATAACGAGAGTTATCCACGATTCGTTAAGTTTTCCTTGTGATTGGTTCAAGTAAAACCAATCGTGAATTCAGTTCGTGATTGGCTCATTGCGTTTTTAGTTGAGTAGTATAGAGGGTGAGGGTACCAGACCATTTTCCATCGTATGGTTCCACCAAGATTTCTGATCTCATACCCCCACCCAATTATTTATCGATCGTATTTTTTATTCTTCTCAAGGTCAAGGTCAAGGTCGAATTCTCCATAACCGGTTTAACCAGTTCAATCTTTGGATGTCAAATTCTTGGAAATCTCCATAACTGGTTTCAATCTTTGGATGTCTAAAGGCTTGATCTATAGTGATGTGTACGTATATTTTCGAAATGTGTTTGAACCAGCCGATTGATGGTTCTTCTCTTCGTTCTTCTCATACTATAGTATTCAACTTTTCATAGTTGCATTCTAGGCTATCCATTCTAATGGCTTCATTGCCTTGCCTGCTATCCGCTATTGCCATATATTGGCTTCTGCGAGTTTCTTCTATAGTATTTTCCTTTCTTTCTATTTCATAGTGCGTTCGAGGTATCTTGCATCTTCTCTATGTAATGGATGCTGGTGCATGGTACTCTATATTTTATATCCAATATAGTAGTATAGGATGAACTGCAATTCAGAAATCCATGATGAAATGAAAGACTTTGGAGAGTCGTGTCCTTTCTGCAATGAGCGATTGATAGATTACGTACGCGAGAAAGAGAGTGAGTCGTGTTGTGGCAATACAGAGATGATTAACGATAATGGTATGGATGTTTGCCAAAGCTGTGGTGTAGTTTATGGATATGGTTTGGTGAATGGATATATCGATTACTACGAAAATAGATATCGAATAAGGCGAAAGTCTATCTACCATCGAAAGTATCATATAGATAATATATTCATTGCGAAATTCGATTTACGATATAGTGAGTGCGTTGATATTCGTAGACTATTTAATGAATTTGAGAATGCTATCAATGTTATCTTGAAGGGGAAACGATATCCAATACTCGATTTCGTATTCTATAAGTTGTTCGAAATGAAGTTTCACGAATCTGGAATCAATAACTATCACATTCATATGCAAAGGTGTACTAGGTATATATCGAAGAGTACTGTTAAACGATATAAGATCTTATGGAGGAGAGTTTGCAAAATGAATAATTGGCGTCGTATAAAGACTAATAATGATGTTTTCGCAAAAAGAGTTGACGGGAAGGTTTGAGAAGGAACTCGAGAAAGATATCGTTATAGTTTAGGTAATCGTATACTTGTTATCGTATTTAGCTTTGAAGCAATCAACTAGTGGACATAGGTCTGATACTTGATCATCCAACCAGTTCAACTCTAATGTGAATTTTTCGATGTCTAGTTCTTCTCCACGTAGATATGCCCTTATTTTATTTAGAATCTTTTGATATGAAGTGTAAGCGAATTTACTCATTTCTGTCTTCCTATTGTAGTTTTTCGATTTTAGTATTCCTTGGAGCACCAATCCAGCACCTGAAATAGTGCCAAGAATGATTGGATTTAGCGTTACGGATCCAACGATTACGCCAGTGCTAGTGAGTCCAATTGATGTTGCATGCAGAATTGTATTGACCTTTTTGAATCGTTTGTATGCTTGCTTGTGACAGAAGCATTTTTTGTGGTAGTGTGCATATAGCTTTTTTAGCATTTCGACATCGACTTCGCTTATGCTACTGTCTATATGATTGAAGTTGAAGATCGTAATCTTCGTTATTGCCATTGCTATATTGATACGTTACATAAATTGTTGGTGTATCTGTTTGTATTCGCCATTATTGATCAAACCATCGTTAGAAAGCTTATCGAGTATCTCAACGGCTTCATTCGAAAGCTCTTTACTATTGTTCCCTGCATTTTGGCTAGCTATTATTAGTTCTAGTCTTTCACATAGTTGATCTGGATTGCTATAGTACTTTATTCGATTTTTGTTGCAACCACCTGATTTTTTCATTCCTAAACCGATCTTACCACTTTTAGAGGCATATGGGGATATGCCTGATAGCTCAATCAGCTTGTTGAAGATCGTTTGTGCATTATCAGTGTACAGTCTTCTAGGATTATACCGTTTCGTTAGCAACTCCATGAAGGAATGATCGACCTTATGGCTTAGTACCTTCTTACCACTACCATTGTAAGCCTCTAGTCTCATCTCTAGCAGTTTAGCTGGATCGATATACAAGTTTCCGAACGTATAGTCGGATCCTATCTTTAGACCTGTGCCACTCGTTTCCTTAGTCTTGGATGACTTTGGCGTTTTTATGACGTCCTCATCTGGTACGAATACGACTTCCTTCTTTGGTGCTCCTAGTTTTCGCACTTCCTTCAAGTACTTGTTTGCTGCTAATTTTTGATTGCCTAGTATCTTTATTGTCGTGGGTGATTTAGATGATTTGATTTGCTTGTTCAGTATCGTTATGGCATTCTTTATTAAGTGTTCTGAAGGTATGTCTGTTAAGCTTGGGTCGAACCCTAGTTTTTCTAGTCGTTTAGATTCTTGTGCTCCAAAAATTGGTTTTATGCCACCAACGGCTCCTTTGTCGTTCTCTTCGTCTTCATCTTCGTCTTCCTCGTAATGTGATGGCAGTTTACCAATCCATGATTCTAAACCTTTAGTAGATCCTTGCGTTGATATGGCTTCACTTAATGTATCGATTGCTCCAGTGATGTTCTCTTGGTTTTCTTGTAGCTGTTCTATCATTTCGTCCTGTTTCTTATCGGCTGCTTTCTGTGCTTTTTCGACTGAAGCTGTTACAGGTTGGTATAGCTTTTCGCCGGCTTCTCGTAATGATTGATCACCTAACTTTTTATTGAGTAATCGTTGTTTCAAGATTTGCCTATTTTTCAAGAATGTATCAATTAAGTTTGCTCTTTCTTCTACTGTTTTAATAGTCCTGAATGACATACGTATACATATTAGTTACATAATTCTTTACTATAACTTAGCGTGACTTTTAGAACTCGTATGTAAGCCACAAGAAAACCATCGAAGTCTCGTTCTCTAACTACGCATTAGGCACATATAAACCATCGAAGTTCTTTCTATACATCTCAGGAATATGCTTAGAAGTCTTATCCAACACCATGAAATCGAATGGTTCTATCGTAGCTTCTCGATATATGTCTTCAAATTGCTTCCGACTTATGTTTTTACAGTTGTCGTCAGCAATGTGTCTAATATCCTTATTATCTAATCCACCAAACAAAACGAAGCACTTAGTATTACGTCGAATGTATTTTGGTACGTCATAATAGCTTTGACACAAGTAGATGCAGTTACAGTTCTTATTTCTAGACAGCGAAAAGTATTCCTTAACGTTATTCATATTTTTGTTGTCGATCTTAATGTCATCGAATACTATAACCTTACTAGCGTCGTCATCTAATTCTTCAACAGGTATGATATCTTCTGGCTCGCATAATTCGACATTGCATGTATTGTCGTTATCTTCTACTTCGTCGTTAATGATGTCATGGAATTCTTTTATCAGTTCGTACTTATCCTGATGAGGATTTAATGTATGTATCTTACAAGAATCGTATTTCATCCATTTTAATAGCATGTTAGTAAGCAGATTCGTTTTACCTTGACCCGTACTACCAACTAACATAAAATGGCAATCAGGAAGTAAGAAGTGATGTTTTGGTTTCTGACTCATTTTTTCAGTATCGTCAAAGTTGATTATATTCATCTACTATAATGTACGTATACAATATAGATGAGTTTTACGAAATTTGGAACACTTCGAAATGGAAGCCGTGATGAGTGCATGCATGAGCAAACGCCAGTAAGAATAGTTAGTATTGGTACGAAAGAGATTTCACTCTTATGGAGCCATAGCGATACAGATTGGATGGATATACCCAATTACGAAATACAGCTAACACCAAAAGGTACGAATATGATGAGACTATCATGCCGCCTATACATCTCAAACAACACGGGAGGAGGTAATTTTTGGTTCCGGTGGGTTCTATTAACACCAACAGCAATTGCAGGCCACCACTTACAAACGATTATCGGCGTAAGTAATTTACCAGATGCAGCAATTGGCTTGAGAAACAGATGTGCATTTGCATCACAACCACCAAGAGATCCAGAGACATTAGTTTGTGTTTCAGACGTCTCTTTTCATGAGAATTTTGGTAACAGCATTCTACATACGTATAAGCTACAATGTAAGATCACTGATACAGGAACGATGGTATTGAATAGGCTCTACAATGGTGCTAATGCAACATGGAATGGATACGTGAAATCGTCAATAATGGTTGAGGAAATCACAGGAGTTACTAAAAAGACTGTTCAAAATGGAATCAATGAATACGCATCGAACTAATGTAATCATATAATATAAGAGATGAGTTACTCAATATTCGGAACGCTTTACAATGGTATGACAGAGCAAAAGGAAGGTAAGCGCGGACCACCTGGAAAGGACTCAACCGTTCCTGGGCCTCGAGGTCCAAAAGGCAATGATTCAACTGTTCCTGGCCCAGCAGGTAAGGACTCAACTGTTCCTGGACCATCTGGAAGGGACTCGACCATTCCTGGGCCAGCAGGTAAGGACTCAACTGTTCCTGGACCATCTGGAAGGGACTCGACCGTTCCTGGGCCCCAAGGTCCAAAAGGCAACGATTCAACTGTTCCTGGGCCCCGAGGTCCAAAAGGCAACGATTCAACTGTTCCTGGACCATCTGGAAGGGACTCAACCATTCCTGGGCCCCAAGGTCCAAAAGGCAACGATTCAACTGTTCCTGGGCCCCAAGGTCCAAAAGGCAACGATTCGACTGTTCCTGGGCCTCGAGGTCCAAAAGGCAATGATTCAACCGTTCCTGGGCCTGGTGTTATGTATGGTAGTCAAACATTCAATTGTGGTAATTTCCTTATGGATTCTAGTAATTGGGCATCATCAAGCAGTGTAAGCTCATTCGTAATCATAAATGATGCATACTCTATGAATAACATCGCTCCAGAACATCAAGGTTTTAGAATCCTAGAGACCTTTAAACCAAACTCGATGGAGAAGTTGACTATGACTCTACCAAAAAACGACAATCCAGCATTAGGATTAAAAGGCAACAGTGACTACGCAGTTCGGGTCGAAGCTTATGCAAACATTGGATCCATAACACTAAACTCTATGTCAATTGAACAGAATTTAAGTTTCATATCGAATACAATGAAAAGTGGAAGGATAGGATCTACAAACACTGCTTTCCAAGAGCTAAGCATAACGACATCTGCCAATGATATAGGTAAGCTATCGTTTACACTGAGTCATGATCAGTCAACCAATCAGCTAATAGTAATCTATGTCGCAATCGTTGCTGGAGCATTGGATGCAAACACCTCCGTGAATCCAGCATCATTCGATGACGTCTCACTTATTATACCGACTCAAATTAAGGATATTGTACCAATTAGACCAACCATCTATGGTAATGTCGTTAACGAAAGGCTAAGATATCAAACAAGAAGTGCACTTACAGAAATTCCTAAGTTGACAGTCACATTACCTGGTGGGAACGTGTTATATCGAATACAATGTTGCTTATATATTAGATCAAGTAGAGATGACACGGATATAGTTTTCACAAACAGAAAAAATGGTGTATACGTTAACGTATTTAATATGCGTATAAAAAGAGGTTCACTTGCTGATGTCCCTCTGAATAATACGTATTACTTGTTTCAAAGAGATGTGGATACAACGTATTATATGATGATACAAACGCAATCTGGAGTTGTTGTTAACATCAATTGGAATTCACAACAATCTTACATAACAGCTGAAAAATGGGATGGTCTGAATGTCATACACGATTCATCCGATAATATAACAATTGGATAATAATATAACCAAACTATATAATGCAAACTACGTTATTCTTCGATAGTAAGAAAGGATCTGGTTCATCCGAAAACTTCACGACGTACTTCAATCCTCCATTGGAGTTAGATAGTACAAAAAATTATCAAATCTCGTTAATCAATGCCTCTATGTGGTACTCGTGGTACAACGTAACGAGTTTAAATAACGAGTTCAAATACTACAATGGTACAGCTTGGAAGACGATAACATTATCGCCAGGAGCATACAACGTAATTGACATAAACGACACTATGAAGCACCATATGAAGCAAAATAGCGATTGGGATGCTGCTAACAGTAAGTACTATGTCGATATTAAACCTAATTACAATACGCTGAAGTCTATGATTGAGATACGAAATGGTTATAAAGTGGATTTCACTATTGACGAAAGTTTTAGGACGATACTTGGTTTCGAATCTAAGATAGTTCAAGGCAACGGGTTTCACGATAGCGATAAGATCGTGCAAATCACGGAGGTCGATACGATTCAAGTACACTGCGATCTAGTGACAGATTCTTACATAAATGGCAGTACGAGTTCGGTCATCTACTCATTCGTTCCATCGGTTCCTCCAGGTTACTTGATCAACATCCATCCTAACCAACGATTCGATATGAATATCTCGAAAAGATCAATCAACAGTATATCATTCTCGCTTATAGATCAAAGTGGTAATTCGATAAAAATGAATAATGAACGAGTGACGTATTACATCCATCTTAGCGAGATTGTGTAACCAATATGTATATGCTATTAACGAGAGAACGATATATTAAACGAAAAATTATTGGTGGAAACCTTATTGGAAACGTATTCGACAAAGCAAAGAGTACGCTTTCGACAGCTAGCAAAATAATAACGAGACCCATTACTGCCTTAAAATATAGATTGATAAAACCCTTTATTACTAAGGCTATCCCATACATCAAACAGAAAGCCGTCGATGTTGGCACTAAAGCGATCCTTCAAAAAGTAAAACAAGGCGTTAGAGACGTTTCATCAAATCCAGAGGTTAGGAAAGTCTTGAATGACCGGTCAAGAGCTATTTTATCGAATCTCATCGCTGGAAGTGGTATGAAACGATTATAGTATATTGTATAACCATATGATATATATGACAGAAGTAATTAGCCAATATTTCCAATTCGACGAATCGAATGTTATCGATAACTCAACTACGAAATTCGAATATATCGAATACCTTCCAAGAGACTCTAATAACATGGATAAAGATGGCCAAAGGATCATCGAGACTCGAGATGAAGACGTATACCTGCTCCCACATAAGGCTATGTTGGAGGTGCGTGGTAAGCTGCAAACATCTGCTAATGCTGATTATAATGCAACAGATATTGTATCGCTTGTGAATAATGCGTGGAGTCTATTTTCAAGTGCTCAATATCAGATTAACAACCAAATAGTAGAAAGTGTGAATGACTACCTACCAGAAGCAAGCACAATTCTAAACACAGTCATGTTTTCTGATGACTATAGCCGTAGTACTGCTAGTAATATGCTTTGGTTTAGAGATACATCAACGGGTACACCAACTTTAAAGTACATAACTGCAATTGCTGCAGTCGATGATGCTGCTAATGCAGCTGCCGTTCGAACAGGAACGCAAGCCTTAGTTGTTGCATACACACAAGACCAAACAGCTAATCTAGGTTTCACTGCTCGACAGGCTATCACGACAGGAGCTAAACAAGTATCCCTACTTCTACCACTATCGCAAGTTTTCGGATTCTGTAAGGATGTAGATACTGTGTTTCGGAGTGTCAAACATACGCTTATCCTAAACAGAGCAACAGCAAACCAGTATATCATGAAAGATACTGCTGCAGGCGTTGGTAAATTTAAGATTACTCACCTATCACTATGGATGCCTAAAGTCGTTCCTTCACTAGAAATTCAATCATACATTGATGCCAAACTAGTAAGTGGTTACATAAAGGACCTATACTTCGAGCAGGTACGTGTATACAGAACGATGTTCCAAGCCGTTGAAACGAACCCAACATGGAGAATTACAACACAGCCAGGTAGCGAACTTCCAAGACATGTCTTCATTGCATTACAGTCTAGTGATCGTCATCCAACAGCTAATGCACAGAATGTCAATAATATGATCTTCGATAATGGGAACCTAACAAGAATCAGTGTTCGAATCAATAGTGTACAACATCCAGAAAGAGAAGTAGAATGTAACTTCACTCCAGCTAATAGGAACTATAATAGATCGTACATGATGTTCATGGATGCCGTTAACAAATACCAAGATACCGATACTGGTAGTCAGCTTAGTGTTGAGGATTGGGCATCATTGTATCCAATACATCATTTCGACGTTAGTAAGCATTCAGAGCAGCTGAAAACAAGCATGGCTGATATTGAAGTCCGATTTACCCTAGGTGGGAACTTCAGAAACATAGCTAACAATGCTGATATACCTTATTATGTTTATGCCGTAATCCTATCCGATAGGCACTTACAACTACAAGGCTTGTCTGGTAGAATGAATGTAATCGTGTAAATTTTATCTAATTATACTACATATACGAAATGAGCTATATTAGAACAGGATTGAGTCTAAGCGAATCTCAAAAAGAATCAATTAAGAATGCTTACATCAATAAGAAAACAGTTAGCTTGAGATTGAACAACAATCAACTAACAGGAAGCGACTTTCTAGGACTGACTAAAGCGCAACGTAAGAAGGTGGTTGAAGCTAAAAGAGGAATGTCTGGAGTCCAACTAAAACTTAGTAAGACGCAAGTCTCAAAACAAGGCGGATTTTTAGGTGGATTGGGTAATTTAGTGAAAATGATTGCTCCTATGTTCTTGAAGAAAATCCTACCAGCTCTTGGAATGGCTGCTGCAACTGGAGCAATATCTGGTTCTGTCTCTAAGGCTGTACAAGGAAAAGGCATTAAGAAAAAGAGATGTAGACCAAAAAAGAAGGGCAAAGGCTTGATACTAGGACCAAATTCGCCTTTTAAGGGCATACCATTACTTGGAGCAATTCTCTAATCATATTCAAATTATTGTCTAACGATATCATATATAGAATGCCAACGAATTATGTAGAAACATCATTAAAGTTGTCTGAGGCACAGAAACGTAAGATAGCTTTAGCTGTTCAAAACAAGACATCGACTACCATTAGACTATCATCTAGCGACTATCATGGTAGCGATAAGATTAAATTGACTAAGCAGCAAATCGATAGAATCCATAAAGCTAAATCGAAAAACGTCGGAGTAGATATTAAACTCAGTAAGACGCAGTTAAGTAAGCAAGGCGGGTTCATTGGGGCTTTGCTTGGTGGCTTATAGCGGCAAGCCTGCTTCCCAATCTCTTAGGCGGTATCTTCGGTAAAGGAATCGCTCTACCAGGTACTAATCCAAAGTCAAGTGGAAGAGGATTCAATCTTTCAGCCCTACGACCACCACCGTTTATTGGATCTTGGAATTCTGATGGTACGATTGGTTATGGAGTAAAAAAAAAGATCTCAAGAAAGAAAACAGCCAAAGGCCTCGTGCTTCCAGGGACAATCCTAAAGCGTCCATATTACGGAACGCGCTAAGACCACTGAGCAACATCGATATCGATAGCATTATGAAAAAACTAAAGATCGCCAACTACATAGGTGCTTACAGTAAAGATATGCTACCTGATAGGATCAATAATGACGGGTGTGTAGTAATCAATATTCAAGACTATTTTAAAGGCGATGGTACTCACTGGGTTGCCGTATATAACAATCATGATAATAACTACATCGAACACTTCGATTCATTCGGCCTATTGCCAGCAGAAGAGGTAATAGAGCTTATGGAAACAAGCAACAAACAAATAGAGTACAATAGCTCACAGATTCAAGATATGGATAGCATTATGTGTGGTTATTATTGCATATTCTACATTCTAGAACGCTCAAAGGGTAGAAAACCTATCGACATCTTGTTAGACTTTCAGTTCAAACCATCTATGTTCAATGAATTGCTTATACAGCACTTCGCTTACGATATTATGTAACGATATTATGTAACGATATTGTATACGAAATGACTAAGATATATTGTTTAAGACAAAAGAAACAAACTGAGACGAAAGATGAGCATATCGTAAAGACTCAAAATGGAAGGACTCGTCTGGTAGGTGCATGTGTAGAATGCGGAAGTCAAAAGTCGAAATTCGTGAAATCTACACAAGGCGGTAGTATGTTGCCAGGAGCACTAGCTATTTCAGCTGGAATACCACTTCTTGCTGGAGCCGCCGCATTATCAATGGTTCCAGGTAGTGGAAAGCTATTTTCGACACTTGCTAAGGGTGCTACACAGGCAATAGGTAAGAAGATAAGAAGCAAAGCTGCCGATTTCATCCAAAAAGAAGGTCGAACCATATTGAATCTAGCATCTAAGAAAGTTCGTGGTGGCCAGATACAACATCCAATGAGTATGTATACTGACGTAACAGATCCAGCATCCGAATTCTATGATGATCATATGAAAACTATTAAGAAAGGAGGTAAGTTAGACATTCATAAAGCAATATTAAAGGTTGCACCAAAAAAGGGATTCACGCTACCAGGTCATCATTATACAGGACCTGGGAATCCCTTAGAAAATCAATTGACTTATGATAAGACAGGTCGAATATTAGAGATTTACGATAAGCCAACTGGCAAAACTGATGCTGTGAGTATGCAACACGATGTCGATTATTCTATCTGTGATGATGACGTCAAATGCAAAAATGAAGCTGATCGAAAAATGGTCAAATCATTAGACGAAATTCCATGGAAGGATCGCCAATGGGGTCATGCCTTAGCAAGGAATGCTATCGCGACTAAAGCAAAGCTTGGAATGGGTGCTAAGAAGCCAAAAAACGGAAAAAGCCGTCGAGTGAAGAAAACTGGCAAGTAAAACTAGCAGATGAATTGCATAGACCAATAAGACGTAAATTTACTCGGCGGCGCGTTATAGCTAATCACATTGATGAAATATGGTGTTCTGATCTCGTTGAGATGCAACAGTTTAGCAAATGGAATAAAGGCTATCGATACCTTCTCATGGTTTTGGATGTCTTCAGTAAGTTTGGTTGGATTGTACCATTGAAAGATAAGAAAGGCGAAACTGTGATGAAAGCTCTCCAAACGATATTTAAGGAAGGAAGAATACCACAGTATTTTTGGGTCGATAAGGGTAAGGAGTACTATAATAAGCATGTGAAAGAGCTATTGGACAAGCATAATGTGCGAATGTATTCAACTGAGAATGAAGAAAAGTCATCCGTTTGCGAGAGATGGAATAGAACGATCAAAACTAAAATGTGGAAGCAATTCACTGTCCAAGGTAACACGCAGTACCTAGATATGCTACCTAAAATATTGAAACAGTACAATAGTACGAAACATAGTTCCATTAAAACGACTCCTATTGAAGCATCTAAGAAGAAGAACGAAGGAACTGTGTACTTCAATCTATATGGCAATATGGAGTCATTACAATCGAAACCAAAATTTAAGGTTAGCGATAAGGTTCGAATAAGTAAGTACAAGCGTAAAGTGTTTGACAAAGGCTATACTCCGAATTGGACTGAAGAAGTGTTTACAGTTGATAGAATCCAATATACGAACCCTATTACATACAAATTGAAGGACTCGAATGGTGAAGAAATACAAGGTTCTTTCTACGAACCTGAACTATCGAAAGCGACTCAAGAAATCTTCAGAATCGATAAAGTCATTAGAAGGAACTACAAGAAAAAACAAGCTCTAGTATCGTGGAAAGGGTATAGCGATGAATTCAATAGTTGGATACCAATTAAGAATCTAGATTCGATATAGATGCATGCTAAATTAATCAATTAACCACGTTTGAACGCACATATTAAATTGACAATAATTTATATATATAGTTGTTATATACATGAACGATAACAATACCATAGAACCAATCAAAAGACTAAGAGGTCGACCACGAATGTATGACGACATTGAAAGGAAGCATCGAAAAACTAAGTACATGCTAAGTAAATCATGGTTCTGCTTAACGTGCGAAATCTATAAAGACTACACGATGGCTGGTAAATCAAGTCATATTAAGACCAAGAAGCACAAACGCAGCCAAACGCACCTAGGTTTAAAAACATAATTTTTTATCTATAGTTAATATATAGGATGATGAACGAATCGAATCTCAATAAATTGTCTAAATCGAAACTTATCGAATTGATCTTGAAACAAAATACTATAAGACGTCCAAAAATTGATGAAAACATCCTCTTACCACCAGCTCAATTCAAAGACAACCGACCAGTTCCTACTCCACGAAGAAGCGTTAAGGACATGATCGAACGCTACGAGGAAAACATCATCCTACCACCAACTCGATTCAGAGATGACTACAAACCAATCCCAGCTCAGAGGACTATCAAAAGACCTGTTCCTGCTCCAAGAACTAAGATCATACAACTAGATAGAGCTATGAAAGGTTCAATCAGATCATTTGAAGTCGCCATTAAGAACAATAAAGACCCACTAGTACAACTAACCACTACGAGAAAAGGCATTCAGACTCAATTCGAAAAGCTATTGATTGAGACCAAAGGTTACAAATTTGTTGAAACAATAAAGGTCACATTCGAAAAACAGCTAGACGAAGACAAGACAACAATCAAAACAGCTTATTTGAACAGCGCTGCATCTACGATAATAAATGAAAGCGATATAATGGAAGGACTACAATTGGCCAAGCAACAAATACTAAATAAAATAGCGCAATGGATCTCAGAGGGTTCAGGATGGACTATAGAAACAATCGACAAACATTATATCAACATAGTCAAGTATGAGCCTATGAAAGGAAGCAGCTACATACGACTACCAGCAGAGCTTAGAAATTCGGCTAAAGGCTTGATCAACATGAAAAACGTCGACGACGAATGCTTCAGATGGTGCCACGTAAGGCACTTGAATCCACAGGAAAAATACCCTCAGAGAATCAAAAAATGCGACAAAGACTTCGTAAAGAATCTAGACTATTCCAACATCGAATTTCCAGTAGCTACTAAGCATTACAATAGAATCGAAAAGCAAAACAACATTAGTATCAGTGTCTTTGGATACGAAGAAAGGAAGCCATATCCCATATTCGTATCGAAAGAAGAGTTCGACGACCATATGGATCTACTACTAATCACTGAAGGTAATAATAAGCACTACGTTTTAATTCAGGACTTCAACAAGTTCATGTTCAACCAAACGAAACACAAGAATAGAAAGCACTTCTGTAGACATTGCTTACAATGCTTTGGATCCGAAAGAGTGCTGACTGCTCACAAAGATAATTGCATCCAGGTAAATGGTACACAAGCAATCAAGATGCCTACTCATGAAAACAATATATTGAAATTCAAGAACTTCCATAAACAGCTATCAGTACCATTCGTGATCTATGCCGACTTCGAAGCAATAACTGAGAAGATTGATGGCTGCAAACCTAACAACGACAAGTCGTACACCGAAGCCTACCAAAAGCATACAGACTGTGGTTATGGCTACAAAGTAGTATGCTGTTACGACGACAAATATAGCAAACCAGTGCAGATATATCGAGGTGAGAAATCAGTATACAAATTCATGGAAAGAATGCTTGAAGAAGTCAAATGGTGCCAAAAGACAATCAAGAAAAATTTCAACGAAGACATGGTAATGACGAAAGATGATAGGAATGACTTCAAAACCGCTGATGAATGCCATATATGTAATGTCCAATATAACGAAACCGATATAAGAGTTAGAGACCATTGCCACATAACTAGCAAGTATCGTGGTAGTGCGCATCAAGATTGTAACCTAAACTTCAAAATAAAGGCTGCAGAAATCAAGATACCAGTTATCTTCCATAACCTACGTGGATACGACAGCCATCTGATCATGCAAGAAATAGGTAAAGTCGTCAAGGATCATCCATATATTGATAAAAACGGTAACGAAAGAGAGCATAAAATCAACGTGATTCCAAACAATATGGAGAAATACATGGCCTTCATGCTAGGCAACAACTTGGTCTTCATCGATAGCTTCCAATTCATGTCTCAATCACTTAGCAATCTAGCGAATAACCTCCCAGAAAATTGCTTCAAGTACACTTCAGAAGAATTCCATGATGAAAAACTCGCATTAATGAAGCAAAAAGGGGTTTATCCTTACGACTATATGGACAGCTTTGAGAAATTCGACAAGACACAACTACCAACGAAAGAAGAATTCTATAGCATCTTGAATGATGAACACGTTACGGATGACCAATACAAACACGCCCAAAACGTATGGAATACTTTCAAACTGGAAACGATGGGTGAGTACCACGATCTATATCTCAAAACCGACATCTCGTTGTTGGCAGACGTATTCGAAAACTTTAGAAGAACGTGTATGCAATACTACAAACTAGATCCATGTCACTACTTCACTAGTCCTGGATTGAGCTGGGATGCTATGCTAAAAATGACTAAAATCGAACTAGAGCTTATGACAGATATCGACATGTTCCAGTTCATCGAAAAAGGACTCCGTGGTGGTATCTCGTATATCGCAAACAGATATGGAAAAGCAAACAACCAACACATGAAGAACTACGATGAGAACGCACCATCTAAGTATATCATGTATCTCGATGCCAATAATCTCTACGGGTGGGCCATGTCTCAGTACATACCGACTGGTGGTTTCAGATGGCTGACAGATAAGAAAATCGATAAAACCAACCTAGCTAAGTACAACGAAGATAGTAAGAAAGGTCTAATCCTAGAAGTCGATCTGGAGTACCCAGAAGAACTACATGACAACCATAACGATTATCCACTAGCTGCCGAAAAAGTTAAGGTAACTGAAGACATGCTATCGAACTATTGCAAAGAGATCCAGAAGAAATACAACATCTCGATTGGACAAGTCCATAAGTTGATTCCAAACTTGAATGACAAAACGAAGTACGTAATTCATTATAGGAACCTTCAACTATACCTCGATCTAGGCTTGAAAATAAAGAAAATACATCGAGTATTAGAATTCAATCAATCACCATGGTTGAAGCAATACATCGATTTCAACACTCAGAAGAGAACCAATGCTATGAATCCATTTGAGAAGGACTTCTTCAAGCTTATGAATAATTCCGTATTTGGGAAGACGATGGAAAATTTGAGAAAGCGAGTAGACGTTAGACTAGTAACCAACGAAAAAAAGTTACTACAAATGGCGTCTAAACCAACTTACGTGAGTAGTAAGATATTCAACGAAAATTTAATAGCAGTCCACAAAATCAAAGAAACGATAACCCTAAATCGACCTTCGTACGTTGGAATGTGCATCTTAGACCTCTCGAAAACGCTAGTTTACGACTTTCACTACAAATACATTCTAAAGAAGTATCGCCGAGCTAAGCTTCTATTCACAGATACCGACAGTCTAACGTATGAATTGGAATCTAAAAACGCTTATCAAGATTTTTGGTACGATAAACATAAATTCGATAACAGTGACTATCCAATAGACAACCAATTCTATGATACAACAAATAAAAAAGTCATAGGCAAATTCAAAGATGAGGCTGCTGGAATTCCTATCACAGAGTTCGTGGGTCTCCGTTCGAAAATGTACAGCTACATGAAAGACAACAACATAGGTGCTAAGACGGCTAAAGGCATCAAGAAGAACGTCGTCAAGAAGAATATTAAACATGAAAACTACAAAGACGTGCTACTGAACAACAAACAGATGTCACACACTATGAAGACCATTAGAAGTCAAAACCACCAATTAGGAAGCTATGAAATTAACAAGATCTCACTATCATGCTTCGACGACAAACGGTATCTATTGGAAGACGGGATTACAAGCTATGCTTATGGCCATTATAAAATACGATAAACTAACAGTACATTTCAACTAAAATCGATAAATAATAGGGTGGGGGTATGAGATCAGAAATCTTGGTGGAACCATACGATGGAAAATGGTCTGGTACCCTCACCCTCTATACTACTTAGTTGCTCCCGTGATTGGCTCTGTATACTTTGGTTTTGGTTTTACGGCACTCAGTCGAAAACCACTCTTTAAGAGCATTGCAGGAATCGTACGGTTCCAACCATCGGTATATAACATAACGTAACACGAATGATACTATGACACAAGGAATGCCATTGGCACAAGACATGCCAGATGCTGAAACGAAAGCAAACAAAACGAAAGTGTGGCACTTGTTTTATCAACTAAGATAATGTTATGCTAACCGCCGTGTGTATCGCGGTCCAGCTGACTTTACGAGCTCTAGCCCTTCGTCAGCGCGAAACAAACGTGTGACAAGAAGACGACGTAACATCGTGTGCTGTTTTGTCTAGGTATGGCCGCAGGATGCCCTCGAGATGGTCGCCAACAAGTTTCTTGACGAAGTGGAGATGTCACTGGAAGTTAGGAGGGAGTGTGTGTCCATGTGTAAGCACTTCCACCAGAGTGTCAGATGTGTATCGGAAAGGTATGAACCAAACAAGTTACGCGTGTTCATGGCAAACACTATAAAATGAACCGCAATCACACAATACTACCCCCCACCAGCCAACCGTACCAAACTTCCGTTTTTACAAATTTTGAGATCTGTGTTTAGTTATGGCCTTAATATGTACCTACATAACAGTGCATTATTCTTGTCTCAGATATTTTGCCATTCTTCGACGTCACAACTACGTCACGCCTACGTCATATCTAGAGCTGATCAGAACGTTCAAGTCACTACTGGAAAGGAAAAGACTTCAAATCCTAACAATGAAGAGTCGATATCTGAAAGGACTGGATAAACTGGATTTCGCCTCGGCTCAGGCAAGTGGAAACATCGATGTGCTTTTTGCCTGCAGACTGCAATCTCATTCCTAGAGCCCGCGTTCCTTTTGGTCAGTTTGGTGGTCACCGCTGACCAAAAACGCGCGGGCTCTTGGAACGACATGCGCAAGAAGATAACTTCCGTTTTTGTTGCAAAATGGCGGATCATCCTTCAAACCTCCCTGTGTATGGGTACTCATTTCAAAATCCATTTAGTCTTATTTAGTTGTACAGAGAAACCATCTTATTTTTGAAAAGTAATCTAGTCGGTATACTTACACTTACTTATGTTTGAAAAGTAATCTAACTTATAGCTGCATTGATTACTTTTGATCTACAGGTTGCAATAATGCAGAAAGAATTAAAAGAGCTTCAACCAGAATTGATTGAAACGAGTAAAGAGACTGAAGAGCTTATCAAAGTCATTGCTGAGGAGGCTCTTGAAGTGGAAGAAAAGAAAATGGTACGTAACACGTGGTCTCAGTGACGTCATTATGACGTCACAAAGCCGTACATAATAAATGACGACACATTGGGTAGGTTACACTGATAAATATTCGTGTTACAGTGCGACTACTGAAACCAGGGCCACTTAGATAACGAGAACTAAACACATTGCAAAACGAAAATAAAGCATTCAAAAGTATAAATCCTAGCACATCCACGCTATTTTCTTCATTCGAAAGACTTGACTTCAGTCGACCAAATTCGCCTTTTACTGGATCGAAGCTCGTGCAAGTCGAAATGCTATTGTCTTGTATCGACGGCACTGATTGGCTCAAATAACCGTAAGTTGGAATGCTTTGTTTTGGTTCTGCATTGTGATTGGTTCTCGTTGTCTAAGTGCAATGTGATTGGTTCTCGTTGTCTAAGTGCAATGTGATTGGTTCTCGTTGTCTAAGTGCATTGTGATTGGTTCTCGTTGTCTAAGTGCAATGTGATTGGTTTTCGTTGTCTAAGTGGCCCCGGTTTCAGTAATCGCACAGTAAGATTCAATGTCCTCTTTACAGATCGTTGAGGCAGATGAAGCCGAAGCTAATGAAGCCGCAAAGGAGTCTCAATCGATGAAGGTAAACTATGCCATTCACAAATCTGCACATCTTCAAAAGTAGCGCTGCAAGTAATGTATTGACTACGGCTATTGTCTTCTCAGGACGAGTGCGAGGAGAAGTTAGCTGTGGCCATACCTGCCATGAATGCAGCCATATCTGCCCTGGATACACTCAAGCAACAGGATATCACACTGGTGAAGGCTATGAGTAATCCGCCGGCTGGCGTCAGAATGGTCATGGGGGCCATCTGCATACTCAAGGTACACGAAAGGAAGACCCTTTTACTCTTGTAGCGTCAGTCATAATTGACCGAGTTTTCCCCAGAGTCCTTACTTCACAGATGTAATATTTATATATTAATTTGTGAATTTTAATTTGTATTTTTGGCATAAACACTAGTGACGTCATAGGTGTTAAGTTATTTTACTGCGGCGGTACATTTAACTTGACCACAATCCCTTGCGAAGCTAACAATCAAAATAAACACGTCTAAATCATGTGAATTCTCATAAATGACAGTGTATTGGTAAAAGCACTTGTGCTGGCTTGTTCTACTGCGATTTTATAACGGATTTAAAGGTTTTCGCGCGCAAAGGATTGTGGGGGTAAATGTACAAGCCCCATCTTTTTCAGTACGGTCGATTGGAAATAAGTTATGAATTAAGTCAATACCTTATATGGCACGAGAAGGGAGATGCGAGGAAGAGCCTTCACTAAATACCATAAGTTTGCGCTGGTAGACCGCAAGGTGAATTTTGGAGAACCTGGTGTTAGTGTGGCGGTCACTTCTCCTCTAACCTCGCTATGGCTATAAATTTCTCGCTTCGAAGTCTTTTCTTAATCTTTCAGTTTTCCTCTGTCATGCCGAATGTACGTGCGTCACTCGAATTTTTTTTGGGGAAAAAGTAGCTTGTTTTAGAAAAAAATAAAAAGTGAAAAGAAAGAAAAAGGCCATGTGTGATATAAGCTTAAATAAAAGCTGAACCTTGCGATCACGTAGTTTTACTCTTTCATGGTTGGTTGGGGGGGGGGGGGGGGTGGTGTGTGTGTGTGTGTGTGTGTGTGGGGCGGGGGGCAGGGTGGGGGTATGGCCCTTTGAGTTGAAATTTCACATTTGTGTGTCACTCCGAAATAATCCTGGCTACGTCCCTGTTGATGCCATGTCGATCGAGTAGAGTATAGAAATAGAAAACGTGTGTCTTTCCATAGAGTTATATAAACACGAGTGGGTGTTTGGAAACGAGTAAAAATGTGGAAAAACGCTAGCAAACTATTGGCCAACTCGCCATCTTATTGGCTAGTCATCGATCGATAGTCTGCCGTGCGCACTACGGACAAAAATCACTTAGGAAAATACTTTTTTGAAAAAGTTTTTTTCACAGTTTTCTCGATTGCTAAGTCGATACAACGGTGTCTTGAGTATGCTAAAACAATTAGATTTCTCACTCTTGGTTTATACCTGCTGATAGAAACCTTTTGCAGGAATGTAGTCACGTGGTTGTACTGGACAGCAAAATAATCTGACTCCATTTATTTAAATGCGCTTGTACGAGATCGGTAGTGTTATTAGCAAAACCTGTTTGTAAATGCTATTTTCCACCTCCAAGCGATTATCGAGCTTTCTAATACAGCATTTTTAAAGATAGCTTGCCGTCCAGCATCCATAGCAACGCCTTTCCCATGGGGATCACGAGCTCATTTCATTCGTTAACGAAGTATTATGTGAGCACGTGACTGTTTCCTGCAAAAGGCCTATTGTTAAATAGAGTTATAGAAACACAGCTTCCAGCCAATCCGAGAGCGCGTACTATCGACTCTATTGTACTGATAATACCTTTAATTAAAACCACAATTTGTAATTTGATGGCCATCGTACTCAATTAGATGCTAAAGCGACAACTTTGTTTTAGGGAGTCAAGGCAGAAAAGAAAATGGTTGATAGCAAACAAGTGGAGGATTACTGGGCTGCATCCAAAAAGGTACTCTTGATCAATATGAACAGTTTACCAATGAATACTTTACCAACGACAATACTTGTGTTAAGCCGTTGGTCTATCTAATAGTCCGACTCTTCAGGGACTACTTTTTCAAATTTTGTTTCTCAATTTTGACTCACGAATCGACGATCAAGTAGAGTCTTTGTTGTCTATCATTCGTCATTCATTCATTCATTCGTTGGCTCCTAAACTAATCTTGAGTCTTTACGTTAAGCAAATTGGAACTAAACGTACGTAGATGTAACGCAATCTTCTTCGTCTGTTTCCTCTTCAGTATACCTAATTATGCTACCCAGCTCGATTAGCGGCTCATTATAGTTATTCTGGGTAGCAGTAGTACCACTGGCCTGTCTAATGTATGTAAATAATAAGATATTTGTTTCTCATTGGTAATAATAAAGTTGTTGTTGATGTAACGCAATCTTCTTCGCCTGTTTCCTCTTCAGAATACCTCTACACCGCGGCAAAACGTCACGCGCATGCGCTGTTGATGAGCCGCACGCGTCTGATCTCCCCAGTTTCCCACTGAAACTAACAGAAAACAGAGGCAATCACCCTACGTGAAATGTTTCGCGAAAAATAAGAAAACTACTTAAAAGATAAGCCTAAGACTTTAACAGGTTGAAGTTTTCATAATTTGTCATTCACTGTGAGTTTACTAAGTTATAAAATTATTTACTAAAAAAGTTTAAGCCCTCTGAAATTTGTATTTGAAACCAGAGCCTTCGTTCTTTCGGCCAGCGGAGCATAACGTTTTGCCGCGGTGTGGTGCATCTTATACTTTCTATATATGTACCAGCCCTTCTTATCCATGTGGGAGACATTTGTGTTTAGAAAGCTTTCCTTAGTAATTTTCTTTTCACGCGCAACAGGTCCTAGGAGACATGAAATTTCTGGATAGCCTAAAAGTATACGACAAGGACAATATTCCTGCCTCCACCATGAGGAAAATACGCGAAAAGTACATCAGTAACCCGGACTTCCACCCGTCACTAATCAAAAACGTATCATCCGCGTGCGAGGGTCTCTGTAGCTGGGTCCGGGCGATAGAAGTGTATGACAGAGTGGCCAAGGTAAGGATATCTGAGTCCTCTACTTCTTTTGCTCTTTTCTACCAAGTATCCCAAAGCTGTTCGTTGCCGTTCAGTGTGTAGTATTTCCCTCTGTAACCAAATTGTTGTAGCAGGTTTTGAGGCATAAATGCCCATGCCTTACTTTAACTCGGTTTTCCAAGTGCCTAAAACCTGGTACACACATAATTTATTTCATTTTATAAACAGTTACAGATTTGTATCAACCAGTGCATAGCATAGCTAGTATTTCTCTCGCTAACAAAAACTGTTTTTGCAAGTTTTGTGCGGTAGGAAATGCCTCTCTTAATTTAACTCGTTTTTTTTTTCATGTTAATTGAGCGACATACATTAATTAACACGTATGTTTCTCCAGCTCATTGCACCCAAAAGAAAGCGACTGCTAGAAGCAGAATCAACACTAGGCGAACAGATGGCTCATCTGAACGAGAAGAGAGGAGAGCTAAAGGTGGTTATGGATAAACTGCAAAACCTCAATGACGACTACAAGGCCAAGATTAACAAGAAAAGGGTGCGTGTGACGTGACAATGGTGATTTTATGCATAACCCTGAATACGATTGACAATTTCAGTCCTATCCCACATGGTTCACAGCTTTCACACATCTTATATATGTCTAGTGTGAATCCAGCTAGTCGCCTGTCCATGGCTGCTAATGGGTATTTTGTAGGATACAATCACGTGGTTGTACTGGACGGCAACAAATCTGACGTCATTTATTTAAAGGTATGATAGGCAACTAGTTCCTGTAAAAACTAGTTTTGGTCTGCGTCGGCGGGGAAGATAAACACTGGTATGTAATCAACTAAAGTCGATTGAGGTATGCTAACCGCCGTGGAAAGTGAGTAGCAGCTGACGTTTCGAGCGCTAGCCCTTCGTCAGAGCACTTGTACGAGATAGGTAGTGTTAGATAAACCTGTTTGTAAATGCTATTTTCCACCTCCAATCGATTGTCGATCTTTCTAAAAAAGCGTTTGGAAGTTTGTTTGCCATCCAGTAAAGCCTTTTCCATGGAATCACGAGCTCAATTCATTGGTTATCAAAGTGATGTATCAGCACGTGACTATTTCCTGCAAAAGGCCTATTGGTCAGTCATTTTCCAGCTTTCATTAACACACACACAGGGTTAACCCTGGCGGCTTTATCATGCCTTGTATACGTATTGTTTCCGATTTACCATTTTGTCTATAATGACAGACTTTAGACCCTATAACAACAGCAGCGGCAAACAAAAATGAGCTAGTTGTAGATCGAAAGGCATTAGATAATAGGAGTGTAATACCTTGAGGAGCGTAATATTTTTAGAAGGAGTGTAATAGTTTTAGTTCATTTCTTGATACCAATTTTAAAAACTAATTTCGTCCTTTCTGTTATATAGTTATAACTTATTGCTCGTCGTTTCTATTTAACCTTGAATAGGTATTGTTATTTAAATCTTGCAATGTATAATCATATATTGATATTTATCATATTTTTAAGTCCTTCCATGCTTCAGTCTTCCTTTCATTGATCGACTGTTTCTGAACGTGTTCCAGGAGCTCGAGAGAAACATAACGCTGTGTTCCCAGAAACTACTTCGAGCCGAGAAACTGCTCAGCGGTCTTGGTGGAGAAAGGACTAGATGGACACAGGTTTGAATGAGGATTGTTGTCGATCCTTAATTTCCATTTTTTCCCTACACAAATCTTTGACTCCGTTCTCCAGATTCTACATCAAGTGAATAGTAGAATAGTTTTTGATTTGAGTGTTGAGTCTTTCAGTTATACAGATTTATATTTTCAAAATACTAATGAATCGGTGACGTCAATCCGGTCATCATTAAGCTGGTAAAGATAAATGACCTTTTATAAACACCTATGTTATATTTGTAGTTTGTATCAGTGGTTTTACCAAATACTTTGACTAAACCAGAGAATAGTTTCATTCACAAGGAGAAGAAAATACATCAAACGCAACACTCAAATTAAGAAATATTATACTATTCAACTATTCACTTGATATAAAATCGATTTCAATGATTAAAAAAAACATTAGAGGCATTTTAATTTCTGAATCCTTCCTCCACAATGTTTTCACAGGTCGCCGAAGAGCTTGACGAGACTTATATCAACATCGTTGGTGACGTTCTGTGTTCCGCTGGAATAGTGGCGTACCTCGGACCCTTCACTGTTGACTTCAGACAGGTAATCTGCTCATTTAGACCATGACTCACTCGGGTATTCTTGTTTGCTTAGCGCCGTTTGTTTCCCTTATCCAGGACACCATCAAGGAATGGTGGACGATGTGTCAACAGAAGAGCATTCCAATCTCTGACAGCTTCTCGCTGTCCTCCACACTCGGTGACCCGGTGACCACGAGGTCATGGCACATCTCTGGTCTTCCTGTCGATAAGTACGTTACTGTGTTTTCAAGAAGTATTGAAACATGTAGGGTTTGTTTCAACACGTCACAGTATTTCTATTGAAGGAAAGATTGGATAAAGGTTATTGTAGTCATGGCAATGGTATCCATAGTAATGACATATTTTGCATGAACCCAACCTATGCTTGTTGTCGTCGCTAGCCGAGCGCCTTGCGTCTGAATGTCGGAGCATCGGAGCAAAGATCCTATACAAGGCTGTGAATACGGTCTGGACGAGCAAATCTGGATGGTACTCGCTTTTCTGCTGATCACATAGAAGAACAATCTCCTGGTTGAACGTTCATGCCACAGAATGCCCAAGAACCATTCATAAATCTTCAAAAACTCATGAATAATTAACCAAGCAAAAACATATCTGATATAATTTCATCCTAATTTACATAAACGTTTAGCTTGGATTTTCTCGGCCAAAATAAGTCGTATTGCCAAAGTAACTGAACAACAGGACTCTTTACCCTCTTTACATGTGAATGTTTTTGAAGTCGTTTAATCAACTCGCAGCAGTGTTTTATCAGATCTAAAGAGTTTAAGATCTGCATGATAAAACACTGCTGTGAGTTGATTAAACTATACATAAATCCTCTGTATACTTTACTATCATCACCAATGAAAACTTTTTTCTTGCTTGAATTTAAAATCGATTCTCCATCAAGTAAATAGTTGAATAGTAAAATATTTATTGATTTGAGTGTTGCGTCTATGAGTTATAGATGTTTATATTTCGAATATGTTAATGATGTGACGTGAAACAGGAAGTAATGTATTATACAAGACCTTGCTGGTAGAGATAAATGACCTTTTATAAACATCTGTTATATCTCAAACTTATATCAGTGATTTTACCAAATATTTTGTCGAAATTAGAACTGAGTAAATTGCATTCACAAGGAGAATGACATTGGCCCGATTTAAATCCTTTTATTGTTAATTGGTATATAATTTTTTTTTACAAAAACGCAAACAAAGAGTCATACATCAAGGAATGACATGTGAATGGAAAAACATCAACAAAGGCACAACCAGGGTAGCGTCAGTGGTCCGTATCTTTTTAATATGTTTATGAATGATCTGGAAACAAGTAATGACAACAAAACGACGACAGCGCTAGATAAATATGCAGATGATTCGAACTTACAGATTATCATAAGTAAGACTGCGCCAGATGTATCAGTTCTCGCGATCAATCACTGTATGAACTGGAAAAACTCAAATGCTATGTCTTGTAATCCAACTAAATGTAAAGAACTCATTTTTAATAAGAAAGGACACTTATCTCACTTTAATAATATTCCTAACATTGTACAATATGATGCATTGAAGATACTTGGAGTAATCTTTCAGTCAGACAGTAAATTTTGAAAGCATGTCACTGTTAAACTCAAAGAAGCAAACAAGTGCCTTTTTATTATTAGAACTCTTCGAAAGGAAGGGTGTAGTCAAATGGAACTCGAACATCTCTTTAAATCACTCATCCTACCTAAATTAACTTACGGTTTATCTGTCTATGGCTCTAGTGAATCCGACCTTACCACAGTACAGCGCTTTCTTAAAAGATGCCATAAGAGAAAGTACTCTTCAGAGCTTATTAGCATTCATAATCTTTTAGAGAAAAGTGACCGACACATTTTTAATAAAGTTAACTCTATTTCTAATCATCCATCACTGCTGCCTACGGTTAAGCAGTCTTCTCGAAGGCTTAGAAAACAAACCGCCGTATATTCTAAAGTTAATACAGAGCGTTTTAAAGGTAGTTTTGTAAATAGATTAATTTTTAAGTATAATCTAGTTTCTTAATTCAAGTTTTGCTCTATTTTTATATATCCATGTATGATTTTATGATAGCTTTTAATATTACCTTCTTACCTCATTTACACATTTGTAACATCTGATATGTACAATATCAATGTATAATAAAGACATTATTATTATATGACAGTAAATTCCCTGTTTGACGTCACGTAAATAGCATATCGGAAATATAAACCTTTAACTCATAGACGCAACATTCAAATCACGAAATATTTTACCATTCAAATACGTAGTTGACGTAGAATCGATTTTAATGAAAAAACATATGGCTCATATGCACTTTAAAGGAATGCCTTCGTATCTATTTTTAGTTTTTCTATCGACAATGCAATCATCGTGTCAAACTCTCGACGGTGGCCGCTGATGATCGATCCTCAAGGGCAGGCGAATAAGTGGATTAAAAACATGGAGAGACCGAACAAGCTACAGGTTATCAAGTTAACAGACAACAACTACGTTCGCACCCTAGAAAATAGTATACAGGTATGGCATACGGAGTTTTTCCTTATTAAATCGTCCTGCTTGGGCTTAAAGGAAATCCCGGCTGTTGGAAGAAATTGGCGTTAAATTGTTGGCATATGGTCTAAATTGGAAATTTGTCGGGGGAAAATGGAAAATATATTTTAGTTAAAAAAGGATGTTAATAATTATAAGCCGGCCGCCTCCATCTTGGATCTGATGACATTTCACGGTGGTTCCTATTGTCAGGAAACAATAGCTCTTTTATGGCGTAACAATAGGGACCGTGAGAAACGTTCCAGGCGCACCACCCCTCCCCCTCCAATTCATGTGCACCACTCCTCTCCAGGCCCCGGAGTGCACCACTCCTCTCCAGGCCCTGGACTCTTTGTCGGTAAACCCTAACTTATATGTATGATGGGCGTAACTTCGTAACTTGATAACTTCGGTAACTCCCGTAACTTCGGTAATTCCCGTAACTTCGGTAACTCCCGTATCTTTGGTAACTCCCGTAACTTCGGTAATTCCTGTAACTTCGTAACTTCGGTAACTCCCTTAACTTCGGTAACTCCCTTAACTTCGGTAACTTCGTAACTTTGTGACTTCGGTAACTTTGTAACCCCGGTAACTTTGTGACTTCTGTAACTTTGTAACTTCGGTCATTTTGTAACCCTCGTAACTTTGTAACTCACGTAACTTTGTGACTCACGTAACTTTGTGACTCCCGTAACTTTGTGACTTCGGTAACTTTGTAACTCCGGTAACTTTTTAATACCCGTAACTCTGTAACCGTTGGCAACTACTGTAACTTCGGTAACTTCTCTAACTTTGCAAGCTCCGCAACCCCCGTAACATTGTAACTTCTGTTACTTTGAAACCCCCGTAACTCGTAACTCGTAACTTCGGTAGAACTTTGTAACTTCGGTAGAACTTCGTAACTTCGGTAACTTTGTAACTTCGGTAGAACTTTGTAACTTCGGTAGAACTTCGTACCTTCGGTAACTTTGTAACCCCCGTAACTTTGTAACTTCGGTAGAACTTTGTAACTTCGGTAGAACTTTGTAACTTTTTAATACCCGTAACTCTGTAACCGTTGGCAACTACTGTAACTTCGGTAACTTCTCTAACTTTGCAAGCTCCGCAACCCCCGTAACATTGTAACTTCTGTTACTTTGAAACCCCCGTAACTCGTAACTTGTAACTTCGGTAGAACTTTGTAACTTCGGTAGAACTTCGTAACTTCGGTAACTTTGTAACTTCGGTAGAACTTTGTAACTTCGGTAGAACTTCGTACCTTCGGTAACTTTGTAACCCCCGTAACTTTGTAACTTCGGTAGAACTTTGTAACTTAGGTAGAACTTTGTAACTTCGGTAACTTTGTAACCCCGTAACTTTGTAACCCCCGTAACTTGGGAACCCCCGCAACTAGGTAAACACCGTAACTTTGTAACCCCCGCAACTTTGTAACTTCGGTAGAACTTTGTAACTTCGGTAACTTTGTAACCCCGTAACTTTGTAACCCCCGTAACTTTGTAACCCCCATAACTTCGTTATACCCGTAACTGTGTAACCCCCGTAACTGTGTAACCCCCGTAACCGTGTAACCTTTTTTTAGGGGAGCACAAATGGTGGCAAACTGGTAAGCACTTCGCCTTCTCAATTCAACTTGAAATTCATCGATACTTACGTGGTAATACTACGATTATCAGTTGAGTTTGCCGCAAAGTTACAGAAGTTACAATGTTACGGGAGTTACCTAAGTTACGGGAGTTACCTAAGTTACGGGGTTACAAAGTTACAGAAGTTATAAAGTTACGGGGGTTACAAGGTTACTTAAGGTGGTACAATGTTACGAATTAAGGTTACAAAGTTACCGAAGTTACGGGTTTACAAAGTTACCGAAGTTTCAAAGTTACAGTAGTTGCCGAAGTTACAAAGTTACCGAAGTTACCAATATACAAAGTTACCGGAGTTACCGAAGTTACGGGAGATACCGCCGAAGTTACGGTAGTTACCGAAGTTACGGGAGTTACCGAAGTTACGAAGTTGCGGGAGTTACCGAAGTTGCGGGAGTTACCGAAGTTGCGGAGTTACCGAAGTTACGGAGTTACCGAAGTTAAGGGAGTTACCGAAGTTAAGGGAGTTACCGAAGTTACGGGAGTTACCGAAGTTACGGGAGTTACCGAAGTTACCGAAGTTACGAAGTTGCGGGAGTTACCGAAGTTGCGGGAGTTACCGAAGTTACGCGTGGAGGTGGAAAATAGCATTTACAAACAGGTTTTGCTAATAACACTACCGATCTCGTACAAGTGTCTTTAAATAAATGACGTCAGATTTTTTTGCCGTCCAGTACAACCACGTGATTGTATTCAGCAAAAGGCGCATTACAGTCGGCATATTTGCATCAAGTAATACAATCTCTGACTAGTGTGCCTCCTTGTTGGTTGTTGTATTTTAGATTCGTATTGCTTCGTTGTTTTACGAAGTGCTACACCCCTAGATTTTACTTTTAACATTGCAATGTCCATGTTAACCATTACAGTTTGGAACTCCTGTCCTACTGGAGAACGTCGGTGAAGAACTCGATCCATTATTGGAACCACTTCTCCTCAAGCAGACTTTCAAACAGGTTAGTGCACCATGAATGGGTTGTTGACATCTGATATTGAATACAACAGTAACCTGGTATCGCGCATTGAGCACCCAGAGAAGGAGGGCTCGGCGGAAGAACGCTCGGCGGAAGAACGCTCGGCCGAAGAACGCTCGGCGGAAGAACGCTCGGCGGAAGAACGCTTGGCGGAAGAACGCTCGGCGGAAGAACGCTCGGCGGAAGAACGCTCGGCGGAAGAACGCTCGGCGGAAGAACGCTCGGCGGAAGAACGCTCGGCGGAAGAACGCTCGGCGGAAGAACGCTTGGCGGAAGAACGCTTGGCGGAAGAACGCTCGGCGGAAGAATGCTCGATGGAAGAACTTGATTGAAACAACTGTTTTTTTAATATGAAATACACGCAGTGGAACAGACAGCGTACCGCGTTATCTGATCTGTTGTGTTCTGTCCGTAGGGAGGGCTAGAGTATCTACGATTGGGTGACCATGTTGTGGAATTCAGCAGGGTAAGTTCAATAACACAGTGGTTATTACTTTACCCCGCATGCCATACTCGTAGGTTTTTACCGTCTGCTTCCAGGATATGTATGTGTCATTTACTGATATATTCATGATAGCATGCTGTTTTAATAATCATCAATTACAGTGCGATTACTGTAACCGGGGCCACTTAGACATCGAGAACTAAACACATTGCAAAACGAAAATAAAAGCATTCCAGCTAGCATATCCACGCGATGTTCTTCATTGAACCAAAGTTGCCTTTTACCGGATCGACGCTCGAGCAAGTTGAATGCTTTATTTTCGTTCTACAATGTGATTTGTTCTCGTTGCATTAGTGGCCCTGGTTACAGTAGTTACACAGTAAACTAAATGACACAGATGCTATTAAACCTTTCCCCCAGGATTTCCGTTTCTACATCACCACACGATTGCGTAATCCACACTACCTTCCCGAAGTGTCCATCAAGGTAAACGCTGACATCACAACAACAGTTAACGAGCAAATGTTGACAAGTTTTAGGTCATGATACTGAATACATGGGGACCGAAACCTGCTCTACTGAAACAACTTTTACATAACCTTCAGTAATACTTGTTTCACTCTGTAATGTTTTTGTGGACTCATTAGGGACTTTAAGAAACCACGACGGCAACGTCTAGGACGATGGCATAAAACAATAGCCTTAATTACAAAATACAATAGCTGCACGTGAAAATGCACGCAGTTGTCTAGATTTTGACCGTCGTCTGTAAAAACAACGTGAAAACCCCTCATTTTACGTTTCATAGAGAACGCGAACGTCAAAAAGTAAATCACTCCGTCTTTCGTTTCGCGTGAAGGGAACTCTGTGCTTATTATATTTTTCGAAGATTTGGATTTGAAAAGCAATTAAAGGCGAATAAAGGAAACAATAAACACCAAATTTCGGGAGAAAACACTTTTCTACGTCCCGTCGTCACTGCCGTCGCCGTCATGGTTTCTTAAAGTCCCTATTGATGCCTTGGGCCGGTTTCAGATGGCGAACTTCCCATGCGATCGATATGTTTGAATTAGGTGCGGCAGACGAATTAGGTGCGGCAGATGCTGTCGCATTATGGGACACTAGAGTGGCGTTGATTCAAACGCTGCCCTTTCCATGCGCCGAACTTAATGCATGAATTATGATAATGTAAAACCTTCCCCTAGTTCTCTATGATACGGGTCATCTCTCCGCCGGCCGCCGGAAAATTAAGTTCGCCGTCTGAATCAACCAGTCGCTACAAAGTCGAACCTAATATAAGTTGGCGCATGAAAAGTTCGCCGCCTGAATCAACCAGTCGCTACAAAGTCGAACCTAATATAAGTTGACGCATGAAAAGTTCGCCGCCTGAATCAACCAGTTGCTACAAAGTCGAACCTAATATAAGTTGGCGCATGAAAAGTTCGCCGCCTGAATCAACCAGTCGCTACAAAGTCGAACCTAATATAAGTTGACGCATGAAAAGTTCGCCGTCTGAATCAACCAGTTGCTACAAAGTCCAACCTAATATAAGTTGGCGCATGAAAAGTTCGCCGTCTGAATCAACCAGTCGCTACAAAGTCGAACCTAATATAAGTTGACGCATGAAAAGTTCGCCGCCTGAATCAACCAGTTGCTACAAAGTCGAACCTAATATAAGTTGGCGCATGAAAAGTTCGCCGTCTGAATCAACCAGTTGCTACAAAGTCGAACCTAATATAAGTTGACGCATGAAAAGTTCGCCGTCTGAATCAACCAGTTGCTACAAAGTCGAACCTAATATAAGTTGGCGCATGAAAAGTTCGCCGTCTGAATCAACCAGTCGCTACAAAGTCGAACCTAATATAAGTTGGAGCATGAAAAGTTCGCCGTCTGAATCAACCAGTCGCTACAAAGTCGAACCTAATATAAGTTGGCGCATGAAAAGTTCGCCGCCTGAATCAACCAGTCGCTACAAAGTCGAACCTAATATAAGTTGGCGCATGAAAAGTTCGCCGCCTGAATCAACCAGTCGCTACAAAGTCGAACCTAATATAAGTTGGCGCATGAAAAGTTCGCCGCCTGAATCAACCAGTCGCTACAAAGTCGAACCTAATATAAGTTGGCGCATGAAAAGTTCGCCGCCTGAATCAACCAGTCGCTACAAAGTCGAACCTAATATAAGTTGGCGCATGAAAAGTTCGCCGCCTGAATCAACCAGTCGCTACAAAGTCCAACCTAATATAAGTTGGCGCATGAAAAGTTCGCCGCCTGAATCAACCAGTCGCTACAAAGTCGAACCTAATATAAGTTGGCGCATGAAAAGTTCGCCGCCTGAATCAACCAGTCGCTACAAAGTCGAACCTAATATAAGTTGGCGCATGAAAAGTTCGCCGCCTGAATCAACCAGTCGCTACAAAGTCGAACCTAATATAAGTTGGCGCATGAAAAGTTCGCCGCCTGAATCAACCAGTCGCTACAAAGTCGAACCTAATATAAGTTGGCGCATGAAAAGTTCGCCGCCTGAATCAACCAGTCGCTACAAAGTCGAACCTAATATAAGTTGGCGCATGAAAAGTTCGCCGCCTGAATCAACCAGTCGCTACAAAGTCGAACCTAATATAAGTTGGCGCATGAAAAGTTCGCCGCCTGAATCAACCAGTCGCTACAAAGTCGAACCTAATATAAGTTGACGCATGAAAAGTTCGCCGCCTGAATCAACCAGTCGCTACAAAGTCGAACCTAATATAAGTTGACGCATGAAAAGTTCGCCGCCTGAATCAACCAGTCGCTACAAAGTCGAACCTAATATAAGTTGGCGCATGAAAAGTTCGCCGCCTGAATCAACCAGTCGCTACAAAGTCGAACCTAATATAAGTTGGCGCATGAAAAGTTCGCCGCCTGAATCAACCAGTCGCTACAAAGTCGAACCTAATATAAGTTGGCGCATGAAAAGTTCGCCGCCTGAATCAACCAGTCGCTACAAAGTCCAACCTAATATAAGTTGGCGCATGAAAAGTTCGCCGCCTGAATCAACCAGTCGCTACAAAGTCGACCCTAATATAAGTTGGCGCATGAAAAGTTCGCCGCCTGAATCAACCAGTCGCTACAAAGTCCAACCTAATATAAGTTGGCGCATGAAAAGTTCGCTGCCTGAATCAACCAGTCGCTACAAAGTCAAACCTAATATAAGTTGGCGCATGAAAAGTTCGCCGCCTGAATCAACCAGTCGCTACAAAGTCGAACCTAATATAAGTTGGCGCATGAAAAGTTCGCCGCCTGAATCAACCAGTCGCTACAAAGTCGAACCTAATATAAGTTGACGCATGAAAAGTTCGCCGCCTGAATCAACCAGTCGCTACAAAGTCGAACCTAATATAAGTTGGCGCATGAAAAGTTCGCCGCCTGAATCAACCAGTCGCTACAAAGTCGAACCTAATATAAGTTGGCACATGAAAAGTTCGCCGCCTGAATCAACCAGTCGTTACAAAGTCGAACCTAATATAAGTTGGCGCATGAAAAGTTCGCCGCCTGAATCAACCAGTCGCTACAAAGTCGAACCTAATATAAGTTGGCGCATGAAAAGTTCGCCGCCTGAATCAACCAGTCGCTACAAAGTCGAACCTAATATAAGTTGGCGCATGAAAAGTTCGCCGCCTGAATCAACCAGTCGCTACAAAGTCGAACCTAATATAAGTTGGCGCATGAAAAGTTCGCCGCCTGAATCAACCAGTCGCTACAAAGTCGAACCTAATATAAGTTGGCGCATGAAAAGTTCGCCGCCTGAATCAACCAGTCGCTACAAAGTCGAACCTAATATAAGTTGACGCATGAAAAGTTCGCCGCCTGAATCAACCAGTCGCTACAAAGTCGAACCTAATATAAGTTGACGCATGAAAAGTTCGCCGCCTGAATCAACCAGTCGCTACAAAGTCGAACCTAATATAAGTTGGCGCATGAAAAGTTCGCCGCCTGAATCAACCAGTCGCTACAAAGTCGAACCTAATATAAGTTGGCGCATGAAAAGTTCGCCGCCTGAATCAACCAGTCGCTACAAAGTCGAACCTAATATAAGTTGGCGCATGAAAAGTTCGCCGCCTGAATCAACCAGTCGCTACAAAGTCCAACCTAATATAAGTTGGCGCATGAAAAGTTCGCCGCCTGAATCAACCAGTCGCTACAAAGTCCAACCTAATATAAGTTGGCGCATGAAAAGTTCGCCGCCTGAATCAACCAGTCGCTACAAAGTCGAACCTAATATAAGTTGGCGCATGAAAAGTTCGCCGCCTGAATCAACCAGTCGCTACAAAGTCGAACCTAATATAAGTTGGCGCATGAAAAGTTCGCCGCCTGAAGCGGGCCTTAGTCCTTCTCATTCTCATTTCCAATTCATATTTTCAATGCTTACAGGTCACTCTGTTAAACTTCATGATAACTCCACTTGGTTTGGAGGATCAGTTACTTGGTATTGTGGCCGCCAAGGAGAAACCTGAACTGGAAGAAAAGAAGAATGAACTGATCCTGGAGAGCGCCAGGAACAAGAAACAGGTAACGTTGAACCCCAAACCTTCAACACTGGTATAATCAATTAAATGTCGATTAAGGTAGGCTGACCGCCGCGGAAAGCGAGTAGCAGTTGATATTTCGAGCGTTTAAGTCCTTCATCAGAGCGAGAGACGAAAGGCTAACGATCGAAACCGCAGCTGCTACTCGCTTTCCTCGACGGTTAGCATACCTAAATCGTCTTTTAGTTGATTATAGCAATGTTTATCTTTCCCGCCGATGCAGACCAACACTAGTTTTTACAGGAAGTTGTCTGCCGTTTAACTATATGGAAGGTTTACAGATATTTACTTACACAAGAAACACAGTCAAACACTCCTGACTTGTACCTTTGGGGTTGGAAGAGAATCACAAATTTACGACATTGAGAATTAACATAGGTAGAACTAAATAAGTGCGACAAGAAGTATTGATTTGATATATACCATGATATTTTAGTTGAAGGAGATCGAGGACAAAATTCTAGAGGTTCTCTCAACAAGTGAGGGCAACATCCTGGAGGATGAAACAGCTATCGAGGTAAAGAGTGGAGCATTTATTTAAGGAGGCTTGTAGCTTTTCCGTCCAAGTGTGGAAGAGATAAAGCACCCTACCATATCAAAACTACTAAAATGATGATATGATTTTTGTTTTTGAAATGATGATATCGTCTCCTCTCCTCTTCCCTCTCATCATTCCCTCTCCCCTCTTCCCCAATCTTCCCCATTCCCCCTGGGCTTGCTACGCAGGCTACGCAAACTAGACCCGCTAATTTTATTTAAAAAATAATTTGTCAAAATACGCGCGATAAAATTATTTTAAAAGGTATAAATGAAAGTTTTATACATTTTCTTTTATCTGAGAAGAAATCTGTAAGACAAAACTTGTGCATTGAAAAACAAAATCATGTTTGCGCTTGGAAACGGAATTTTCTTACAGAATGTTTTAAGAATCCATTTAAACACTTTTTGGAGGTGTGTGGGTTTGTCTACCAAAAATGAAGAAATTTTACCGCGCGCTTTTGAAACTGTTATCGAAGAAAGATAGGAAATTTCGCGCCACGAAATATTTAGCGTTTGCAGGTTCGTTACCATTCCCACGCGGTCCGGAAAACCCTTTCGTGCCTCGTATTGTTGTTCTCAGTGTGATTTATGCAGAACCACAAGTTGTTTATGTTTTGGTTGTATGGTCATTTTCCGTTTTTTTTTCTCTTCTTAGATTCTTTCATCAAGTAAGAAGTTATCTGAGGAAATCTCCGAGAAACAAGAAATTGCTTCCAAGACAGAGATGGAAATAGATGAGACAAGAGGAGGATATAAGCCGGTGAGGTGTCTTTCATGTCGAACTTAAAACCATCACGTTTCTTAATTATTGGTTTGAAAAATCGAGAGAAAAACAAGATTGATACATGTTGTAGAATGATGAACATGCTTCCTGTATTTGGTAACCTTGGTTAGGTCATTTTTGTTCCAGACAAGGAAGAACTAAAGTAAACGAAGTTTAGCTAATATACCTCAGTAAACTACTTTAGTGTAAGCAAAGCTGCGTCCGATGTTTTGTTAAAAGAACATCTAATTTTCAAACTGGCTATAAAGTATTTACTCAAATCACACAAAACGTAGTGCCGTATTTATCTGTTCTACTAATAGGTGTGAGTCGTTGTTCAAAGGTTAGATAAATTCCTATCCAGTGGATAAGTATTAACCAAACTAGCTTATTTTATCCACTGAATTGGGATTTAATACTGATCCGGTGGTAAGCGTTATACACCCCTATGACGTAATATATGTGTGCGACGGTATCGAGTCCGGTTTTGAACCTAATTCCGATTTCAGGATCCGGATCTTCTTAAAAATATGTCGAATTCCGGTTTTCGCCAACCAGATTGTTGGATTCACTAGGTGAAAGGTGATTCAGAATGATCATACAGGGAGAAAATTCGGGTTCGTTTTCACAATAACTTGGAAACCTGGGTTTGGGGCTAATTTCTCTGAAAATCGGGTCCGGTTCTGAACCTCATGGCACATACTTATCATACAAGTACCTCCCTGGGGTTACCCCACACCGCGGCAAAACGGTATGCTCCGCTGGCCGAGAGAACGAAGGCTCTGCTATCAAATACAAATTACCGAGGGCTTTAACTTTTTTAGTAAATCATTTTATAACTTAGCAAACTCACAGTGAATTACAAATTAAGAAAACTTCAACCTGTTAAAGTCTTAAGCTTATCTTTTAAGTAGTTTTCTTATTTTTCGCGAAACATTTCACGTAAATATGCATATACGTACTTAATGGAGAACTGGACCCTAAAAACAATCCGACGACTATACAAACTTGTATTCAAAAGAAATAAGTTTTGCTATTTCATTTCTTTGTTGTGCACGTCTAAATAGAGATAAAGCTAGTTTGTGTGGCGGCCCAATTCAGTGCTTTTTCCCCCGTATCGTACGTCATGCATACCAAGGAAAAACAACCACACCTTCAGCACAAAGAAAGCACAATAGTGCGCAATTATGAGTCGTTAGTCCATCTATTCGAAACCGAAAACAACATGACAAAACTAATTTATTCCCCGTATCGTAGATTACAGGAATTGAGCCGTCTGTATTTAGTGGCGGTTGCGAGGAAGATTTGCAGATTTTCTTTCCTTTGACGCAAAACACAGTAAAATATTTTTTTGGGTATGAGTCTTTTCATGTTTAGATCTACTCATTGAGCTAAAGTTGATTTTAGGCTTCAGTTCTCCTTTAAAAGTAGAAACAGGGGTGATTGTCTCTGTTTTCTTTTAGTTTCGGCGGGAAACTGGGCGGACACGCGCGCGCGCGCTGGGCTCATCTAAGGCGTATGCGCGTGACGTTTTGCTGCGGTGTGGGGTTACCCACCCTTTGAACAACCGGACCCAACTTCATTGCTGCGTCTGCGTATGTGGTTACGCTTATGTTTATGTCACTATAGACTATAGTGTGAACCAGACGTAACTATGCTGAGTATCATTTTGTGTTGCATTTCAGGTAGCAAAGCATTCATCGATCATGTTCTTCGTCATCTCGTCACTAGCGAACATCGAACCAATGTACCAATACTCGCTGAACTGGTTTATCAACCTCTACTTACAGGTAACACAAATTAGACATCATATTCGGTTCTTCAAGCATTGTAAATTTAAAATTGTGTGTTGAACCCTTCGGGATTATATTCTAAGTAATCAATAATAGTGTAATTTATGTACATGCTAGTAATAATGATTTGATGTGAATGTGGTAAAAAAACGAATACCAGCAGCGAATTCTCGCATGGTCTAAATGGTGAGGGTTAGTGTTAGTAGTGGATAAGCCTTTTTTAAATTATTCAATCCTCGATTGAAGAAGTGCTTTTTAAAATATATCCTTCATTTTCTTTAAAACAAAGTATATTTTTAGCCCTAACAGTTAAGCCTGGCTCACACTTGCGACATAAACAACAAGCAACATACGCCGACTCAGTAATGCCTGATTATTAGCGACGCCTGTGCTTATCTCACACCTGTGAGTAGAACAAGTACTGTTAATGATAAATACGGCACTGCGTCTGCGTATGTTGCTCGTACTTATGCGGCTTATATTACTAGTGAAAACGAGGGTTTTGGGTTTGGGCAAAGCCATATTGCCTAGATTATAATCCCTGCTGGGTTCATTCCACAATTTAAAATTTACAATGATGGCTACATGTACGTTATAAATAATCAAACCTCAGATTATGAGTATCGCAATAAGAAAAGAAGTGAATCAGTTTTCTAACCAAAGGGTCTTTTTCTTTCTTTATCCATTGCAGTCAATCAACAATAGCGAGCGGTCTACAGATTTAATCCGCAGGATTCGCATACTGAACGATAATTTCACTTACAGGTAGGTATAATGTTAAGATTCCTATTCTCCACAATTCTCTTTGAAATATGCGAGTGTGAGTTTGTTGAATATTTGTTACATGTTTTTCCGGTTTATTCGGCACTTGGACGTGTTTTGCCTAGCCCACACTAGTAACCAGTATCATCTTACTCTTTTACAATCTAGCCTTACATAGAATTTCCTCAACATCTTGAATTTGGTTCTGCCGTCATATTTACTGTCATTTGAAATGGCTGCTGTCTTAACTCGATAGAGTTACTGTTTGTTATTGTTCTTATGATCATGCATGTCAATTCCTTCCACAGCGTCTACGTTAATGTGTGCCGCTCTCTGTTTGAGAAAGATAAACTGCTCTTCTCAATTCTTCTTTGTGTAGGAATACAACAAGGAAGGTACTATATCTGTAGGATACAATCACGTGGCAGTACTGGATGGCAAAAATATGACGTCATTTATTTAAAGGCACTTGTACGAGATCGGTAGTGTTTGAAAAACCTGTTTGTAAATGCTGTTTTTCACCTCCAATCGATTGTCGATCTTTCTAAAACAGCGTTTTGAAGATTGTTTGCCATCCAGTAAAGCCTTTCCCATGGGATTTACGAACTCAATTCATTGGCTATCGAAGTGATATACCAGCACGTGACTGTTTCCTGCAAAAAGGTCATTTAAGATAGAAGAGAAATGCCTCATGAACGTCCTGGCATACTTTCGAAACTGTTTTGAGAAAGGATGGCAAAAGTTAAAGTGAATTACAATTTTCTTCTGGCAACTTTGAAAATCACCCGAATCTTTGCTATAAAAAATGGTCTCTTCAGATTATCTCCATCAATTTCTGGAAAGTATACTTTGCTAATCTGGAAAGTTATTTTTATCTTTAGCCATAATTACCTCTTGTTAACCTCGTTTGCTCGGTCCATACCGTAAGTTATGGACCCTTGCCCCCCTCCCCCTTTTTGGTGACCCGAGCGCGAACGAGGTTAATAAGATGTTTATTATATGGCTTCTTCATTTTCTTTGAGACCGGAAGTAGGCGGAAGGTCCGTACGGGAAGTTATAGACCGCAAATTGGCCAATCATAGCTCACGAAATTACTTAGCTACATAATAAGAAAGTTTATCAGTTTTGGGTAAGAGCCCCCTTTAAAATCTTGATGCAGATTATACATTTTCATTTAAAAAGGAACTTAAATAATATCTTACTGAATTTCTCTTCCCAGTGGAAAGATTGACGAGCAGGAGTGGCGGTTCTTGTTGACAGGGGGCGTGGCTCTAGAATGCAAATTCCCAAACCCCGCTCCCAATTGGCTCACAGATAAGTCCTGGGCCGAGCTTGTTCGTTGTTCAGACTTACCTGCATTCAACGGGCTCATGAAACACTTCACTGAAAATGTAAGATATCTGTCCACATAACGGTTGCGCGCAAGAATCATGCACAGATGCAGTGATACATCGATCATTAGCGGCACTTGTTCTTAATTCACACGTATGAGTATAATAAGTACCGCTAATGATAAATACGTTACTGTGTCTGTGTATGTTGCTTGTGCTTATTTATGTCGCTTGTGTGAACCAGGCCCCATCTGTCATAAATAGTTCTGCTTTTGTTTCACCATTAAAGGCCGGTTTATACGACAAGTATTTTCGGCACGGTACCCTTATTGTTGTCGTGTAAATGGAAATGTTCCGGGTACGCATGTTTGAAAATCTAGGGGTGCTGAGACCCTGTGAAAAGATAGTATTGGCCCGCCTGTTTAGAGTGCCGTGTCCAAGTTAGGAGTGCCGTGCCCAAGTTAGGTGTGCTGTGCCCAAGTTAGGAGTGCCGTGCCCAAGTTAGGAGTGCCGTGCCCAAGTTAGGAGCGCCGTGTCCAGTTAGGAGTGCCGTGCCCAAGTTAGGAGTGCCGGCCCAAGTTAGGTGTGCTGTGCCCAAGTTAGGAGTGCCGGGTCCAGTTAGGTGTGCCGTGCCCAAGTTAGGAGTGCTGTGCCCTAGTTTGGAGTGCCGTGCCCAAGTTAGGAGTGCCGTGCCTAAGTTAGGAGTACCGTGCCCAAGATGGGAGTGCTGTGCCCAAGTTAGGAGTGCCGTGCCCAAGTTAGAAGTGCCGTGCCCAAGTTAGGAGTGCCGGGTCCAGTTAGGTGTGCCGTGCCCAAGTTAGGAGTGCCGGGTCCAGTTAGGAGTGCCGTGCCCAAGTTAGGAGTGCCGGGTCCAGTTAGGTGTGCCGTGCCTAAGTTAGGAGTGCCGTGCCCAAGTTAGGAGTGCCGTGCCCAAGTTAGGAGTGCCGGGTCCAGTTAGGAGTGCCGTGCCCAAGATAGGAGTGCTGTGCCCAAGTTAGGAGTGCCGTGCCCAAGTTAGGAGTGCCGTACCTAAGTTAGGAGTACCGTGCCCAAGTTAGAAGTGCCGTGCCCAAAATGATTGTCGTGTAAACTGGGTTTAAGAGGCTGTTTATCGGTTAGAAGCTTCCATTATGTTCCTGGGCCGGAACAGAATCATATTCTAGCGATCCTCGCACACATGTGGAATGGTTTGAGGAAGGGAGGGGGAATTTAAAGGCCCGTTCAAACGCATCCAACATGTTGGTCCAACATCATTCAACATTGTTGGATGCAACATGTTGAATCCGTTTGAACATCCTGTTGGACGATGTTGGACAATGTTGGATGAAGATTAAAACTAGTCAAACGTTTCATCCAACATGGTCCAACATTTCTTTTGTTATCGTGATCGATGAAGCATGTCCCAACATGTTGGATCCGTTTGAACGGCTTTCCCAACAATGTTGGACTCGTGAACGCGCACTTCTTCGTCATTCGAACTGTATCCATGGATATTTGATCTTGTTTACCGGAATCCATTGCGATATTACTGTACTATCCAACATGTTGGATCTGTTTGAACGGGCCTTAATTGTTTGTAACGAATTAACAGTTATCAACGGAACACTAAGTCCATACATACGCAACACCACGCCTTTTATCATTTTGTTTCGACATCATTGTAATTTGTTAAAACTATCGTTCGTGGTATCATTCCTAATATGTATTTTTCCTTCAGGCGAAGCTTAATAAATAAATAACCTTTCTTGGAAATATTTTAGAAGCATTAACGAGTTTAAGTGTGAAACTATTTGCATATGTTTCCATGTATAATTGGAGTATTCTTCATTTGTGGTTAGCTGGCGGAATGGAAGTCATTTTACGACTTGCCCGATCCACACAGCGAACCTCTACCAGAACCTTGGGTAGACGACCTCAACAAACTGGAACACCTGATCATCTTGAGGTGTTTACGACCTGATAAGGTTCGTGTACGTTATGCAGTATGCTCGAGGATTCAGCGCTGCTTTCCCGTGCTTCTGGATGCGGTGCTTTTCCTAAAGTCACCCAGAAGAACGGGCAAAGCACCGCTGGAACCTCGAACATTTATGTAGTTGAACCAAGAGAGCATAAGTAAGAGAGGGAATCTTCGATACGCGTGCTTGTGCGATGATAATGAATAGAATCGCATAGCCAAAGCTGAATCGCACGGTGCATTTGCGAAATCAGACGCTGATTGGCTGAGACGGAGTGGTGATTCAGAGTGGAATCACCACTGTTGGCTACGCGCGCTATTTATAACTTAGCAAAATATCAACAAAAGTACTAAATCTTCAAGTAATTCATCGGACTATGCGATTCAAGGAAAATCACATGCCTGACTCGGTAATTCCACGTTAAATTGCTCGAGAAAACCGATATCGCCCGAGTCGCTTCGACGAGTGCAATTTAACGTGGAATTACCTCGTCAGGCATGTGATTTTCCTATAAAATCTATTTTTAGTAACCGGAAGGTGTTGAAGCAAAGTGGGCGCACGCGCAACAACTAAAACAATGGCGCGAAAATATTTTGCCGGGTTTTGACGGCCAATATTTTCGCGCCATTTTTTTAGTTGTCGCGCGCGGGCGCCCCCACTTTGCTTCAACTGCTTCCGGTTACTAAAAATAGATTTTATTTGACATTATCATTACACGCCACACACTACGAGATTCCCTCTCTTACTTATGCTCTCTTGGTTCAACCTATTAGCGACCACCCTTTTTGTCAAACGAAAAGGGGCAATGTCAAGCGAATTCAACCGTTCAAGTTTCTTTAAAACGAAACTACAAAAATAACACGCTGAGATAGAAGAGAAATACCATGTAAATGTCCTGATATGTTTTTTGAACTTTTTCGATAAAGGATGGCAAAGATTAAAGTGGATTACAAAAGCTTATTCTAGAAACTTGATTTCGGTAACAGTGAACCAATTTCAAGTTGCTCTAAATTTCTCTTAAAATCAGTATTTTTCATCCATTCGAATCTATGCCATCCTCCATCAAAATTGTCACATATTTTCTCCGGTATACCTGGAAAGCATACAGTACTAGTCTGAGTAGTTATTTTCGTCTTTCGCCATGAGAAGTTTATCATTTGTGTAAGAATGGCGTTAGACTGAAGCGACGAACATAACGAATATCGCTCACCCAATTTTTTTTAATAGCTTTACAGGCAGAGACAGACTCGAAGTCCAAACAAGCTAAGCCTGTTACTTACAACACATTAAGAATATGTATATTTAAAATATACATATTATATATATATATAGAACGACATTTGGAACAGATAGTCTTATATTTATTGTACCTTCTAGGTGACTGAAGCTGTACAAGATTTGATCGTGTATCATATGGAAGACAAATACATAGAGCCACCCACGCTAGACCTCGCTAAATGTTACGAGGATTCCGAGTGCTGTGTGCCTCTCATATTCGTGTTGTCTCCTGGTGCAGACCCAATGGCCAGTCTACTCAAGTTCGCAGAAGATATTGGTAAGCTTTCTCTAAACTAATCACCTTGAAATTCACTGTAGAAAAACTGACGATTAGTCTGCACCCTACTCTGTAGGTTGGTTGTGCTATATTTAGACCTACAGTGTTGGTCACACATAGTGGAATACTCATACTAGTTAGAAATAAAAAAAATGCCTTGGGCGTATTCGTTTTGTAGGCCAAACAACCGGCCCGTAAGTGTCGCTTCTTGAGAGGTCTGAGGCATGCTTTCCGGGAAATGTTTAGATTTAGACTTTCGCAAATGCCTTCTGCTGCACTTGTCATGTTTTGTGTATTTCGACAGCTCCTCAAGCCCAACATGCATTTGTAATAAGACAAGTACGCTGTAAAATGTGCAGTCCCGGGCCTGGTTAGATACGCCACTGTTTGTCCTATGTCAATCGCCATTTCCCCTTTCTAGCTATAGTGATATCTTGATTATATTAGGAACAGTTGCCGTTTTGAAAGCTAGTACCATTATTTTTTGGAGAAGGAGCTAGAATTAACCCAAAATGCCAAATGTCATTGAATCGTTCCACGACTGAAGTTTGTTACTTATTCTCGTTTTTCAGGCATTGGGAGGTCCCGTGTGCAAACCGTTTCTCTTGGCCAAGGTCAAGGTCCAGTGGCTGGCAAAATGATTGCAAATGTGAGGATGTTATCTTGTTAGACTATGGCCGGCATCAAACGTCCAGACGAAGTTCGGTAACCAAAGTGTGGTGCATCTTGTAGTGCATGCGTCTTCTAGTCCTATTATAGCATAACAACGTATATAACAAGGATTATATTTCCAGTTGCAAAAGTTCTTAGTGCTTTGTTAGTGTAGTGTCTAAAACGATTCACTGCCAGGCAAATTTAGTTGCCGAAGACGCATAATCCGTCTTGTCGTTTTTTATACGTTAAGAACAAGAAGATGCACAACAAGACACATCACACTTTGGCAGCCCAATTTCATCTTCTACTTTAATAATTCACAAAGGCTATCGCTATCGCTGGTGCAATTAAAATAGATGAAGAAATCTAATACTGTGTAGTGCAATAAATAATAATGTCAAAAGTCTAATAAAATCCATTTAGAGCACTTTTAAAGCACTTAAGAGAGGGCTGGTCTTTCACATTTACAGGTAAGTTGTTCATTTGGGCCCACAGTAACTCTGTAGTATGAAAGCAGCCATTCTCCCATTTCAATACTGGGCCAGTTTCCTAATGATACGATATATGTTTTGTCCCCAGGCTCTGGTGGACGGAGACTGGGTTGTCCTACAGAATTGTCACCTTGCCACCTCGTGGCTACCTGTCCTGGAGAAGATTTGCGAAGAGGTACTAGAACAAGTCCTCTACGTTCACTGATTTCATAACAATTAGTAAAATAAAGGATTATCCTATCGGTAGCTATGGTAGGAAAACCCTAAACCTGGGATTAGCCGTAAACACCCTAAACCCTGAGTTATAGTTAACAATTAGACCCGCAGCCCGAATGGGCTACGAGTCAATAGCCCTAGCCCATGAGGCGCAGCCGAATGGGCTTTTTAACTCGTAGCCCATGAGGGCGAGAGGTCTAATTGTTTTAGTATAAACTAACTAGTCGGACAGTAGAAAATCATAGAAAGAAACAATTTGAAGTTTAATTTTTTTTGTTATTTCGTGAAAATGCGTGCGGTTTTTCTCTACCATGGGCTATCACAAATAGACCTATAGTAGGGTAGCCAATCAGAATGCAGGATTTGTAATAGTCCACTGGTTGGTTTATACTAATTAGGGTTAGACTTAGACTTAGGTGTTATGGTTGGTAGGAATATAATGTCACCGTAGGAGTCCTTCCCAAGTAATAATTATGTTATGTATTTCGTAGTAGGTCCGATAACTGTTTTTGTTTAACTTAATTGTGTGGCGTAGTTTGTTGTTGTTTGTTCCCTTTATACTTTAAAAAGTATGGATCAGTAGTGCTAATCAATCGACTAGAAACCTCTCTTCACTATGTACCCTAAGGTCAGTAGTGACCGTTGAAATCCACAAATGTAATGTTCTTACTCAGTAATTAGTACCGAAATTCCCTTCAGGTGGTGTCTAATACGCTGTACTGTATTGTGCTGTATTGTTAATTGTCCTAACCTTGACTGATGTCGTTTACGCTGCCATCTTAGGTTATCATTCCTGAGAGAACGCACAAGAACTTCAGGTTATGGCTGACAAGTTACCCGACCGAAAGATTTCCTGTCTCAATTCTACAGAACGGTGAGATTTGTTTAGACCTGTTTGTCTGACACTCAAACAAGCCATATTAACATTAATTGTAACTATCGTTAACTTTACTTTATTGTTAGGCGTGAAGATGACCAACGAGCCGCCCAAGGGCCTCAGGGCGAACCTCTTGCGATCTTACCACAGCGACCCCATATCAGATCCGAGCTTTTTTAACGGGTGCAACAAACCCAAGGTAAATCAGTTGATAGATTCTCCTCTTTCTTACACACACACAAACACACATGCCAATTCAACTGTAAATACATGTAGATCTTTAGTCAATTCTACTCTGACACTCACAATGCAAGCTAAAGTCTAAAGCCGGCAAGCACGACTCGGATATGACTCAGTTGAAGATGACCCGAACATGAAACCGATCAGTACGATCCAAAGATCACCCAAACATGATCCGAACGTGACCCTAAAATGACCGCAAAACGATCCGAACATTGCCCGATCGTAATCCGAACGTACATGCTTGGATTTCAGGTGTGGAAGAAGCTTTTGTTTGGCTTGTGTTTCTTCCACGCGTCTGTACAAGAAAGACGTAAGTTTGGACCACTCGGTTGGAACATCCCGTACGAGTTCAACGAGTCTGACCTCAGGATCAGCGTTAAACAGCAACAGGTGAGTGTGGCCTGTGGAGAGTGTCTTTTGATGGAAAATGACAGGCATACGGGAAGCGAATGAGTAGAGGTGGACCATTAGATATCGGGGGGGGGGGGGGGGGGGGGAATTCTCCCCAAAATAGTCGTGAAAGGAAAAATGGTCCCATAAAATTATTGCAAGCACTTGTTTACCCCCCAAAAAATAATGCAAGATAACATTGATGGATCCAGCAAAATTACAGTGTGAAAAGAATCTAGCAGAGCTCGCATAGTCCCAAAAAAATCATGCAGAGCTAAAAGGGCCAAAAAATATACCAACAAGGCTCAACTCACACATGGCGCCGTGTCCGGGGTTCGAACCTGGGCCACAGAGGTGAGAGGCGAAGCGCTTAACCACTGCGCCTCCCCGGAAATGTGAGATAACAAGGGATGCAGACTAAAACTGGAACAGGGTTTGAACTGGCGAGAGTAGGTGTCATCAGACCACAAAGAGAGATCACTCACTCTTCATGCATATCGCCTCTGTTTCTCTGTAGATGTTTCTTAATGACTATGACAAGATCCCTCTTGACGCGTTAACCTACCTAACAGGACAGTGTAACTACGGAGGACGAGTAACAGACGAGCGAGACAGGTACCGGCCAGATAACCTTGTTGCTGTGATACGGATGTAAATAACTTCCAGTCAAAATCATTTCCGGTTAGGAAATGGTCTTGCATGATTAAATGTCGTACTTTTACCCAGCGCCCTTTGCGCGGAAAATGAAGTCGGTCATGAAATCGGAGTAGTGATGTTGAGACTGCGAAAGAGTAATTAATAAATATATTGCCAAGACACTGACATTTAACTCAAAAGAACAAATCATTTTTACCAACCTCGTCCCCAGGGTCTTCTCGGTCAGACTCAGAGAGAAGACCCTGGTAAACACTGAACTGTCACGTATTCTGATTGGCTCTTCGATTATGACGCAAGGGTTGTTCTAACAATGCTTTTTATTGGCCAAACGGACTGAGTCCAGAGAGATGAACTTGTATATAGTTTATATTGCTCAAATTTTATCAATAAAAGATTTTAAATAACCTTAAAACACGTTGTGTAGATAGAGCAATAGATGAAGTGCATTTCTGGGTAGTTTTCTGGTAATGTTCATCGGTGGGAAAGCCAGGAGAAGCCGTTAAACCTGAACATGTGCTATCGATCGCTTCGCTTCAACGCTAACGGAAAATGAACGGCTTTTTAGGATTCTCTTCTAGCTTAGGTACATCCTGGTAGCTTTGTGATACCTTTCCACTGGTTCTTTATCCAAGTAAACTCCATTTCGAGCCATTTTTTAGACCTGTTTTCACTGTATCGTTCGCCGCGTTGAAATACCGTTAATCGCTTCTCGCTCCAGCCTTTACCAGGGTCTTCTCTCTGAGTAGCCGCCATCTTGGATTTGACCGAGAAGACCCTGGGGACGAGGTTGCATTTTTACGCGTTATCAGGCTCGACAGAATAGTCCAGTTTCGTATTCGAAAATTACCGCTGAATGCGATGACTACAGATGCATTTATACAAGGTTAGCCTCGTTCTTAAGTTAAACATTCATAAATACCAGCGAGAAGGTACAAAACGCGAAGCTACGACAATGGTATTTATGAATGTTTAACTTAAGAACGAGGCTAACCCTGTATAAGTGCGTCTGTAGGCATAGCATTCAGCGGTACTTTTCGAATATTGTGGTCAAATGTCCATAATTTTAGTGCGCTGGATTGAACATCTTCTCTAGCATACTTTTGTGTGCAATAGCTTCCCGCTTTGTGTCTGCAATACTGAATATCGTATATTCCATGTAGCGCTTCGTTTATACGAAAACAGTTCTAAAAAGTAATTGGCTATGAAACAAGTAGGATTCTAGCAGCCCTCTGAACCTGGTTAGTTTGTTTAATCATTACTATTGTTACTGTGTAGGAGACTAATCCTGAGTCTGCTGTCGATCTTCTACTGTCGAGAAATTATTCATGACGACGATTACAAGTTCTCATCCAGTGGAGCCTACTTCGCTCCATCCGAGGTACGAAATACTTGGCACTATAAAGATTAGTGTTTTTTTTGTAGAAGTAGCTCTCTGAAACACATACATTTATTACTCATTTATTACTCATTACTTACTCGACTAATTAGCATATGTACTTGCATCCACCCGAGGATAAATAAAGTCTGTCTGTCTGTCTGTCTGTCTGTCTATAGGAAGCGGCGCAAACAATATACGCATACGCAGTACCGTAACTGCCTTTTTGTTTCATCGCGAGCGGGCGGTAATCTACGATTTCCTGCGATCTGATTGGTTCATGGAGCGGGCGGCTTTTTCCTATCTCTGAAACCAGTGCGCGCACTCAATTCATTGGAGTTTGTTCAATAATTCGTCTCTCAATTCGAAAGAGAATAGAGAAAAAAGTGAATACGTTATTTACCGGCTTAGAGTCAATCCGTATAGAGAAAAACTGTCGGTCAGTACATTTCAAGACCCAGCCGGTAAATAACTCATATTTATTAATTATGGCACTGCATCTGTTTATGCTGCCTGCAACTCCCCCCGCCCGCTACTAATTCCGCCAGTGGGAGGGGGACGTTACTTGCACTTATATTTGCGTCACTAGTGTGAACCAGCCTTTACTGTATTAATAGGGAGATATTGCTCAAGTTCTTTTCTCGCCTCTGTATATGGACCGAGCCAAAGGCGAACAGTCTTATAGTCCGTAGCCTTATTGTCATTCATACCACATCCGCTCTACAACGAAAGCGTGATAAACCGCGTATAAGGATCTGTAGATAGTACATTATCCTTCTTGCTGATCATTAGCATTAAGGTTTTAATAGTAACCAACTCGTTCACTTCATTCCCAGGGCACGTTTGATTCTTACGTGGAGTACGTACGCCGACTGCCGCTTACTCCCCACCCAGAGGTAAACAAACCACGTTGTTACATAACCATTGGTTTTCCATATACAACGAGCGCTCTCATTGGTTGATCCAAGGTCACGTGGAAGTAGTCAAAATCCAATGTATCCCGGCGGGTTACAATTCAAATGTATCCCGCCACGTGATCACATCGTGACAGAAGATGGTGTGATGTGTCGCGCGCTACTGGCCGGCTAACGGCGGGAAAAGAAATACTTGTTAACCAAAATAATCTTAGGCGAAAGGAATTTCATGTTCCGACGATCCAACGTCGAGGATCGAGGGGAAACAAAGCTCACTGATTCCCGAGAGGCCAGTCATTAAGTGTTTATTACCATTCTACATTATACTATGTCAGTATGTAAAGAATCAAGCGATCTTTCATTGGTCCCTTTACCAAAACATTCTGACAAATTGCAGGAAAATGCCTTCATACAACATAGATATTATATATTATTGTATTAATGTGTATTTCGTATTAACATCACAGAAGTACAGTGAGATGCTAGTCCTACTTTTATTCTTTTATTTGACTGGATAAAAAATGGTGAAGCCAATTCAAAGTATTCTGGTAGTTTGTCATACTAGATCTAGTCCCGTATACCCAGTATAAAGTAGTCACGTATTTTCGTTTACTTCTGGTATGTCTAGGTGTTCGGGCTACACGAGAATGCAGATATCACCAAGAATCAGCGAGAAACTAATCAGTTATTTGAAGGAATTCTGTTGACTCTACCTCGACAGGTAAATAGTACAGTCGGTACGAAATTATCCTTCTTTTGAAGTGATATACTATTAAGGTATTCGTTGTCGCAGTGTAGCTGACTTGTTTCACCTGCCGCTTATCGACTTTCTGTGCTACTGTAGACCGTAATTTTTGCAAAGGTGACCTGTTTGTCCAGTAGCTAATCTGTTTGTCCTGTAACTAACCTGTTTGTCCAGTTGCTAACCTGTGTTTTCTGTGCAGACGTCAAGTGGCGGTAAGTCTTCTCAAGAAGTCATCGAGGACCTAGCGGCAGATATTTTGTCTAAAATCCCACCAGAGTTCAACACGGAACAGGTTCAGGTAAAGAAAACATGCTCAATCATATTATTACCAAACATCAAGAATACAACATTCTACAAGGAATGAAATTGCGCTAGCTCTGTGCAAACTTTCTTTTCCCACATGGTTTTCACTAGCGACAGAAACAGGAGAGGAAGCAGAAATGTAAGCTGAAGAAAGTTGTATTCTTGTGTAAATGAACATGACGGAGGTGCCTCTTTCAGAAAAGGAAGCGTCGCTATATTCACATACTTCTACTTTTGATTCTGCTTTCGTTTACCTTAATTTCACTAAAACATAAGTGACGGAAGCTCGACGGAAGTAGAAGCATAAGAAGATGGAAACCTTCCGTTTCTTCTGCTTCTGCGTCCGTCAAGCTTCTGCTTGTGCTTACGTTCCTTCTGCCTCTGCTTCTGCTTCAGTCAAGATGCTGCATGTGCTTACGGTCCTTCTGCCTCGGCTTCCGTCAAGCTTCTGCTTGTGCTGACGTTCCTTGTGCTTCCGCTTCTGCTTCCGTCAAGCTTCTGATTGTGCTTACGTTTCTTGTGTTTCCGCTTCTGGTTCCGTCCAGCTTCTGATTGTGCTTACGTTTCTTGTGTTTCCGCTTCTGGTTCCGTCAAGCTTCTGCTTGTGCTTCCTTCACAAGTAAAAACCTGGTTTAACCGTCTCTGGCTGTCGGTGGCGAGGTAGCTCATATCTCTCACAGCTAGGGGCGACCTTTTGTTCAGTTATACTCCATATTAGGACTGCTTTATATCCTGTTTACGATATTACATGCCGTTGTGTTTCGTTTCAGAAAAAGTATCCCGTGAGATACGAAGAGTCGATGAACACGGTGTTGTTACAAGAACTTATCAGGTCAGCGCCTGTCGCTAACGTATGAATCACTCTGTTTGTGTAGAACACTCAGTCCAATCTTGTTATTGTTTTCAGGTTCAACCGGCTGACCGAAGTGGTTCACTCAAGTCTACAAGACATTCAAAAAGCTATTAAAGTAAGAATTCACCTTATGACTGTTGGCACACTTGGCGTCTAACAGATGGGAACTTGCACTTCCTGATATGAACACGTGCACTACCTGATTTGAACAGCGCACTACCTGATATGAACCGCGCACTACCTGATATGAACCGCGCACTACCTGATATGAACCCGTGCACTTCCTGATTTGAACAGCGCACTACCTGATTTGAACAGCGCACTACCTAATATGAACACGCGCACTAATATGAAACTCTTAAGCAGAGGTCGCACTTATAGTCCAGGCATTTTATGGTTTGACCTGAGACTAATTGCAAAAGAAGCTTTCTCATCACCAACCAGTTAGAATTAGCCTCTAAATGAACATACTAAAAGTCCCAATCAATCCAAATACGGGAACACCTTGAAATCGGACTCATTGCTGACTCGCTCTCTGCTGCAACATGAAAACGAGGCTCTAAACCGGAAGTTGCTTTTGCTGCGCTATTCTATTGCCTGAAGTCGAACCATTTTGCTCAAAACTAAGAAAATGCTCTTCATACACGTTTACAGAGCTTTCACCTAGCAAGAAAAAGATACAACAAAACACAAAAGCCGATGTTCTTATGCTTTCGCTAACCTCCTCCGCCGGCAACTTGAATAAAAACCGAGAATTTTAATAAACCAGAAATTGGGCTTCCTAGAAAAACTAGGGAAAGAGGAAAGGGAGGACAGGGAGCCCACTTTCTGGTTCATTCAAATTCTCGGTTTTTATTGGAGTTGCCTGCGGAGGAGGCTATGCCGTTTCGCTTGTGACACGAACCAACGTATTTTGGCAGGATTTGTGTCCACGGTATTTGCTTATATATTTTCTACACCAAGAAGCACTTTTTACAACAACCGCCAGTTTTCTCGCAATCTGATTGGCTAATTTTCATATGCAATATTTTAACAGACGCGCGGCCGGCTTTCCTCTTGAAGCGGGCTTTGCAGAGATTTGTGAATCCACGTTGTGTACATATCTGTTCTAAAAATCAAGAAAATGAGGATTTTAAAAGCATTTCATCACTGGGAAAAGTTAATCGGTAAGTCAAACTTCCTTGTCTGCATGGTGCCATTTGTAAGAATTTGGCTTTCTCTCGAGTCGGAACAAAGCGAATTTTTGATTGACTTTGTGACAAGGTCGACCCGGTTGGGGTATTTTTCAGAATGCTGAATTCGGTTAGCGGAAATACCATGAGCCGCGAACCATGTGCTCTTAGTTGTGACGGCTTCGCGATCGCCATTTTCGTGAAACTCGTTACCTGTGATTTTTTAGCCCTAAAACCTCGTCGTTTACCTGGGAACTTATATTCACTGACCGGTTAGGGTATGCTTTATGGTTCGGGTTAGAGTTTTAGTTACTTTATATGGTCAGAGGTTGGACTCATTCCTCCGGGCTGTATTTAGCCGCGAAGTGATGTACAACGTTTTTAGAAACTCTAGTAAGGCAGCTAAGAGCATTCTAACTAAGTGTAATCAGCCACAGTTCACACAGTATCACTGTAGATCTGTCATATCAAAGGTACTGAGTATGTAAAGGCATGAAAGAGAAATATATGACATTGTATTTGAAAATGTGGTTCGCTGGGGAGGATCTACCACTACACCATCGGAGAACCTACGCACCGCTGACCGAATTTTCTAATTTGCATTCTGCATTCTGCAAAGTTCGAGCGATCTTTTGGAACTAGAACTGAGAAATGATCTTGAATTAAATACATAATCTTCTAGTTCGTGATTAAAATCTCTTATTATTGATATTTACAAACGTTCTTAAGTAGAAACAAACAGTTTAGAGCAGCTTAGGTATTTTTTTATAGAGTTCGGGGAAGCATAAAGAAGACTTCTTTATGCTTAGTGTTTACGTTTTGGATTTTTCGACTCGAAGGTAGTTTGTACACACTCGTTTTTAAGCTAAAAGTGTTTTTTTGTTGTAAAAAACAAATCGCATACATTGTCCGTACTCTTATTGATCGTAGAAATAACGCCATAAAATGTTCAAAACTTTGCAGTGATGCGCGAGTTGTTCCACTTAAGTTTTGAGAATTTTATGACGTAATTTCTATGATCAGTAAGAGTACGGACAATGGGAAACTGTATGCGATTTGTTAAAATGATATTATCGCTCAATGATTTAGAGCAAAGCTCAATATAGCCTCAAGACGATCTATTTACGGGCTTCCTGTGCGTACAAAAGCAATCCATCTTACAGTTAATATCACATGTTCGTACTCGCTTGTGAGGGCTTTCCGTGCGATAATATCTATACACAGCAGTGGCGTAGCCAGGTTTTTAAAATTTGTTGGCCCAAACAACCGCTCCGTAAGGATCGCTTCTTGAGGGGTCCGGGAGCATGCTTTCCCGCGAAATGTTTAGATTTAGACTTTCGCAAATGCCTTCTGCTGCACTTCCAGGTCATGTTTTGTGTATTTTGACAGCTCCTCAAGCCCAACATTCATTTGTAATAAGACAAGTAGGCTGTACAATGTGTAGGCCCGGGCCTACGGGCCTATAGGCTAGATACGCCCTTGTACAGATTACCCATCAGACTCGACACTGTCATAGTCAACGAGCTGGTTCGCAGAATTTTTACATGCGGAGCCTTTGCATTGACCGCACGCAGAGGAGCACTCAAGGCTGTTCTTGCGGCAGGTACATCGCAGACTGTTACAATCCGATGAACAGTTGCACCTGATCAAACGAAGAAAGGAGTCTGGTGTATGAGGTAATTCGGTCGTTACTGGGAGTACTTGATTACCACTAACTTCCCATCTCCAGCCCTCTAACGACATGTCTGTGTCCCTCCCATTGCTTAACTTGAAGGTACACTCGTAGGCTGATACCGGGCCGCTGCTGAGGTTGGAGGCAGCTTCTGAGACTGTATCTGTGACTGAACTCTTGCTTGCAAGTTTCTGATAGTATCGTTGATATCTAAGAGTATCGAGCCTTTCTGCTGGCTTTCTATTGAACAGGGACACCAGTGCATTCTCATCAGCAGTAATAACATCACCCGCAGCGGAATGAGAACGAATGAAGTACGGGGTATTGAGGAATTTTTCAGGGCCGTCGCCTTACCTATTCCGTACAGGCGGGAGGTGGTGTCACATCCGGTTATGGCGTGAAGAAATGGGATGTTTCTGCAAACATCCTCACCCAGCTGTTCTTTCACTTTCTCCACGTTCCAGACGCGCCCCCATCGTGTTTTCCTTTAGGTCCAGCGTAAAGTAGAGGTTACAGCCATCTTCGCGGATATAATAGCACAAGAGCACTAGCAAATCGGTATCATCTCCGACACTGAGGACCGTGGTCTTTCCTCGAGCAGACTGCACGGCTGTTCTCACTATGAGAAGATCGGCGTCGCCCTCGGCGTGATGAGTCGTGCAGTCAGCCTTCTGGAGAGCCTGGCTCAGCATGTTGATAAAGCGATAACAGCCAGATGAGTCGTCGTTGCTCCATCAAGCCCCTTCCTCTGGTCAAACCCCCACTGATCTCTTTTTCCGAAGTCGACTTTGATGCCACAGAAGCAGCAGTCAGTTTTGAAGGAGAAAGATTGCTCTGCCTTGCGAGTCAAAGAGCAACTATTACTCGATGTTTCTGAGAGTTTCTGAGTGCATGCTCTCTACTTTTTTTTTAGCTCGTGCAATGTTGCTGGGGTGGCAATACGCTCGTCGGCAGTTCTGATGTACCTGCGGCTGCCCGGTAGGGGACAGTCTCAATAGTAACATTACGCTCGGCGCTTGCCCGATTTATACCTTCACCGCTCCCTTTTTCGCGAAGAGCCACGACCTCACCATCGAGAGAATTTTTGCAAATTACGGAATTTACTGTTTCATCCATTGTTGAAAACCTTAAGTCTGTAAAATGTATGGAAATTGTCGGTTTAAACAATGATTCAGCAGAAATGCAAAACGACTAATTTTGTACTATTTTAGTCCACTGGCAGATGCGGGCAAAAACGAACATTCGCAGTCTTTCAATTTTAGTGTAGTGTCGAAAAGTTTCTATATTTAATTAATGCATAATCGTGGTTCTTTCCCAGATGTTTCAAGTCTTGAAGTCCTCTATCTTAGCTTGGCAGTGTAATCAAAGCGGGTCAACTAGCAAGGGCACCCAACGAAGTTTTCGGTTAAAAAGCTGTTCGGGAGAGTAAGTTAGCCTAAAACTTTCGGATTTGAAAACATTCCCCTAAAATATTCGTACGTCCCAATTCGTCTGATCAATAGAGTCAGAACAGGAAAAAGAATCCCTAACAAATTCGTACCTCCACAAAACTTTGCAACATGAAGTTACTTGGGCTAGAAAATTCTTGTTATGTTCTAGACTACTAACAAATTCGTAGGGCGGGAATATTTTGCCATAGTATTTTCGGTTGACGTGATTTCCACCTAGAAAATCCGAACAGCTAATAGCTTTCTAGAATACGTCAAAAGACATAGTAGGCGCCTTAAAATGGCTAGATAAGCTGCAGACAACTGGTTTCAAACGAATTTCAAAAAGTACTCGTTGGGTGCCCTTGAACTAGTTCAATATAATTCCTAACTATACAGCTAAATAAAAATATGTATGAATCTACTGTGAGCATTTACTGTATATAATTTGCAGGTACTTTGATTTTTTTACAGACATTTGTATGACCAACGGGCAACGTTGCACGTTCGCCGTACAAACATCTGTAAAAATTCGCGACTTTGACGACCTGTGACTTTGCTCCGAAACATCGTATGGTAACCCTTAAATTTGGAGATAAGACTAGTTTTGAGGTGTTAGGGTTAGGGTTTAGGGTAACAAAACTATAGCAAGTGTTCTGGAGAAATAAACCTCCAGAAAAGCTTAGCCGGCTTTTCCAACTTAATCAGAGCCACTAATTGTTTCTAATCTTATATTGAATTATCTCGCAAAAATGCGAAACATCCATGAAAATAATGCTTTTGACAATACACGTAATTTAATTTAAGGGATGGTTAAAGTTTTGTATCATGTTTGATAGTTCTGACCCTTTATATGCGTTTTTGGATTATATTCTTCATTCAGCCTCGTTTCCATGTTGCGCTATTTTGGGGTTTTAATAAAAGCCGTTTTTAAGTAACTTTCCCTACTGGGACTTTCTGGGACTTTTGATATGTTGTAGAGGACATTATTCTGAGTCAAAAACCGTTGAAATACCTTCTTTTGCAATTAGTCACAGGTTGACCGATTTTTTGCCATAAAATGCCTGGACTATTACGCAAGAAACAATCTTTGATACGCAGTTTGCTGATAAGGGTACGATTCTCGTTCACAGTTCAGTGGGTTTTGAGGTAGAACAGAACAACAAAACAGTTACTGCGTAGAAAAAAAGACGTCATACGAGCCGGAATACAGCACGGAACCAGTATGAATTTATGTTCGCATTTTTAAGGTTCATTTTCCTACACGTACTGTACGCAACTGCGCGAAAGCTAGCGTGACTTCTTCCTTGAGGTAACTTCACTGATTGAGGCTTTGTACCTTTTAAACGATTCTGAAGCACTGTTAGATATAATAGTCTCATGATAGCTACGTGTTCGTATTGATTCGTGATGTTTCTTGATTTCGTTTCCTCTTTAGGGTCTCGTTGTAATGTCGTCGGAGTTGGAGGATGTGTTCGGCAGCATGTTGGTGGGCAAGGTAATTACTATCATACCAAACAATATCATTGAAATAATCTTAGCCTATCATCATTTATGGTAAAGATTCCAACTGATTTCAATTTAGCAATTGTCAGAAACCTTTGTATGAAAAGTAGGAAACACGGGTAGCTTAAAGAGCCACTCAATTCTATTACCATCATAAAATGGATTATCATAATAACCAAGACTGTTTGATTGGCTCATTGGGGTTTTACTTGTTCGTGATTGGCTCATTGGGGTTTTACTTGCTCCAGACCTGTGATTGGTTCTGTGATTACTTTGGTTTTGGTTTTACGACACACAATCGAAAACAGCTCTATAAGCTCCATTAACACAACTACCGTGCCCTTTAAAGTCCATATTAGCCCTAGCCAGTTATCTTTGATATCGATTGTATATGAAGTGGACAGTCCAATGGTAGAATATTTCTTGATTTGGGTGTTGCGTCAACGAGATATAAAGGTTTATATTTGCAATATGCTAATGATGTGATGTCATCACCGACATCTGCTGAATTTGTTTGTGCTTGTGAATTAAACTATTTTCTGATTTAGATTTTTTTTGTGTAAAATCACTTTGATAAGCTTCAAATATAACTTAGAATTTAAAAATAGGTAATTTGTCTCTACCAGCATGCTTTTGTATAATAAGTTTCGTATTGTTGGGTAAGCCAATGCTGTGGTTGGTTTTGAGCGGTACTGTCTGGAATGTGATTAGGTATGAACTCATACGAAGGATTACAAAATTGAAAGACCGCGTTATTTCTATGTTGAAATCTAAACTCATCCATTACTGTATTTTGTACTCAAATTTCAGAGAAAATGTTTACACCAAAAGAATGCTGCCAGATATTTGGTTTTGCTTTGAAATTGCTTCACAAATCCTTTGATTTGATTGGCTAATTTGTGAGGTTCCTGCATTTTGATTGGTTCAGCAAAATATGCGATTACAAACACAAAAGAAAGCCATTTGGGTCGCACTATTTCTGTACTGTGTTGGCACTTGAATTATTAGTATTATATTGATTTTTGAAGCACTGTTAGTGTTAACGTTTGTTTTAAATCTTTTGAATATATATATTTAAAGTGCATATAAGTGAATGAAGGTCAAGCTGGAAAACAAAATGGAAAAAAATCATGTCTGCCATTTTCGTTTGTTAGGGAATAAAATTGATGCCATTTAAGTCACAAACTTTTGCTGTTTTTATCTCGGCTCCACTTATTGCAAAATATTCCCTAAGATTGCAAGGATCAAATGTCTGAGGCATGAAAAACAACTGGGGAAAAACCCGCATTCAATGTTATAACTCAATTCATTGTCAACTAGCATAATGTTCCTTAAATGACGTTATTTTAAGGATTTGTAATGCAAGTAAAGCAATATGACGACCATAAATCGCCCCAAAATGGTTGAACAAGATGTAAAACACCTTACTGCACCCAAATAGATGATTTATGGCGCGAGCTTGCCGGTTATTTCGGTCAAGTTCTTTTTCCGGATTGGGTTACCTGTGGTGCGCGGTCAAAATGGGCGAAGAAGTCGTACAACATAACTCATTTTAGGGGTGACCCTGTGACATTTCGTGTTATAATTCCAGGTACCCGGTATGTGGGCTGCCAAGTCGTATCCATCCCTCAAGCCTCTTGGTAGCTACGTGACAGATCTTGTAACAAGGCTGAACTTCTTCAAGGTAATGTGACAGGACTACTACTAAACGATGTAGCAATTAGGCATGCTGACATATACTGAATATCTCTACTGTTCCCAACCTTCTGAAGTTGAGTAACTCACCCAAATACTTAAATAACAAGAGTTTTTTTGAGAGAAACAGGCATGCAGAGAGGATAAGGTCGGTGAGACAAATACGTTAAATGTATGTCATCAAAGGATAAACTTTAATATATAATTTTCGATGAAATACCAGTGTATATTTCTTTCTAAAACTTTTTAAAATTTGACTTGCTTTCAAAAATTTCTAGCATTTTTGGTAAGAGATTGAAACTGGTTTTTCATCGATAATTATATATTAATGCGCTCACTCGTAAGATATTTCATCAACACTCGAAGATAAAATTCGTATTTCCGCGCGGCCATGTAATATCCTCTATTAATCATTACGAAAGATAAAAATAACTACTCAGTTTAGCAGAGTATGCCTTACAGATACACTCGAGAAAATGTGAGACAATTTTGATGAAGGATGGTAAAGATTCGAGTGGATGAAAAATACTGCTTTTAAGAGAAATTTAGAGCAACTTGAAATCGATTCACTGTTTCTAGAATAAGCTTTTGTAATCCACTTTAACCTTGCTATGAACTATCGAAAAAGTTTGAAAATCATATCAGAACATTCATATGGTATTTCTCTTCTATCTTAAGGTGTTATTTTGTAGTTTTGTTTTAAAGAAACTTGAATGGTCAATTTGATGGTCAGTGCACCTTTTGAGTGGTACAAACTAGCTGTCTATTGCACAGAGACCACGTGGTTTATAAGAAGAAGTAGTTGGAGGTTTATCAACAAACGTAAACAAAAGGTGTTGGTTTGATTCCAGATTATTACTGACAGAGTTTCAAGTGCACTTTGTAATGTTTCGTTTTTACAGAATTGGATCGACAATGGTCCTCCTAATGTGTTCTGGATTTCTGGATTCTACTTTACACAGTCTTTCCTTACAGGTAGGTTTGGCGTATTCTTCTATACGAACGTGCTACTGTGTTTTTGTGCTTCTGTATTGGTGGATTTGCGGAAACACGGATGGTCCATTCCTTAATAGGCCATATTCGTGATGACGTCATCATGCTTTTGTCGTCACCACCAAGCCGCACTTTCATGTTGAGAGGGAATGTTGTGCCAATGATAGACGTGAAATCATTATGTATAAGGCCTAGTGATATATTTTGCTTAATAATTTCTAGCAATGTTGATTTCAGGTGCTACGCAAAACTTTGCGCGTAAGTACAAGATACCCATCGACCACTTGGGGTATGACTTTGACGTCATGGACGATGATCAGGACTCGGACAGGAAACCGGTGAGTCTTGCACAGCAGTCGAGCGAGTTTGACCATGCTCTAGGAAAGCACGTTCATACATGGCGTCCTAGTTTACAACTTTGCCGATTTATTTAATGGCATTACATATTGCGTAACAACATTGTACGATTTGATTGACAGGAGGATGGCGTGTACGTCAAGGGTCTGTTCATGGAGGGTGCGAGATGGGACAGGAGTACAAAGGTCACTCTTCCTACTTGATAAAGTTGCAGTTTCAATTCTTATCATCTTTTTGTTAAAGAAAGTAACAGACTATTCATGTTGTGCTTCCTCACTTAGGCCCAGTTCATACGTGAGCCGAATAGGCCCTTTGCAGCTAACCACGTGCTGATATAATACTACATTAACGAATGAATTGAGCTCGTGATCTCCATGTGAAAGGCGTTCCCATGGATGCTGGAGAGCAAGCTATCTTTAAAAGCGCAGTTTTAGAAAGATCGACAATCGATTTGGAGGTGGAAAAATAACATTTACAAACAGGTTTTGCTAATAACAACACCGATCTCGTACAAGGGATTTGAATAGAGGCAGTCAGATTTGTTTTGCTCTCCAGCACAACCACGTGATTTGTTAGCTGCAAAGGTCCTATTAAGTGCTCGCTCATGATAAGTTCAACGTTTAAACTGGATCTTACGTTAATTGCTGACCAGCTGCTGTTTCCTCTTTTCCTCTGTTTCTTGCCATTTTTAGTGTTGTGTTGTTTGTGTCTGTGAATGTGCCTCCTGTCTAACGTAATGACGTATTTACTTAATCATCATTACAGGCAATCGGCGAATCTCTACCAAAGATACTCTACGACTCTGTCCCTCCGGTATCCTTTTATTGTTTCTGTTATGATTGGTTCTATTGGTGTTAACGTGCAGTAATAAAATATATGATGCTTATATTACACCAGTAGTTCATGCGATACTGTTATTGTCACCTTGACTTGCTAACTCAGATTTGGATTAAACCTGCAGAGATCACCAACTTGAATGAAGAGGCTACGTATGAATGTCCAGGTGAGTGAAGCTCTCCTGTATGAAGGTTTCTTTGTACTTGCAGTGCATTGTGCCAAACATCCCTATCGTAGGTTTGTTTACGTCGCATGAAAACGAAAACTGTCACGGTCGAGTATTTATGCTATCCCTTAGCCTAGTTCATGCTTTTGTTAGTCACAATACAGCATACAAACGTTACAGGAATAATATAAGCTAGCCTAATGCTGCATGTGATAATCGCACGTGACCCAGTCACGCTACCAGGAGCGTCCATCCCGCATACTGGACTACTAACAAGGCCTATGTCACAGCGTTTTCACAAGTTAGGTTATTTTTAGAATGTTTTCCCGCAATTCTTGGGTTGCAATCATTCCCAAGGGAATAAATCACAAAAGTTTAGCAGCAATGGTTAGGAAACCCGGCAAACTTCAAAGGGGCTAACAAAGGCGCTGCGATTCATGTTAGAAGGGGGTAAGACAAACGATTGTGCACGGTCGTAGTTCATTAGCGTCCCCTGAACGACTCCACCCACACGTTTCTATTGGCTGAGTAATTAACATGTTTGAATTTCTATTGTGTTTTGTGCACGGTCACGGTCGAAAAAAGCCAACAAAGACAACAAAGAAGGTCGCTGGGTTTCATAAGCATTCCCACTCTTTTAACTATGGTATAATAAAAGTAGCTAAGGGAAGGTACATTTAATATGGAAAGGGGGGTATGAAGATGTTGAGGGGGGTCTGAAAATAGTTTAGGGTGTGTAGATGGGGGGGCTCGAAAAAAATACTGAAGTTACAAGGGGGGCGCTGAAATTTTTTTATCACTTGATAGGACCATTTTTGAGTCATAAATGATAACAATTTATTCATTGATAATCTTCATTGGAACTGATATTGTCACTGGAGTCACAAGAGTCTGATCCATCAATGGCCTTTGGTGGCTTTTGCTGTTTTTCACCAGAGGGGGGAGTTATTTGTTTCAACACATTGAGGGAGCAGCAAAAAAGTTGACAAGTGAACAAGCGGGGCTCCGAAAATTTCAAAGTTTCTTCATCTCATCCCCCCTCCCTCCCCCTTTCCATATTAAATGTAACCTTCCCTAACGAAGCATCTTCAACTGTGTGACAGCTGTATAGGAGGCCTGGATGCTCCTGGTTACGGGCTCCTGACGCTACACGACTAAGGCTTGAATCATAGTATTAGTAGGGCAACGAAATGAACACGTTATGCCAACTTATAACATTTGCATAATTCTAGGTTCGTACTTCCGGTTACAATAGCTGATATTACAGTGGCGTGTACGAATAGCAGTTTCACCGAACGCCTCACTTCGATGTAATGAAGCGCTATTCAAACTGTGTATCTAAATTAGTCGTGCTTGTTTAAGAGGGTGTTGGTCTCGTGCAATAATGATGGTTTCAATGGCGCTTCTTTACATCGAAGTGTCAATACCGCTGAAACTGTTATTCGTAGACGGTCTGCCATAGATCTAGATCCTCAGTTAACTCTCATTAAACAAAGTAAATATGAACAATATCCCCGACGTTATTCTCTGAGTACGCTTCTCCGCCGGTTTGAAATTTGTGGAGAATCAAACTGATAGATGAAACGGGTACAGAAACGGCGCTGATTGGCTAATTCAGACCGGAAGCGCCGGGGCAGAATCAGATGGTATGAGGACGAGTCAAGTCACAGTATTCTATAATAATTTCAGTGTACAAGACAAGTGCTCGTCGAGGCATTCTGTCCACCACGGGCCACTCCACTAACTATGTACTGAGCATCAAACTACCAACAGACCGGCCGGAGAACCACTGGGTTATTAGGGGCGTGGCCATGCTATGCCAACTGGATGATTAGTTTACGAGTGACGTCGTCAGTATTCCCATTCCGTCATTATTCTGCTCATTAACATTAACCTTCACATAAAGTTGTCGGACTCCATAGATTTCTTTCGTCTAGTTTACGAGTGACATAATTTTCCTATAACGTCATGTTAGCTGACTTCGTATACTGTGTCGGATTGTTAAGAGTAAATCAACCTCCTTGAATTAAGGGTTATCGTCTCGCTGTTAGACAGCGGGATACAGCTTACGTTAAAGTAGTCTTGTACCTCAAAGAGAAATATTTTATTCCGCATTCTCTAAATAGAAAGACATTTTGTAAAGATAGAATTATTAGAGTTGTGCCATTAACCATGTCAAACACACTGAACATGGAAAAGGTGGACACCGCGGCAAAACGTCACGCGCATGCGCTGTTGATGAGTCGCACGCGTCTGATCTCCCCATTTTCCTGCCGAAACTAAACGAAAACAGAAACAATCACCCCTGTTTCTAATTTTGAGCACGTATGCGTATTTAAGTGAAATATTTCGCGAAAAATAAGTAAACTACTTAAGAGATAAGCCTAAGACTTTAACAGGTTGAAGTTTTCTTAATTTGTAATTCACTGTGAGTTTAAGTTGTAAAATCATTTACTAACGAAGTTTAAGACCTCGGAAACTTGTATTTGAACTCCAGAGCCTTCGTTCTTTCGGCCAGCGGAGCATAACGTTTGCCGCGGTGTGGGCCTAGGTCTGAGGTAAAACTAGACTCTTTCACAGTTCCCGCTCGGCCGCTGTACTTTCATCCGCCATGAAAGCGATGCCGCTATTGGTTGTTTTTCCTGCTGCCAGCTCACGAAGAGAGCTAGCTAGAGAGAAAGTTAAGCAGCCGAAAACAAAATATTTAGCTATCGATTTCTAAAATAAACCAAACGAAGAACGATACAGTGACTGTGACTTCCCAAGTTAATGTGTAGGCTTTTCGCCGCCATATTGAAAAGTTCTGTGTTTGTCTCGCATTGCATGTTGGGTCCAGAATTGTATGGTCCCAGCATGCATTGCCGGATTGCACTTTAACAGTCCTTTTGTGCACCCCTGATCGAAAGAACGAAATCTCTGGTTTCAAATACAAGTTTCCGAGGGCTTAAACTTTTTAGGAAATAATTATATAACTTAGTTAATCATATACACAACAAAATTTATCGATTCTGGTTGGCTGAGAGCAGTGCAAAAAATCCCAAATTGCACTGTTTGGTTGAAATTGCACTGTATTCAAACTATAGGAGTATATGATTAACAAGTATATGATTAACAAGTATATGATTAACAAGTAATCATACGGTTTTCTCGTGCAACTTTGATACTCTTAGAAAAACCCACTCGTGCAAATTAATCCCAAATTGCACTCAAAACCGTATGATTACCTATACAAACTCAACGTGAATTAAAAGTTAAGAAAACTCGAACCTGTTAAAGTTTTAATCTTAGCTTTCAACAGCAGTTTTTCGCGAAACATTTCACATACGTGCCTCAGTAAAATTAGAAACGGGGGTGATTGCCTCCGATTTATTTTAGTTTCGGCGGGAAACTGGGCGGCCGCGCGTGCTCATCAAAAGCGCATGCGCGTGACGTTTTGGGTAAGGAAAGTACAGTGGCCGAGCGGGAAATGGGAAAGAGTAAAGTAGAACTGGATATTTCTAATTCAGTACATATACAAATAGATCGAAAGCTGAATCACATTTTTTTATAGTTGTCGTACTCAATACAACTCCAAGAGTTGATGTCAGATGTCGTATAATTCACTGAACTTAATTTAGGGGGGGGGGGGGGTCACATTTTTTGGGGCGCCAGTTTGGGGAGGGTCTATTTTTTTTGAGCGCAGATAAGGGGGAGGGTCACGATTTTGTATGCTCCAAACGGTTGAAAAGATATACAGCTATTTCAATTAATGTTGTCTGGGAGATAGGGAATAGAACATTAGAGAATAGTGCATTAGGGTATTATAAGTAAAAAAACTTATAATGAATTATTGTTACGAGTTATACGACCTGGAAGACTTAGCTTACGGTTTATTTATCCATTTTTAGTCTGTGAACAGCCTTTCGACATTTTTAAAATGCAATATTCCCTAATGTCATATTCCCTAATTCCTTAATGACCTATTCCCTATCTCCCAGACAACATTAATTGAAATAACTGTATATCATTTTTGTACTCTAATACATCTCCAACACTGTTGTACTAGTGCAGCAGCAGCCGTTAATGTGACTAATAGTAGGTTAGGTTAGCATTGGAATAATCAACTAAAGTCGATTGAGGTATGCTAACCGCCGTGGGAGCGAGTAGCAGCTGACGTTTCGAGCGCTAGCCCTTCGTCAGAGCAAATTAGGGAGTTTAAGCAACGAGGACGGCACAAAACAATAGACTTAATTACCAAGAACAATAACTGCACGTGAAAATGCGCGCAGTGACACATTTTTGTCGTCTTCATTAAAATCACAACGTGAACGTAAGAAATTAAAACGTTTGTATGTTCGTTCGGCGTGAACGAAACGTTTTCTGCATCCAATTTTTCAAAAATCTGGATGTGGAAAGCAACGCAAGACGAATGAAAGAAATAATAAACAAGCGATTTGACGAGAAAGCACTTTTTCACGTTCCGTCGTCGTCGTTGCAGTCCTCGATGCTTAAACTCCCTATTTTGGGTGGGGAGACGGTTTATAAAGTGTTGAGTGCATGATTACCGCTGAGGAAACATGTACTCGGATCAATTGGGGTCAAAGAAAATTGCGTTAGGTTAGATTAAGTATATAGAGGGAGGTCGCAAAATTCTGGGCACACGTTTAGGGGAGGTCAATATATCTTAAGCCCTGTTTCGGGGAAGGCCACAATTTTCTATCCTCCCCCCCCCCCCCCCCCCCCCCCCCCCCCCAAAAAAAAAATACTGACCGCTCCCTCAGCAAGGATTAGTTATTGATAAATGGTTAATTTAATTACCATATTAGAAGCTTTCCATGTCACACATGTTTGTGATTTTCTTATTGAATAGATATTTGTATAGTTTGGAATTTAAAATGACAAATTGATATTAATAAGAAATATTCCAGTTTCGCATTCAAGAATTACCGCTGGATACGATGACTACAGACGCACTTACTCAACGTTAGTCTCGTTCTGATGTTAAATATTCATAAATACCAGCGAGAAGATGAGTTATTCACAACTCTATGTATTTTTGTAGTTTGAACTTCTGTACCTTCTCGCTCGTATTTGTGAATATTTCTATTTCTTACATGATTTTTTTAAATAAACAGGATTGTAAAATACTGTAAATATATACATATATATATATATATTGAATGCAAGATCTTATCAATAAAGTTCCTCGGAAATAAGGCTTCATCTCTTCTTAATTTCTTAATTTAAAAATATTCACTTATGGTTTGTTTAATGTGAAGATCACGTGATTGGTATTGCCTGTTGTCCATTTCAGACCACCTGACATTTCCCTTGGGTAATGTTTTTTTCTTTTGTATCCCAAGAGAAAATGTACCAGTTTCTATAATTGGAAAACAAAGCACTCAATCCTCTGGAGAACTATCACGTGGTCTGAAATGGGGCAACAAACAGGCAAGCTGACTAGGTCTATTGACGATTAATAGTGTGAGCACTATTAATCGTTAATTGAACTTGCACATCAATGATTACCGGTTAATAATATAGATGCAAAAATGAATAGAAGAACTGAATGAACTAGTTTTTGCATCGAATTAACTGTACTGTACTGCTGTTAGTGATTAACATGTTTATGCTCAGACAAACAGAATTGAGTATTTTTGTATACCTATATTATTAAAAATGCTATTGCCCATCGTCATGTTTCGCTTAATAGGGGATACGTATTTAAAATCTGTATCCAGTTTGCCTAACCGTTTCAGATTTTGCCCTCGGTAGTTTCGATAGCAGTCAACTAACAGTTGAATTTCATTTTCAATTTAGGCAGAAATATTTCAGTCGAGTATTTGTACTTAAAATCAATATACGGACTTATAATATCTGTAATATTCTCAACAAAACATCTGGAATCTGTTTGGTCAATAACGAGTGCATAAAACAGATAAAAAGGTTATCAGTGAGTGCACAGTCGCATGCTCTCGGCAACATGAACTGCTCGTGCTATACCTGATTTTATAGGCACTGAATGATATTTTGAAAGTTCCCAAATGGCTCGTGCAATTATCAGAACTTTTAAAATATCACTCGATACCCACAGAAGTCCATAACCATCACGTATAGCATGAGCAGTTCATGGGATTTCCTCTACAAATTCACTTGAAGTTTCCAACTGCATGACTTTGGGTTAGCCATTGTTGATTGAAAAACAAATAAAGCTTTAATTATATAAACTGTATGACCTTGGCACCAAATTTACATCGTTTTCAATGTGTAATTACACTGAATATACTATAGGCGTAGTCATTTAGAATTGGATTTCAAAATTTTCGTGAATAATATTGCTGAAGTAACGTTCACAGACAAAACATCGGTTAGATTACGGGTTAAAATGACACTTGCCAGATATGTTGATATTAGCTTTGCCAAGAAATCCGAGGTGTTTGGCTCTATCAATTCTCTATTCCTAAACAATCGCAACCGCCGTGAAAATATTCACTTGTAAACATCGGTGTACACCAAACAATATCAGTCCAGAAATGAGTCGAATTTGTTTCAGTTGCCAATAACGAAGAGAACGTGCTCTTTTCAAAAATTGTTAGACCAAAACTACATTATCTTAGTTTACCATAGAACTCGGTAATTGTTTGGCACAAAGATAAAACATGGTGGTTGTTTTGTGACATCGTGGCTTTGAAAATTGGCAGCAATTTTCTCTATTAAGAATAATACTGTTTCACTAATTCAGGCCGTGGGATGTTGACATCAATTAATTTGCTAATTAATTGTTTATTGCTTTCGAACGACCTGGGGGATGATTCACAAATTGCTACTTTTGTCAATATAAATAATACATTCGAGCTTAGCTGCATACAATCTAATGTTATCTGAACATTTTGCACAAAGGGAATGAAACGCACGATTGAATTGAAAAAGAATGCAGATATATATTACTTTGGCAAAACTGTCCACTCTAACATACCACCTGAACTGTAACGTTTTCGTTGACTAAAACTGCGTACAGGTTTAATTTATGTACGTAACAGAATGCAGTATAAAATCAGAATTTTGAATAAGCGCCCAGGACGCTACCTACAGTAACATCGGTAGGTTTTAGGAAGAATCGATCGTGATTTGTATTAATGTGTTTAAACCGAAAAGAAGACTTTAACAAGCCGGCGATAGCTCGAATGCAGGCAAATAGATTATAAAACGAGGAACGCACACAGATACTCGTACATCAATCACTGTTCAAAATCCATGGTGAAAAAAGAAAACCTGTGGAGCAAGAAAATGAATTGTAACGCTTTCCCGGCCTTGTTAACATCATTAAACATTTTCTTAACTTTTAGACGGAAGCAATTCCTATGCCTATTCGAGGTCTTATGCTCAATGGATGTCCCTAAACAGTCATGCTAGGATAGGAAATTTTCGAGTTATGAATACACGAGTTTAGTCTCGAAATCTTTCAGTTTTATGCCTTACATAGTGATAACTGAATTTTGTGTGCAATCATCCTTTTTCTCAGTCATAACTTTATGGGGACTTAGTTGAAGGAAATACCGGGTTATAGCAGCCGGGAAGATCTTTTTTAGAGGCCGGAATATATTTGCCCCACGGGTATCCTAAAGTCACTTTACAATTCGTAACCTCGCAGTGGATTAATTGTTTTATCTTTCTTAAACATTTATCTTTATTCGGGCTTTACTTTCGATGAGACTTAAGATTACATAATAAAAGTATAATCGCGATAAAACTGCTCTATTAATTCAGAATCGTATCCTTTCAAGATATGAATCACGTTTTAAAGCAAACGAAAATTTTCTGACGAAATTCGGCGATTGGTACGTCAATTCTAGGCGCTTGCTCGGGAGTATCTTTTTAAATTTCGAATATTTATATCAAAAATCTTTACATGCGAGAGCAAGAGAATTCCTTATCAGAAACAAATCGATGAGAAAAACGTGTTTTCGTAAACACCTCGTCACTTTAGCGTTCACATTAATATAAATAAATATAATAGAATGATTCATGGAACATTCTGGATTCCTATCGTACCCGATCTTGGTTAAAGGCACGAACACTTCACATTTTTGAATCTACTAAATCTAACTTATCTTGGGATTCCTAGCTGTAAAATGAGAGCATGTATTGTTGGCTTTGAAAGTTAGACTGGCAAAATTGCCACGTATATTTACCAACTTTGTGGGAATGTTTAGAAGCTTAGGACAACCTGTTTATTTAGACACAATTCCAGTCACGTTAACACCCGCCCTTACAAATGCGCATTGTTTATAGTGACTTGACAATTTTTTGTCGAAGCGAACACATTTCAGTTCAAAGAAGCCGCCAATAAAATTTGTCGCGGGCAAAAACTGAACAAAACTGTACAACAAAAACAAGATTGTGAATTCCTTGTTTATCATAGAGTTATAGCCATTAGCCAATTTCATACGCGAAATCGCCTTATGCGAAGCATTTAGCCGAGTTATTGTCAAAAATATTTTTTCTGGAACCTCCGTTTGGTGTATTGGATCTCAAACCAGGAATTGGAAAACGCATATCGCGTGTTTTTTTGCAGATTTAACCACAACGTATAGTTCTCTGCTTTTCAAAATCTGCTTTAACAAAAAAAAGATGTATTTATGCTTGTAAAAGGTTTATCTGTACTAACACAAACGTTTACTTTTTTCCAAGACAAAATCAATATATACGGAAAATGTGTCTTGACAAATTTTGTCTAAGACCCTGTTTGCCGATGGAGCGGTTGAGTGGTTGATCCGATCGAAAACTCAACCCGCTTGACGTGTGTAAATGAAGCTGCTCGACTATTTTCAAGTTCATCTGACCGCAAACTCAAGTCAAGCGGCTCGACTTTAGGATTGACTTCAGATTTGAAGTCGATCGAATTGACGCGGAAATTTCAATCCGCTTCATGTAAATACTATAAAGAAAATGTCAGTCGGATCGAGTTTTCGATCGGATAGACCACTCGATCCACTTCATGTAAGAATGCAGTAGCTAACTAAGCTGACTAATGAACCGCACTGGAAATGTTTTCGCTCTCCAAATCTGTCATTCTATTTTGATTCTACTGTGTGCAGTAAATGCGTTTGGAGTTGGAGTTCGCGGCTTGGAGATGGAGTTTGCGGCTCAAATTCTACAGCTTGTTGGCTATTTACTGCTGCTAAATCTCGCTCAGACTTAAACAGAAATGTCCATTATTGTGTGCTCCTGGGTACCTATATAAAGCCTCTGTCCGAAACGGTTTCAACATCGGTTCAACACCGGTACACAAAGTCAAACTCTTTGCAACGTGCTTTCAATATCTTTCACAATATTTTCAGCCATTTCAGACAGTTTCAAGATCGGCCGAGTCAACAAATGTTGCACCGATGTTGTACCGACCGCATGCGGCCGACCACCGGCCGCATACTGTTGGAGGCGAACAAGAACGCATGCAATATATACGAGACTATATTGGAGTAGTGACGATAAAATGTTTTCGGTTTCCCGGTTGCTTACACTGAGTGCAGTATGTTTTGTAGATTTATATAATATACAATTACCAATTACCTTATATCTACCTTATTGTCACTACGTCATACTTCCTAAATTAAAACATAGAAACTACGATTGGTTGGCATTCGGTTTTATTAAAACAGAAACTGAAACAAGGTTTGTAGATTCTATGTTGATTTAGTAATCATGGGGACTGATAGTACATACTGTATAACCAATAGTAATACACATACAAACTTTATTTTTTAAGAAAAACTAAGGCAAATATCGTTTCTCAAATGCCAAGTTAACAGAAACAACAAGAGTTCGACTGATGATCTCCAGTTGATTCAAAATTAATGAAAACCACACAAAGCGCTATTTCGTTGGTTAGTTTAAAAACAACAACCCTCTAATAGAAACTACCTGAACCTAACTCTATGCCGTAAAAAATATAAGGACGTTGGTCATATCGCCTTGAATTAATACAGATCGTTCGGTCTAGCCAATGTCGCGTGTTGATCTCTTTGTACACTCTCCATAACAGTCTTTTTGGATATACGGTGTACACCGATCTGACCAATGCAAGCCAACTTAGACTTAAATCCTAACAAAAAATAGCTGAAGCGGGAAAGGTTTTCCAGCCGATGAGTTTAAATTTTAGTCGAACGTATATGAAGTCAATTAACCTAAAATTATCCCCAATAAAAACGATTCGTACTCTGATGTTGAAAACAGTCGATCCATATTAAAATTACGTCAAAACTACGGTGACTTTTACAGAAACTAATCCAGTTATTTTAAAACCTTTATCCTTTGATAGACACACAGCCTGATCTTGTCAGTTTTACGATGCAAAAGTTGCCCAATTATTCAATGGTTTCCCGGGAAGAAGCGGCGAATCCGTTTTACCGGTTATTAGAATAATGGCTTTTCTATGCCCCCGTGGTTTTGGCTTGAGCTTGATGCCGGGACAAAACTCGACAGAAAATAAACCCTTGCTTAGGTCAATATAAATCCTAATTTTTCTCACAAAGAAAGAAAGTCTCTAATACTGAGCTATAATGACAGCTTGTTCTTTTTATTACATATATTCATGCATTCGCTCGGTTACTGAAGCTAGAAAAAAATATCTTCTTGAAAACACCTGTTCATGGAAAGTAATATTTAATTTACGTGAATTCTTATTTTCAGACCTTGGTTGTGGAGGCAAACAACTGGCTCTATTGTTTAAATAAAGGCTCAAAACGTAGGACACAGCTTGTCTCTTTGGGTTTTTAATTATTATAGTATTTGAGCATTCGCTCGGTTGCTTAAACTATAAAAAATACTTTCTTGGAAACATCTGTTCGTGGAAAGTCATATTTAATTTAAATGAATTCTTATTTTCAGCACTGCCGGGCTCTTGATTAAATAAAGCCAGGCTTAAAACGTAATTTAAGGCAAGTGCTTTCAATAAAATTCAACATACATATACATACATACCGAAACGTATTTATACACAGTAGTAGCATTCAGTTATATAAAATTGTAAAAAGGTAGTTAATCGATAATCAAGTAAAATATTTACATCTATATGTTAAATACGTGTGTTCATAGAGTATATCATGGATCAATTTATTGAGTGTGAACCTGATAATGTGTGGTCGAGGCTTCTTAAAAAAGTCCCATGGATAGTGCGTTTTCAGGAAGACTATTCCAGAGCAATACTCCCAGGAATACTCCACTATAGGTTATATTCCTTTTTATAAAGACAGTTCTTGGTTTAGGTAGAATATTAACTAAATCTCATAGACTATATCTACTTTTCTGTATGTAACTAGGTCTTGTAAATACTGAGGTGCCATTTGATACATCGATACAGCTTTTTGTGTTCTACGTCTGTCCACCAAGGTATCGCAGCCAAGCTCGTCTAGGAGAACTTGTATCAAAGTTTGATCTCGTAATAATTCTTGCTGTACGGTTCTGTAATTTTTGCAACTTATCACAAAGCTGTTGATTGAGTCCATCCCATACTGTACTACAGTAGTCAAAATATGGCTCGATCAAAGCATGATATTTTTTTATGCTTCTGTCTACGGTAATGAAATATTTGATTCTTTTAAGAGCACCCAAACCTAAGATTTTTTTGGGTAAGTTTGTTAATATGTTCTCTCTCTCCATGATAGATTTTCGTCAACAATTACACCTAAAGTTTTAGTGTTCGATATGTAGTCGTTCGATAGGCTGGTCCCCAATTTGGATGCGGATTGGATAATGTTCTTGATGCCCGGAACCAATAATCATAAATTCAGTTTTTATAACATTAAGGCTGAGCTTATTTGCTCTACGCCAAATATTGTTTAATTCGTTTAAAAGGTGCTCATTTATATAGATTAGTAAAAGTAGAGGTCCTAAAATTGTTCCCGTGAAGAACACTACCGAGGGTAGAGCCCGAGCCCGTAGTATTGAAATGGTTGATGACCGATTACGCCCCAATTTCATTGTTCTCGTACAATCACACTTTTTACCCGAGTAATGCTTGTTTTGGAATGTAAATTTCAGAATAATAGACTGAATTCTGGTTGATTAGCTATTGATCTAGGTTTCATTGAAGCTTTTGACAACCGACGATTTGTAATAGACCTCAGTTTTGCAACTAACAAATCACGTGGTTGTACTGGATCGGCAAAAAAATATCATTACATTTATTTAAAGGCCTTGTACGAGATCGGTAGTGTTATTAGCAAAACCCGTTTGTAAATGCTATTTTCCACCTCCAATCGATTGTCGATTTTTCTTAAGTTTGTTTGCCATCTACGGCCTTTCCCATGGGATCACGAGCGCAATTCATTGATTATCGAAGTGATATATCAGCACGTGACTGTTAGATCTTGAATTCGTATCAAGACCACGTTTCAGTCCCTGTCTCCCCTGTACGAGTTAACTCCTTAATCAATATGGTATTCTACTTCCTCGATTTGGTCTTCTACTTCTTGGGCGGAATTGGGGGAGTTTGGTCAGTGCCGCCTATCCTGTCCTTACGGAGACCCCTTCGTTTATTTCACGAACTACTTATTATTCACTTTCAGTGCCACGACCAATAACCAATAAAAGCTCCTAAAATTACTTTTACTATTATTGTTTTCTATCATTTACTTCACTATTGGTACGACGATTAGTATATGAATTGTGTAATTTACCAACTCATATATGTTTCTTATTGGTATATATCTTAGTCTGCTATTTATACACTTTCTAGCCATGTAACATTTAGTACGAAGTCCAAGGACTACGGCAAAGCTGACACAACGTAGGATTTTATATTGAATAGTACAATATTCCGGCTGGCCAGATCACTCTTCTTCAGGTACTAGATGTTACAAGTGAAGAGCTCTAACTGAGGTAAATTTCGCAATCTAGGCTGGTTTGGCCAGCCGAAATAATGTACTATTCAATATAAAATCTTACGTTGTGTCAGCTTTGCCGCAGTCCTTAGCTTGGACTTCGTATTCATTTTCATTTTGGCTGATTAGATCCGACTTAGATCCAACCGTAGCAACCAGCAGGATTTTCGTCCACGGTTCTTTGCCGTTTCTCAAGTTTAACATTTAGTACACGTTCACATTTAAAAGAACAATTCCGTCAGTGCTCAAGTTTGTGATATATAAGCGAGCATGAGTCATGTTTTATCAGGTTTAATAACACGAGGGCGCATTTTAATTCTATGAGAAAGTTTGATCAAAAGCGAATAATTACCTATAGCTATGTCGTACGTCACTGACATGCACAGTTGGAATACGGAGCACAAATTTGGATCCCATAATGGTGTGCCAGTCGCGTAGGAATAACAGTGAACCTAGAGCTCTTAAGACCGTCTGTTTGAGAGAACAAGCCTGAGTCTTGTCTTAGAGTGACTTAACTCATAAAACAAAATCTAATAGGCAGTAAATGGTCAAAAGACAACAAACGAAAATAATGTATTAGGGTGTCATATATAGTGTCTATTTGATGTGTTAAGTAAAATCTCGGCTCTATTGAGCTTATGTCCTATACCGATTTTCACTGCCGGTATGAGCGAAGGTCTTTATAACGATTCACAGTGAAGCCCTTGGTTTTATAAGGAATGTCTGCCTTTGGGATCGGAGAGTCGGCTTCATATGGACTTCATCGAGTAAGAGTGAGAGGTCTATGTAGAGATTGACAGTCGAGACCTCCCCAGCGCACTCACTAGTTAGGTTGTTTTGGTTGTTTATTACTGTTTTTGTAAATTTTAGCATGTATTTTTATTTTATGTTGCAGGGCCCTACTGAAAATCGCCTTTGGCGAGTTAGACTCCCTGGATAAATATTGTCATTATTATTATTATTATTATTATTATTATACTCCTTGTTAGTCTATTGGTCAGTTCTCTCGTGAATTATTAATGATTTTGAAATGTGGATAAATAAACTACTACTCCATACAGGTTCAAGACCTACAATTGAACAATTGGAATTGGGGAGTGGTAGGTCTATACGTGTAATTACGACAGGTATCATTTCATCGAAGTTTCTGGCACCTCGACTCGAAGCCGTTACAAAGTCTGTAATAGAACTCTATTTTGCATTTCTTCGCGAGTGAAATAAAGACATATTTCAATGCAATCGATTTCAATACATAATTAATATTAACTTTGGAGACATGCGTCTAGTTAAACTGCGATTCAACTCATCCAAAAAGTTGAATTATCTCGAATTCTAAACTTGTGACATGAGAAAGATTAATTAAAAACAGTTAATGCAGAAAAAATGATTGCCAAGCCTCGGTTCTGTTCATAAGCATGCTGAATTATTAAGGTGTAGCAATTGATCATGTTCTAAGAAGTGTGCGGCTTTTAAGCACTGTTTTGAAAAGTATGTCGAGGTTAACAGACAACTGAAGAAAAAAACGAGCAGTTCAATTGATTCGGGCGGTCGGAGCAACCGTACTCCTGACTTCCAATAAATAGAAATAAACTTCGCTTTCTCGACACAATGGGAGGTCTTTACGAGTTATTGGAATTGGGGCCGGGCCAACATCAATTATTTTCATACGTGATGAGAATTTGAGCTGTTTTTGGATGAGTACTCTAACCACATTTGTCTAAACGTTTCATCGGAAAACTCATTAAGGCTACTGCGAATGATTGGCTGCCACGTACGCGTGATTGGCCGCAAGTTCCCGTACCGTGAACGTAAACCCCATGTAACCAATCCTTATCACAATAATATTCCGACCGACTAGAATATATCATATATATATCACATGGAAGTTTTCCGGCAAAATAACAGTCCGTCTTGGCGGTCGATGTCTGGTTGCTACACGTGGGGATATGGAGCATTCGACGCAGCCTAGAACAAAGCGACAGAACTCAAATGAACGATTCGAACTATTAAACAGTGTACACACAGCTCCGGCCGGCAAGACAGAAGAAATGAATCGATATCTCAAAACAACCACTTCAACAGTTCAACCAGGAAATTCAGTAAACATATCCAGGAATGGCAGCCAGAATAAACCTGCTACTCGTGCTAGCATAAAATCGGATATGTCCTCGTTTGACCAGACTTTACTGAGCTTTAGGGATATAGACTCGGCTAAGAAACTGTTCCGACGGCGTTTGCGAACGTTGTCTGGTGCAAGTTGTCTTATGGCCATATCGGCTGCAGTATTGGCCATCGTTGATATAGAGGTCGTTATTAGAAGACGCGAAAACATTTCTTCTACGAGAGGACAGCAATCTGGTGGAGTTTTATCGTCAACGGAGGACACTCTAGGAATTATTGGAGTCGTTCTAAAAGCTGTCATTTCGTTGCTATCCCTACTGACTTGCATTACTATATTCAAAATCTACGTCAATACGCGCAAGCTGTATATTGTCAAACACCTTTACCACGAGTCTGAAAGTTTCATTATGTCTCCCCTACTTCCAAATTACCTTATAGAAACACTGGTTTGCATACTGCATATCCCACCGTTCGTGGACAATCTCGGTGTTCCGTATAAACTTCAGTTGATAGTTTTACTTCGGTTGTATTTAATAACTCGCTGTTTACGGGAACGGAGTAAGGTTTTCAATAATCAAGCCACAAACCTACTTGCGTCTGTTACCAAAACTGAGATATCGTCAACGTTTCTAGTCAAAACGTATTTCCTAAAAGAGCCTTTTCAACTCATCTTTAGCTTCTACTCGCTCAATATATTCCTTGGAGGTTATTGCGTGTACGTAATAGAGGAATCTCACACTTACTTGGTGAGTATAACAGTCGTGCAATACTTGATCTAATCAAACTAACTGGTTTGCCTTTGTCCGTGTAGTTAGTAATCGGTTTAAAGAAATATTTGGGGGTTACTTCATATTTAGATACCCTGGTATAATATTGACCATGAGGTCACAGTAATTCTTTTGGAATACCCTCGAGGCCTGAAGTACAGCATCGATATCAATACATCTTTGTTTTACACACCTCGCTTTATATCAAAATTTTATACTGACTGCCGATTCTCCACTCACTCACTCACTCACTCTCCACTTCATTGACACCATGTCATACTCTTGCCGTGATTTCACGCTATTCAACATCGTAACCGCAGTCATTCAGTTGTTCAATAAGAACAATATTTGTCCACCTCTTTTTAGGCTATATACAAGTGAGGGTATTGTAAATATAAACTATTGAAGAAAACTTTAGAAATCGTTCCATTATTATTCTAATTACCCATGTTATATGGTATTGTTCCCGGGATTTTCGAGAATATAAAAATACATGCAAATACGAAACTAAACCACAAATCTACAGCCTCAAGGCATGTTTACAAGCAGTGCTCAGTACCGACTTAATGTGACATGGTTATGTTTCTACTTTTATAAAGCTAGAGAACTAAAAGCCAGTGATAAAAACTCGTCTTCAAAATTTAATATCAACACGGGGTTCCCACAACAATGAGGAATTAGAAGCAAGAACTTACGAATTAGTGCTTTGTGCTACGCTGCATTAACTTTCAAAGGATATTGGACTGGATAGAAAAAATATTTTTTTCAAGGATAAGTTCCCTTGTGGTTCTCCGATACGATACAGTTTAGCTGACTGGTCATTCTTTCTTGTGATCTGATACGGCTATTCTTCGCCGTATTTTGCACAAATGAGATAGCGAAAGTTTGGTTTTATGACAAAATACACGCCGAATTGAATTTGAATTTTAGCGAAAGAGACTCGTGTACACTGAATACAAAACAGAATGCTTGTTTGTTGTCCGTGAAAGCCCATCTTTTGAAGTAGCTTTAACGTAAACATGGCACTTAGAAAGCTTAGGAAAGGTCGATCAATACAATGATTTGAATTCTTGGTGATTGGTATCAAGATTGTCGAGTCGCCAGCCCTGGTGTTGCCGATCTCGGTTAGCATATTCAAGAATAATAGCATATTAAAAAATAATATAAGTGAACTTTTTTCTTGGGAAATTTGACCATCAAATGCAACCTGAAGTAACAGTGTATCGGTTTCACATGTGCTTTACCCACGAAAGAAAAACACCAGTTAGCAAGCGTTACCACGGAAACCGCAAGAGAGAGAGAGAGCGAGAGAAAAAGTGATGAATGACAACAGAACATGATATATCAAAAAGAAGAAAAATAGGCGAGCAATGAAAAATGTATGTAAGAGGAGAAACATAAGGAAGAAATTGATAGTTAAACTATTCGAGAGGTATAGGAAGAAATGTTTTTTTTTTATATGATGTACGGTGGTATATGATAATGACTTAGTTTATTGCGAAGATAATCTCCGTAGCAAGTGAAACAATAGAACTGTGGAACTGCTTTTTCGTCAACTTGGTTGCTCCGTTTCATTGGTTTTTTCCTTTTTCTGAACGTATGGTTTAAATTCAACGTTTTCGCTTAAAATGCAACTTAACGCAGGAGTTAAATAGTTGCCACGGGTCGATTCAGTCCCAGTGTTTGAAGAGGTGGCCCGGAACCATCCGGAGATTAATTTGCCGCAATTACATAACCATTCAGTATAACTTTCTGCGTCCATTTTCAAGTGAAAAATGTGCCGTTCCTCCAAATCATTCACTGGTAAACTTTTCTGATATTACTGCACAACAGGTATTCTCACTTTCTCGCCCCACATATTGAAAAATCTAAAGAGAAAAGGTATTTAAATGACACTCGATCAATTGCATCCTACAGGGAGAAAGCCCTTGGGATGATTCTAATAAAACAACTTCAAAAGACGACCCCCAGTAATCATAACACCATGTGGTCCTAAACAAAGTAAAGTCGAGTGGGCCATGCTTCGTCGAAAGCAAGAAGTATGGGGCTCTGGATTCAAAAGTTGAATCTTACATTGGAGAATTTCGTAGCTCTGTCGTGTTATGTTTGTCTGATAGGTGCACCAAATTGTGTTACGAAGAGGCGGGAAACACAGGATTGATCTTGTGAGAGAAAGTAAACACAGTGTCGATGGCTGCGTGTTCAACGCCCCATTGTGAAATTGTATTTGCGGGTAAAACATCTAGGCACGAAATCCTTTCCTTGGACCGTGTGTTCATCAATAAAAGGTCGCTGATAATAAACTTACAAACTCGACACCAGTTATCACTTTTGGTCCGTTGCGATTTCGCTTTCATAAAGAGAATATGAATTGGCTCGTTAAAAATACCACTGCAAAAGAAGCAGCTTGTGGTTACTTGAAACTGAAACAGACTCGATAACCGATATCGGAGGGTTTTTATCGGGTTCAATCATGTGTGATTATAGAGTAGCTGGACTAGAGTTACTGCGTTAGTGCGCAGACAACAGATCAGCGAGATTCGTATCGTGAAAGACGGAGGATAGCTCGAGCAGTTCTCCGGCTGTTAACACGCACTAGTTTATCGCCCAAACGTTTGCCGGAAGAAACTTTCAACGAAACAACACTTAAGTCACACTTTACGATCATTTACGACGTCATTTTACAAACCCTTTTATCTTGAACTATCTTTGGCGGCTTCAACGCTTTGTTTAAACCTATCAGTGGAAATTATTTGCTCAAAAATAATGTGAAGGACAATTCTTATTTACAGTCTTATTTAATGTTGGCGAATTTACGTGTGCGATGACACGCCTACTGTTATAGTGTTTTGTCTTTTTCATTCTCTCTGTTTTGTTCTCAGCAACTACTTTGATGATAAAATATTACCAGAAGCGTGCGAAGAGAGATGTAAAACGACCAATTATGATTATGTCTTTGATGATCACGCGCCGGTGACGCGTGTTCTAGTAACTATATTACACTCTGACAAAAACAATGGTCTCAACCAATCACAGCGCGCTGGTGACGTATAGATTAGTAAACAAAATGCTTGTTGAAATAGCAGTAATAAGCTGGCAAAGGTAATATTCGCCAGTCTGTCTACACTCTCAGTCGGCATGAGCCTGGTTAATTTAAGAAAAAGTTCCGCTTTTGAATTATTGAAGCGCGCAAACTGAAGTTCTCATGTTTATTAATGGTGGAAATATTGTCTATAAAAACACACAAAGCTTAAAGAATCAACGAAGCAACCGATTATCGAGAAATCATTTATTGGGATTTAAACTGTTTCCCCATCGAAAACTCTATCTTTGACATTCATAATGAATTTCGACATAGTTTTTGACCTGTCGATTTAATGTTTTTTCTTCTGTTTTTGATATAACTTATAATAACTAATTCCGACGTTAGTTTTTGGCCTGTCGCTTTGAAGTTTTTTCTTCTGTTTTAATGTTTTTTCATCTGTTTCTGATATATAATAACTAATTCAGACATTACTTTTTGAATATGCCACAATTATAATAACAACTGATAAAAAACAAAACAAGAAAACCCGTGTACGACAATTCTGTCCGATGATACGTGGAATATGACAGTGAGGTCTGATCAGTAAAAAAACAATATTAACAAGTACAGCATATTGTGCATCATTCGCTTTTACCACACGGCGGCCATGTTGGCTAGAAACAATAGATTTCCCACGCGTAGCCTCGCACTGAGCAGTTTCAGAACGAGTTCACGGGTCTAAAACAAAGGTTTTTATTCTCCTGGGATTAAACATGGCCGCTGTGTGAATAGAGGGTCTGAATGGGGTTAACTGACTACTGACAAACGGCCTTAAAAATAACCGACAACTGACAAATGACGATATTTTTACTGACAACTGACAACCTAAAACTAACTGACAACTGACAAATTTGGTTTTTGTGGGTCAAACATTGTAAATTTTCTCTAGTAATTATTAACTTGGGCTAACTGACAACTGACAAATGGCCAAAATTTTAACTGACAACTGACATGTAGACCCTCTGAATACTGTCCTTGATCTTCAGTCGGTGATCATGATCTTGCCGAGTCATCGGAGTTCCAATATTATTAGTTTTGGCCTGTCGATATAAACCTTTTCAGTCTCAGTTCTGTATTTGAGTTTCAATATATTTCGGATAATAACCAACCAAGATACAAAATTATCGAGGCAGATAGCACTAGCTGTTTAGCATACTTCACAATGCGCTATGAGAACCCGTTTGTCATAAGATATCAACTCTAGAGGCAAATCAATGACAGCCGGAATTAAAGAAACTAATGCAAATATAGAAATACCTCATGGCGAGGCCGTCGAGAATTTATCAGTCAAGTTCGGTTAATTAAATTCACCAAAGTGTAAAAGTTACAAGTTTTTTTCATACTTCCGTATTCAATATTGGTAAAAAAAAAACGAAGGCCCGAATTCACGGACAGTCACAAAGTTACGAGTTGTTTTATCAGTATATATATTCAATATTCAGGGGAGTAGCCGGGTTGGAGTAATCGGTTTCCAGTCGTCTAATACTTTCTGATAGCAAACTTTCTTATCTGTTTTTACTTCGATGGCGCAAGTAAAGCTGGTACTTTGGGGCCAGTTGTTGTGGCGTTTATAGTGGACCCCAACTAAACTCATTACACGAGATTAAAGCCGGCTCGTTTGGCTCTCCCTTTCACAGTAGCAGATTGTACCTGCTATTATTCCTTATATGTAAGAGCCATAAACGCATATTAAACCCTCAGAACTTAAGAAACTCTTCTTCCCAACTGATAAATTGTTTGATAAAATTAGACATGATCAATATGTGCATTATATTGTTACGGTCTTACTTTGAGTAGTTAAACGACCCGATTTTCTTATTTACGAAACTCGGTACAATTCTGGAGGTCTTTCGGCATCAGGCCTTTCTTTTAATTTCAACCTTAATCTCGGTGCTTCCATCGCAATTAAGCCGTCTACCATAAAAGCTGATCAATTTGAAACGCCTTAAGGTGGTCAGACCAGATTACCATGAATTAACTGGAAAAGAGTCCGCATTTAATTTTCATTTTATTAAAACGGCTTTTATTACGTTATGTGGGAAATCCATTTTGTAATGTTTGGATCTTCTGATCTTAAGAGAGGCACAATGCAAGTAGCTAACTGTTTCAGTTTAACTTGCAGATCTTTTAAATATCAGCTTTGATATAACATTAATTCATCAATTATCCATAACCCGCTACAGAAATGTTGTTATATGCCTAAAAAATACCAGACTAAGCACAATACACCAAAAATCCATTTTTAAATATTTATTGTACAATTCGAGAGGTTTTTCGATTCTCTCGCTCGTCGCATATACTGTTACATCACAAAGCAAAAGCATTAATATGTAACCATCTTCGCCCATGTATAGGCCGGCATAGAAACCTTCCTTGTGCAGTAATTACTCGGTTGAGTTTCAGTTGAAAACCTCTTTCGGCTCGAATTTAGTGTTGCCGGTGTGATTACCGCCCAATTGAAGTACAAATGTGTGGTACGTGAACATATTGCTGATTAAAGGAATGAATCATATGCGATGGAAGTATAATACCATTGGCGAATCCGGTGCTAATTAAATTGGCCCTCTTTTTATTAAGCCGAACTGTTTTCCGCTATTCTCCTACAGAAATAACCGCGTTCTCGATTCGCGGGAGATACATATAAGGACGATCTCTCGGTTTGCAAATATATTCTTGATTCGTAATTTCCGAGTGTTATTATTTCAAATCCTCCAGTCATATTCGATAAATTTCTTTTCAATCCGCTGTTTTTTGCCTTCACCGAAGAACGAGCGGTGTGTTTGCTCTCCGGTTAAAATAAATCCTTACAAATCCTATACAATCGACTACATAGCGCTTTGTAAGAGTATTCTTGAATCAATATGATTACTTGGGCTTCTTTTTCGGAAGACATGGTCAGCCTGGCCACAATCAGTCTATGGTTTTAGTCGAGAACTAAACTGATGAAATACTTCTAGTGATGAGAGGTAATAATATAACAAATGAAAGAAACTATTAATAATCTAACTTAACGATGATGACTACACCTTTAGGATTAGGCACATCACTCATAACTTCGGAGACGGAGACTGACTTAGCTAGAACTGAAAGGCAGTCTACTGACAGAGTTTCCAACGCAGGGTTTTGCAACCAACAAGTGAAATCCTCAGACGATTTAAGCATTTCTCTTGCACAGTAAAAATATTAAAGGAAATTAGTGAGACAGGATGGAGGTCATTGCAAGTCTAGAATCTGTAGGAAATTGTGTTTCAAGACGTAGCTAATAGTGAGGATTTCGACCGAGTGAGAAACTATTCGGGGACGAATTAACCTTCACACATTCCCTTCCCTAAACTTTGGGTTGCAACAACTAAATGTGTAATAAGGCCTGTCCAATATATTGAAAACAAGTCCCCAAAGGCCTTTCCCCTTTTTTGTTTACTTACTAAGACATATGATTAATGTGAATGAAATTTGATGTTATAGTTTATGGTGTATTCCTGTCGAGCGGTTTCTGGTGCTACCCACGCAATAGCATGCAACCATATTGTCTCCGGTCGCTACTCACTACTTTAAGCTGCTTCTGATCGAAACATATGCTTTTTTCACGGCAAAAGAGTGGTATTTTAAGGGTATGATTGTTGCAATGTAGGCTAGAGATTATCAGGGATTGATAGTAAAAGAAATACTTCTATACTGATGAGAGGTAATAATATAACAAATGAAAGAAACTATTAATTGTATATAACCTAACGATGATGACTACACCTTTAGGTTTAGGCAGATCACTCGGCTAAAAGTACTGTCGAGAGTTTATCTTAAAATCATCCTAAATATTAATTTGGAACTTCACACATATCTGGCAGAAGTTATCCCCAAAACTGTAGAAATTGCTTCTTTAGAAATCTCCATAGTATCCTAATAATATAAAGTGTTTAGAAACTCGTTAACATCATCGGCAACTTTTCATTTCTCCGGCGGTGTTTATGTTATGTTTGTTCGTTCCCTTAACATTCGTCTCAAATGAATTCCTGTTAGATAACAAAGCTCCACATTTACCACATCTATGTTTCTCTTAGTCGTCGACAATTTATACGCCGAGACTGTTGTTGCAGGTCCCGGCACTTTGATTAGTGGTTTCGCCGGGCAAACTGTCGGTAAACTGACACACGCCACCATAATTTTGTTTCAGTATCCGAAAACAGATGCACACCTTGCCTGAAATTAGTCTTGTACAAAACGATCTTAAAGAGAGAGGAAGGTTACTTTTTAGTTAACGAGAGAGGAAACTGTCTGGTAATTATTGTTATCTATAATAACTGAGCGGTAAATGGGAGTATTTTCCTGTATTCAAGGCATCATTAGTATGTACTTTCCCTTTCTTGTTACATACCCCCGTAATCTATTATTTATAGGATTTTAATGATTTCCTTTCAGGTGCATCTAGTTTCATATTCTTTATAGTTCTCTCACTATCCGTGTTGACAACCTTAATGGTTTATCTCTCAAGAAAGGCGACTCACTTCTTGTGGGCATCTCAGGCCTCTCTGCCACATGGCATTGTACAAATACTGCAAATTGTATGTTGGCCATGTGAATTCAAAAATATTTTGTTTGGACTCAGTTTGAAGCGAGTGAATCAACCCAGCTGCGGGTCCTCGATAAACGATTAGTGTCGCGCTGACATAACAGCTCCCCAGGTTACAAAACATAATATCTCACTTAGCTCAAATATCATATGATTAATTTATTTCCGCGTAGGATTGCGGTAAGTACCAAGAAGCCACTTGTAAGACAACAGCTTGGGGTGAAATAATTCAGTTAACTGCAATGTACGGTAAACCCGGTCACTGAAAGCAAAAACATCACCCATGGCAGTGTGAACAACAAATAATTATAATGAAAGAGGGAAACTTTATTCGAAAACGAAACACAAAAAGTTCGTACTTTCTAGTATTCGAAAACGAAACACACAAAAAATCGTATTTCTTAGCATGTGAATAGAATATGACGATTTCTTAATATTTTTATTGCGCTTGCTTTTGAAGTAACCGATATATTTTCATAGAAGATTTAGAATTAGCACTGAAAACATGAAACAGGCTGCAGTTACGATGGCGATCATCGGCCCCTTTCACGAAGAATTAAACATTACACATTTTACGCCTTCCTATTAAATGCTTTACAGTTCTTGATTTGGTGTAGCATGCGATAATGAACCATCGTAAATGAATAATGCATGAAATGTCCGTAAGCAATTCGAAATCCGCTCAGTGATTGGCAGAATTCACCATTTAAGGCATTTCAGTTTGAAAAACACTGTTTCCTCAGTAATATATAATGCACTCGATTCCTCTGTCTCCCCAGGACACAGTATGGATGTTGGTAGTTACCATGACAACCCTAGGGTTCGGCGACGTAGTACCTGTGACTGTGCTAGCCCGCGGGTTCGTGGGGTTTGCGTCAGTTCTCGGGATCTTTCTCATGGCTCTGTTTATTAGTGTGGTACACGAGGTACTGCAGCTAACGCAGCAAGAAAAGAGGATCCTGGCTTATATCGAGAAAGCAGGTAAGTGGCAGTCACCTACTGTTGCGTTGTCATGACTACCACTTGGATACTTCACTCAGGTGAAGCTATTTCCGTTATATCCAAGAAACGCGTATTTTACTCCTTACCAGTCATATTAACGGTTCTCTAGTTAAGGACTAGGAAACATGTTTCGTGTTCCCATAGACCTTATGCAATAATAGTTTTTATTTAATTGGTCATCAATGGTCACATGAGGAAATCAACTTGTCAGATAAAACAGCACGCGAAAATAAGTAATCCTATGAAATTTGAGTGTCATAGCTTTCATTGCTACAGAGTAATTAGGGTTTGAATTAAGAGAGCTTTCCGGTTGTATGAAATAAGTCAGCCACGGCCTTACCAGCCTCGTTTTCATGTTTTCTCAAAGGTTTAAATGCTAATAACTTTGGAACCAATTGTTATAAAACTATTAAACTACATACTGTCAACAACTTCTTACTGCTCTTTCAGCAGTCTGTATAAATTTTTCTGTATTTGTTTAAATTCAGAATTTATACTAATTAGGCCACGCCTTTTTGCATAGGGTCTATAGATACACGAGTGGGAGTCAGTGGGAACACGAGAAATGGCAATGGAAACACGAGCCCGGAATCGAAGGCGAGTGTTTCTACTGCTATTTAGTATTCTTCCAATCTTTCACAAGTGTTTCTATAACTCTATGCTATGGGAACACGAAAAATGTTTTTTTAATTTCCTTTATAAAATAAACGAGGAAAACGTAAATTCTCCCAACGTGCTCAAGCGCGCGCACAACTTCCTATGTTTCTATAGAGTTTAAGTAGAAACATACATTCTATTGCAAATCCAGCACTCTCATAATGATTGACCCTCTATTCAGTGATAGAGAGTGAGTAGAGAATGTCCAATGACAATTCTTGTTAGTATATCTGCAATTCCCCGATTTCGACCAATCAGAAGCCACGATAGATAAATCCTTGGAACGAGGGTAGGAGAATGCTTTAGTTTAATTTTTCAATATAGGAAATGCATTCGCTTATGCCTATGCCATATATGTAAAATTAACAGCAATACCTTTCCAATCTCGTTTTGTGTGAGCAATTGTTTGCCATGTGGTCGAACTGAAGGGGAGAACTTTTACAAACAAAGGTAAAAACATGTGTCTAAAATCTCAAATTAAGTAATCTCAAAGTAAGCTTTGCTTTGACATCTTCAAAGTAGAAAAGTACTTAGCATGTGCATCTGGAATACTAGTATGTTTCTACTAAAACAATTACACTACTCGCTCTCAGTTTGCTGATAGTGGCTGATAGTCGACTCGGAGTTGACTCGGAGTTGACTCGGAGTTGACTCGGAGTTGACTCGGAGTTGACTCGGAGTTGACTCGGAGTTGACTCGGAGTTGACTCGGAGTTGACTCGGAGTTGACTCGGAGTTGACTCGGAGTCGACTCGGAGCTACTATCAGCCGTTATAGTTCACCACAAAATATTGGCAATCAGGTGACGTGATAGTTGTCGTCCGCGGATGCAAACTATCAGGCGTTATAGTTCACCACAAAATTTTGGCGCGCGCTCATTGGCTAAAAGCGATTACGTGACGTGATAGTTGTCGTCCGCGGAGGCAAACTATCTAGACTGTGGTTGTCTCGGAACTATCGGCTGATAGTTTCCCTTGGAAATTTGATGTTCTTAAAACTAGCATATAAGCCCTCGAACTTCGTTCTCCGGCTTATATTTGTTTTAAGAACGTCAAATTTCCGCGGGCAACTATCAGCCGATAGTTCCTCGACGGACACACTCTATTTGTATAATAGTGCCCGCCGAGAGCGGAAAACAATTTTGAGATGAACAATACACGACTTTCATAATGGCCGCCTCCTAATTTACATATGTGATTTCCCGTTTCTGTAGTTTATCTACATGTATAGAAAATATGAACATTGCCATGTGAAAGAGCATGTCGACATTAGTGAACTTGTGAAAGTTGTGTGCTGTAGCTTAAAAAACAATGAAGTTACAGCCAGTTGAAATTAGAGAGATTTGTATGAGAAAAACAACGGAAGCCTTACTAGCCTCGCTTTCATGTTTTTCTGCATTAGAAATGCTCGTAGCTCAACAGCAATTTTCCACATTGCTCTAAAACTCAAAACAATTACTAGTTTTAATGTGATCTTTCATGTGGTAGGATTAGTTTTCCTCTACAGATTGGTCTTCCAAATTATGCAAATTAGGAGGCGGCCATTATGAAAGTCGTGTATAACGACAAATAGTGTGGGTATGTCTTGAAACTATCGGCTGATAGTTTCCCTTGGAAATATGATGTTCTTACAACTAGCATATAAGCCCTTGAACTGCGTTCTCCGGCTTATATTTGTTTTAAGAACATCAAATTTCCGCGTGCAACTATCAACCGATAGTTCCTCGACGGACACAGTCCGGCTATTTGTATAATAGTTCCTCGACGGACACACACTATTTGTATAATAGAAACTACGGTAAGTCCGGCAAATTTCGTACGGTAGCGGTAATAGATATACCTTCATTCCGGTGCGCAATAAAACGTGTCACGTGTTCTGCCGTATACGCCGTACAGTAACCGCAAGATTTGAGCAATTGCATACCCAACACATTATTTCCGGTTGTGTTGAATCTTGCTGTGTACGTGTCTCTGGTTAATGCAGTTGGTACAGCCGCCCATCAGTTTGTGTGCGGGAGATCAAGGTTCGACTCTGCAGTGTCATTGAGTTGGCCTAGTCCTCTTTCACTCCTAATTAACTACAGCGTAGATTAGAGAACGTTAAAAAACCTGCTTAGCAAGAATACTTATTGAGTTAGTGTTTGCTCTGTCATTGAAATGTCTTTCTTTTACCCACTAGAAAATCTGCTAGTGAAAAAAATCAAAGCTGCCAACTGCATCAAAAGTTGTTGGAGACTCAGAAAGTATGTCAAGAAACACAGTGACGCGCTGGAGATGGGCGACTGGCTAAAACTTCAGAAGATGCGCTTCTTACAACATAAGCTATTTGACCACTTGCGGCAGTGGAGGGCAGTGAGACGCGCGAGCACAAGAGGTGAGCTCCCATTCAAAGTATTTGACCTTCAGGCACTGAGGAGCCATAGACCACATTCATAATGGCCGCCTCCTGAAGTCATATGGACTTCTGCCGTCTCCTAATATATCTTTTCCGCATTCGATCGAACAATGGCACCAAGTCGAGATTGGGTTTGACAAAACTACTATCGAAAAAGTTCTAAAAGCATACAAGGACATTCACATGGTATTTCTCTTCTATCTCAGGCTAGGATGTTATTTTTGTAGTTTTGTTTTAAAGAAACTTGAAGGTTTAATTCTATTGACAGTACTCCTTTAACTGAGGTGTTGTTCTTGTACGGATCTTCACAGATGATTACTGGAGGAAACTTTTCGTTGTGGACGACACTGCCATGCTGTTGACGGATGTCTGTAGGTCGGTGAGTACCATTCAGAAATATCTACAAATACAGAACTGCGCAAAGACCAACAAGACGTCTTTTTCAAGGCAACGATCAAGGAGTTTGGTTGGGAGTCCGTCTGCCATGATACGGGAGGTGAGTTGGAGACGGCGAATGATTCACGCTGGTCATGCCCCTATTGCGCTAACTGTTATCTTTTAGGATGAACGTTTTCTACGTTTTTGTGAGCATATATACACACGCGCTAGTTCTCTCGCGCCACGAATGTGATTTACAGAATTACCATAGGCAAACTCTCCGAGATGAGTTAGAGGAGAACGCGGCATTGACAAAACGCAACGAACGTGAAATGATTTATCAGCGACATCAGCTCACGAATAGTCCTTTAATCAAACTCAAAACGAAAAGCAATCCAAAACGTTATCGCGGATAAACGCTTCCATCCACACCTTAGCTCACTTCAAGAAACTGATGCAGTATATTGTTTACGAGTATTCGTCTATCCCCTTCGTTCTAAAGGAACGGGTGGGTAGGGGTTCGCGCGAGCTACTGAACATCATGTCTGATGTGAAAGACATGCCGAGGGCGGAAAAACCGAGGCTGGAAAGAACGAGATAATTTCAATTTCACAAAATATCTAATCAGAACAGATAAGTTATAACACCAGCTGTGTATTTTACTTCACTGTTGATCCGATAAAACAACCCTATTGAATCTGTTAACAGCAACAACATTTATGCCACGTATATGGAATATGGAATGTGAAATATGCATTTGTATTTTGAAATCATTTGGTAGCTAATACTAGATATAGCATGCGATGCGTTACAATGTACACTATGTAACCGAGTCAACCACCCACGAATTCATATATACTCGTTACTAACACCCAAATAGGCCTCAAAGGAAAGCGAGCTAGGAAAAACTAAGCATTGTTTTGCAAAAGACTGAGAGAATATTGACTCTAAAAATAGGGTTTACTTTCAAAATTAGTAGGAATATTTGTCGTCTGCATAGTTAGGTTTAATGCTATTGCTTTGAAATGATAACGCATCAGTTCATTTGCACGTATTTTTTTTATCTCAGTTGAATCTGTTAGCCAGTTTAATCACCAGGTTAAATGCTTTGATTTTGTAACACTGAAACACTGCGTAATTTATTTAGGAGCACAAACTGGCCCCAGACTACCCCTCTTCTTCAAGCTACTTCTCACCCCTCTACCAACAGAGAGAACATACTGGCAGCGTGCAGGCCATGTCAGTCGATTCGTGGAGAGCACGCGTGGGACAACGAGAAAAACAGGAACGACGGGACAAACCGGATATCCAGGTGGTTGAGCCAAAGAGAGATACACCAAGGCTATGTGCCAATCACTTAGGGATGTTGCCTAGGGCGTTGTCTCCCGTGGAGAGAACGGAAGAACTGAACAGACGAACGTTACTATCTCAACCGGAATACGTAAGGAAAACAAGTGATCTAAGTACATCAAGTGACCACATAGACCGAGGCATTATGCCTTTCGAACTGCTCCAGTCTAGAATAGATAGTGTTGAGAAATCTCTTGATCAGATTTACGGGAAGGTAAAAACCGAGTTACGAGATATAAAGGACGCTATATTTACACTGGCGGCTACCACGCCGGGACGAACCCCCCTAACATCACCGGGAATATTACCCCGTGAGGATAAGAAATCAGATCCAATATTTTCGTATGCTAGTATGGATAAATATGATATTTAGGCCTCATATCACCACTCACACAAAAAAACACCAAGTTGTTTTTAACACACATCGATTGAACAGAGTTAAACTGTACTCTTTCTAAAAGGGAGATTTCTTTTCTAACTTGTTGACTAGGAGTTGTAGCTTCATTCATTATTTATTCGTTTTGTTTATGTATTTTGGACGTCACTATGTGCTTATACGCACCATACAACAAAATAATGACACGGTCTTACTCTGCGACTGGAGATTTTCTGTTCTTCTCATGCACATTGAATGAAACACTGACCAAAACAAAACACGTTTTTTTAGTTGACTGAAGTTCATCTACGAGAAATAAAAAGCGAGGAATTGTCTGTTGTTTCAATTCGCGTTTCCGCGATCTTGTTTTTATAGCCGTTTACCATTGAGATATCACGAGCGACAGATGAAAGAGAATATTGATCCACGTAGCTTGTAAAGCGCTTCCCTGAAATCTCTAATCGACCTGATCATTTACTACGTCGAAGCTTTATCTGTTCTTATGCTTCCGTCACTTTGCGGAAAAGGAATGACTTCATGCACGTATTTTGTGGGCTATCATCGTAGTATCACAAATCTCCAACTGCGTAAGTCATTTAGAATGAAGATCCTACTCTCACAGATTTTGGCGCTGCCCGCAAAACTGTGTTTTCGTTAGAGCGGTTTTCAGTTGAGTGTAGTAAAACCAAACGCAAATTACCCACAGCCAGCCAATCATAGGAGCGAGTAATCACAAGTAACTCATAAATGGCTTCCCTGTGAGCCAATGACAAACCAAAGCAAAGGTAAAACCAATTTGCGTTTGGTTTTACTTTAATTGGATTCTGATTGGTTGGTTTACTTTCTCAGCCAATAGGAGAGCTTAGTAAACGCAAAACCAAAACACTTCCGACACTCAATTGAAATCCGCTCTATTAATCATTTTAGTATCTGCTTGTAAATTTACTTTAATTTCTTTGTTGATTACGTCAGATCATGGTTTTCGACTGATCGATCTTGTCTCGTTAATTTGAACAACTTTTACACCACCAAACGTGTTTCTGAACACAACTTGAAGAAAATTAAATCATCCGGACTATTATATAATAATATAAGGATGTTCGTTAGAATTCTGAAATATTTAAAAATAAATTAAATATGACTAATGTAAGAATGTCCAAGGTTTATCACACAGCCGTGTTTTCTCTGTAGCCTGTCTCATAACTGTCAGTTGTATTACACACGAACATTGTTTTTCACTCTCATAACAGCCATTTTTTTACGGATTGGCCTACCGTCCACACGTGAACGATGAAAACGGTCACCAAAAATGGAACTTTTCGAAGACGCTCTCCAAATTGAAACTTTTCGAAAACGCCGTTTTCCTGTTCTCGTGTGGACGGCAAAAAGTCCGAAAACGGAACTATTCGGAAACGCTGACGTCAGACCTTCGTTCCTAGCCCACTTTACAGAGACATATGCAACATGGCGGACAACCGAGTCACTGCATTGGCTTCTCTATTAATATAGGTTTGATGTCAAGCTTAGTCGCGTGTTTTCAACTTAATATTGCTCTTGTCATCGGATTTGGTCTGTTTACGCCCTGTTTCAGACATGTTTTATCGATTTTATTTCTTCGTGTAAGCTAAAACCAAGCCAAAATGGCGCGAAACAAAATAATCAATAGGTATCTGCGCATGCTCTGTCACGTATCTTAGCGTTTTCGAATCGTTTACGTGTGGACGGGGAAACGATTCGAAAACGCTCTCGTGTGGCCGGGGATTTTTTTTTAAACGGAGAAAAAAAGTTGCGTTTTCAAACGAAAACGGATACGTGTGGACAAGGCCTAAGTGAGGCTTTGTGGTATCCATGATGATTTCACGCTTTTGTTATCAAGGCCTATTTGAAGAGAAAACGTTTTTCTTCGAATTTATAAGTGAAAAAAATACGCCTGCTATTGTAAATATGGCAATGTGTTTTGTTGTTATTAGGTGTTGTAACACCTGATTTTACTGACCCTAAAATTGTGCCACTGAATCGATAAATGAAAACGTGAACAAACTCGTTTTCCTTATGCAGCCATTTAACTTCTTAGGAGGGAGGGATGGGTGATCTAGTAAGGTAATGCGTCGGACAACTACGAGGCGGGCCACAAAGAAAAAAGCTGTAATAACACCCGATGCCCCTGGTATTTTTTGTGATCGAGATAGTTTAATATAAATATTTTAATAACATTATTAGGTATTGATATAATATAAGTTATTACCTGCTAATATTTAGCTGGCTGTGAGGTATGTTAAACCTATTTGAAGGCACACCGCAATACTCCGCTGGCCGAAAGAACGAAGGCTCTGGTTTCAAGTTTCCGAGGGCTTAAACTTTTTAAGTGTGATTCCATTGTTTTTCAATGCGCATATCTAGTGCGCATGTTGGTGAAATCTAAAATAATACGTACAAATATCTGTTTTGGGTGTATTACTGAATCTTATTGGCAATGAAAAATTCTTTTGGGCGATTTAAGACAACTTTTACGAAACTCGCCCCAGTCCTTCCTCAGAAAAAGTTGCGATATTTTGTTTACTCATGCCGACAGTTCATATATTTTTGCTGTGGGACTACCTCTAAATTACCACAAATTACAGCTACTCTGTGCATAAACGAGAATGGCAACCCCCCCCCCCCCCCCCCCCAATTTTTATTGCATTTTTAGGGAGACCTTGCTTGGGGTAACAACTGAGCGAAGTTAAAAAAAGTTAATTTCAGATTCTTTTTTAATGGAATTACGTTATGTAAATAATTTTATAACTTAGTAAACTCACAGTGAATTAGAAATTAAGAAGTCTTGAAGTTTTACGTTTAGCTTTAAAGTAATTTTTGGCGAAATAGCTCACATCCGTACCTAAAATTAGAGACGGGTGATTTCTTTTTTCCTTTCATTTTTGGCGGGAAACTGCGTGCTGAGCTTATCAAAAGCGCATGCGCGTGACGTTTTGCCGCGGTGTGATTTGACGGCCCTTTTAACGTTAGGCACGTGATGCTCACGTGATCGATTGCAATTTGTTATAAAATGACTAATGATGAGTTAAATAAGGAAGCGTTTACATGGACTTGCATTAGCAATATAGTCCATTCTCTATGATGAATCCTGAGACTTAAAGGCGATACAATATCAGGCCTTTTGCAGGAAACCGTCAAGTGCTGATATGTCAGTGGCGGATCCAGGGGTGGTTACGGGGGTGACATGTCACCCCCCCCCCTTTTGGGCCAAAAAAAAATTCTATATAAGAATTCGTAAAAATAAAATACATTCGTTCAAGTTTTGTAAGAAATTTCGCACCAGAAACTGTACCGGTCAAAATAGTCACCCCCCTTTTTCAAATCCTGGATCCGCCACTGTATGTATATATCATCACTTCAGTAACGAATGAATTGAGCTCGTGATCGTCATCCCATGGAAAAGGCTTTACTGAATAACAAATATTGTATTGTAAATATTTCCTGAAGGGGTACAAATAAACATGATTGCAAACAAACTTCCAAACGCTGTTTTAGAAAGATCGACAATCGATTGGAGGTGGAAATAGCATTTACAAACAGGTTTTGCTAACGACACTACCGATCTCGTACAAGTGCCTTTAAATAAGTGAAGTCAGATTTTTTTGCCACCCAGTACACCCACGTGATTGTATCCTGCACAAGACCCTCTGGGAAGCCACACAGCGGTCAAACGTCTGCGCGTGCGTATTAGTCTGGTATTTCCCGCGCAAATTTACCTTAAAACATATTACAGTGAACTTCTACCCCAAAAAGTTAAGAAAAATACGTGAAAGTTAAGCTTTTTATTTTCACAGTCGACGGGAAATTGAACAAACTTCAAACTGTGAGTTTACCAAATTGTTTCGTAATTTACCAAAGAAGTTCTCAAGGTTTGAAAGCGGGTTTGTGAACAGTGACGGCCGCCGGCTCGCTTTGAATTTGTTTTGGAATAGGTTGTTGTTGCAAGACTTTTGACGCATGCGCAGACGTTTGACCGCTGTGTGCTGGGAAGCTTAGCTGAAGAAATTAAAGTAAACAGCAGGACGCTAGTTGATCAGTAATAATTTATTTACATTGAGCGCAAACTCCGGTACTGTTTTCAAAGCCTGGAAGATAGCGAGGTTATCGCCAATCCACAAACACGAAGATGAATCAGAACGAGAGAATTACAGGCCAATCTCTATTCTAAGTGTGCCAAGTAAAATTATGGAGTCCTGCGTTGCTGACGCACTAATTAGGCATGTTTTTGAAGACAACAGTCTTATCACAGATAAGCAGTGGGCATACCGAAATTAAAGGGTTAGTCAACTGAGATGATATTAGCACATCTAACTGAAATTTGGAGAAGGGCAATTGATGAGCATTCAGTTGTAGGAGTAGCCTTCGTAGACTTTAACAAGGCTTTTGACTGTATATCGCACTCTAAATTAATACATAAATTACACAATAATTTCGGGATAAGTGGCTCTCTTCTGTCATGGATTACAAATTATCTTAAGAACAGAATGCAATATACGATAATTAATGACAGACAATCAAATGTAGCACACATCACGTGTGGAATTCCCCAGTGTTCGGTCCTAGGACCAATATTATTTAGTTTGTACACCAGTGATATGCCTAGGGTTATCACATCGGGCACCACCTATATGTATGCAGACGACACAACAATTTACTGTATTGGAAAATCTATAGATGGAGTGACAGTGGCACTTAACAAAGCTCTGGATGAGCTATACACGTGGTGTTTAAATAACTCGTTGACGCCACATCCCTCTAAGTGCGAAGCTATGATTATGTCTAGAGGTGTTTTCCACGGTCCATTAAATACATTAACAATAGGCGTTAATAGAGTTAAGTGGGCCACAAGTACCCGCCTACTGGGTATTTATGTAGACAATAAGCTGGACTGGTCTAAGCACGTTTCAGATGTTAGGAAAAGATTTGCTAACAAACTGTGCCTTCTCAAAAGAAGTCGCTTTTTTACCAAGACATATGCTAATGGCTCTATATTTTAGGGTAATACTACCATCGATCACGTACGCGTTACCAGTATGGGGAGGCTGTCCGAGTAAGGATCAATTTAATACACTAGAAATTTTGCATACTAGGACAGCAAGAATTATCTGTAATTTTCCCCGCGATATGCCTACGGAAGATGTATGTATTAAGTCAGGATGGGAATCACTCTTTGGCACATATAAACTGCACTTATAGCTTAGTTAAGTTGGTTTACAAAATGTATAATGACCAGGTTCCACCATCCATGTCCACTATAATAACGAAACGCAATAATAGTAGAGGTTTAAGAGGTAAATATAGAATTACTGTTCCTAGGTTTAACACCTATTATATGAAGCACTCCATTTCACATAGAGGTGCAATCGTCTGGAACGCTTTGGCCGATAATTATGACCCCTCAGCTAGTGTTAAGGCATTTTGTAACATGGCAAGAAAGGCTTAAGCACTACATGACATTAACTTTAATGCAGTATCGGTACAAACAATTTGCATAAGGGTAATGATGCTTTTATATTTTATTGATTGCGCTGTTACTCGTAGGATTTCGTATATAGTAATGTTATTATTCATTAATTTTAAACATAGATTTAGATTCATTTATAGTCAATATATACTTTAGTTATTTAGCAGGATTCCTCATATATAAATATTCTTGTTAAATATAGATTTTTAGGCAACATATATTTTAGAACCAATTGATATATTAAGTTCTTTTACATTCTTCTGTTGTACACGACCCCACAAGCACTTGTGCTTTAAATATTTATCGTGTTTAAATAAAAGTTATTATTATTATTATTATTATTATTAATACCTGTTGTATTCTAATCACTTCGTGAACCGAATACAAATCATTTAGTACCTAACTTTCCAGACAATGAAGATCAGAACTCGTTTATTAGCCGATTGAGAAAATGCCCACAAATAGTCAATGTATGAAAAATAAAGTTTAGTTTATGAATGGCTTTGGATACCTTCGGTGGCAACTCAATTACTCTGTTCTTATATACTAGTCCTAATTAACTGGCATAGCACCTGAACACAAACAGTTAATTCCTTAATGCTCGATGTCACATAACCATACTAAAACAACTAATATAATTGCATTAAGGTGGCCCGCGGCTATTTATTTTGACAATGGGGGTCTTTTTAAATCGCGTTTTTGAATAGCTAAACATTATCCGATTTCTGAGATTTTTCGAACTTTTAATAACGAATCCTCGAATTTTATAAAAAGTACAATTAGAAAGTGATTAACAAAGAATTGCTGAAGATATAAGCGATTTTCCGAAACGTTGTTTTTTAGGAAAGAGCGTAAATTTCAAAACCCAAAAGATGGATTTGTTCCATTTTACTTTCAACGAGTGCACAACCTCCAAGGTCTGTAACAGGCAAGTCTTAGGTTAATCGGCACCATACAAGTTTCTCAGCTAACGGCTGATCAATTTTAACCTTAAACTATTATGCTCAGGCATCTGGTTCAACTGCCGGAGAAATATGACGGTAATAATTAAATCGTACATACCATATGGAAGTTCAATACCACTTGAAACTTCTGTCCCAAAGGCAAGAAGATCGGAAAACTGCAACTAACGTCATGCGGCGAACGAAGTAAGATAGGTTATTGCTGAATATTTGCGAAAATCGAGAAATTTGTATTCTTTCGGCGTCAAAAAAATTCACTTATTTGTTTTTCTTAAGTTCCTAATATGACTTACAGTAGCATATTTTAAAGTACCTTACCGAGTTTCAGCGCGCTTTGACCATACGCTTTTGAGGAATAAAGGCTGTAAACTTCAGCTTGTGCGAGACTTCTAAAATCTAAATGCTTGGAAAACCCCTCATGTTCGCTAATTTATTCAATGGGTTTGTTTTGAATTTCCGCACGGGTTCTGCCACTTGGGAATCGCGAGGCAAGGAATAATTAAAATTAATGTTGAAATTAAAATGAGGATTAATTTTGCAAGTGTAGTAAGGTATTTGTAATAATAGTTCCAGGCTGAGTAATGTTTTGGTGCCAAGTAGTATCCTGCTGTGGAAACGTTCTTCAAATGTTCTCCCCTCGTCGCTACTTACTACCATGTGGACATAACACGTAACACCTGTTTCATGGGTTACTGCACACAGTGCCATGAATTACAATGTAATCCTCATTTTAATTTCAACAATAATTTTAATTATTCCTTGCCTCGTGATTCCCAAGTGGCAGAACCCGTGCGGAAATTCAAAACAAACCCATTGAATAAATTAGCGAACATGAGGGGTTTTCCAAGCATTTAGATTTTAGAAGTCTCGCACAAGCTGAAGTTTACAGCCTTTATTTCTCAAAAGCGTATGGTCAAAGCGCGCTGAAACTCGGTAAGGCACTTTAAAATATGCTACTGTAAGTCATATTAGGAACTTAAGAAAAACAATTGGGTTAATTTTTTTGACGCCGAAAGAATACAAATTTCTCGATTTTCGCAAATATTCAGCAATAACCTATCTTACTTCGTTCGCCGCATAACGTTAGTTACAGTTTTCGATCTTCTTGCCTTTGGCACAGAAGTTTCAAGTGGTATTGAACTTCCATATGGTATGTACGATTTAATTATTACCGTCATATTTCTCCGGCAGTTGAACCAGATGCATGAGCATAACATTTTAAGGTTAAAATTGATCAGCCGTTTGCTGAGAAACTTGTATGGTGCCGATTAACCTGAAACTTGCCTGTCACAGACCTTGGAGGTTGTGCACTCGTTGAAAGTAAAATGGAACAAATCCATCTTTTGGGTTTTGAAATATACGCTCTTTCCTAGAAAACAACGTTTTGGAAAATCGCTTATATCTTCAGCAGTTCTTTGTTAATCACTTTCTAATTGTACTTTTTATAAAATTCGAGGATTCTTTATTAAAAGTCCAAAAAATCTCAGAAATCGGATAATGTTTAGCTATTCAAAAACGCGATTTAAAAAGACCCTCGTTGCCAAAATAAATAGCCGCGGGCCACCTTAAGATGCAAGAATCCGTCTTAAGAGACAGGAACTAAATATATTTAATAGTGTTTTTAATTAGAACCCTTTACATTAAACATTGAAGTGTTCGATATATTTGAATTTCTCGCGATACACCAAATGTCTGAGATCACTCATGCGGAACAACACATCTTGCAGAGCTTTGAAAAGAGATGTTCACTTCACAAAGCAACGGCGTAGGGAGGTCCTGAAAATTGGGTGAAACTGGGGGGTGGGGGGGGGGGGGGGGGGGGGGGAGTGTGATTAATTCTGGGACATTTACATTGATAACACTTCTGTCAATCTCTCTTCTGAGACTGGGACTACGCCACTGTCACAAAGGCTGATTGACAACTGAAGGTGTCAAGTCCATTTTACTGTGTGGGCCCTTGTTTAACATTAACATGATGTCGAGGCATCCATCTACGCATAAAGAACAATATGAATCCGGAGACGTTTCCTTCAGTGTAAAGGTATAAGCCTGTTTCAGAAGGTGTCTCTCACTAATTAGTATAAGCCAACTGGCGGACTATTACAAATCATGCATTCTGATTGGCTACCCTACTATAGGTCTATTTGTGATAGCCCATGGTAGAGAAAAAAAACGCACGCATTTACAAAAAAACATAAAAAATTTACAACTTCAATTTGTTTCTTTCTATTATTTTCTACTGTCCGACTAGTTAGTGTTTGACAATTCTTAGCCTGGAACAGGGTATAACAGGGCCGTAATATTTTGAAGGGCCTCAGGACGGTTTGAGTTATTCACGGTCACGCTTGCCGCTGCAAACGCAGACTCCGTTATCTAGATCTGTTTATGATTCGAGTGGCAAGTGGAGCGCATATCAGACGCTAGCCTGGCCTGGAACAGGGTATGTTTTCGTTGTTTCTAGCCTGGAACAGGGTACCTTTTTGGCCATTTTTGTCTGGAACAGGGTCGCAAATATTCAATTTCTTGGCCGGAACAGGGTAAGGGTTTCAAGGGCTCAGCGACACACCCCCATCCTAAATTTTAGGGAGTAACCCCCACCACCACCAGTAATCCACCTCCCCACCCCCAGGTCGCGAAGTTGATTCAAACACAGGCAGCTAATGATTTTTACAAGGAGTGTATGGGAATTTTTAGAAAAAATCTAAAACTCTACTAAAATGATCAATAAAGTCATGAAATCTTACCTGTGTGTTGTGAAGTTGTTCCTCTTCATCACTGATGCGTTTATTTCTGGTTTGAGGCACTTCTGGGCTTTTTTTTCCCTCTCCTATATAAATATTGAGAAGGCGGGAAACACGAGACGCCATTAGTCCATGTGGCGACTCTTCGAGGCCTCGTAATTCTTCGAAAATCCAAACTTTCAGCATTTTACCTCCATGAACCCTTTCTCACATTCCTCTAGCACTCGTTTAATCGGCCCATCGCTTATTTCCTCGCTTTGTAAGTAGTCAAATCCGACGGTTTAGCATGTACCGATCCGGGGTTCCGTCAGTTTAGCCTTAGTTCATGGGCTACCTGTGCTTAGTTGAACAGCTTTTCTTCGAGAGCAGTGACGAACGAGTGCCGAAGTAATCCGACACCCGTGTTTTTCGAGGAGTCATTGTACTCAATCGACCAATCGCTGAACCTTTGGATTCAAACACGGTGTTTTCTCGTCCCCATTTTTACTCTCGCTCCGCTCGAACGCCTGTCCGGCATATTTTCTCTTCGCTCGCAAATTACAATCAATGGAGGGAAAAGGAGGGAGTGCTCGCAGTCTATTTGAATACAACTACTACAATCCTAAACGAATTCTTTTTCTTATTCAGATTTTTAAACTCCTGAGAATACCAAGACAATGGTCCAAATTATAAGAACAAAAGAATCAGCGCAAAGGATTCTGGTAGTTGTATTCAACTGACGTTTCTATAGTGCAAACCACCTAGATGGTTTTCACTCAATCCCCAGAGATTCAAATGACAAAGGGCATGGCGGCCATGTTGGTGTACAGAACAAAACTGTACACCAACATGGCGGCTATGACGTCACGTGCACAGGGTCCATTACTCGGTGAAAGGTTTTCAGATTAAAAGCCACAAGCGAAGACCGAAAAGGATGTCGGTACTTTCTGCTCGTAATTCATTTATTCAGCATCGATCAGTAATTTTAACGCAGTGAGAAACCAACTGGCGAAGTTTGTGAACTTAGCGCGGATTCGTATGAGTGGGATCTATGGCATGTCCGTAGCCTTATTGTACCGCAACTCGTAATTTGATTGGATCAGCAGGACGAAAATAGAGAAACCATTTCAACGTTACGGCATACCGTACAGTAACCATGGCGTAACTTGCCCATTCATACAAAATCAACTCGGTTTATAGGCCATTTTGACGATGTTGCGCGCGCATTGAGAACAATATACATGCAATCAAGAAAACAAAAGATTGTCATGCAACATTGAGTTTTGGCGGGCCACATTCTGGTTTTTGGCGGGCCACATGCTTTTGTTTTCAATGCGTGCGCAACATCGTCAAAATGGCCTATTGGTATGATCATTAAATATTAATTCGAGTCCATTTCGGTTTTGGCTTGCTTATGATCGAACTTTTATTTCAAATAGGTGCATATTAAAGGGAATAAATACATTGTTCTTTACTTTTCAAGTTAACTTTTCTGTAACAAGTCAGTCGCGCACATTCTTATTTTTCAAACATTGTTTTAGTCTTTTTTATTAAATGGACCACAAAGTAGTTACATGGTAACTTAAACGGTCGAATACTAACCCCCCCCCCCCCCCCCCCCCCCCCCCTTCTGCCCAGTCCCAGAAGCGAGACTGAGGGAAGTCATAACTCAAAAAGTCCCAGAATTCATCATTTTCCAATGTATGTTATAGTTCTACAAAAAAAAAATGTCACGCTCTCATTGACCAAAAGCGATCACGTGACGTGAGTATAGTTTCACCACAAAATTCTATCCGATTCTGTTGGATGAAATGGATCACGCAACGTGATACTATCAGGCGTTATATTTCAACACAAAATTTTGGCGCGCTCATTGGTCAAAAGCGATCACGTGACGTGATAGTTGTCGTCCGCGGATGCAAACTATCAGGCGATAGTGCCCGCTGAGCACGAAAGACAATTTTGTGTTGAACAATAACGCAAATAGACTGTGTCTGTCTCGGACCTATCGGCTGATAGTTTCCCTTGGAAATTTGATGTTCTTAAAACTAGCATATAAGCCCTCGAACGTTATATTTGTTTTAAGAACATCAAATTTCCGCAGGCAACTATCAGCCGATAGTTCCTCGACGGACACAGTCTATTTGTATAATAGTGCCCGCTGAGAGCGGAAGACAATTTTGTGATGAACAATAACGACAAATAGCCTGCGTTTGTCTCGGAACTATCGGCTGTTATAGTTCACCACAAAATTTTGGCGCGCGCTCATTGGCTAAAAGCGATCACGTGACGTGATAGTTGTCGTCCGCGGATGAAAACTATCAGGCGATAGTGCCCGCTGAGAGCGGAAGACGATTTTGTGATGAACAATAACGACAAATAGACTGTGTTTGTCTCGGAACTATCGGCTGATAGTTTCCCTTGGAAATTTGATGTTCTTAAAACTAGCATATAAGCCCTCGAACTTCGTTCTTGGGCTTATATTTGTTTTAAGAACATCAAATTTCCGCGGGCAACTATCGGCCGATAGTTCCTCAACGGACACAGTCTATTTGTATAATAGTTTCCCTTGGAAATTTGATGTTCTTAAAACAGCATATAAGCCCTTGAACTGCGTTCTCCGGCTTATATTTGTTTTAAGAACATCAAATTTCCGCGGGCAACTATCAGCCGATAGTTCCTCGACGGACACAGTCTATTTGTATATTATAGTTCACCACAAATTTTTGGCGCGCGCTCATTGGCTAACAGCGATCACGTGACGTCACGTGACCCGATATTTTCTCTCCGCGAGCGGGAAATATCAGCGAATTCACCTCCTGTGAGCGTATAAGCGCGCGTTAGAGAAAATATTTGAAGGATGATAACGACAATAACCTAAATTGTGGCGTCGAAATATGCCCTGATATTTGTCCTTGGACATTATCTGATCCGAGAAGAGAACAGTTCTCGAGAGCGAAGCTCGAGGGAAACTGTGAGCTTCGAGGATCAGATAATGTCCGCGGACGAAATATCAGGGCATATTTCGACGCCACAAATAGGTTATTGCTGCCACAGCGAGCGAGCCTGAAGCGAGCGAGCAAGGCAGCAGTTCTAATCTGTAAGCGGGTCCAAATCTCGATTTCTTTTTTTTTACCACAATGCATCACTTCTATCGTCTTATCGTCTTTTTTTACCCGACTGCTTTGCACGGATCTGATCGTCACGTGACATTACACGAGGTGGAATCTGCATTGTTTGAGCTAACTACGTTGAACCGTTCTTTAATGCATTTCTGTGTATGCAATCCTTGTGTAATCATGAATTTGTTGAAGTGTAGACGTGTAGGCGAACTCTTTCTAACTCTGTGTGAACTATCAGTTTCCAAAGAGCAAGATCTCTCCTGTTATAAATATGGTGAGCAGCAAATAATTTTCTTCTAATGGCTTCGATAAACTGCCGTCAAGCAGCCGGTTCAAAATACAATTAGCATTTACAATTACATTCTCAATTACAGTTGATTTCCGGTGTCAAACTTCAGCGGGGAGAACAGCAGTTTGTTGTGCCGGGAATTTAAAGAAAATGTCGGGAATTAGTAGGCTCAGGAATTTAACGGGAAATCGTCGATATGTCGGGACAAAATGAAAATAAATCGCGACAACTTTTGAGTTACACACCACAGCTCCGTCAAACAGGATTCAGTCGCACGATAGCCCCAAAACTACAAAATATATTCATCTGACACCTTGGCATTTTTATCACCCAGTAATCTATTTTTCCTGCCAAAGTGCTACTGTAGGTTATCTTCTAATACACTTCCTTAACTGAGCGGAGCAGCATTCACTACCTGTTAGGTATAATTTGAATAATAGTACCACGACAGAGACACTCTATTTGTCGTTATTGTTCAACGCTAAATTGTCTTCCTCTCTCGCCGCGGGCACTATAAAATGTTGTGGTGAACTATATAACACACGACAGTTTGCATCCGTCGACGACAACTATCACGTCACGTCATCAATCTTATCCAATCAGAATAGGAGATAATGTAGTGATAGTGTTACCATGGGCATACACCTTCAGTGTTTCATTTATTCTTTTATCCAATTACCCTCTGGGGGAACTCAACATAACAACAGTGATGTCATATGCAAGGGCTGTTATACGTTGTCGTGTGACTTGCACCATAACGAGGCTAACTAGATACAGCTGAACACCACAGTAATGGACCCTTTGCACTCAATCCGCAGAGATTCAAATGACAAAGGGCATGGCGGCCATGTTGGTGTACAGAACAAAAGAAGCTAAGGAAGAATCTATTGTTAACTGTACACCAACATGGCGGCTATGACGTAAAGTGCAAAGGGTCCACACGAACACCTTGTTATTAGACATTTTATGTGGTCCCTGGTTACAAATCAATCCTTGGTAATACGGACACTCCAGCCCCCTCCCGGTCAGGAGGCCTTCACCTCCCAAAACCTTGCATTTTATGTGGTCCCTGGTTACAAATCAATCCTTGGTAATACTGACACTCCAGCCCCCTCCCGGTCAGGAGGCCTTCACCTCCCAAAACCTTGCATTTTATGTGGTCCCTGGTTACAAATCAATCCTTGATAATACGGACACTCCAGCCCCCTCCCGGTCAGGAGGCCTTCACCTCTCAAAACCTTGTATTTTATTGGACCCCATTTGGATTGCACTGACAAAGAATTCCATTGTTTTAGGGTTAGGGTTTGTATTGTTTCAGGGCAGGCTATTGTTTGGCTAGCCAGTACTATTCCAGGTTCCGAGGAGGTGAAGGCCGTCCCCTCCCGGTTAGCTCAGTGGTTAAACTCCGGTCTGTCATGCAGGAGTTCGCGGGTTCAAACCCTGGCCGGACCAACACTCGGGGTCTTAAAATAACCGAGTAGAAGTTGCTGCCTTTGTGAAACAATCTCGTTCTCGAACTGCAAATGGTTAGACCTTCACATCTTCTCGGATAAGGACGTAAAATCGTAGGTCTCACGTCTGCCTCAAGCCTATCAGTCTCAGCAGACGGTCACGAGTTACAGACGTCAAATAAGGTTGCTTTACGTCTACACACTTTGGTGACCGTATCACCGAGGTTCGATTCCACCCCGAGACACGCGCTAGACACAAGTTGTGTTGACAATGAGCGTTAAATGATATCGGTTGATTTGCATTCATAAAAAAAACACTACCTATAGAGACTACGCTAACAAGTTAATGCATGAAACTTCGTTGCATTTATATTAGTTCTAGCATTTAGATGGAAGGCATAAAATGACCGGTTATGCACCACTTTCGTAAATTTGAGCTTGCCCGAATACCTCATTTCATTAAGAAGTCTACTTTGGCTCTTTGTCCATCAGGCAAGTTGTCAAACTAATCTACTAGCCAGACATGAAAACTCACGAGCCCTGGGCTATCGGACACAACTGTTGTCACGCCCTGAAACGTAATCTTAAAGTGATCAGAAAGTTTACTAAGTTTTCTCCAATCCATCCTGTTTTGTAGGGTTGCCATTAAAGGGATTATGTCATGGTGTTTTGCATGGAATCAATGTTCGATTGGTGGCTGTTAATTGGATACAAACAGCTAAAATCTCTTCCCGCGATGCTTCACTGAAAATTATATGCAATATGGGTGTGAGGTTCGTCAGTTCATATGAACATCGCCGCTAAAATAACTGTTCGGGGACTGCTATTATAAAGGTATCTCATCGTGACATAGCTCCTTTAATAGCCTTGGACTGTCACCTACATGTATCTCATGCTCAGTGCGATGCGAACTAATTCCTTCAAACGTTGATAAAATACGTATCTTCAGTTGGACTATTGATACAGGGGGGGGGGGGGGGGGGGGGGGGGGGGGGGGTGAGGGGTACTTGTATGATAAATGGGTAGGTGCGGCCATGAGGCGGACTCAGTTTTACGAGAAAAAAGAATGGCTCCAAAACCCTGATTTCCAACTTATTGTGAAAACGAACCCTGATTTTCTCCCTGTTTGATTATTCTGAATCGTCCATAACCCGGAATTCGACATATTTTTACGAAAAACTTGGACCTGGAAATCGAAATTAGGTTCAAACCCCTGTACCACCGCACATATATACTAAACAAGAGTGCCCCCCACGAGCGGGGGGGGGGGGGGGGGGGGGGGGGGGGGGGGGCGATTGGGGCACTGCTCAAGCACACAGGTTACTACTTCAGTCGGTAAAAATATTATTGGGCTAACTTTAGAAACGAGTAGGGGGCTAGGGCGAGTTCGGTTTCGCAAAGGCGCTTGGGATCGTTACTGGGAACACCCTAATTTCAGAATATAAAGAAACATGGCAAATATCGCAATTAACTGTCCCCAGTAACGATCCCAGGCGCCTTTGCGAACTGAACCGTTTCTAAAGTGGGCAATTGGCGTGAAAGAAAAACGGCACCACCGTATTCGTACCGTAATAATAAAATAAATTATGCGGTGCACGTTACATGAATATAGTTAATCAATTACTTTATCGAGAAGTACAGTTACCGTATTTCCTCGATTAAGCGCCCACCCTCGATTAAGCGCCCCCCTCGATTAAGCGCCCCCCCTCCCCTCCCCCAATAAATATGGCACAGTAAGAGAGACGGCATACAACTTGCGTTTTATTACAAAGTTACGGCATGTTCCTATATGTAGTACCGTATTAAAGTTATGTTTGGCTGATAAGGGAAATTAGTTTATTTTCTTCCAACTCACATTCCGTGATTATTAAGTCCATGTTGCTTGCATAGCTCTTGTACCCGAAGCAGCTCGTTCTTCAGCCTTTTTCCCATTTCAACGCTTTGGGTAAATGCTGTGAAACAGCCGGGGACGACAAGACCAATTTCCAGTTTCCGTGAGCCATTAAGCGCCCCCCCCCCCCCTCGATTAAGCGCCCCCCCCCTCGATTAAGCGCCCCCCTTGGCAACAAAATTTGAAATAAGCGCCCAGGGCGCTTAATCGAGGAAATACGGTATCTGTACATAAAAATTATGAAGGTTTTAAAATCATTAATAATCTAATACTAATCCGGAATTTAATGGAATTTCACGTCCACAGAGCGGATTTCGTACGAGTACACGTTCGGCATGTACGTAGCCTTACCGTAACAGTGCCGTACCGTACAATATAATTTGATTGGATCAGAAAGGGGAAAACAACAGGGGAACCATTTCAACGTCACGGCATGCCGTACGGTAACCGTGCTGTAGGTCATTGCAGTAACGTGCCCATTCATACTAAATCCGCTCTATGTCAAACAGTAAACATACCGTCATCGTGCCGCATCATAAGTGACAAGTCAATGTTACGACATACCGTATTGTAAATGTACCGTATTACAGCTCGTACATGTACGTTTTCGCACTTACACGACATCCGCTATAATAATGTACTGCGATTCTATTTATGGTCTGGTGTACAGGTCCAGCCAACTACTAGCGCACAACTGAGTGTGTTTGGGGCCCATGTCTTCTCGTTTTTTTTTAAGGCGAGGCAGGCTCCAGAACCGATCGCTTTCATTTTCGTCTTTCATGGCGGGTTTTAATGACGCCCGAGTCAGTCCCCAGAATTTAGAAGGTGTAAGACCTTTTTTGACTGCAGTGAACCGCCATCCGAGATGATTCATACACTGTTGACACTCTGCAATAGTCCACGCGTAGCTGAAAATCACAATGTGTCGCTATGAGTATGGTAAAGGTGTTAGTAGTATACCCCCTCATAATAGCACAATGGAATGCAAAGAATGTATGGTACGCATTGATTGATCTACTTGTTTTATTTCGTGGAGGCCAGTGTGTACAGAACAAGGCTAGTCGTACTCACCGCATTCAAAAACAGCGGCTATAATTTTAACCTTTGAAAAACCAATCAATAAAAAGTCATTGAAATTGTTATAAGAAATAATCAATAGTACAGTGGTAATATCGCAAATTTTAAGACCTGTCGTACTATAGCCGTGACGCTATGCCATTTGAATTACGAGATGAAACAGATCTTCCGTGTTTGCACAGGCTCATGCAAACCGAGGTAAGATTGGGAGAATTCGAGAGCAGAACAAACACGAGACCGCAGGTCGAAACACGGTGCTTGTTTTACCGTGTGACGTCATTTCCATGTTTGCACAGGCTAATGAGAACATGGCTATCAGCCACTCAGAACTCGCGTACTATTCTCAGCGGTCTTACCCAAGTACGAATAAGAGGCGCAACCTACAGAATCACCTCACCATTTGAGCGAGGTGGCCGTATTCGGCACGGAGTTCGCCAGCCTCTATATCCTTTTCTCATCTCCCCTCATCCTACTCCATATGGCGGCTGCTTCCGGTCCTTTCCCTTCCACCCACCCTATTGGGTGACTCTTCCTGCATTCAAGGACTGGGAGCGGCCGCCGGATATCCGTAACTCAATGAGTACGGATGAGACTGGTGAGAATAGGATACTATCTAAATCATTTTATAACTGTTAATCAAACTTATAGAGGTTTATGTAAGTGAAGTGAAAAGGTGAAGCATGGTTAACTTCTCTTTCACGCTTTATATTTGGGTGATTCATACAAAGGAACCAATTTTAAAAGAATAACCTACTTTATAGTATTGTTAAATCAAGCAAACTCTTCCTGGTGGTAATAGTCGTTTTCCTACACAGGTTCAGAGTTATGAATTTGGTGCATGGCCCTTCCCCTTCTGATTCGACTGATTAGCCTTGCTATTATTTTGATTTAAAGTTCCTACTACAGCTAAACTTACCCTGGAAACCAGCTATTTTCCGCTGTTGGTCGACCCCTTAACCGAACGCCCAGCGCCTTGTAGAATGTCAGTGCCTCGTGTACCCAGCCACCAGGATTCACATAGGCACCAAGAGGGCCATCAAGGGACATACTGGGCACAAATAAAGGGCCATGAAAAGGAAATGGAGAAGAGATAAGACATAATATAAGCAATCACACGAGAAATTTCTACATAATGCAAACAAAAATTGTTAAAACGTAACACCTACCAGAATAGATCATTTTTGAAAGCGATGGTAGAATTGCAGTCTTGGCAACACAGGACACTACACTAAAATGAAGGAGGAGGTCGTTGTATTAAAGACATTTGCCATCAATCCTTAAAATTTAACAAGCCAAAATTCACCTAATACCCGTGTTTTATGTGCAAGTCTGGGAAGGTTCTAACAAGCTTATAAAGTTATTTTTAAAAGTGCTGCATAATCTACAGTACTTTTTATCATGTGTACCTTTTGCATAATCTGAAGTTCCTTCTGAAGTCTCTGTATAGTACAGTTAATCTGTAGGATCTGTAGTCGTAGACTGTCATCCAGGGGCAGATTGGCCGCCACCCAATACGAGAACTCTACGAAAACGAACACGGTAAGTGATAAACACCAAGTATATAGAAATAAACAATTATTGGATGAGGCTGAGAGTGATAATTTTTGACATCTTGCGAGAGTCGAATTCAATAATTGTTTTCTTAGTCACTCTTTCAAAACTTCTAAAAAGTACATCAGTGACAGAGAGATACTGGCTGCCAACACAAGACGAATACCCACACATGCGCGCGCATCATTCCCAGGGGTCTTTACGCACCTAATCCAAGAAGACATTTTGGATCAGGAGCGTAAAGAACCCTGGTAACGAGGTATTTGTTTACACAGATGATACCAACGCGCGCCGCTATCGAGAATAGACCGAATGCGCTACATGACCTCGGTTGACCAGTACCACCAGACTTATTTACGCTGCTTCTGTTGTTGCTCTAATATAGACCATTGTCTTGGTATTCTCACGAGTTTCTGAATAAGAAAAAAAATTCGAAATGGATTCTGGTAGTAGTAGTCACCGACGTCATAGCGCATTAACATAACTCTTAGCCAATCAGAATTGAGATAACTGTAGCATATAGCGCGCAAGTGAAGAAAATAACTTAGCATAGATCTCTTTACGCGCTCGAAAAAGATGGTATTCTGTGTTTTCTTTACATAAAACAAAGCACAGAGAGGATTTGGATGCTGAAACTTATGCGCGAAAGAAAGGTGTTTTTTCTAACCCCTTTTTTATTTCGTCATATATTTTATTCTAATAAAAAGTTGTTTTTACTTGGATCCTTGATTGTCTACAATCTGTTGCAGTTTGCAAAGTGGCGACCGAGCCACAGTACACTAATTAGAAGCATTGGCCTACTACATCGTGCATTGTGGGAGTCCACAATAAAACCTGCATTACAAATGCTGGTGAACAATGGCTTTTGCCTGATCTTACATCACGCGACCAAGACCTCAAACTGCGCGGTCGTGAAACAAAATGCGTGGCAGGTTAAAGGAGCAGTGTCACGATTCTGATTGGTTGTTATAGACTATGGTAAAATCACGCGCCGCTGCAAATTTCCCCTTCGATTGAAATAAATAAAATGCTGCTTTATAAAAATATAACATCAAACCTAACCATATAATACTGAAGTATAGTTTTCAAGCAATTTCGGCTCGAGATATCGTGCAAATACGCCGATGCAAGCGGATTACTCACGGACTTCTACTTCTGTCACGTCTTTTGATTTCTTGTCCGCCTGACACATTTTCAAAACTTTGGGCATGAATACTAATCGTGACACTGCTCCTTTAATCACGATTTAAAAATCCGGAATTATACCGCTGTAACTTTTTTTCTTTTGTCCTCAGTATCCATCTTGACTGAAAAAAATCAAACTAGAACGGGATTAGGGACACTTTAATTCAAATTATACTGCAATTATGTTGAATCTTTGCTCTCAATATATTTTCACATTAATTTACGTTGAAGGCTTTTTTACTTTAAAATATCCTACGCATGTTATTATGACTGGAAGTTAAGAGACGCTCCAGAACGAGTCTTACCCACAGGATCGACAGGGAGGTTATCAACTCTCATCGATTCGCTCCAACTTTTTAACAATTTCTTTATTTCGTCCATTAAGCTGAACTGCAAACACAATGATATTATATGGTGTAAGGTGAGTCGAGTGTAGTGTGTCCAAAACAGTTAATGTAGCGGGGAGTGCGTGGGGAGTGCGTGAGGAGTAAAAGCAGGGCCCCACCAGCTGTAAGCTGTAATACTCAGCCTTTTATAACAAATATAATATTTATTTTATTTATTTATTGACATACATCAAATTTTCTCTTTTTCAACCAATTGTACAGGTGCTGTGAAACGTTGATGAAATGTGCACTATCACCCCCAACTAATTAACTTTCTCATGACGAAAGACAAAAACAACTACTCAGATTAGCAGCGTATTGTTTCCAGGTATACGGGACAACATTTGAGACAATTTTGATGATGGATGGCAAAGATTCGAGTGGATGAAACATACCGCTTTTTAGAGAAATTTAGAGCAACTTGAAATAGGTTCACTGTACTAAACCGAAATCAAGTTTCTAGAATGAGCTTTTACAAAAAAAAAAAAAAAAAAAATATATATATATATAATTATCGATGAAATACCAGTGTATATTTCTTTCTAAAAAGTGATATCTTCACACGTGAAGATACTCAGGGCCGTTGAGGCATGGGTCTCAATATGGTCGCCGCAAATCAAGAGGGGGTGGTCTATCTCTTCGTGATTGTAAGATATTTTCTTGACACTTTGACAGATTCGATAAAGTCACAACCTTAACACATTTTCATGACAGTTTCCATGGAAACATGGAATGTGACCTATGACCTTTATTTAGAGTAAATTTTAGAAAAGCCTCCTGGCGTACCGTAAAAGGTTCTAATTTAGTGGATATTTTTTATGCAAGTGAATCTAGGTTAGTGCACACTTTGTTGCTCCAATTAGGAATGTTGGTAATTTTAAGGGAAAGGCTAATTAAGGCTGGTATGAAATATGATACTCCTCAAGTTTGTACTGAATTAACAAACATTTCAACAATTCGTAATTGGACGCATAAACTACATGGTAAGCTGCATTAATTCGATCGCCTTTACTTCTGAATTTTGTGCGCTTTACATTTCCTCACGAAGCTTTGAATTGTACTTTTCTAAAAATGAGTTCAAAGGTCACAGCTTCAATCGCCATGGCAACCATCTATACAAAAATGATTGAAGGGTGGGTTTACATTATATATCATGAAATCAAAGTTTTCGAGTAAACCCAAACTAAAGTAGACCACCCCTATACTTATTAGGAGCGTGATAGTCCTTGACCCATGCCTTAATATATCTGAGTATCACTTTTGAAAATATGACTGATTTCTAGCCTTTTTAGTAAGAGATTGAAACTGGTATTTCATCGATAATTATATATTAAACAGAACATAGACCCTATGCATAAGTCCTGGTAACTAGCATGTCAACGAGGCCGGTAGGTCCTCTGGAATGTTGAAATTGAAGCGCCTGGGGAGATTGTGAAATGCACTGAACGAATGTTCAGTGAAACAATGCCGTTAATTTGCGCCTGGCTGGCTGTACTATAAAGAAACATTTTTCAACTAAACAATCATGTTCAACACGTTTCACACCTCCTGCTAGTATTTCAACTTCAACATTCCAGAGGACCTACCGGCCTCTTTTTCGTGTTGTGACCGCGCGAGTTATGCATAGTGTGTATTGCATGGCCGCTTGGAGATAAGAATTTTATCTTCTCGTGTTGATGAAATATCTTACTCGTTCGCTGCGCTCACTCGTAAGATATTTCATCAACACTCGAAGATAAAATCCGTATCTCCGCGTGGCTATGTAATATCCTCTCTATATATCTGTTATAGCAGGCTAAGTATTACAGCTGGTTGGGACCTGCTTTTACTCCTCACACACTCCCCACTACATTAACTGTTTTGGACACACTACACTCGACTCACGGTTGATTTTATAATCCACTTTGCCATCCTTGATCGAAAAAGTTTGAAAAGCATACCAGGACATTTAGATGGTATTTCTCTTCTATCTCAGGGTGTTATTTTTGTACCTTTGTGTTAATGAAACTTGAAGTATACACAGTTTGTCACTTGAGGCATTATTGATTTTAACCACACGTGTGCGAGGTTCATCAGTTCATATGAAAATCGCCGAAACAACTGTGTCCGGTCCGGACTGCGAATATAAAGGGCTCTCAAGCTAATAAAGCCCTTTAAGCCAGTGTTGCATTGTGGGAATTAACTGCGCGATTTGCATGAAAAAACAAATTAACTGCGCGATTTGCATGAAAAAACAAAAGTGCTCAGTGTCATGAGAATTTTGGAAGTGACTTGATAACACACCACGTTTGAAAAAAAACTCACTTGGTTTTACCAAAGCAGTACCCCTTTGTGGGTATGCTGATACTGAGAATAGCATTTGTTAGAAATTACTTCTACCTCTAAAGGGAGAAAAACAAAGGAATTAAAGTGCATACTTACAGGGTTGTATAATCTGTACACCCATGCTGGCCAGCGGGTTAAACTTGAGTTTACCTAAGAAATATTTGAATTATACTTCTGAATACAGACAACGAATAACCACTCTTGTAACAATGTAACTGTGTGGCGAGTCCAGCACAATGAACAGTGTACCCTGAATAATACTTATACCGGCAGAAAGATGGGGTTGTGTTTTTCCTTGGGTCGACCTCAACTTTAAAATAGTGACCTTCAGATTCGAGTATACGAGTTTTACAACGAGTACGACTTTTGGAATCGAAATATCTCACCCGCAAGGCAAGTAGAGATCTTCCAACTTTGGCAAACAATGCTAGAGATATGAGAACAAGCTATTAAGAGTATTTGTTTGTTGATGTATCTTTATAAAGTATCCTTAGTTGTGACCTCAGTTGTGAAAAGTTGTACACATAGTCGTTGTAGCACTCGCATCTGAATTTCGCTAATACCAACCACTTAACTGTTATGTCAAAAGTGAATTAATCAATGAACATGTATCTAACACTGGTATATAGTCGACTAAAAGTATATTAAGGTATGCTAATAACCGTGGGAAGCGAGTAGCAGCTGCAATTTCGACAAAGGACTAATGCTCCAACGAAGGGATGGTCTGACGAAGGGCTAACGCTCGAAACGTCAGCTGCAGCCCATGGTGATTAGCATGTCTTAATCGACTTTTAGTTGACTATACCAGTGTTTATATTCCCCACCCACGCCGATCAACACTAGTTTTTAAAGGAGCACCAATCCATCAAGCTCGAGTTCTTGGGTTCAATCCCAAAATAGAAGAACGCCAAGGGGCTTAAATTACTGAGATGAGGGTTGTCCATATTCAACTGCATAATCAGATTGTCACATCTTCTTGAATAGGGGTGATCAGTGTTAGATGGGATCAAATTGGACATAAAAACAAACCGGTTCAAGGTGGTATTAGATGATAGTACATTAACATAATAAAAATTATGGAAATATAAATTCCTCCTCTACCTTTTTGTACTTTGTCTGCCCTAGCCTTGGTTTTACAATTAATCCAATTGCAGGCCTGTATCTCTCAAGACTGCCACCACAGGTTGCTTGGCAACCAGACTTGTGATAACATGACACTAGACTTCCTTCGGGGTGTGACGGCAACACAATTTCAGGTAAGATTCGAACCGTTGCCGTTAAAACCCTGTTTAGGTATAGAAAGTAGTAGTAAACCAATCAGGATTCAAAATTAACTTTTTATTATTAAGGTGGGCGACTAAACGCAAAAATGTGGTCACAAGATCGTATGTTCTGTTCGCCAATTTTCCTCCATAACAAATATAAAATGATTTAATCAGCAGAATAAAGTCGCCCATTGGCGACCAGATCTCAATTTTAAGTCGCATTAGCAACCAGTTAGTTACAGTGTCAAGCCCTGTCAAAACATGCTATGAAGGTTATTACATAATCCATTGTTACACACACAACCCGCCTACCATGTTTTACACATTTGAAGATGATGTATGGGAAGATGGTTACACTATCTCTCACACTCTACCCACTAAAAGTGGAAAGCTGTCATCAGAAAGTTTCATTAAAAATGGCATTCCCCAAGGATCGATATTGGGTCCATTACTCTTTTTAATATAAATCAATGACTTGCCGAACTCAGTTTAACATTGCAGGCTGCGACTTTACGCAGATGACACTAGTCTTTTGACGTCTGACGACGTCTGCTGACGTGGAGTCACTTGTATCTGCAATGAATAACGAATTGGAGTTCATAAAAGACTGGCTGCTTGCCAATAAATTGACAATGAATATTCTCAAGACTTAATATATGGCAGATATGAATATAGAGCTTTCAGTAAATAATAATTCCATCAAAAGAGTAATGGAAACCAAATATACTAGTCCAATGTTTATAGGGCACTTATTTTGCCTCACTTTGACTATTACAGTGCAGTGTGGGACAAGCCGGTAGACTCATGATCAGGATTAGCAGTAAAATTGCAAAAACTACGAAACTGAGCTGCAAAAATAATTAGCAAGGCTGACTACTCAATTAGTTTATTGCAGATTCGTAGAGGGTTGGGATTCCTTAGCAGAACGATGGTTCAAAGCTAAGGCTATCATGATGTTTAAATCTCTGCGTGACCTAGTACCATGCATCCTATTTTTGTGAATTATTCTCAAAAGTATCCAACCACACTTCATACAATTTGCAAGCAGAAGTCCAAAACAGATCTCTTCATTCCCAGACCAAAGACTGAGGCTCTCAAGAAAAGCTATTGTTACGATGGGGCTAAGGTATGGAACTTAATACCGAAATCACTCAAAAAGGCAGAGAGTATGAATGATTAAAAAAATATATCAATTATATTTTTCTCTGTGGCCTGTTAAAGTGAGATAATTTTTAAACCCATACCTTATATTTATGAACCTGTAACTAGACTTTTATAGTTATAGTTATACTATTTGTATATATGGCTCAAGTGGAAACCAGGATTGTTTTTCATATATACCTGATGAGAATCCTTATTAAAATAAAGATTCATACTAAAACGTATGTGATTTTGTTCTACATGTATGTGTGAACGTGTTTGTATGAAAAATCAAAAGAATTTGTGGAGTATTTGTTTGATGATTACACAATCCGCCACACCGTACCAACCAAGATTTAGTTCCACCCATGTGAAGATGATTTCTGTGAAAATGATTACAAAACAGGTCTGTGATCCTACCCACCAAACGATATTTTAGTCTATCCATATGAAGATATTTGTGTAAAGATGACCACAAAACTTGTCATCCTACAAACCAAACAAGGAGAGTTTATTCTACCCATATGAAGATAATTTGTACATGTGAAGATGACCATAAAACATGTCAACCTACCCAACAAACAATGATATTTTACTCTACCCATATCAACATGATTTGTGTGAAGGTGACATAAAGCATGTCAACCTACCCACCAAACGAGATTTTACTCTACCCATATGAAGATGATTTTTATGAAGATAACCAGAAAACCTGCCACACTACCCACCAAACAACGAGATTTTACTCTATCCATATAAAGATGATTTCCATGAAGATGAATTGCGTAAAGATGATCATAAAACCTGTCACACTACCCACCAAACAACGAGATTTTACTGTCTATATGTCTTGAAGATAATTGTGAAAAGATGACAATAAAACCTGTCATCCTACCCACCAAACAACGAGAAATTACTCTATCCATATGAACATGATTTGTATGAAGATGACCATAAAACCTGTCACACTACCCACCAAACAACGAGATTTTACTCTGTCTATATGTCTTGAAGATATTTGTGAAAAGATGACCATAAAACCAGGCTGTCATCCTACCCACCAAACAACGAGAAATTAATCTATCCATATGAACATGATTTGTATGAAGATGACCATAAAACATGTCACACTACCCACCAAACAACGATATTTTACTATATCAATATGAACACGATTTGCGTGAAGATGATTTGCGTAATGATGATTTGCATAAAGATGATCATAAAACCTGTCACCCTACCCACCAAACAACGAGATATTACTATATCCATATGAAGATATTTGCATAAAGATATTTGCATAAAGATGACCATAAAACCTGTCATCCTACCCACCAAACACGAGATATTACTCTATCCATATCAAGATGATTTGTATGAAGATGAACATAAAACCTGTCACCCTACCCATCCACTTGTCTCCTGAGATGCACGATTTTAAATCTCTGTCTTCCTGTTGCCTTGATTCTGATTGTTGAAATTCCTGCTTCAACTTCCTCCTTCATGGAGAAGATTTCCACTGTTGTTCCAATGGCTGCCAGCAACTGACTCTGGTTTACATTGTATCTGGAATGAATACAGTTATGTATTCAATTGACTGCTGAACATGCAACAGAATCCATATGCTGTTTGCTTGTGTGATTTCCTGCAAAATATGCTATGAGGCAGATGCAATGACAAATAATATACTTCTTATTAAGTGAGTGCCAGGTCTGTACCATAAATATGGACCAGGTTTTGAATCTGCTTAACGGCCCATTAGTGCAAAGCACGCAGGCCATACAAACGGAAGAAAAATGAGGATCCATAACTGAGGGTATGGACCTTGCAAACGAGATTAGTATAAATATGTTTATTGTATGGCTCGAAAGTATACAAAACTGTTTCATTTTTTTGGTCCATACAGGTACTGGTAGTTATGAACAACAAACTGACCAATCACTGGTAGTTATGAACAACAAACTGACCAATCACTGGTAGTTATGAACAACAAACTGACCAATCACTGGTAGTTATGAACAACAAACTGACCAATCATAGCTCACTAACTTACGTGTAAATGTACCTATAGCCATATAATGATATTCATGATACAATGCAGGGAATAGTCTCCTTCACAGCTGTAAACTTAGGGTCGTCTTAGTCTAAACTAGCCCCACCAACAGCTGATTACTGCAGACACACATTCCATTCTCGATTGTTTAGACATTATGCCAATCTGAAGATTGATTACAATGTAACATGATATGAATTAAATAACATTACAGCATCAAACTAAATGAGTTCTCCCAAGCTATATCTTCTGGATAAAAACTAAGAACAGAATTGAACATATACGATGCTATTTGAGCCAATTCTACATCAGTATTTTCAAGTTTAGTCTGCAGTAACGATTTCCCACCAGTCCAGTGGTCTGGTGCAAGTGGTTTTCTGGGAACTGAATTGATTGGCCAATACATGTACCTTAGAATGAAATGTGTGGCTGCAGTGGTGTGCATCCGTTAGTGGGACTGTTGTAGCATCGCATGGCAACCCTAAAAATGGCTGTGAATGAGACTATGAACGAAATCGTGCTACTTTATTGGTATGAGTTTCTGGTTCTATCAGTCTGGCATAACGCGAAATTAGAGACTGATAAACTTTAGGCCAACAAGGGGCCTACAATTTAACTTACATATATTAACTTAAGCTTCATCTTAATCTGGGAAGATTTGAAGGTCTAAATATTTGCAGTTCGAGAACAAGACAAAGGCAGCACATTCTAGTCAGTTATTTTAAGGCCTTGAGTGACTGTGGGTCTGAGTGGGGTTTGCAACCTCTTAATGGAAGGAATGACAGCACACGTGCACTGACAAATATGGTTGGTTACCAGGGAGCTGGTGCGCAATGGAAGGTGACCGAGAATGAACTTTGACCGGGAAGCTGTTTCCCACCTCTATTCAACTTGTATATAAACAACGGGCTGCGGTTGGTCATTAACTGCATTTGCTCTGGTCTCCAAGAGAAAATAACATCTTTATAGATAGATTGAGATACATGTAGATAACTTTATTTATCCTCGGGTGGATGTCAGGCTGGTTGGGCCTCTAGCAAGTACATAATAATGCTAATTAGCAGGTGAACCAGGCCTAACCTATAGATAGATATTAGATAGATTAAGATAGATAACTTTATTTATCCTCAGGTGGACACCATTAGGCTGGTTGGCCTCTATATAGCTACCAAGTACATATGCTTAAATTAGCTGGTGAACCACACCTAACCTATAGATAGATGTAGATATATGTAGATAGATAGATGTAGATAGATAGATAGATAGATGTAGATGTCATGTAGATAGATACTGTGAACTAGGCTGGTTTAGTCTCTGACAAGTACATATATATATATATATATAATTATTGCTAATTAGGAGTTCCTCAAACACGATTAGCATTAATCTGGATTGAATAATTTATTGGTTAGACTCCTGTTAAAGGATGTCTTTCTCTATTTTAAAATTACAAGTAAAAAGGTACTATTAATTCTTCGTCAAACAATATATGTTTTTGGATTCAAATCAGGAGTCCATGACTGGAACTATAGAACTACCGTTATATATTAAATTATTGCCCTTACTCCTGGACTAGCTTATTACTGTTTTCATTGAAGTCTGACCCTGGAAGTAGCCTACTGGTCATCAACCAAATGCAGTGTCTGCTCTCTGCATACAAAGCTTTCAAAGGTGTACCATCTAGACTTAATTACACTGTACATGTTAATCTAGGTGGTACTTGTTTGATTGACGGTCAGCTAAATGCAATTTTCCAAACAAGACTTGAAACTTTCACAGTTGCACTTCAATGAAAACAGTAATTATTGGGCTTTGAGGAACTGCATGGGCCCAGGTCTTTCAAATGCATGGTCTACACCAATAATTTTTATAATCGTTTCCTGTCACCTTGCATTTACCAGACCAAATGTTCTGTCTTTGTCAATCACATTCTTCATCATTGCCACACTCTGCAAACATTTGAAAAACATTTAATGTATATAATTATAATTCTTTAATTATAATTATAATTATAATAAGCTTAATGTTTGTTTAACACATGCATGCATACATCCTAATGGATTGTTCTTTACTGTGCAACTGTACTGGGGACACTTAAAAAGCAAGAACCAATCACAGTGCAGAACGAAAACAAAGCTTTCCAACTTATGGTTATTTGAGCCAATCAGTGTCGAGTACAAGACAATAGCATTTCAACTTGCCCAAAGTTGGAATTGCTTTGTTTTCGTTCTGCAATGGGATTGGTTCTCATTGTCTAAGTGGCCCCAGTTACAGACTGTAGTTGCACAGTATAATATATAGTACATGTACTTAATTGACATATTTTTTACATTATTGGTAATGTTGTGCAGTTGCTAATATCATTATGCAACTCATTTGCAATATAACAAGTAAACTATGTTTAAAATTTGCATAAAAATTAATCAGTAATATTTTCACCTGTGGTTCGAAGAGGTGAAGAGGGAGTGTCTGTCCAGGAACTAACACCAAGCCTGGTAGTGTGAGGAGAGGTAGTGTCACATTATGATCTGGCTCAAGAACTGTCCGTCCACTGAATTCATCCATTTCCTCCCCAAGATACTGTTAGTTCAACAACAACAAAAAGTCAACTAGCAGCTATATATAAATTAAACAACATGCATGTCACTGTATGTCACTGTGTGGTCTGAGTATAATTTCAACAATACTCATCTGCATGCTACAAGGTATGTGACATTTTAGTTATAAACTACATAGAGTTAAACAAATAGAAGATTCTATAAAAAAAAAAAAAGCGTTCTCTGGGTCTTGAAAAATGCTGTGGAAGTAAGAGCAGAACCTGGGTGCATTTAGCACCTAAAATTAATTTCCAAGACTTTGAAAGTGCATTTTTATAGAACATATAGGACAATCATCTTCTATTTGTTTTATCACATACATGTACAATGTACATTAAAATAATGTACAGGTATTTTTGTAACTTTGATCTATGTGAAAAGAAATTCTTGAGCATGCATCTATAAGAAATTATAATATAGATACGATAGTACACACGCTCTGATTGGCTAAAAAGGCATGTTTTATCAGAGTATGTAACATGGTTTGCCGTTTATTGTTTTCAACTGGCGGTTTCCTTTTATCGCATGCATAAATCTATATTATACTATCTTAAAAAACTCATGAATAATTCATGAAGCAAAAACAAAGGAAATCACCGAGCGAGAAGAGACCTTTAAATGTGATAAAGATTTCATCCTAATTTACATAAACTTTAACTTGGATTTCTCTACCGAAATAGGTCGTATCGCCAAAATTACTGAATTACACGACTATAAATCTAAATGTTTTTTTTAAGCTGCAGCACGTCTCTGGTCATTTGAGAACACTCAAGAAATGTTGAAAACATGTGCCTTCGGCTTAAAGTGCTTTAATTAACATTTCTCTCATGTTCTCAAATGCCCATCATATTTTATGTATAGTTAAATAAATGAGGGAGGGGAGGGGAGGGGAGGGGAGGGGAGGGGAGGGGAGGGGAGGGGAGGGTGATTTTTTTTTAGAATCATTGATAGCGAAACCTGGGTCAATTTGACCTAGGTTGGTTTGACTGGGTCAAATTGAACTAGTTGAATATGACCAATGGTCAAATTGAACTAGTTTGTTTTGACTCATGGTCAAATTGAAGTGAATGGTCAATTTCAACTGCAACATATACATGTATCTCATGAATTATTAATGAGTTTGAGAAATGCCTGTGAAACACTGCTTCAAACTCACTTGATCAGATTTCCAACACCAGTGATCGATATTTCTTAATCATCATATTCATGAACCACTAACTACTTAATATAATACTTGTTTAGAAGGGGTACAGTGATTAAAACTACAAGTAAGGTCAAGTGAAGAAGTAAATAACAACATAGAAAGAAAAAGTATTGCCTCCAATGGAATATATTCTAACCTTGCATGACCTTTCAATTCAACTGCTTGTTCTAATTTACTCTTGATCACTACACTACTGAGTATGCTACATGTAAGTTCAATTCACTGCCAGCAAAAAAGAATAATATCTATAGAATACAACAGTATAAACAGCAAACAATACTTAATTGCTAATGATATTTGAAAAGAAGCTGTAAATTTTCGGTTTAGCCATTCCCTTGAGAAACCATTTCAAACAGACAGCATGTTTCATCAGGAGATTCCAAATGCCTGTGCCCCTCGGCCTTGAGTTTCATTAGTTTTCCCAGTATTTGGGATCCCTGATAAAGCACTTAATTGAATCATGTTTGAAATTAAGTACTTCACTAGAGAGAGTGAGGGTCTATTTAAAGATTCGTGATTGAGACCTTTTCTCTTTCTTCTACAAAAGAAAAAGGCCTCAATCTCCCTTTCCTTTAATTACATGTGTGAATTTCCTGGTGAATTTCCCATTAATTACCACATGAATTTCCCATTAATTACCACATGAATTTCCCATTAATTACCACATGAATTTCCCATTAATTACCACTTGAATTTCCTATTAATTATCATGTGACCTTCCCATTAATTACCATGTGAATTTCACATTAATTACCACATGAATTCCCCATTAATTACCAGTGACACGAATTTCCCATTAATTACCACATGAATTTCCCATTAATTACCACATAAATTTCCCATTAATTACCACATGAATTTTCCATTAATTACCATATAAATTTCCCATTAATTACCACTTCAATTTCCTATTAATTATCATGTGACTTTCCCATTAATTACCATGTGAATTTCACATTAATTACGATTAAGTGAACACAGGATTGGAAAATGAGTGTAAATGCTACATGTACTTGTAGGCCCCACCTGGTGTCTGGTGGGTAATGAAGCGTCAAAGGTAATGTTGACTGTTCTGTCTCCATCCTCATCATCACTGAGAGAGGCATCTGAATTGGGGAAAAAAGAAAAAAAGGTTGACTTTAAATTTCTCGATACCTAAATTATTTTTTTTAATTTATAAAAAACATTTATGTTATAAGGCCATGGCCATCCCAATATTACATATATATACAAAAAAAATATTTCACATGTCATATGTTTTGTTTACCATTGCTATATCTTGTAATTACACAAACTGTATTACTACTGTATTCTCAGACCTGTTTTCCCCTCTCTACTTCAATTCACTCTTATAATACATAATATTGACAAATAAGCAAAATCACTAAATAAAAAGGCCTTCAAGAACAAAATGAAATATGAGTTTCAAGATACCTATTAATTATTTAATTTATTTCCTTTGGTTTGCAATTTCAATTTCAATATTTATACATCACATCTAATGTCTCATATTTTACCAATTATATAGTTAACCAAATGAATTATATTTGTAGATTTTTTCTGTCTGCTTTCATATATCATGTACATAGTGGCTACCTAGCTCGATTAGCCCTAGGTTATTCTAGGTAGCCTTCACCATATATCTAACGTATATACGTAAAATATGTCTTTTACTCTCTACTTATTGTAATTCATATTCAGTGTAAATAAAAAATCTTGTTGTTGTCGTTGAACATATAGTTAACTTTTCCCTGCCTTCAATTTTGCTTAAGGTGGTTCTGACTTGATAACCTCATGGTTTTATTCAGAACCTACCAACTCTATTTGAGGGGCTCAGTGCTAAAACTGATCAAGTGACAATTTGAGTCGCTTGATTTCGTTTTTACTTTTACAGTCGCATTTACGTTTTTCACGCAGAATGAAGTCGAATTTTACGAAGTTTAAAATTTGTGTATCTTTGGAAAGCTCTGAGACCACAAAACTTACCGAAATGGCCTTCTTAGCTCCAAAATATTCACAGTTTGCTTCACCTGAAGACGCGACTCTATGTAAATCTCCAGTGATAACAAACCGCCTTTTAGTCAAACAGTTCTTCGTTCAACCATGAGTTAAGCCGGCGACTTAATGATGTCCAATGACACTTTACACCAGTGATAACAAACCGCCTTTTAGTCAAACAGTTCTTCGTTCAACCATGAGTTAAGCCGGCAATTTAATGATGTCCAACAACACTTTACACAGAGTCACTCTTTCCAAATATTAGTCCGCCATTCCAACAAGAACCTCCGATCCACCGGTTTCAACCATCTCTCCAGCTTGGTGGCTAGCGAAAGTCTGTTCGAACGGTTAGCAATTTCCTGCCCAATATACAACGAATGAGAGCAGGCACAACAATTTTGTTTTTCTAAACCTATCTCCACCCCCCCCCCCAACCTATTGGAATAGCAAAACAATAACAACTTTACAAGATTTGTAGAGGAAAATGAATAATTAATGACTCAAATGCGTATTATCTTTGTAACTTTATCGAACAATTTTCTCTCGTGTGGTAGTAGACTTAAAGGTTCTGCCTTTCTGACAGCAAACGTGAGAACGCACAAATCTGACTGTGAGAACAACAATCTGATGTTGAACTTTAACATTGGGCCATTCCATTTTATATGCACACCCCCCCTATTGAGGGACTTGGATATCCTTGGGGGAGGGAGGGGGTAAAACTGACAAACATCCAGAGGGGGACGAGTAAAATATCCAAAGGAGTAGATATCCACACCAGGGATATCCTGGATGGTAGCCAGGATATAATATCCAACAGCCCCACCCCTATTGAGAAACTTGAATATCCTTGGGGGGAGAGGGGAAAATCCAAGAGGGCTGGAAAGGCTATCCAAGGGGGTCTGGAGAAACAGCGCCCAAAAAAAAGGAAAAAAACATCCAGAGGGGGTTGCCCAAAATTATATCCAAAGGGGTATAGAAGTGAATCCCTCAATAGGGGGGGTGTGTATATAAAATGGAATGGTCCATTACCTCCTAACATAGAAACCACCATATGCCATCTTAAGTAGATAAATGTCGCTCTGAAGACTGCTGTCTTCATACCAGCGTGGTTCATTAAAACAGTTTGTGACAAACAAACAAATAATCATAAAATTATATCAAATTTTGTCGCGATCTGGCGAACATTAAACATTCGTAGCAATCGGTTTTGAATTCCGATTAAAAAGACGACACGCTTTTGGGAAGCTACATCGGGTAAAATAAGAGCTGACTAACCTGCAGAGTTAGAGTTATCCGAATCCGAGTCTGAGATAACTTCGATTTCTTGAATGGCATCGTAGCCATCTTCAATATCCTCCTCCTCTTCGTCCGCCATGTTTGTTTTGATCGGAACTAATGTCCGAGGAATCATGGGTAATATCCCATGAGTCTACGCGACAGTGCGTCTGTGAAGAAGTTTTCGACTTCATCACATTTAGATATTAATAATATCGTTAATTATTAACAGTTTTGACACTTACTATTTTTAATAATGCATTATCTGTAATTAATTATTATTGTATATTGTTTCTTTATACTATGTAATGTGCTCCTGGTAATATATTACACTTGTTAATTCAGTACTTATACTGCAAGAGAGTGCAATAAACAGTGATTACCATCATTATAAGTCGTGAGGCAACTCAAATCGCAAAAACTTTTGAAAAAGTGTACCTTGGGCTTGGATAGTAAAATAGCATATGATACTACACGCTAAACTGTCTAATAAAAGTTGACAAGATAAAGATGTGCATCTGTGCCAAACCTGTGATACCCTGTGAGCAGAGGTTTCTCATCTCTTTACCTTTCCTGTCGCCAAAAGGAGACAGGAAAGGTAAAGAGATGATAAACCTCTGCTCGCAGGGTAAACCTGTGACTCCACGCAGCAACAGATTTTTATTAGATCTTATACTTTCAAGGTAAGTATTTTTGCGGGGTTTCCATATAGCCTTATCTTGTTGTCCGTGTTTTGCTCGGGTCGTTTTTTGTTGTGGCCGGGATCAGTTCTATCTGAAAAACACGGAAAAACAGAAAAGGCAATTTAAGGCTATATAGCATATTACATAACAGTTTTGGAACATCTTGTCAACCAACAGTGCTTTGCATTGGATGCCTTTGATGCAATTGGCTTGATAGTACCGGTATGTCAAAGCAATTGGCCACTTTGGAAAAGAGTAGGCGATTGGGGCGAGGGTGGTCTCGCAAAGGCGCTTGGGATCGTTACAGGGGACACGCATCGTACCAATATGGTACCCAGACCCATTTGTTTCTTACTGCGCATGCTCGACGAAAAAATAGGGCTCTGCGAGCTCTGCCCCATTTTTTCGTCGAGCATGCGCAGTAAGAAACAAATGGCGTCTGGGTACGAGATTGGCATCGTACATAATACAAACAAACACGGCGAATATCGCAATGAACTCATCGAATACAAGCAGAGAAAGTGAAATAAGCTTGAAAGAAGGCACTGTACCAGAAGTAAAGTACAACAGAAGTGTCCAGGAAACGGGTTCATAAAAGCCAACTTACTTAAAGCTGGCAAAGAAGTGAAAATTCCCGGGTGAAAACTACCGTGGACTATAATTCAGTTTGTAGTAAATTTTGATTTTCTTGACTTAGTTTGATATTCTGTCAAAGTAATAACATTTTGTGACACAACCCCTCCCTCCTTCTTTACTACTCAGAATAACATGACCCACCCCTCAACATGCCGCGATGAAAGTGCACAATGAGAAATGAAATATAAAAATAGGCCCGGTCTGGAAAACGTTGCATCACGAATATATGACAGATGCTAGATGCTCAAGAATTCAAGCAAAACATTTTTTTTTGCAGAATGACTCTTACTGAATGGAATATTATGTGAATGTTTTGACGTTGGTTACGTAATATTTTTGTTAGTGCCATTCTCCCCTCGGCTCCAGATGTCAAGGTGTAATTAACCAATGAGATTTCGTTTCGTTGCAGCACCTCATCTCACACTGCAAAACAGGAGCTGAAGTTTGAAGCTTGTGATAAATATCAAATTTTTCGCCTTCTACACGAGCTAAAACGAACTATCTGGATCACCAAAGCACAGAAAAACCCTCGAGGAGGCTTAACATTACGAATCAACGACGAATACAGCATGAATTGTGAGCAGTTCTTGGTGTTGACCACAGCGGCTTTGAGTATTCTGGCAGCCGATTTGGCAATGGCAAAGGACTATTATCAAATTCTGGGAATACCAAGGAATGCTTCTGATAGACAGATCAAGAAAGCCTTTAGGAAAATGGCCGTTAAATATCATCCAGATAAAAATAAGAGCAAAGATGCAGAGGAGAAATTTCGCGAAGTTGCAGAAGGTAGGTTCTCATGCATTTCGACATTCGTCATCTCGGAAAACTGTTTCTGTCATTTGCTGTCCACGTTTTATTGCTGTTCTTATTATCTTTCAGCTTGTGCTAAAGGTATCTTTCTTGTTATCGATTGCATAGATTTTAAGTAAATGTTAAAAAATATATACCCTTGAACTTAATCTATAAGTATAACGAAGCATATGACTCGACGAAACCGACTCGACTATGTCTATGGTGTGAGTATAAGCACGAGTAACTTAAAGCAGTTGTGCTTGTGGTTCTTCACTGCGGTCATGAGTTATCATTGCAGCTCAGCCTCGGTCATTAACCCAATAACCAAGTCACATACAGCAAAGCTACGGAGATAATTTTTCGGCTTTCTATTATTGTGTAACGCTAAAAAGTTACTGGATAACGCATTGATCGGCTTTGTTTACATTTCTTTCGAAACGAACTAATTCAATAATGTCATCGCACAAACGCTTTTTCTTTTCGTTTGTACTGTGCATGCAAGGCCACTGTCCGCTCAGCCTATCGTCATACCATTATTATCAACCATTTATTGCAGCAAAGAAAGCAAAAAAGATCCCGGTTAACGATGAGTCATCAATGCGCAGAGTGGTATTAAAAATTCCCCAAAAATCTGTGCTTTTACACGTACTCTGAGAAACATTTGTGGATTCAGTTGTTCCTCTGTTTGTCTCTGTGTGGGTACGTCGTTGTTTGCTTTCTACGTTTGAAATTCCTCAAAACGAAACTTGCCACAAACGAAGGGAAGACTGGTATTTATAATGTAAGCTCAATAGATTCTTTTCTCTTTTGGTAACACTAATTATTGACAGGTGACATGGTGGTTGACTTGCATTGTTTTGCTGTTTCTTGCTTTAATTTGATTCGAAACGATTTTAAGAGGCATATATGCAATGCCAAAGGGAATATGTGATGAAGACACGTTTCAATTTTCATCATATAATGCCAGCTAAATTGCCTTAGATCTAGCCAGTTTTATTTTTCACTATTTTCAAAGCGATCACAGGTGCAGGTGCTGGTGCTGTTTGTAATAACATTCCAAATCAAACCCATTTTTTTTAAAACAACACTGAAGTTTCTAAGAAATCCTGGTAAGCCGCTGCCTCCCTGCCCAGTAGTGTCCTTGCCTCTTCATAATTATAATCAAGTGTAAGAAAAATGTTAACAAAATAATTGTTAACATTATTTTCCGGGGGGGGGGGGGGGGGGGGGGGGGGGGACTCCCATACTGAAGTGGCAGAGGTGCTTGGCCATACCATTTAGGGGTTAAATTTCTATTTTCCATTGCAGCCGTACCATTTAGGGGGCGTATCGATAGATGCTAATAATTATGTAACCCGACTCTGTACCATTTAGGGTGTCATTTTATTTCTCCAAGTGATTCACAAGTTAAAGAGTGTAGTTTGCTTTCATCTTGTGGTTATAAAATAGCACAACTAATATTTTCATTTCTCAACAAGGTCTTTAAATTTCTTGAGGCTGATCAGGGCTCTAACTTGACGGTCGTTCACTCGTCCAAAACAAGTAAAAATCATGAAAAACAAGTAACGTTTTTTCCTCCACTTATCTGCTGGATGATTAAATTTTCTCCTTCCCAATTCAAGGATTCAGACAAAGTGAAAAGAAAATAATAATGATGAGTACAAAAATGCAACTTTGCACTTGAGACAAGTAAAATTCGAAACCTACTGGTCCCATGGACAACCAGTCTCAAAAGTTAAGTTCAAGCACTGTTGATGCAATAGTAGTAATTGGAGCTTTTCAAGCACGTTTAGACCACCGCTGCTCATGTATCTTCCATGAGGAAACAAAAGCCCTGTGGCAGTGCTGAAATTTGAGAAATTATTTTAGTGGTCATACCTTTTAGGGGTTTTGACCCTCTTGATTCCGTTAATTTATAGAAACCTTTTCAGGGCCATAGCCGAGCACTCATCACTTCAGTATGGGAGTTCCCCCCCCCCCCCCCCCCCCCCCAATTAATTTTCTTACTTGAACACTATAGTAAAGCAAAGACACATCATGAACACTAACAAATTTTGTGAAGACAGCAAGATGAGTAGTGTTAAAGAGCATCATGTAGTTTTTTTTCAACATATACGTTTCAGAATGTTTTTGTTATCCCGGCTATACATGTAAACCCCCCAGATATCCTCTGACTAGTATTAAAGTCGCCTCAAAAGAAAGCCCAGGGCTTACAGTGGAGTTTGTATGAAGTGAGCAAGTTATGGCAATGATTTTAATATGGCAAGGCTACTACTGTACAGCATGCTGTGACATTGAAATGGTTTCCCTATTGTTTTTGTCTTTCTGATCCAATCAAGTTACAGTACAGTAAGTTACATTTTTTGTGTACAGACATGCTCTATAAGCAGGATTTTATGGACTTTTGAAGGTTACGTGTCAGATTTCATAACTTTCTAACGTTTGTGTTAAGTAATATATGGCTCGCATAAGAACTACCTCAAGAACAATAGACCCATCACAATCAGCATATCTGCACATACGATTTTGCTTGAATATGCCTTACGTGCTGTCTGAGATGTCCACAGTCAAGTTACAAGCGAAAATTGTAGGAAACTGTATGCTGTTGACCATTTTTACTGTGAAAACGTAAAGAAAACGCCATCTAGCCAACGGGAAAGGGAGAAAACAAAAGAACTTTGAATCACAAATTTGATTACATTCCCCATATACACATTCCTCCAAAATCAAACCATACATGTAGTTACAGTAGTTTGATCAAGAATTGTTTTAAACTTCAAAAATTATCTAATGAAAGTGCATTACATGTACTTCAATGGTCTTGTATTGAATTTATGAGTATCCAATGAAATTAGGAGAAAGAAGAATAGAAAATTAACTTCTGTTTTAATTGCATTTCTTGCTGTTCAGCCATTCCCTTCTTATCCAGAGCATTACTTAAAGATACCCTTGTACAAAACACTTATGGTCTCAAAATGATATTTGGACTTTATTTTGCAAGGCAAGCATGTAGCCTGGAATTTTTTGAAAGACAGTGTATTGCACAATGTTTTGATGACGTCAGTTGGTTCTCCAAGCAAAACTGTGTTACTCATTCTGCAGGAAAATATGAAATAAATTACTCTATCAAAGCATTTTGAAGAATAAAAGTGTAAAAAATAAGAATTAGAGAATTATATAAGAAAATGACTGAGTGGAGAGGATTATAATTATGTGATCTCAACCACTGACTGACATCATCAAAACTATTGTGCAATACACTTTCACAATATTCCTACATGCTTGCATTGCAAAATAAATTGTTTTTATTGCAATTTCAGTTTTCAGGCCAGTGTAGACATCATTTTGAGACCATAAGTGTTTTGTACTTGGGGATCGCTTTAATGCATACAAATTATTCTCTTTCAGCACATGAAGTATTATCAGACGAAAACAAGAGGAGACAGTATGACCAGTTTGGAGAAGAAGGATTGAAAAATAATGGATTTGGTGACATGTTTAGTAACTTTGGTAACAGTGGACACCACAGAGGAAATGGGAACTCATTTAAGTTCTCATTTGGAGGTTTTGATGATTTCTTTAATGAGAATGAGGAAGATGAAGATGATGACTTTGGAAATGGCTATCACTTTAATGGTTTTGGTTCGGGAGATTCATTCTTTTCTAACTTCAGAAATGATGGGTTTGCTCACAGAGAGGAATTCCACAGGACAGCTCGGCATGCAGATTTCCACCAAACTAGTGGTGGTAAGTTAACTCAAACTCGTAATCACTTAGTTTATACATGTACATGCTTCGCCCCTCACCTCTGTCACCTGGGATTGAATCCCGATCGCAGCGCCTTATATGAGTTGAGTTCTATTTATTTATTAAGCTTCGTCTGAAGAAAAAATACAAATTAGGAATGATACCACCACGAACAATAGTTTCAACAAATTACAATGATGTAGAAACAAAATGATAAAAGGCACGGTCACCGCAACAGCTAAAGCCAGTTTGTTGGTATCTCGCCCTTACTGTGAGGGTTTTCTCATAGTTCTTTGGTTTTTCGTCCTCCTCAAAACAAACCTACATGTAAATTGCAATTCAACCAAGGAATTAGTGTCCCCGATTAATAGACCCCTTCTAGATTTTTTTTTAACAATGGCAAACTCAAAATAGTAATGCGAGCAGGGCGAAGAAGACAAGGAAAATTATGGGAGAAAGGTGATTCTAGTGCGCACACTATCATGCAATCAATCTTGCATGAGCAATCACAATCTACTGTGGCATGTCCTTTTATTTCCAATGGCAATCAGAAAATGGGCAGTTGTTGTAAAAGTAAGCTCTTCTGGCTATTGTGTCTAACCATATTTTGCTTATAAAGGAAGTAACATTTGTTCTATTTATTGTTTCAGGTCGGAGTTGTCGTACTGTAACTAGAAGAGTTGGTAACATGGTGACAACATTCACAGAGTGCACATAACAGTTAATAATTATATTCATCTTCATTATGAACACTATATTAAAGGGTAGAATACATGTATAACACCTTTAATAGATGTGCACACACAAAAATTGACTGTGCTGCTGGATTTGCTTTGGATTTAAAAGTCAGTAAGGAAATATTCTAATCTCTCTGTACTTGTAGACCTGTAATAATACACCATTTGTGAATCACGATATTCCCCTTGCCACAATATTAATATTGTATCCCGAACAAAATACATGAAATATTTGCTATACAGGTACATATGCATCAATAAACATGGGAAATCAAACCATTTGCACTCACAAAAAAATATGGCACTGCACCCGAAATCTTGGCACGGTGCCGATTTGACCCGTGCCGAGAACACCTAAGACAGGAGCCCATTGCTGCTAATGAGAGGTAGTCTCTGCACTCTAAACTTTAGGGTACCAGTGCCTTTACAAAAAAACAAAGGACTGCTTTGTTTACACATTCAAAGTTATGGTTGTTATGCTACCTTTTAAAAGGCACTGTGCAGCCCTTTTCGCATCATTTTGTAAATGAGGTTTCAGTCTTCAATTAGTGCTTGTCATCTTTCCACTTTATAGTCCTTATGCACAGCGAAATTTATAATGAATCGAACATTGTATTGTGACAACTGGATTGGGATTCATATGGTATCATGAAAAAGTGTATTGTAACAGGCCTACTCGATTGGCTGCCCTTGGCTGTATAAGGTATTTATAACTTAGTTGCACATAATGCAGTGATATTAATGCTCATCAGGCTCAGTTTAAACATGGCAGTGTACTATAAAAGAGGCAGGATCTCGCCCATTAATTAATAATTCATTAATAGTGAAATTAATCATTGAATATAATATATTATTCAACTTGCTGTCAATAGGACATTTTCATTATGGTGTCATTTTACTACAACTACCAGTAGCCTTTTCAAATTCTCTCATTCAGATTTTTAAACTCCTTTGAGAATTCCAAGACAATGGTCCATATTATTAGAGGAACAGAATGATCCACACAGAGTTATAGTAGTTGTAGTACAATACGTAACATCGTCATACCAAATGTCCTATTGTCTGGTGTTGGTCCTTTCATAGTGCAATTTTATACTGCGAACATTCTCTAAACACTGGCTCTGGTATCTCTTTTTCATCTTTCGAATGCAATTAATGAAGTTCATGTTTTAAAGTGCCCCTACGATCAAATTTTGAGTGATAATTTTGAGTATTTGTAAAGTAAAGTTGCCGTATTTTTCCTGTCGAAACCATTTTTCAATACGACTGTTTAATTTTTTGAGGTCCAAATCTGGAGTTTTTACATGTACGTGTACAATGTAGGTCTGCCAGTGCCTGGGCTGCTTTTAACACAAACCTTCATGGAAACTTAAAATGCACATTAAGCGAAAATTAAGTTGATCTAATTTTAAGATGCTTTCAAAATGAGGAATAATGACATTTTCTGTTTGTCAACATCTCATCTCGTTTCAGAGATATTCAGGTTTTTGTAATATGCAAATGAGATTACCTATGACGTCATGTTGGTTGCACAGCCTTGGAGACAAATCACAAAATGAAGAACATCTCTGCAAATATTGGGTAAAAACTATTGAAACTTTGTACATATGTGGTACTTTGGAAAATACACATCATTGTACAAATTATATTGTTGCCATGGAAACACTCTGGCCCCAGGCTTCCTCTACAAATAACGCAAACATCCCTAATTTCTACTTTGTCAAACACAACTTTTTCGGTGTGGATCCAAATGTAGGCATTGTATGTGAGTAGTTTAAGCAACTTATTTTTTATAACAAGGAAAGAAATTGGAATTTTATGTTCAAGGTGAAAGGTGTGTGGGGCCATGAGTGTTTCCATGGCAACACCATAATTTGCACAATGATGTGTACTTTCCATAGTGCCATACATGTGCAAAGTTTCAATAGTTTTTACCCAATATTTGCAGAAATGTTCTTCATTTTGTGATTTGTCTCCAGGCTGTGGAAACATGACGTCATAGGTCATCTCATTTGCATATTACAAAAACCTAAATATCTCTGAAACAAGATAAGATGTTGACAAACGGAAAATGTCATTATTCCTCATTTCGAAAGTGTTTTAAAATTATATCAACTTAATTTTCTCTCGTCATATGCACTTTAAAGTAAATTGTTTTTATTTTTCCACAAAGAAAAGAAAACAACTGTCAGTTACTTCAGTAATGGCAGACGGTAAACTCTTTGCAAAGTTAATATTAATTGGGTCCGTTGACTAAATTTTTTACTGAATGATAGGTAATTTTGCCAGTCTTTTTGGAAGACAAAAGTGTCAAAATAAATGGTCAAATTTCGTAGTGGCACTTCAAAACTTATCTGGGATTTCAAAAGTTTGTTCTAAGCTATATGGAACTAAAACTTAAATATATTACACACAATAAAATACTGGCATGGATTGAACTGAACCATGCTTTCATGATCCTAATGCTTTGAGAAAAAGATAAGATTTCTAACAATTTTTGTATGTGCGAGTTTATTAGAAGTGAGTATAATAACAAGGTAGCATATTGACTTTTTTGCTTCGATAAATTAATTATTGTACAGGTAATAGAGTCTGGATAGAAAGGCTTTACATAAGTGATAATTTTTGTAAATAATAAACAAGCTGACCAGTTTTCATACAAAGTCTTGTTATCATTTGTTGTTGAGGAAAAGCTGTGGTATTTCTCAGCTATCGGAGGTGAGCTCTCTGTCTAGAATAACACAATTTTATGGGGGGAGATATTTACCAGTATGTACACTGTTTCTTTACAAAATCATAAATTTGCACGTTTAGACATTAAATTGGCCGCTTTGGAAACAAGTAGGGGTCTGGGAGTGTGGAAAATTAATCATTTAAAAAATGAATCCTAAATCAAGAAAGATCAAATTAGTAACTTGACCAAATTTTTGGGTGAACATGAACTGAATAGCAAGTTTTCAGAAGTCACTAAAATGAGAGAAATGTAACCACACATTCGCTCTTATTTTAGTGATTTTTACAATTGTGCCTGGTTCATTTTTAATTAGATCAAATTTCCGGATGTCTCCATCCCAGTCCACTACTCGTTTCAAAAGTGGCCAATTGTATGCCCCACTCCCCCCCCCCCCCCCCCCCAAAAAAAAAAGCATTACCACAAAATGTAATTGGACATTATTTTTTTAATTGAAAATTTTGGATTTGGAAAGATTAACATTTGTACAGTAATAAATGTATTGTCCTAACTGACCAGGCAAGTGCATGAACAGCAAGGGGGCAGATCAAAATGGACCCATTGGCAGAGGGATGGGGGATGCTGCCAGCCACCCTTCTGGAGAAAAAAACCTCTAAATAAAATTAAATATCTCAAAAGCTAAATGGCATAAGCTAGAAACAAATGCGATGCATGTTTTGTCTTACGCTATCATTTCATTTGCTGTATTAAAATTGTCCCTAGGCCCCCCAGAATCTGGGGCACGTGTTTTGACCTGCTCCATTAAGTGACTACTGATCAAGTTTCACATGAGTCCATCATAATATTATGGTTTGTTTTCTAAGCTGTTCTTGCTATTCAACCTGGGAATGGGCAAAACATGGACCACCTTTCTCCATTTTAGTGAGAACTCATTGTTTACCTGTCAACCCTAGCCCTTGAGGATGACTCAAATATTTTCAGAACACTTCGAAGTACAAAAGAGAAATGATATTTAGGATTATAACCCATCAAATATTTTCTCTCGCACATGATTGGTGGAATGAGTCGGGCGACCCAATATTTTATCTCATCCAGATGACAAATATCAGCGAATACACCCCTGTGAGCGTAAATGTGTGTCAAAGAAATAATTATTTGAAGGATAATGATAACAATAACCTACATTGTGGCATCAAAATACATGTATGCCCTGATATTTGTCATTGGACATTATCTGATCCTCAAAACTGTAGCCTGCGTTGCATCCGAACTGAACCCTGGTTAAGTCAGTCTGCGAAACAGTGGACAAAAGCTTTTTCTCGACCCCCAGCGAAGTTGCAGGATTATTTATAATCGATTTTGATTGGCTTTTACTAATGCTCATTCTTACACGTCTTCTGACTGGCCATTCAACTGTCGCCAGCCTGTCAACAGTGCGACTAAAGGCTAATTTACATTTCAAAATATGGCGGCTTTTATACACGTCGAGAAGAGCAATTATATTTGTACAATATCAGTTTAAAATCGAAATTCGTTTGATAGAACAAGAGCAGTTGACCGGAGTTGAGTTCGGATGTGGCACATACCAGATCTTTCCAAGCTGCATGGGGGATTTGTTTGTGTGTTCTTCGAATGAGCATTTTGTCGTGACAGATTCTATTTAATGTGTTTGGCAAGTTTCCTTTCATCTGGCACTAAACCACGGGCAGCGTATTACGTTACATTTAATACTTCAAAACCTGACCTGACCTGACATTGAAATAAACCTAACCTCCGATAGTAAAACACAGGAAACATTGCCAGAGCTTGTCTTCACGTGCAAATGAACAGTCAGTTCAACCGAGCGGCCTCTGACATGACCATTCGTCATAACAATCTCCGAGGCTGGTGACAGTTGAATGGCCAGTCAGAAGACGTGTAAGAATGAGCATTAGTAAAAGCCAATCAAAATCGATCATAAATAATCCTGCAACTTCGCTGGGGGTCGAGAACAAGCTTTTGTCCACTGTTTCGCAGACAGACTTAACCGGGGTTCAGTTTGGATGCGATGCAGGCTAGGGAACTGTTCTCTTTCCAGAACAGATAATGTCTGCGGACAAAATATCAGGGCATATTTTGACACCACAAATAGGTTAATGTTAATACATATAATTCTAAAGTTACTAGTGGCTAAATATAGGAATGGCTCCAACTTCTGACAATAAATTATAAACTCGAACCCAAACCATAAAACTTACCTAACCATTTCCAAAACACGTTACCAGGTAAACAACACGCTCTTGTGTACTCACATAGGCTAGAAAGGAGTTTTGGAGTCCAATTGTCTGTAAAGTTGCAAGTCTAAGCAAGCTGATTGATAGCATTCAAAAACTTGTTTAATGTCATGCCAACATCTTAGTTTATGTATTACTTTCTTGTTATTCAGTGTAGTAAAGCATACAGATTTGGAAGGTATTTCTAGACCAAGGTCCATGGACTAGGAGTCCATAGTAGCTACATGTATGTGTGGCAGGTACTGGCATGGGTTCAGGTTCAAACCTAATTTAGACTTCAGGGTCCAGGTTTAGTGGAAAAATATGTAGAATTCCAGGTTCTAGATGACTCTGAACATTCTATCACTCATGGTGGGAATCCCAGTTTGTTTTCACAATAACTTGGAAATTCAGGTTTTGGAGCTACATGTACCATACCTTTTTCTTCTTCGTAAAACCGGGTCCAGCTCTGGACCCCATGGTCACACACCTACCATAATGATTATGGACCAATCCCAGTTTCTGGGAATTGCAAAATTGCCCACCCACCCTTCCCTTGGATATATGCATCGTTAACCATTGAAGGTTAGGGTGAAGTGTAGGGGAGGGGAGGGGTGGGGGTTTCCCAGAAACTGCAATTTATCCATGATTATCATTATTAAGTGCTTATAGCTGTTCAAGCATACACTGCTTTTAAAAGCCACTAAAAACTCACACCAGCACAATGTAAAAATTCATACATGTACAAACAACCATCATTTTAACAATAATTATTGTTAGGAATGGCTACATTATTAGACTTGGTGATGATTTCTGCCATATAGGTCTTCCTTCTTAGTAGTTAACACACATCGGCGAACTGTAGTCTGTGGTTTAATCAACCTCATTCCATAATACATGTATGTATATGTTGTTTGCATTCCTTCCTGGCTACTTGGTCGTTTCTTGCAACTCCTCCAAGTTTGGTAACCAAAATGCCTGTCAAACACAATAAAAATGAAAGTAATGTTATTTTAAGAATGACATTGCTTGACTGAGCTTTCAAACTAGTGGATTTTTAAGACAACATGAATTTTAGCCAAGTTATTTTACTCTTTAAAATTAGTACACTCCACAATGGGCTACATCCACATGGACACTGGACCAGATTTGAATACAGCCAACTTTCACATTATTATTAGTCAATAGAGTAACCTTGTTTTATGAGTCAAATGAGTCATGAGACAATGTTAGGCCTCTGTTTTAGGGTTAGCTTAGGGTTTATAGTTTTAGTTGTAAATTTAAAATAAAAAAGACCCCAAGATTTTCAACTTGACTCAGGACTCATGAATATGTACATGGATATCTGGTCAATAATACAATGTACATGTACACTGTTTAAGTAAGGGTTAGGTTAATGGTGCAAGCATTTTATGGGATTTAGGGTGCCAAGCATTGATTTATAGATACAATAAAACACAATAACTTTTATTTAAACATGATATACATTAAAGCGTCGCTGCTTGTGGGGTCGTGTGTAACATATATACATTAAAAAAGTGGCTAAATCATTTATAAATCATAAACTGTCTAAAAAGTTTAAAATGTAACTGGCAATACCTAAACAAATTTTTTTTAGAATAGTTCCATATACTATAGATGTAGATTAATAATTGATCTATCATAATACTTACTTAATTATTAATAATACATGTATATGTAATCTTTAGTTCCTTTAGTGAGAGTCTGCACTCTGGTGTAAAGTTAAAATCTATGTTATGTAATATATCTACCTTTCTAGCCTTATCCATATATGTCTTTATAGTGCATGTTGCTGCGTCAATGTTCTCCGATATGGTATTCCATAAGATGGCTGGTGCCCTAAATCCCATAAAATGCGAGCGTCCATTCGCTAACTACCTTAGAATATGATCACTGCCAGGAAGGAATTTTTATGCTTTTTGTACTACATTTATATGTCACTGGCTCTTGAACTTCATTAGTCGATACATCAAGCAAAGAATGGGTGTTAATTCTGGCTATGAATTTGGCATTAGTCACAAAAAAGATATATAATATTTGCTCAGTTTGAGCTGCAGTGAGCACATTTGCGCTTGAAAATGAGTGGTTTCTGTGAAATAGATATACTAGAAGCTGAATTAGATACACAAGACCTTTTGAAAGTGGAGAGGATTTTTAAGTGAAGATAAAAATTCTAAAGAGGGGGCACGATTTCTAAACCCAGTGAATGAGAGCAAGATAGAGAGGTGAGAAAAAGAGAGAATACTGAAGAAAACTTGTGAAAGTATGATATGGCATGGGCTGTTAGAATTTATCAGTCCTGGGCACAAGAGAACCAGCAGCTCGCTACCCTGGAAGAGAAATATCCACAGGTTCCAGTAGATTTGAAAGCTCCCAATGCAGTGGAGGTGAATTACTGGTTGACTCGGTTTTGCATATTCAAGTTCTGGTTCTGTTTTTAATTAGTTTTGTTCTCTTGTTTATCAAATGCAATTATATCATTTTGATATCTACCATTTGTAAGAAATTTAAGGGAATCAAATACAATAATTGTCTCATACATGTATAATTTTGTTTTTATTTCTTTTAGGATCATTGTCAAGTGTGGAGTGCCTCTAAGTACAGAAAACAGTGGAGTTTGTAGTTAGTAATTAGTATGCACCAACTTAGTAATTGAAGACCTCGGTGGAAAAAGGGCATAAGTGACTCTTGATCACATTCTAAATTCTCCTTCAATTTCTTTGTTTTCTAAGGGAGAATTTGGAATGTGATCAAGAGTCACTTACACCCTTTTTCCACCAAGTTCTTCAATTAGTATTCCCTAACTAAAAACAAGGGAGACCAATAGGCCTAACAACTTAGGGAATACTAATGACTTAGTTGGTGCATACTAATTACTAACTACAAAACCCACTATTTCCCTGTACTTCAAGGCCCTCCCCACTTGACATCCTTAGTTACTATGGGATTTAGGGTTTTTGAATGGCGAGTACTGATTCCAAGGCTGAGTGGCAGTGATTATATTCTAAGTCTGAGTATATAGCTTCATGTTGGTAAATAATGTGATACATCTCCTTTAAATAAGTTTGTCTCCAATTGAAATGTGGAAATGTAATTTATAAGCAATGCCTTACCATGTTTGTACAAGCACTCGCAATCATCATATATTTAGGGTTAAACTGGACACATTTTGTAGGTCCTGGGTGGTTTCCCTCTAGCGTGACTGTTTTGTGCCCACTGTCTGATGCCCACATGTGTATTCGACCATCCTGTGAGCCTGAAAACAGGAGTAAGCCACTTATTACAATTTTCGTTGAAGTGTGACCCTGGAAGTTTCAAGTCTCATCTGGATAAGACCATTTACATGTAGCCAACTGTCAGTCAAATGCCGAGTCTAGTCTGTCTAGTCTCATACAATGAAAGCTTTTACTGCTTAGACTTAATTAAATATTGATTGATGGTTGGCTAAATGCTATTTTCCAAACAAGGCATGAAACTTTCAGGTTGCACTTCAACGAAAACAGTAATAAGAGGTACAAAAACACATAATAATAATAATACCACATTTGTTGAAGCCAATCTTGAAGCCATTTGAAATGGCCTGAAAACAATGTTGAAAGGTGTTGAAAGATATTTAACGCATGTTGTAGAGAGTTTCAAGTTGTAGAGATTTCATTTTAAGACCATTTCAAATGCTTTCAAGCTTCAACAAATGCTGACAGTACTGAAGTTGAAACCATTTGACCAAGGCTTAAGGATCACCTTTAATACTGGATTAGCTTTAATTGGGCTTTGAGGAACGTAGGCTATCAAAGCTCAGTTGAATGTACTGCCTTTGCATAAACATGTCACACATTACAGTAATAATGTGTACATACATGTAGTTAAAGAGGAATGGTTATGAAACCCAGAGACCTTCTTTGTTATAGGTCTTTGTTCACTTGTTTCAACCGTGACCATGCACAAAACACAATAGATATTGGAATATGTTAATCAATCAGCCAATAGAAACGTGTGGTTTCAGTTGTTCAGGGGATGCTAACGAGCTATGACCGTGCACAATTTGTTGTCTTACCCCCTTCCAACCTAAATCACAGTGCCTTTGTTAGCCCTTTTGAAGTTTGCCGGGTTTCCTAACCATTCCCCTCTGTTAACTATGATTACTTTGATTGTATACATGCACATCATTGTAGATTGACTCTAGATTGACACTAAAAGCAGTTACACATACAATATAATTAAAAGTGATTCATTTAACTGGTTTTACCTGATATTACATACTGAGAATCAGGACTGAAGCAGACATTAACTGGATTAGTTTTGGAGACAGTATGACCCTAAACAGACAAACAAAGCAAAATTAACCAGGGCTCATTTCAGCCAGTTTCTATTTACCCATTCCATGATTGGTAGTTAAAATGGAGGTGTGACCATAAAACATAAGAGTTGTTAGGGAAAATACAATAATATTATAAATAACAACATTTCATTTTATTATCGATGAACTTCATTTACTTGCAAATTTATAAAAATATTGTAACTTAGCACTTGGTACTGAAAGAAGTGCTAATGAGCATAAATTAATGAGGTTGTCATGTTGCCATGACAAGCAATCTCATCAATTCAATAAATGATGTGGCAGGATGCAAAAACTACAAGTTAGCAGAGTACCAATCTTATGAATAAACCTCGAGTTCTCAAGCCTCCTTGAAGTTTATATTTTAATGTTATACATGTACATGTATGTAGTTTCTTTTTTCCTTCTATTCTAATTTACTTTGATCTCCACTCTCCTCTTTTCTTGCTGACAAAAAAAATTGGGGCTTGAAATAATGCTCACACACTTGCAAAATGCAAACTGTATAGATTCTTCAAAATGTGAGTACAATTCACAAATGTTGCTACATGTAGTAGAATCTTGCTGAACTATTTGTTGTTGCCCTCTTTACACATCTGCTAGGTGGTGGTCAACTCGAGAGCTATTGCTCCTTTGACTACTACACACAATATTTATTCTCTCTTTTCTTCTTTCCTAAGTTACTTTTCTTTTACAATTTATTCAATATTTCTTTAATGTAATCCTACCTTAAATACTGTGAAATAAAGTGAACTGAACTGGACTGCTATTTGTCAATTGCTAGTACAAATTATTAGTAACAACTCAGGCCCATTTAGAGGGGTGTACATGTCCCATGTCTGAGTTTCAAAACTAGTCTTGCCACAGTCTCGGAAGGTGGGCACGTCAATGTCGTAACTTCCTCTATTGTTTTCTTATTTCTCTCTGTCGCTCTCGCAATTTCAAACAATTTCAGACGTTCATTGTTATTTCATTTCCTTCATGTCACTGTTTCAACACCATATTGCTTGTTGGAATGTACACCTAATATCGCCTCACAACTAGCAACAGCTGCAAGTAGTAATTTCAAGCCCTCATCATCATATTATAATGCACATGTATGCACTTACTGAAAATGCATGTAGCTGCGTTCCCTGAAAAGCATCGATCAGATATATAACCCCAGCATTGGTGGAAAGGAGGATCATCTTGCCGTCAGAACTAAACTTGATTGCAGTCCATTCTATATTTGGGTCTGTTTGCATGTGGAAGGTAGAGAAAGGTCCCTGGAAAGCAGATGGAATTTTAAGTATTCATAATTTTAAAACTAGAATCAATTTTTAATAGAAAAAATATGAGCACTGTTTTTGTAAACTAGAATCAGAGTTAGACCGAAATTTTGGTTCCAGTAATCTGATCTTCGTTGTAAGAAAAACTTCATGCCACGAGAAAGCACCATTTCTTCTGCAGACTAGGAAAATATTTAGTTTATTGTATAATATTGAAAGGAAATAAATAAAACAATAGGGTAAGAATTGATACCTTTACCAAGTGGTAAAGAATGTCATATCTTGTTTGTTTAATTTCGCTAACGAGAAAATAAATAATTTTGAGTGCTTGAAAATAAGTTCAAATACCTAATTATATATCTGAATGTGTAAATGTATTTTATAATAAATACATGTACCTAACCATCACTATGCCAATATAAACAATGTAAAAACTATGTACCTTGTCAAAAGATCGCAAATCGTAGAGTTTGACCATCTCACAGTCTATCCCAGCAGCAAAAATCAGTCCTTCGGGATCAAATGATGCCACAGGTATTCCATTAACATGCATCAAACCCTGAATTTAAAAAGTGATGACTATTGGTTGATCCTGAGCAGGTGTAGTACCATTAATATTCCAACTTCATGCACAGTTCAAAAATACAAGCAGGTGATTGGCTAATGACAGTGGTTTATTGGTGACCACGCCACACAGTGTGCTCAATTGCAATAACAGACTTAATGTTTGTATTTTATTGACAAAATTAATACAGTCACTTGCTGACTCAGTACAATGAACTCAAATTCAATATTTTCATTCATTGTGAAAAGTCAGTGTGCCTGTATTTGTCAATAAAATATGAATGCCAGTCTCTAACCCATAAAAAATTTGTTTGTATGTCATAGAATGGGTGCACCGGCCCTCAGATATCATTTTGAGTTTTATATCATTGGTAATAATAAAAAAATAATGCACACAAAAGATAAAAAGATAGAGTATAATATATACTGCATCTGCCAGTGTACATTGTATGTCCTATACCTGGGAGAGAGGGGGGAAGGGGGCTGGTGCACAGGTCCCCAAACTCTGATCGTATTTCAGACCAGCATAAAAATTATATGATTTTCCATACCTTTTTCAGACCTGACCCCCAAATTACATGTACATACCTAATTACATTTTGCTTTGTTATCTTTCTCAATTTATCTTAGGATCAATGTCAAAATAACATGATAAACTAAGAGAAATCAATGAACATGTGTGATCTCATACTTCCATATCAAAATCATACCCTATTCCAGGCTAAAAAGGCACAATTTATAACCCTATTTCACACTAAAACAGCTAAAAACCATACCCTTTTGAGTGGCACATACCGGTATAGCTTACCCCACCCTCCCCACCCCCTCAGGGATTCATATAAAGTATGTTGTGGACTTTGAGATTTTGAAAGCTTCAAATGCACTTGAATTCTTCTTATTCATTCATGGCACATCCACTTAGTACTCAGCATTAACGATCTATTACACAAGTTGTTGTTTTGTTTCCCAACAGACTGAAGATTTTGCATGGATCCTCATTAGCACAAGTTATATTGTTATGTACCTGACAGTTAGGAGACCTTAGGTCCCATATCCTGAGGGTCCTGTCCAAAGACCCTGATACAAAAGTGTCCTCAACAGGGGACATATGAAGTGTTGTTACCCTATAAATAAAGGATAATTATGTAAATAGGCAATGTGCCATATTATCTTTATAAACCATCACAATTTTTATCTCGCATGTGATTGGTTGAATGCGTCAAGTTTTCTTTCAGCCAGGCAACAAATATCAGCGAATACACCCCCTGTGCATGAGCATAAGTGCACATCAAAGAAAGTATTTGAAGGATGATAACAACAATAACCTACATTGTGACATTGAAATATGGCCTGATATTAATTTGTCCTTGGACATTATCTGATCCTCGAAGCTCACAGAACTTCACTCTCAGGAACTGTTCTCTTCTCAAAACAGATAATATCCAAGGGCGAAATATCAGGACATATTTTGACACCACAAATAGGTTATTGTCAATAGATTGCTTAATGCAAATCAACCTGTGAGGTTGAATGCAGTGAGTAGAGAATACATGTATATACAGTATGAGTGTGGTGTGAGCGTGTGTGGAGTGAACCAGTACAGAAGAGGCCCTCACGGGGAGTGCCTGATTGTAAAACAGTATTAAACAGTATTATATAAACAGTATTATATACATGTACATGTAAACAGTATTATATAAACAGTATTATATAAACAGTATTATATTATATGTTTAAGCTTCATTTACCAAGAAATGTACAAACAGACAGATACATAGATATTATATATTCTTTATTTATCCAAGTTGGTTCATAATAGTAAAATATGCTCTCCCTGAACAGATGTTTCCAGCTAAACTAGTCTATTATTATTATAATCTAAAAACTACTAATAATTTATTAAAAACTACTGAAATAAATATATTAACATGATAGAGAATCGAAGAAGAAGAATCTGCCTAACATTGATAGACTTACATGTACAATCAAAAATGTGAAATCACCACCACTAAATGTACATGAAGATGCTTAAAATAAAAATAATAATAAATAAAATAAGTATATTTAATATGGGTCTAGTCTTCCAGCTGACCCTGGAAATAGTACACTAATCGGAGACAGAGATTCCTCGGTCGAATTGGAATTTGGAATTTAAATAGTGCATCAGGTAAGAATAAACCTCTTTATAAACTTATGGAGGATGCAGTTGACTGATACAAACCCTATTTCTACAATGTATGTCGAATAATAATGGTAGCTTTTGATCATGCTAACTACATTGTAGATACCAAGCTCTAACTAAGGGGGTGTTTCATTCGGACCAGAATGAGTTCACTCCGGTTCCCCTTGTCGATCTGTAAATAATCTGTTTACATGATACCGGAACTAAACTGAAGTCATTCTGGAATGAGTTCACTCTGGTTCTTGTACCAGATCAAAAGTTTCATTCCAGTATGAGATCTGTACCAGTATCATATAAACATGGCATCACTTTTGTTCTGAAATGAAATCAAGTGACCAAGCAGACTGGGGCGGGTAACACATGCGTATTTGTCTTTTACTCCAGCCACGGGTTGTATTCATGCTGGTTTTCAATAGTGAGGGCTCCACATCAGTCTGATTCTCATTCCTTACACTGACTTGCATATATATCTACACGGAATAAAACTCATACCAGAATGAAAGTCGATCCAGAATGAAACTCATTCCAGTATCATGTAAACACCCCCCTAAGCTATATCAACTCCAGCCTCGATATCACCAAAGGCTTGGTTGCCTTTCAAAATGGCGGTCCGAGAACTATAAATACTATTAGGCTTATAAACTCTTTTCCTAAAGGGAGATCAGCTTGCAGAAATTACTAATCTGACAGCATTTTGCAAGTGTGCAACCATTAATTTTGAGTCCTGCAACATGTACATGTTTGTGCGACTTGTATGTGGAAAACTATGGCATATACATGCTCCTTTTTTGGATGGAACAACTCATTTTCCACACACACTAAATAAATGTGCACATTTAACCCAGGTTGAGCCATGGCCAATGGGACAGCAAAGATTAGAATTTCGTATTCACTATAATAAATGCAGTTATCTTTTTGTTTACCTTTTTGTGTGTCCAGGAAAATATCTAAGATATTTGTTGTCATGTAGCGACAGATAACGGATGGTATCTGAAACAGAAAGCTAGATTACATATATTGTAATTTGATAATAATAATATAATAATATAATTTATGGACTTCTATTGCGCAAGTTTCATGTGTATATGATCACTTGCGCATTACATGATATGTAAATAACTTATGTATAGCTTAGCCTAAATAATATAATGTTAAAAATCCATACTAATGTTAATACTAATTTTACGGAAGCTAAACCTATACTAATAGATTAATACTAAATGTTTAAGGCCATCCCTATTTTTTTTTTCGTTTCTCATCGGTGGGGTTTTCAAAAATTGGGTTGGTCGGTCGGGTGAGAAAAAAAAAAAATTGTAATAAAAATACGCGGAGAGACTGGAACTAATAAGGCGCGGTTGCACAGGCAAGGTTACAAACCAACATGGACGACGAAACCATCGATGTCGTCGTCCGTATACGCTACAAACATGGAATTACAAATGCACCGCCGAAACTATTGTGTAACCTACCCTCGAGCATGAGCTTCCAGGAGCTGCTCTAGGGTTTCTTCACCCCCACCCCTCCCCCCAATTTTTTTTTTATTTCTACAAAAAGCCACAAAAATGGGTCGGTCGGACGATGAGAAACGGAAAATAAAAAAGGTATTGCCTAAGAACTAATAAAATACTAAAAATGAGTAAAAAACTTTACATTCTAATATTTAAAAAATTATGTTAAAATAAATTACAGTTAAATGCTTTCCTAAAAAGATAAGTCTTAATTGAACGTTTAAAAGAATCGAGAGACTGTTCATTTCGTAAAGAGTTCGGTAGATCGTTCCACAGTTTAGGAGCAGCAGATACAAAGGCTCTATCGCCAAGTGTAGGCTTAGTTATCACATACATTGTAAGGTGGTTCTAGTAACAATTCGGTATTAGAACGAAGACAATATCTAGACTTACTCTTAATCTTAATTAGATCATTAATATATATAGGTGACAGACCATGCAATGCCTTAAAAGTAATAAGTAATAATTTAAAGATAATTCTAAACTTAACTGGAAGCCAATGCAGCTGATATAATATAGGTGTTATATGGTCGAATCTTGGTATCTTACAAATGATTCAGTGGGCATTTAAAAAAAACACTTATACATGTAAGTAAGCCACACCTTTTCACCTGAATCTTCATTCAAAATTGTTGTGTTTTTTTTTTGGGGGGGGGGGGGGGGGGGAGGGGGAGGTGCAGCTTGTGTGCAGTTTCCTCTCTTACAGTACTATCAAATGCCTGGTTACTAAACTATGGTGAACATAATTCATGAAGTATGTCTCATTTTTATTGCTGTGTTCTCCCCAGAGCAAGGTTCCATATGGGGTTCCACTGCTATGCTTATCCTCGAAGTACAGTGTACTTTGAAACTACTGCAGCCAGGGCCACTTAGACAACAAGAACCAACCACATTGCAGGATGAAAACAAAGCATTCCAAACTCAAGCAAGTTGAATTGCTATTGTATTGTACTCAACACTGATTTGTTTAAAAAAACTGAATGCTTCATTCTTCACTGTGATTGGCTCTAGTTGTCTAAGTGGCCCTGTTTACAGTAGTCCCGCTGACAGTAATAAACACTTAATGACTGGCCCCGAGGGAAACAGTGAGTTTTGTTTCCCCGAGAACCTCGATATTCGAGGATCAAGGGGAAACAAAACTGACTGATTCCCGAAGGGACAGTCATTAAGTGATTTGTTACAGTACTGTATATAGACATTTTTTATCTGATACGAGCGAGGTATGTCGTCTCCTCTTTGGGAAGCTGCTTTTCAACACAAAACACTGCCAGCATTGCTACAGCATTTTTAGTATTGTTTTTTGTCTTTCTTGCATCCTTTTTTAGCTACCAATTTCTCTCTCTCACACTTAATAAAGATGTAAATTGTATCTTTGGAGCTTGTTCCATTTTGAATGCTTTCTTTCGACGAAAAATGGTAAGCTTCTGATGAAGATCTAGACATTTTGGTAAACAAATATTTCCCACCTTAAGCTATAGCTAGTGGCGCATGCAACAAGACATCACACCATCTTCTGTCACAATGTGATCATGTGGCAGGCAACAATTAATTAATTAATTGTTGCCCATGTGGGAAACATTGGATTTTGATGACTGCCACGTGACCCTGAATTAGCCAATGAGTGCGTACGTTGTGTCTGGAAAACTTATGGCTATGTAACAATAAAAAATGTTTAATAAAGTTAAAGGAACAGCAATTTAAAAGCCCAAGTACATGTAAGTGTGACTGCCACATACACGTAGGTGTATCCAGAGTGGATCACTGTGTCCTGGGATGCAATATTTTCATTGTGGACACAGAATCCCAGCAAGCCATATGAATATTATTTTAATGAAAATATATGAATATTAATGATATACCACTCTGGGAAAGTCTGGGAGAACTGTCACTGTATTGAGACATGTAAAACTGAACCTAAAAAGTCATCTACATGTATACATGTACAATGTACCAAGTTTCATATCATCACAGGGAAAAGTGATTCTACTGTGCATGTTATCACACAGCCAATCTTGCACAAGTGATTGTGTCTATGTTGTGGCTTCAAATTTCTATTGGTATGAGATTCCTCATACCAGTTTCAAATTTTCATACCAGTTTCACATTTTCATACTGGTTTAAAATGTTCAAAATTCTATTTCAACTAGTATAACTATTTCACAGTTCCTTGTGTTTAGTAGGTTGAGGATGGCATTACAGCAAGAACAAATCAAGTTCTACCAAAGTATTTGGCAATAAAAACACCTTACCTTGTTTGTGTTGTTGATTTCTTTAGTACTTTCGTTTTTTTTATGTTGGGTTACATTAAGGTTTGGATTAGTTCACACATGACTTAGTCCAGGTGCATATGTCTATAAAAAAACTCCCGTGGGATTTTTATGAAGAAAGCAAACCAATAGTTTAGTTGTGTTCATTGGACCTCTAGGAACCCAAAAAATGTTGTTGACAATTCTGTAAAGTGTTAAGGGGGTATTTATGGGGGGTCTAAAAATAGTCCGCATAATCCAGCATGGAAACGAGGCTGAAAATCTATAAGTGGCTGTAACTTCCCTCCAAATCAAGGAAACACGCCCAAACTTACCAGATATACTTAGTAGGCGGTCTCCAATGTGTCAGTACAGAATAATGGGGGTCACGTGATCAATCTAGCACCAAAACGAGGCTTGACAACTGCGTGCTTCAATGAACTTCAAATAAATAGGAATTGACGCCAATCTCTCCATATTTTAATAGGTAAGGCTTCTTTATTCTACAAAGAGTTCATTTATTGAATATCCGGGGGTGTGATCATTGCAGTATGGAAACGAGGCTTATATAAAAGGATATTTTTACCTCGTCCAATGAAAATATAACCATAATAAAACTTGTTAGATTTGCTGTGTATGTATTGTAAATAGGAACTATAATCTCTCTCTCGACAACATGCGCTCGGATCAACACGTATAATTTGTATGATTTCTAATAAACCACGAATCATTAGATGGTGTCAGAGGTGGAATCATGGTTCCAATTACAATATTTACATTACGTGGCTAATATTTACATTTATAACAAGAATAACCTGTTGCTGGATTGATTTCCTGTATGTAGGCAGATCACCTATTCTGATAACTAGTCTGTTATTCGCAAATTTGCTAATTTGCCCCTGTGGTTATTAAAATGAGGGAGACTGGGATTCAAGCTGTCAGTACTCACTGGTCAGCAGGCATTTTCATCAAAGTAGCAGTCCGCCATCTTGAACTTACAGTCATGTAGTTCTGTAATAGCAATGGCAGATAAGTTGGCGGATTTTAGTCTTTGTATGATATGTCGAAAACAGAAAAACGAAAATCTAGTCGACAATCCATCTGCTCATGAAAAGGTAGTGAAATATATTGAAGAATGGGCCAGATATGGCGATTTACGTTATTTCGAACTATGGTCGAAGCTGAAATCTGTTTCCATTGATGAATTGAAAGAGGAAAAGGCATCATGGCACAGAAGTTGCTATCAGGATACTGTTCACACTGTATTATTAAAGAGAGCAAAGGACAGGTATGTCAATATTACTATTGTTTGTTGCAGAAACCTTTTTTAATCCATAACTGACATGGCTGATGCACCACCGTTTCTACTCTAATCTTGCTTACGATAAAATTTGCATCAAGGTACGAGAGACAGCTAGAAGGCCCGAATGAGACGAGAAGAAAAACGAAGGAGTCTCCACAATTAACACGCTCGAAAACGTCGCCATATGAGAAAAATGTATGTTTCTTTTGCGAAGGGGAGGGGGACACCAATCAACCTCTTCACAGTGTCAGCACGGTTACTGCTGGGGAATCCCTCAATACTGCCATCGACTTATCAGGAAGTGATATACTACGGGTCAAACTCAGTACATCAGTAGATCCGATAGATGCTCATGCTATAGATATTAAATATCACAAGAAATGTTGGCTTAGAAACGTGACCAATGTCATAAGGAAGGCACCACTATCAGAAGAATCTGGCTCCGATTTCGTAAACCAGGCAGCAGCGAAGATTGAGTTCCTTGCTGCTACGGAGAGCACATTAAGAGAGGGACAAATTCTAACAATGGCCGAGATTCAAACCTCGTATGAACAGTTCTTACAAGAGAATGATGCTCACGCAACAACCAGCTCCCGAAAATCGCTGAAGGTTCTGCTGCAAAGTGAAATTCCTGACATAGAGTTCCACAAACCGATGAGAGTAAATGAGCCAGAGAGAATAAGTATCAAGGAAACTCGAGATGTCGCGATTCAGTTGACAGAAAGCATGAAGGCTAATTGTGACGATGATATGAAAGTACTATTTGGTGCGGCTGCTACCCTCCGGAAAGCCATCAACAGGACCAAGAGATGGGAGTTCACTGGGAAACTTGAAGAGCCCACCAACGATATCGTGCCAGAAGAGCTCTATCTATTTTGCAGATGGCTAATCAAGGGAACCAAAACCGATCATTTACGTCACAAAAAGAGAGAGGACGTGAAAAAGCGTGCCATCAGTCTGTCCCAAACAGCCATATCAATGTTCCTAACGGAGAGACAGACCAGCAATAAGAAATCTAAAACGCTGCGACTATCGAGGGAGATGCCGCAACAATTAGCTGTTGGACTAGCTGTTCACCAAGCATCCCGGAGCAAAGAGTTGGTAAATATGCTACATGGCTTTGGCATGGCAGTTGAGTACAACAGGATAATGAGGGTGGAGGCCCAGATAGAGGCTACTGTTATTCAACGAATAGAGCAGAACAGAGGTATTTACCTTCCACCAGATATTGTCATGGGACGCCATGTATTTTTTGCTGTCGACAATGTAGATTTCGCCGAGGACACGTACGATGGCCAGCGAACTCTACATGGAACTGCAATGGCAATTTACCAGAAGAAGGAACTAGGGGATGATCAACCAGAATTGAGGTAAGTTTAAGCGATGCTTTACATGGTTTTAACACGCAAAGAGGGCTACTTGTTGCATATAAAAACGTCATCAACAAATTCGAGTATCAAGTGCAAAGTGCATTATTTTTGCTTTTTAAGGCTTGCTGACACCAAAGACCAGAGTCGTTCAGTTAAGACGCTTCCGGAAACCATCACAGCGCTGTTGGAGTGTCCCAGTCCTTGCAAACAGCCACCATGTCCAGTGTATTCTGGATTCAGGCTCTTTGCTGCTAACCAGCTTCCTATCACCGTGAATCTACAAGATTTTGCGTGGCTCTTTGCATGTTCCTTTACCAGATACCGACAGGTAAATGTCGTAGCACATGAAGACCAGAGAGATCAACCAGCTGAACCAGATGTCGAGAACCCCAGAAAGGGAGTCCCTGTGTGGTCAGCATACAACTCCCTTATCAGTAACCAAATGCATGCCACGAAGGTCGGAATGCCACCACTGATAGCCGCACCGGCCCATGAATGGCAAACCTTGTTGACCATCCTAATGCAAGCGCAGGATATATCCGCTAGAGTTGTTGGTCCTGGTAGAAAAACTGTCATCTCTCTAGACATGGGGCTGTATCAGCCAGCGAAGAAGCTTCAGATGGCCAGAAACGATCTTCGACATCTTATTCTCCGTCCAGGTAATGATAATTATATAAGTTCCATTTATTTTTTATAGGGACATCAAAATAAACGTATATATTTCAGACATGTAACTTCTACGAAACTATTATGTTACATTTGCATTGCCGTTTAAATATACAAATAAACATGCTTCTAGGTGAACTTCACATTCTGATGGCAGAGTTGCGCAGTATTGGAGCGTTCATCGAAGACGGTGGTCTTGACATGTCCTGGATCGAGGCGGATATCTATGGCCCGTCGACAACGAAGCAGATACTCGATGGTAATCACGTTAAGAGAGGTCAGACCGCGCATATCGTTACACTTCAAGCATTGTTCATGCTGTACCAGAAGGCATTCTTTCAGTTCTCACAAGAGGATTCAAAGGTAATAGCTGATCTTTCAAAACAAGTTACTGACGCATGTACCCAAGCAACCAACGACGACCTGAAAGAAGCTAATACAAATCTGATGAAAGCTGTAGAGCGCCTTGTAAAGAAGATGGCAGAGTTTGACGCATCGCAAGATAAGCATCCCTTGTTTAAGGTGACGAGGCAGTACATGCAGATGGTCATAGAGATGCTACAGTTTATAAGAGCAGTGCGCACAGGAGACTGGAAGCTACACCTCCAAGCCCTTCAGGTCTTCACTAAATACTTCTTTGCCCATGATCGTTTGAACTATGCGCGTATGATCCCGCTGTATCTTGCCGAGATGAACTCTCTGGAAACATCAGATCCAGAAGTCTATGCTGAGTTCCTTGGAGGAAACTGGATTGTAAATAAGAACTCGAGCGTACCATTTTGTGCGCTTGGTGCAGATCACGGACTGGAGCATGTGAATCGCTCGATGAAAGTTAAGGGTGGGCTGGTAGGAATTACCCTCAACCAAACTGCTCGGACCAAGTTTTTCCTGATTGCCCCAGAAATGGCAAGACTTGCTGAACAAGCCAGGGATATGGCTGGTGTCACATCCAAGACCCAGACGCGGCATCATGACATGACACCTGCAGTTCTATCTAGAGAAGATAAGAATGTCCAAGCATTGATGGAGACCATTGAATCCTTCTCTAACCCGTTTACAGAGGAAAGCTCCGATCTCTTCAACTTGGTAACCAAAGTGGTAATGCCAGATAACATCAAGGAAGACCTCTGTAATCAGAGTGCCACAGGACAGACCCTGTTTGATACGTTTGTTAAGGATCGCATTCAGACAGGGAAGGTCAACATCTGGTCTACCATGAAGAAACGAAAGCTGCTTACCTGGAGGAGTAACGCCAAGAAGGTGAAGGTGTTGACGAAGGAGAAGATGATTGAGCTGCGAGAGGACAGATCTCTATTTGCGCGGATGATGATGGTATGTAGAAGTCGCCCTGAGATCGATATCAAGGAGACAATAGGCCTGTATGAGTTTGCCTTAGTTCCCAGGTCGTTGTTTGCTCCAGACGGGGCCATGTTACGCTGTTCCACTAAAAGTGCGCTTATGGCCATTTTGGAGAAGATGCCATCTACATCGTCAGAATCAAGCAGTAACACTACCACTTCAACACTCTCCACTAGACCATCACTAGCAGTTAACATCATTGACGGTATGGCAGAGCTGCAGTCTCTTGACAAACCTGAATGGATCCATAACTGCGCACACCTAGCTGATCACTTTATTGCCACCCTTGACCTGAAGTATGAAACGACGAAGGAAGTACGTCTGGTATTCGACAGATATGACATAGCGACGTCATTGAAAGAAGCAACGAGAGAGAAGCGACAAGCAGGACAGGATCCTATCTACTATCGCATCACAGATTCAACACTCATCACAAAGGTACAGATGAAGAGGCTTTTGTCGCACCCGAAGACAAAGATGGAGCTCACCATCTACTTAGCAGGCAAGACTCTCGAGCACGCACGAAAGAGTACACGGCCTTTCGTTGTAGCATGGGGAAGTCAGTGCATGGCAACACACAAGGATGTAGAACATCTCCAGAGCAACCAGGAAGAAGCTGACACAAAGATGATTCTTCATGCTGTGGATGCCACATCAGACGGTGCAACGGAGATCAAGATACATTCGCCTGACACTGACGTCTTGGTCCTTGCCCTAAGACGGTATCCAACGTTATGTGTCGATGCGTCATTTATAACAGGAAGAGGGCGCAACCACAGAGAAATCGAGATGGGACCAATTGTCCAAGCCCTCGGACCCACCAGGACGGCTGCTCTTCCTGCATTCCATGCCTTCAGTGGAGCAGACAACACCGGGTCGTTTGCAGGCAAGGGGAAACTTGGATGTTGGAAGGCATTTCTTGAGGCGGACGAAGAGGTTCTGGCAGCAATGGCGAGGCTTGGTACAACCCACACCCCATCTGACGACACTATGGAGGCGCTCGAGAAGTTTGTTTGTCAGGTTTACCTTGCAAACACACCTCTGACAACGGTAAAAGACCTTCGATGGCATTTATTTCGTAAGAAACAAGCTCAATCAGAAAGGCTACCACCAACCCAAGGAGCGCTACGTCAAGCAGTTTTGCGCACTCACCATCAACTCATGACGTGGAACGACGACATTGTCTCTAACCCAGAGGTAACATCTCCTGAAGGCTATGGCTGGCAAATGAAAGACAGCAGGTGGATGCCAGTGATGACAGAGCTACCGCCAGCGCCAGCAGCTATCGTTGAATTGGTGAAATGCGGCTGTAAGAAGCAGTGCTCCACTAATAGATGCCAGTGCCGCAAAGCTGGCCTGCCATGCACTGACCTCTGTGCTTGTTCAGACGACGATGAGCCATGCCAGAACATGTCCAGTCAAAACGAAGAATATGATGAAAGTGGGACAGATTCGGATGAGTAAGGTAGGATTAATGATATCAAAAATGTACTTCTTGAATGCAGAGTTATTGGTATAAATTAAATGCTTCGTTTTGGTGACGAACTACTTTCGGCCTATAGTTACCAATATTTAAACTTTTTTATTTCAACAGCTTATCACCACAGGAAACCCAACCTGAGATTCCAGGCATGAAGAACAATCCCATATGGTGGATGTAGACGTAGAATCAGATGTGCGGTTCCCGGAACGGTTTCCAAACTATTTTATATCACTTTGTGCTCAGCATTAAGCTCGTAATAGTATCGCTTAGTCGGATATTAGCCACGTAATGTAAATATTGTAATTGGAACCACGATTCCACCTCTGACACCATCTAATGATTCGTGGTTTATTAGAAATCATACAAATTATACGTGTTGATCCGAGCGCATGTTGTCGAGAGAGAGATTATAGTTCCTATTTACAATACATACACAGCAAATCTAACAAGTTTTATTATGGTTATATTTTCATTGGACGAGGTAAAAATATCCTTTTATATAAGCCTCGTTTCCATACTGCAATGATCACACCCCCCGGATATTCAATAAATGAACTCTTTGTAGAATAAAGAAGCCTTACCTATTAAAATATGGAGAGATTGGCGTCAATTCCTATTTATTTGAAGTTCATTGAAGCGCGCAGTTGTCAAGCCTCGTTTTGGTGCTAGATTGATCACGTGACCCCCATTATTCTGTACTGACACATTGGAGACCGCCTACTAAGTATATCTGGTAAGTTTGGGCGTGTTTCCTTGATTTGGAGGGAAGTTACAGCCACTTATAGATTTTCAGCCTCGTTTCCATGCTGGATTATGCGGACTATTTTTAGACCCCCCATAAATACCCCCTTAACACTTTACAGAATTGTCAACAACATTTTTTGGGTTCCTAGAGGTCCAATGAACACAACTAAAATATTGGTTTGCTTTCTTCATAAAAATCCCACGGGAAAACATTAGCTCCTGGACTAACTATTGAAGGGTTGTTTAGTGACTTAGCCCTAAATTAGTGACTAGCTCTAAACACCTAAAATTAGTGACTAGCTGCTAAATTTGTGACTACATGAAGCTCTAAACACCCTAAATTAGTGAGCACCCGGTTAGGGTGTTTTTAAATGTAGGGTTAGGATTTGTATTAGTTGTCATGCAGGCCATTGAAGGATTACTGATAGTCTTTGTTATTTAGTGACTAGCTATAAGCACCCTAAATTAGTGAGCACCCATTGTGGACAGTTAGGGTGTTTTTAAATGTAGGGTTAGGATTTGTATTAGTTCTCATGCAGGCCATTGAAGGATTACAGTCTTTGTTATTTAGTGACTAGCTCAGTCTAAACATCCTTAGATCAGGGTTTGGTTTACTGGGAACTTACATTTACTGACCAGTTATGTTTTTTTTTATTATTGGGTAAGCTATTGTATTTTGGTATTAAAAAAGGCAAAATGATTCATGTGTTTATGAGTAATGCAGTAAAAAGTATCAATTACCTTTGGGTTTGGGTGAGGTTATGGGTTGCATTAATAAAACTTGAACTTATTTTATTTGACTCCAGCTACAGATTTTTCTCTGGGTTCTCCAGTTTTCTCCCTCTATATTAAATTCCAATTTGACAGTTTATTACTGTATTGTTGATTTCGGAATACATGTACACTGTAGTTACATGTATCTTGGATACACTTCCATGTTTTTTGTGGTCCGCAGTGTGCAACACCTGTGTGAGCTAGCGATAATGCATCGTAGAGTTTCGACTTTGGAATTACTTCTTTTCTTTTTGAGGTGAATAGTTTGTTGTTTGCATACAGTAGGTCCATTTGTTTCTTTTTACAGTTTTTTCTTCAATTTTAGTAAGTTCCACAGGTTTGGGGTAGGCAGGTTCGTTACGGGCTTTCAGAAATTCCTTTGCTTTTTCATAGAATTGGTCTTCCAGAAAGAAGTTCAGAGACGATGTGTTACTTCTCTTCTGTAGTTTCAGTTCTGTAATTGCTTTGTCGAAAGTTTCACGGTCGACACACAACTTTCCTAGATCTTCAACTTCACCTCCAGTTGCCATATTTAACGTTGGTATATCGTGTCGATCCTCCTTCAGTTTTCAAAGTTTCAAGTCCGATTTTGTAAGTACCGGTCATGCATGAATAAAATTAAGAGACTGGAAACAAATTAGCATAAAGAGAGGGACTGGGTTCAACGATTAGTCACTTATACAATAAATGATGGCATCCAAATCAACAAGTGCTTCTGTGGTGCATTGCATTAGACGACTGGATCATTGAGAAGCTGAAGTTACGCCCGACCGGGCAAGGTTAGTAAGTGGATGGGTGACCGTAAAGGTAAGTGGTAAGTAAGTAGTAGCTAGAGCAGGCAAAGGTAAGTGATCAGGGGGGACAAGGAAAAAGGAGATGGAAATAGGAAGGGAGGGGAGAAAAAGTAGAGGGGAGGGGTGGGTTGTGAAAAATATTTTGTAGGGGAGGGGTGGGTTAATTTTTTTCTCTTTAAATCCCACCCCCCCCCCCAAAAAAAAAAAACTAAACCCTTTTTTTATGAATCCCAAAAAATTTTTTATCCCTTTTTAGAATCTTAGATTGAATAAAATAAAGCCAGTATGACAATTTGAAACCAGTATGAAAATTTGAAACTGGTATGAGAAATCTCATACCCCCCAAAAATTTTTTACCACAATATCTACATTTATTTTGTACCATGGTATGTCCTCTTATTTCAAACAAGCACTTACATGTAATTGTAGCTAATTAACAGCCACCAATCAAACATTGCCTCCATACAAGCACAATACCATGATACAGCCCCTTTAAAAATACTAAACTTCTGCTGACCTGAATTGGCTTGCAAGTTCATCTGGCTCAGTTTTTAAGAATCACGCTGGAATGCATGGTAGCTATATGTATATTTATGAGCACACAATTTTTCAAGCATCACAACAGAATAGAAAGGCAGAGTAGAAATAAGTGACTTACCATCCACTTTGGTAGATGTGTGTATCACAGTGTTCTGTGCGTGTGTAAACTGTATGTTGGCCACCCCATATTTTTTGCTATATATAGTCTTCTTATGCCTGCAACAAATAAGATTAACATCCAGTACAGTATGAGGGACAAAAGGCATAACTTCTTACTAAATAAATGAGCTCAAGGCCAACACTGGGAATACTTTTTTACCCCAAGGTTGTGATGCTCACTTGCTCACTCACTCACCAAGGTGTTAGTATGTCAGAGATCTAGTCTAGCCTGAGAGGGAGTTTGACTGATACTGGGAATACTGTTTTACCCCAAGGTTGTGATGCTCACATCCTCACTCACTCTCTAAGGTATTAGTAGGTCAGAGAGCCTGGGAAGGAGCTCAAGACTAATATTGGGAATTACCCCAAGGTTGTGATGCTCACTCACTCACCAAGGTGTTAGTATGTCAGAGATCTAGAGCCTGAGAGGGAGCTTGACTGATACTGGGAATACTGTTTTACACCAAGGTTGTGATGCTCACATCCTCACTCACTCTTTAAGGTATTAGCAGGTCAGAGAGCCTGGGAAGGAGCTCAAGACTAATACTGGCAATTACCCCAAGGTTGTGATGCTCACTCACTCACCAAGGTATTAGTACATGTATGTCAGAGATCTAGAGCCTGAGAGGGAGCTTGACTGATACTGGGAATACTGTTTTACCCCAAGGTTGTGATGCTCACTTCCTCACTCACTCTCTAAGGTATTAGTAGGTCAGAGAGCCTGGGAAGGAGCTCAAGACTAATACTGGCAATTACCCCAAGGTTGCGATGCTCACTCGCTCACAAAGGTGTTAGTATGTCAGAGATCTAAAGCCTGAGAGGGAGCTTGACTGATACTGGGAATACTGTTTTACCCCAAGGTTGTGATGCTCACTTGCTCACTCAGACACTCACAAAGGTGTTAGTATGTCAGAGATCTAGAGCCTGAGAGGGAGCTTGACTGGTACTGGGAATACTGTTTTACCCCAAGGTTGTGATGCTCACTTCCTCACTCACTCTCTGAGGTATTAGACAAGTACATGTAGGTCAGAGAGGCTGGGAAGGAGCTCAAGACTAATACTGGGAATTACTCCAAGGTTGTGATGGTCACTCACTAAGGTGTTAGTAGGTCAGAGAGCCTGGGAAGGAGCTTAAGACTAATACTGGGAATATTAGCTGTATCACCCAAGGTTGTGATGCCTGCTTGCAAGCTCACTCACTCACTAAGGTGTTAGTTTGCATGCCAGAGAGAATGGGAAGGAGCTCAAGGCCAATACTGGGAATACTTTATCACACCAAGGCTGTGATGCTCGCTTGCGTACTTGCCGTAGCTGTGAGTATTTGCGTTCCAAAAATTTCTAAGTGTTGCTTTAGTTTGACTTTCAGGGAACTCTATAAATCAATATTTGTCAATATTTTCAGTTAGATTGTAGGCATATCACAATTGACACCATCTACACCCATAATGTAAAATCCTGACTGAGTAAATTATGGTCAATATAATCAGAACACTTGTATTATTTGACATTATTTTATATTTTCTACTGCTTCATCCTTAGTCCTTTTTAACTTGTGGGTGTGTGCAAGTGCAGAACACAAGTTATTAAGGTTTAGTGCTCCAAGCTACATGTAATCGTTTTATGGTGTGTACTTCGTTTTTTTCCTGTGTACATTGGGGACTCTCTGTTGGCTGTCAGAATAGTCTTCCATTTTCCGAAGATGTATTGATGGAGTTTATGGCTTGAGTCTATGGCATGAGTCTAAGTTTTCGATTCATTGGAAAGACGCTTTGAAAGGATTTGGCTGTGTTGTTAAAGGTAATTATTATTCCAAAATACCTTATAGTTAATTTATTGCTACAACTATATTGTTAAAAACAGACATTTGGTCGCGTGTCTTATTTACGAGAGAAGCCCGGAAATATATAAGTGTGTTTGGCTTAGCTAAGCAGAATTTAGTGTCTTGAATCTACTGTGTTGGCAGTTTTGGGAACATTTTGGATGCAACAGAGATATAGAGATAGTAATGTACACAGAACTGTTTTCATGACATAGCTTGACCCCAAGTCTCATGGCACATTCATAATACATCCCTTGACCCAGAAATAGAACGTGCTGCACTCTTTACTCATACTCGTCAGGGTGAATATAAATAAAGCTTAAAGTTCAGTTGAACAATGAGGAGATGTTAACTAACATTGAATTATCGCCCCTGCTCACTGGGGAATGAAAGCCAAGATTTTGTAAAGCTAAACAAAGCCATACAATAGCCGAACAAAAGCTAATAAATGGAATTAAAGCTTAGTAATATACAGAATAACAATAATGTGATCAGTTCGAGAAATGATACGGTAAATATCACTGAAATGTCAAATATTGATGGTCGAATGCGAACAGCTGAGCACTGTATTGTTATCTAGTAAAGGCTTGAATACTGATCAATCTAAAAGTAAGAGTGTCTGCAGTTAGAAATCGTGATAGAGAACCTTCAAGAATACCAGTGAGAAAAATAATAAGCCTGCTTAAAAAAAACCTGTGTTTTCTTTGATCTTCCAGCCAGTTGACCTCCGGGTCATGCACTGTTTATGTTTGATAAAAGTTTGCAAGTTACATCTACGTACATTTGGCTAGCATTAGATTCCCAAAAACTCAATTCTGCGCCGATGTGGAACGGATAAAAACTCGTTTTAACCTCTTCGATATGTGATTTCAAAGTTGAGCGGGGCATTTTGATTTAAAGATCAATTTGATTTAGCTACACTAAAGAATAACTTTGTCATACAATCCTTGTACAGATTGGAAGGTTCCAGAACTACACTGTGTACTTAGAATCTTAAGAGAGAACGTGGAGGAGAGTGGACGTGTTTCGTGGAGCTCCCGTAAATCCAAAGGCAGAGAATCCCTAAATGGATGCTTCAGACCAACTAGTTTCGAAGTATTAGAGATTCGATCAAAAATCCTCTCTTTTAAAGTGGAGTGGAGAATTTGAAATATTTCAAGAATTCTGCTCAAAGTATCTAAAAATTGGCGATTTCGTGGTTTCATCAAGCGCGAACGAGAGATCTTGCTTGGTCAAAACCAAATCTATAACTATATATCCCTGTATCCTACTACTGGGACTATTCAACTACAAGGAACAGACAAGTAGGTCATCAAGTCTCGTCTACATTCACTCTCACCGGAAGATCATAACGAAACGGCCGTTCAAAATTCCCAACAAAACATGGCCGCTGGCGCCAAAGACAAAGCCAAAAACGAAGCTGTGGGAGCGAACGTCATGGTTCAGCCGAGCAAGTTCAAGGAGATCAAAGACGAAATTAAACGACTATGGGATGTGATTCGATCCTCTACCAAGGATGAGAGCTTACTAGAATAGAAAAACTCGAACCTGAAGTTAACCATTGATTCTTTACGACAACAAGTTCGAAACATAGATTGAAGAGGAACGTAACTCTCTTAGGCTTGCACTGCAATTGATGACCAAAGAACTTAGCGGTAATGCACATACCAACTCAACTCATACACTTCATAACGACCCAATTGTGATACCTGACTCTGGTAAAGAAGATCAACAACAAGACGGTGAATGGCAGACAGTAAAATCGAAATCATCGGCCAAATCGAGAAAGAGAAAACGAGCAAAGGCTAAGCAGACGACGATGCAGATGCCGGCAAACAACCCAACTACTAGTACAACCAAAACTGACAGCAGTCAACAAGAACTTCAAACCACCAGAGGAGACGAATCAGGTCGCCAAAATAGACCACTTATCAAAATATTGGGAGATTCTATGGTTTCAAAACTTGATGGTTGGAAAATGTCCAATGCAGATGTCAAAGTTATGGTCATGCCTTTTTCTGGCACTACGACATCAGACTTCCATGACTACCTCAAGCCGACAATCAGAGAAACCTCAAGGTATAATCGTGCACGTAGGTACGAACGATCTTAGTAGTTTAGATAGCCCAAATGAAATTGCTAACAATATTGCTGAATTATACTCAGAAATTAAGCATGAATTACCCGATTGTCGTATCGCTATCTCTGAAATAGTCAAAAGAAATGATAACAAAGAATTAAATAGTAAAGTGCAGCAAGTCAACAAGTCGTTACACGAATTGAGTAAATCACATACAGTAACTGGTCCATTATTAGTCATAAGAACATTGATGACTCTTGTCTCAACTCTTGAGGTTTACATCCAAACAAGAAGGGTCAGTCATACCTGGCCCTTAACTTCAATATTAAGTATATTAGGGCTAGTGAGTCTAATTGATATCATGTCATTAGAGGTGGTGGTTCTTTAAATATTAATAATACTGAATGTATTAAAGTGCCAATGACATGAAAAAATCGATCCCATTTTTATTTCATTTTATTAAATTATAGGCTTCCCTTAGCCATTTTGTGAAATGCTGAATCAATTTGGAGAGCGCGAACATAATTTTATTTCGTATCGAAGTCAGGCATAATTTCCAAAATTAGGCGACAATTTTTATGCCGTCAAAGATATGCTAATCACATTTGTGACGTCACTAGGTCCTACTCCTATGGAGATCGAGCCCTTTCGGTCGCGGGCCCTAAGCTCTGGAATAAGTTACCTCTGGATATTAGGCAGAGCATATCAGTTAATTTATTCAAATCTAAATTGAAGACTTACTTGTTCAAGGAAGCATATTAGTATCGATCATTAGTTATCTATCTATATTTATAATATAGATACGATAGTATGCGCGCTCTGATTGGCTAAGAAGCCATGTTTTATCAGAGTATATAACATGGTTAGCCGTGTTATATAGTTTTCAACTGGCGGTTTCCTTTCATCGCGCACGTAAATCTATATTATAAAACAGATAAAGAAGCCTTACATCCATGTTTTATACTATCATAAAACACTCTGGTCATTTGAGAACACTCGAGAAATGTTGAAAGCACGCGCCTTCGGCTTGTGCTTTAACATTTCTCTCATGTTCTCAAATGCCCATCGTGTTTTATGATAGTATAAAACATGGCTAAGGCTTCTTTATTTGTTAAGTAGATATATATTTGTATTGACTTTAATTTACTTGACATTAACTATTTTATTTAATATTTTAGGTTTTTAATATAGTAGTGTAAAGCGCTATGAACAATTCGTGAATATAGCGCTATATACATGTAAATGTTTTTATTATTATTATTATTACATTTATATTCACAAAAGTAAAAATACGGCTGACTGCAAGGATTCTATTAGAAAAATTATGGCCATCGTTAAGGTTTCTCAAAGTATTACATATTTAAATTGAAAACTGGCCAAAAATGCACTTATTTTGTAGTATTTATGGAGACGAATATAAATGCACAGACCTAGTGATGTCACGCATGTGATTACCATATCTTTAACGGCAGAAAAATTGTCGCCTAATTTTGGCAATTTCGCCTGACTTTGATACGAAAAAAATTATGTTCGCGCTCTCCAAATTGATTTTTAGTTCCACAAAATGACTAAGAGAAGCCTATAATTTAATAAAATAAAAACAGGATCAATTTTTTCATTTCATTGCCGCTTTAAGGACAACGTTAACAGATCGAAAAATGAATCGGAAAATCAACTGTCAATTATTTCTGAAACAGGAGCGTGCCTAAGAACATTGATGAGCTACGAATTTTATTATTGAAACAACCATTAGATGCCCTTGCCTTGAATGAAAATTAAGAGAGATGATTTAGTACCCACAGATTGGGAGGCTGTGTGTATTGAAATTTTAAATTTTAAGAGCAAATCATTTATCCTATGAAGTATATACAGGCCACCGGGTTCGTTATCTGATTATTTTTCAAGGCTTGAACAATTTTTGGCCAACGTTGACAACGAACAAAAACAACAATACGTATTGGGAGACTTGAATTGCAACTGGCAAAATTCTACAAATGCGAATACTAACCGCTTGAAATCGTTTTGTGATTTGTACCAACTTAGTCAGGTTATTAAAGAACCTACGCGTATAACTGAACATTGCTCCTCATTATTAGATATTTTGATCACCAGCGAACCTGAGAAAATAATTGCCTCCGGCGTTATTCATCTCGGTATAAGCGATCATAGCCTAATATTTGGAGTACGAAGAATAAACAACATGACTAAAAAACAGCAAAGAAAATACATACCAGGAGCTTTAGTAATTTCAATTTACATAGCTTTCAAACTGATTTACAAAATCAACAATGGTCAAATCTTTTGTTCTTGGAAAATTCTGATCAAATGTGGGTGGCATGGAAAACCATGTTTATGAATGTGGTGGATAAGCATGCTCCCATTAAAACAAAAAGAATCAGTCAGAACAAATAATTTACCATGGCTAACAAAATAAATTATGGAAACTATTGGTGAAAGAGACAAATTTAAACGCAAGTATGCCATAACGAAAAACAAAGACTTCTGGAATGCTTATACCGCCTTACGAAACAAAGTTAATAATAGCTTAATAAGAGCTAAGCGAACTTATTATAGTGAAGAAATAGAAAAAAATAAAGATGATCCCAAAGGCATGTGGAAAATAATAAATAGCCTAGTGGGGCAGCAAACGGAATATTGAGTTATCAATGAATCGTTTAGAACTCCCGCTGAAATCGCCGACCTCTTTAACCACCACTTTGTTGAAATTGCTTCCAAACTCGCTGAAAATATTGAGCCAAGCGAATCACAGTTTAAAGACTACGTTAAGCAAGCAACATCTACATTCGCGTTTAGCTTAACAAATGAACCAAAAGTATTTAAGCTAATTGAAAAGCTATCATCTGCAAAGGCAACAGGGCTTAGATGGAATATCTGCAAAAAAAATTAAAGGCAGCTGGACCAGTCATTTCCAGCTCCCTTGCCTTTCTGATAAATGTAGTTATCGAAACCAGAAAAATCCCGTCTGAGTGGAAGAAAGCACGAGTTAGCCCACTACACAAAAATGGATCAAAAAGCGATATGGATAACTACAGACCAATTTCAATCCTTCCAGTTGTTAGCAAAATATTTGAGCGAATACTTTACGATCAACTATATAACTATTTTTCTAAAGAAAATTTATTAACAAACAAGCAGTTTGGCTTCAGGCGATTGCACTCAACAATGACTGCTTTGTTAAATTCCACTAATTCGTGGCTGGTAAACATGGGTTGGGGTCTCAGACTTTAATATTGTTATTTTACTTGACTTAAAGAAGGCCTTCGATAAGGTTGACCATGGTTTATTACTAGACAAATTAAAACTCTATGGAATAAATCATAGCTCAATAAACCTATTAGAATCCTGTTTATCTGAAAGAATGCAGTCATGTTCAGTGCAAAATGCTAAATCAAGTGAACGATTAATCACATGTGGAATTCCAAAGAGTACTATATTAGGCCCTTTGTTATTCATCATTTATATAAATGATTTGCAAAATTGCTTGAAATCATCGACACCATGCCTATTCGCTGATGACACAAATTTGACAGTTAGTGTCTCAAATCTAGTTGATGTTGAATCAAGAGCAGACCGTGAACTCAGAAACATCAGCCATTGGCTCAGAGCAAACAAGTTACGTTTAAATGTTGCAAAAACTGAGTTTATCATGATTGGCTCGAGCCAACGCATATCTAATTTAGGCGAAACACCTATATTAAGAATTGGAAATGAGTTAGTAAAAAGAGTGCAACAGAGCAAAACAATGTGTCATTTTAGATGAAAATCTAAAATGGAATGAACATACAAGTTACATGTACATCACAAAAAGATAGTTTCTGGCCTAGGGGCTCTAAAAAGGGCTAGACCATTTGTATCCCAAACCATACTTATGAAAAATAATTTACGACTCTTTAATTCAAACACACTTTGATTATTGTTGTGAAGTTTGGGATACACTTGGTAAAGTGCAATCAGACAAATTACAAATTCTCCAAAACAGAGCCGCTAAAATAATACTCGGCTGCCGCAGTGCGTCATACGTTATTTGCCTCCGGGATAAACTCGATGAGCGAAGGGCAAAAAGGAAAGCGATAATTATGCATAAAATAATAAATAATCTAGCACCTGTTACCCTTTCTGAGCTGTATACAACGGTTGGAAGTTCAATGTGTTATAATCTAAGAGGCGCCGATACCAAACAGCCCCAAACCAAATATTTAAAGAAAAGCATTTCGTACAACGGCGCGAAGCTGTGGAACGAATTACCACCACAGCTTCGCGGAATAAAGTCTCTTGTTTCATTTAAGAAACAAATTGCACAAACCACCATGCTTGGTGACCGCTGAATTAATGATAATCAAAATATTTTAATTGGATTATATTATAAATTTTAGCATTTAGTATCACACAATTGTATTTATATTTAGTCTGATTAGTATTAGATTAGATTAGCATATTTTAATTAGGCACAGCTCTTATTGAAATCAGTTTTATTAATGTTACTGTTAAGATTCCGTGGATAAGTAATAAAGATTGATTGATTGATTGATTGCATGCGTCAACACAATAATTGTTGCTAATTATTAGCCATTATCAAGCGAAGGTTCTAGATGCAATCAAGCTATGAATAGGTTGTGTATTCCACACACAATAGTAATTTAACTCGTGGATGCATGCATGTTCAGAACAAGTTATTGGGTTTAGGTGGATATGTTGTGGTTTCAAATTTCTATTGGTATGAGATTTCTCATACCAGTTTCAAATTTTCATACTGGTTTCAAATTTTCATACTGGTTTCAATTTTTCATACTGGTATCAATTTTTCATACTGGTTTCAAATTTTCATACTGGTTTCAATTTTTTATAATTCTAAACTAGTACAATTTTTTCATAGTTCCTTGTGTTTAGTAGGTTGAGGATGGCATTGCAGTAAAGAACATCAAGTTCTACCAAAGTATTTGGCAATAAAAATACCTTACATGTATCTTGTTTTTGTTGTTGATTTCTTTAGTACTTTAGTTTTTTTTGTATTTTGGGTTACATTAAGGTTTGGATTAGTTCATACATGTATGACTGTTGAAGGGTTGTTTAGTGACTTAGCCCTAAATTAGTGACTATATCTCTAAATGCCAAGGGACTAGCTGCTAAATTTGTGACTACATGAAGCTCTAAACACCCTAAATTAATGAGCACCCGTTGTGGACGGTTAGGGTGTTTTTAAATGTAGGGTTACGATTTGTATTAGTTGTCATGCAGGCCATTGAAGGATTACAGTCTTTGTTATTATTTTTATTTATAGTGACTCACCCTGAGATCAGGGTTTGGTTCAGTACTGGAAACTTACATTTACTGACCGGTTAGGGTTTTTATTATTATTGGGTAAGCTATTGTATTTTGGTATTAAAAATGCAAAATGATTCATGTGTTTATGAGTAATGCAGTAAAAAGTATCAATTACCTTTGGGTTTGGGTGAGGTTATGTGTTGCATTAAAAAAAATTGAACTTCTTTTATTTGACTTCAGCTACATGTTTTTCTCTGGGTTCTCCAGTTTTCTCCCTCCACATTAAATTCCAATTTGATCTGTGGATTAGCCGGCTTGAGACTTTGATCAGCCTCTATGGTCGTTTCAGGTCCTATTAGAAATTAATTCATCTTAACAAAACAGTTTATTACTGTATTGTTGATTTCGGAATAGTTATCTTGGATCGACTTCCATGTTTTTGTTGTCCGCGGTGTGCAACGTGTGTGTGAGCTAGCGATAATGCATCGTAGAGTTTCGACTTTGGAATTACTTCTTTTCTTTCTGGGGTGAATAGTTTGTTGTTTGCATAGGTCCATTTTTTTCTTTTTACAGTTTTTTCTTTAATTTTAGTAAGTTCCACAGGGTTCGTTCGGGACTTTCAGAAATTCCTTCGCTTTTTCATAGACTTGATCTTCAAGAAAGAAGTTCAGAGGCGATGTTTTGCTTCTCTTCTGTAGTTTCAGTTCTGTTATTGCTTTGTCGAAAGTTTCACGGTCGACACACAACTCTTCTATATCTTCAACTTCGCCTCCAGTTGCCATATTTACCGTCTATAGATCGCATCGATCGTTCATCAGATTTCAAAGTTTAAAGTCCGATTTTGTTAGTAGTGCGCATGCACGAATAAAATTAAGAGACTGGAAACAAATTAGCATAAAGAGAGGGACTGGGTTCGACAATTAGTCACTGTGGCGCATTGCGTTAGACGACTGGTTCATCGAGAAGCTGAAGTTAAGCCCGACCGGGCGAGGTTAGTAAGTGGATGGGTGACCGCCAAGGTAAGTGATAAGTAAGTAAGATCAGGGGGGACAAGGAAAAAAGGAGATGGAAATAGGAAGGGAGGGGAGAAATAGAAGATGGGAGGGGTGGGTTGTCAAAAAAGTATTTTGTAGGGGAGGGGTGGTTTTTTTTTTAATTCTTTCTAAATTCCCTCCCAAAAAAACTAAACCCCGTTTTTTTTTATGAATCCCCAAAAAAATTTAATCCCTTTTTAGAATCTTGGATTGAAAAAAATAAAACAAGTATGAAAAATTGATACCAGTATGAAAAATTGAAACCAGTATGAAAATTTGAAACTGGTATGAGAAATCTCATACCCAAAAAATTTTTGAAACCACAACAGATACATGATAATTTATTTGTCTTTTTTTTTCTGTGACTCGACGACTCAGCGTTGACTTTCCAAATGACTGTCCAAGGTTTCAAAAAGATTTGGTCATGCTGGAGAAGATGTATTGACGGTGCCCATCTAATGCCAGACACTTCAAACCTGGACAGACATGGTAGTGGGTCCCTATTGATCACGTAGTAGTGATGACATAACGATGACGTCATCGTCACATGATTTTAAGTACATACCCATATCTCCCTCATTTCTAAAGCCAGACACTTCAAACCTGGACAGACATGGTAGTGAATCCCTATCAATCACTTAGTGGTGATGATGTATCGATGACGTAATCGGTCACATGATTTTAAGTATATGCCAATATCTCCCTCATTAATAATGCCAGACAGTTCAAACTTGGACAGACATGGTAGTGGGTTCCCACAAATCACTTGTCTCCCTCATTTCTAATGCCAGCTGGCTCAAACCTGGACAGACATGGCAGTGGGTTGCTATCAATCACTTAGTGGCAATGACGTTACAATGACGTCATTGATTACATGTTTTAAGTACATGCCCATATCTCCTTCATTTCTAATGCCAGATAGTTCAAACAAGGACAGGCATGGTATTATTTCCCCACGATTCACTTAGTGGTGATGACGTGACAATGATGTCATTAGTCACATGATTTATTGGGAGTCCAAATATAGACGAAGTCCCCACTACCTGGGGCAGGATTTCTACAGTCTTCAAGAATCAACAAATACCCCACATAACTCCAGCCCCTAGCTGGGGCATCTAGGCATATACTGGTATTTTCATCAAAACCGCCACTGTTCTCTCCATTATCCCTACCTCGTCCTGGGGTAGGGTGGGGGGTTTGCTTCAGATCAAGGTTAAATAAATGCAGAGATGAAAACAGTGCCAAAACAAATTGAACCAAGTGACAATTTGCCACAATTTTAAACCACAACACAGACATGCATCACAGAGTAGAAATGAGGGAGATACCAATAGCTACAATGTGTCAGATCTCTCAGAGGAGTTGACTGTTGCCTTTGTTGAGTACTTTTTAATTTTAAAATTAAGTTAAGTTACTATTAGCAAATGTTAAGCCCATTAAAGGCATATTTATATTAAAATGGGCTATTGCACTTAATATCTGCACCCCCCCTGTTGAGGACCAAGGAATTCTCCGGGGGTCACCAAATAATTTTCAAGGAATTCTTTGGGGATACCACATAAATAGAGAGGAATTCTTTGGGGGCACATAACAAATTTAGAGTAATTCTTTGGGGATAAAGTGAATATTTGGACAATTCTTCAGGGGTTGAAGTCAATTCTTCAGGGTAACACTACTTTCAACCATGGAATTCTTCAGGTGTTTTTCATTTCAGAGGAATTCTTCAGGGTACAACTCAAAATAAGGTCCTCAACAGGGGGGGTGCAGATATTAAGTGCAATAGCCCAATATAAGACTCAGTCTCACTTACTTGCCATCAACACAGTCGTAAATCACGATTGAGTCATCTTTGCTACTTGTGATCAGCGACTCCCCGTTGGCTGAGAATGAAATGTGATTCACGTTATCACTGTTTTCCCTGAATACTTTGGCTACGCGAAAAGCGCGAACCACGTTGTCTTCAAGCTTCATCTTCAACTTCAAGCCGCCATCTTGTATTACAATTAGGTAACCAGGCCTCTTACACCACAGGGAACCCAAATTGTATTGATTATTAACCCGTGAACCAGTCCGTAGGGAGGGGAGGGTAAATCAATTTTATATGTCCTTGGGTTAATCAGTATTAAACCCGCAAATAATCACCCCCTTAATTTATAACTATAACTGAACGAACAGTCCCTTAAAAACGCAGTCAAAATGAAGTCATATTCTTTTAAAAAACATGTATTGCATAGTTCCATGCCAGAAATCAGAACGTCAGACCACAGGCAGCCCAGGATCACTGATAGTAACAATGTATGGAAATTAACAGTTTTTGTATGGTAATTTCGACAGAAATATTTAATAAATATCCACCAACTTTACCATGTGTCTTCGCAACATATCCTCGCTCTACAATTACCAATAATCAGTAATTGGCTTTTGCTCTTCAATTATCAATAATCGCTAATTCTGGAACACAAATTAAACAATGACATTCTTAAAACCAGTCAAGGATAAAGATAAACAATTGTCCAAATCCGAACGGCGGTAGACGCGCTTAGTGTAGTGGTCGTGACGCCTGCACTACCAAGCACAACATGCAAACGATTACGAGTTCGAGCCCGAGTAGGAGCGCTGAAAAAACTTTTTCTCTCGATTACCTTCTCTTCTTGTTTACCTGTGAACCCTAGCTCTGAGGTGAGTGAGAACCCGTCGTTTACCCGTGAACTCGCCGATGGTTAGGGTTCGGTTTATGGTTCGGGTTAGGATTTGTCGTAGAATTACCAATAATCGGTATTTCAAGCGTGTTTGCCATTTACTGATTATTGGTAATTGTAGAGCGAGGATGCGTTGGTCTTCGTGTGGTTGTCCTTTATGTCTGGACCGAGTTTCAGGGAAATCAGTCAAATTTTCCACCCCCTATTAACAGAGAGACAATGTAGGCCGCTGAGCCACGAAAATCGTTTCGACCAGCCTCAAGTCAAATCCGGCGGGTGTAAAGTACAGGTCAGGTTACAGGTCAGGTCACAGGTCAGGTCACTTGTTGTTTACCTGTGAACCCTAGCTCTTGGTAAGTGAGAACCAGTCGTTTACCTGTGAACTCGTCCGATGGTTAGGGTTAGGTTAGCCTGCGTCGCATCCGAACTGAACCCCGGCTAGGTTAGGTTTGTGGTTTAGGTTAGGATTTGTCTTAGAATTAACAACCTGACCTGTGACCTGTACTTTACACCCGCCGAGTCAAACCCGATTATTTCACAAAAACTAAATCCATTCGAGAAATTTCCTCACAGGACTGCAGATGGATTAATTCATCGCCAGTTTAAGCCAACGAAACCAAAACAGTCGCTTTTCCGGAGTCGTCGGGCTCCATGAAACTACGAAGAAACCTCTACGCTGCGGCCATTTTAGCCGTCTCTCTGTTATAGGGGGAGGAACATTTGACTGAATTCCATGAAACTCGGTCCAGACATAAAGGACAACCACACGAAGACATACAGTAAATTTGATGGATTTTTATTGAATATTTCTGTCGAAAATTGAGAACGGAAATTTTCCATACAAACACTGTTAATTTCCATACACTGTTACTATCAGTGATCCTGGGCTGCCTGTGGTCAGACGATCTGCGAAGGAGACTACAGAAGTGAAGAAAATTCCAACTCGCAGAAAAATATGCAAGTGGTGAAATTGTCATCTCGCATTTTCTAAATAACTTGTAGAAATTGACAGTGGTCGGGGGAAAATATTGGCTCAATCCCGGTTTCTGGGAAACTACCCACCCACTCCTCCCTTGGATATGCATTGTTCTATTAATGATTAACCAGTAGAGGTTAGGGTGAAGTGTGGGGGAGGGGTGGGGTTTCCGAAAAACCGTAATTGATCCAAAATATTGCAGTGGTCAATATCCGATATATACACAAGAGTACCTTGCTTCTAGCGAAGGAAGAGTGCTAGAGAATGTTTTTTTTTCAGGGTTTGAAATGCGCGGCGTAACTCGCTAAATAATTAAGGTTGGTCCCATTCAGACTGCGTTACGACGAGGTTAATTAAAATGTACAGTTTAGCGCTACCCCAGCTGGATTTCCCTGCACGTCGGGGAAGCAATGGAATGAGGATGTGGTAAACAATGTTGATTTCTTGCGATGTTGAAAAAAAAAACACCACCACTACCATCTGCACGCGAGCGAAGTCCATTTCTGAAGGTATAGGAAAGTACTGCAACCGCGGTCCGCGGTCATTTGAATAATTAACCCTAACTCCCACCTCGTGACCAGGGTCTTGGGACCCTGGTCACGAGGTTGCCCTAACCGCGGTCACGATACAACTGCTTTCGCGGTCCGAGGCCCCGACTACGGTGTCCTATCAGGGTCAACATCGTGGCAACTTGAAAACTTGATATTCCCCACTTGAAAACTTGATTGATTCGCAACATGAAACTTGATTATTTAGCAACGAAACTTGATAAATCAGAAACTGAATTTGATTGTTTTGTAACAAATCTTGATTTTAAAATTACAACTTGAAAACTTGATTAATTCGCAACTTGAAAAACTTGATTAATTCGCAACTTGAAAAACTTGATTAATTCGCAACTTGAAAAACTTGATTAATTCGCAACTTGAAAAACTTGATTAATTCGCAACTTGAAAAACTTGATTAATTCGCAACTTGAAAAATTTGATTAATTCGCAACTTGAAAAACTTGATTAATTCGCAACTTGAAAAACTTGATTAATTCGCAACTTGAAAAACTTGATTAATTCGCAACTTGAAAAACTTGATTAATTCGCAACTTGAAAAATTTGATTAATTCGCAACTTGAAAAACAATGTTGTGGGTATCCGGTGCTGAGGGTCAGTCGGAGGTCGCAGTCCTGGTGGCAATTAATCAAGTTTTCAAGTTGCAATTAATCAAGTTTTCAAGTTGCAATTAATCAAAATTTGTTATAAACAATCAAGTTCAATTAATGATTAATCAAGTTTTGTTGTTAAATAATCAAGTAGAAATGTAAAACAATCAAGTTTATGAGTAATTAATCAAATGACCCTCATAGTATGCCGTACCCGACGTTATAATTCGTGACTGCCGACCGCGGTAGCAGCATTTTAGAGGACTTATTAGGAGTGGACGGGTCTATGCTTGGACCGAACACATAGCGAGCGGGCGAGCAAAAAAAATTGCCATCTTTTTGTCCGTCCCACCGGCCACCCCACGAAATCGATTTGTTCAGCGTTCCCAGTTCGCAAAGCCACCCCTCCATTCTGTTAAACTCATTCTGGTATTTTTCTCGGCAAGAAAAATTATATAGTTCACACTATCGTTATATCCTGATAATAACGACCAAAACAAACTAAGGCTTGGCTGCACGGCCACTTTATTGAACAAAGCACAATTAAGTTAGTGCCGAAAACGTACCGTGGCCTGGTGCCAGCCAGGAAAATCCCCTAAATCAGGGGATACAGGCATTGTCCTGGAGGAGAAGGACCGGTACAACTAATTAACTAAACCAAGAGCCATTAGTAATGGTCTCTTGGCTAAATTTTAACTTATAGTGAATACCAACAATTGGCATTTAACTTAAACCTTAATACATATCGTATTTTTTGTTTTATTTTATTCTCTTTGTGAAGTATGCAGCAGCTTTGCCTAGATTGCCCAATTCCTAACAAACACCATTTATATGCTTGCGATGGTTGAGCGATCATCGCTACTAAAACAACAACTCATTACATAAGAGCCAACCGAATGAGCGCATCAAAATATCCATATATTATTATATATATTTAGTCTCGGACTGACATTTCAACGTAACAAAACAGTTTTTTTTTTTTCCTCTAATTTTAATCTCTATCGTTTCCCTTTTCACTGCCTGGAGGTCCGCCCATAGGCTGCTATGTATATATTAAATTTCAATTGCTATGTAATTAAACAGTAAGGGATTTTGTTTGGCTTTTTTAACGACTAGAACGTAGAGCACTTCTACGTTTTAATAGATTGCAGTACTGGTCTGTCAGAGTCAGCCTTCAAGCTCTAGATCTACTTCAAGAATATATGGGTACAAATTTGACTCTAACATTCAATTATCCGAGAAGGGGTCATCGTATAGCGTACGGCCGGGTTCGCGGTTTGACGCTATATAATGCAAATGAAGGACAAACTAGGATGGGTCAATTAACGTTTTTAATAAAACACATCCAACGACTATATGAAAGAAAAACTGCCTTCAGTAAAGGAAATATTGCTAAATTACAGATATAAAATTATCCAGCGAAAACATAACAATAACAAACTACAACAACGAACAAGGATAAATGCGAATTAAGGGTACATCTTCGTGCAAGATAACATATGACTTTTTATAGTCGCACCATAAATGTTAATCCGATTGTGTGTACACACACAATCCCAAACGAAGCAGAGTTTGCAAAGTTCCTCATGGATTTCAGTTCTAATTAATCGCACACGCTGTTTGAGCAGTTTACCAGCCTTGTTTCCCTTCCACCATGTGTTGGGCAACCTCGAGAGGCAACTTCACTCCTCGCATCAACAGCTCCGTAACTTGCTTCATCGCGTCGATGCAGGCTTCGAATGGCGACAGACATACATACCATCCAGCACAGAAAAACCCTATCGGCCAACCAAGAAACCACAGAGCCAAAAACCAGATGATCGCCCACAGAACATTCATAGTTGCACAACCGTCGAGAGAACCGAAGAGCTAGCCAACTATAATGAAGAAAATAAAATCAGTTCCATTCGTGCTAGAGAATCACAATGCAACAAGGTTTAGATGGCAGCCTTACAATATAATTATTACTGAGTACTTTTGTGACGAACCTTTTTTAAGGAGTCCCGCTTTACAAATGGAGTCTTTTTGTAGCGCTGATCGACTGCGAACAATGCACCGAAATTAATTTATTCATAAACGTGTAATATTTAACCAATGCATCTTGTTATCAAGTTGTTGATAAGTTCCCCAGTGAGATTACAAAAATAATAAGAAAATATAGTTTTAGAGCAGTCGAAGAGAAACATTAAGTCACTCAGGACAGAGTTAAGAGAATAAGCGGAGTTACTGATCTCACAAATTATCGTGTAAGCCACGTGCAGCTATTAATAAACGTTTTGCACCCGTAATTGAGCCATGCCACACGACGTTAACACCGTCTCAAAACGATTGGTTCAGTCCAGGATGACCTCGCTGGGTACGGGCCAAGCCATCCTCTCTGCTCTCAGACTTTCTAGCCTTATTTATTTTTCTAACTTGAAAAAAATCCCGATAGGTTTATTGCGTGACCGGTAACACGACACTGTGTAACGCACAGAGCGACCAGAGTAAAACAAAAAACGCCCCCCCAAAAAACGTTGAAATTCCAACCACGCACAGCCAATGAACCAATAAACACATCCTGTAAGTTTTGTCGATTTTTATTCAATCAGTTAGCTTTGAAAATGCTAAAAAGTCCCATACAAATTCTAGTAAATATTGCCATGTACAGAGCTTGGGTTACCTGTGGCGTGACATATCCTGAAATGTGATCGTGACTGAGCCGTGAGAAAAGCCAACACCGTAAACTATCGGTCTGGTAACCATTGCTGGTCAATATGCGTATAGTGTATCTTGAAATGTCGACAGGTGATGTTTGACATATCAATCCAGTGGGGCGCCACTGGTACGTTATCTAAGAGGTACGCATATATATTTAGCAGGGTTTACAAAAATATTACGATTTTGTACCTTCAGCGGGAACCCTAAAACGTACAGAGGCGAGAGGTTTTACCCATAAGCGTAGCTAGTACGTCAGCCCGGAATTTAGAAAATGCTCCAATTGTTAATCTTTACATGGAAAATCGAATAATTCTCTTCAAAAATTATGAAAAGATAAAGTTTCATTTACAGACAAAACATAAAGCCCTCATAGCCCAATTTATTTTCGAAAACTTTGAAATTAGAAAAACTATCGAATCTGTTGGAGCCCAAGGTTCTCCCAGCCAATAAAAATGGTCTTGTCTTGAGCTCCTGTCACTCACTGGTTCAGCCTCCCCCACTGGTGCTCGTGTCCGTTTTTCATTTGTATCCTGAAATCACAGCTAGCTGTCAACAGGTGCGTAAAAAGCCAGTGTATACCATAAACTGGTAACTATAAACGTTATATTGTTTACCTAGCTGTACCGTAATCTTGCTCTACGCACCATGACTCAACTGTCCAATTCGACCGGTAAAAGCCCGGGGAGGGGGTACTCTTGTTTATGACCAAGAGAGCATAAGTGAGAGGGAATCTCGATCGACACGCGCACTTATGCAATGATCGGAAGCAGCTGAGAAGTGCGCGAGCAAGCGACAAAGACGACGACGACGGCATCGAGGATGGACCTTGAAAAATGTTTACTCCCGAAATGTGATGTTTACTATTTCTTTCGTTCGCCTTTAATTACTTTTCACGTTCACATTTTCGAAAAATATGTTAAGCATAGAGTTTCGTTCACGCCGAACGAAAAACGGAGTGATTTACTTTCTTTGTTGGATCTCTTGTACACGTAAAATGGGCGGTTTTCACGTTGTGTTTTTCTAAACAACGGTCGAAATGTCGACGACTGCATGCATTTCCACGTGCTGTTATTGTATTTTGTAATTTAGTTACTGGATACCTTTAAAAGTGATTTCCGCAAAAATGCGTTTACCCGGGCGCATAGGATCCTATATATCAATGGAAAGATAACTGAAGAATGCAGGTAAAAAGGTTCTTTTATACAGAATTACTAGATTTAAAACTACAGTCACTTTAACCCGATGTTGAAGACGTTTATAAACGCGAATTACCAGCGCCGGGTTTTTATACTTTATCCTGCGAGCAGAGGTTTCTCATCTCTCTGCCTTTCCTGTCGCCGACAGGAAAGGCAAATAGATGAGAAACCTCTGCTCGCAGGGTATTTATGCGGGTATCAGCGGCCATCCCGAGGGGGCGGCCCCCGGGCAACCCACGGGCAACCCAGGGGCTTAGTAGGGGATTTGTAGCAAAAACATGCCCCACACGCGGGGCATTAGAGCGCTTTTGCGTTTTCGTCAAAATACCCGGGGACATACCCACGGGGTTTGCACGTAATCTGCTGTCTCAACGTTCAGCGGTTTTCGCCACAGGACACGTTCTTTGATTTCTTTGTCCTTGAGGTAAGTCATATCATTATCATTCAAATTAAGAGATTAAATTAAGCCATCCACTGTCGGAAGACAGAACAAAGGATAATATTTGTATGAAACTATTAAGATTTTTGACACTTCTAAAACGTTTAGCTTCTAATACTTATAATATGTTGCCCAGGTTGCCCCAGGGGTGGGGTTTTTTGTCACAATTTGCTGCCCCACCCGAGGGGTTTTAGCATGTATTTGTCATGGCTGCTGTGACAAATGCCCCTGGGTGCCCGGGGGCCGCCCCCTCGGGATGGCCGCTGATACCCGCATTATACTTACGAAGTAACTACACTTGTCATTGATCTCCAAAAGCGTGTGTGCGATTTTTTGATATCTATTTTCTTTGCGAAATTATTGCAGTTTAAAGTCGAGTCATTGATTATTTTTGCCAAGCCATCACGCTTGGACCGATATCTTTAAAACTAAAAACAGATCGGAAAAAGCACACACGCTTTTGGAGATCAGTTATCGTAGAATTATTCTACAAAATTTCAAAAATTTCCGGTAAATTCTTATATGTAATCAATTCACTTGAAGACTGCAGAAACGTTGAAAAATTGTAGCCGAGAAATCACACCATTCTCCAATCAGAAACAAGAGGGTCTGAATGGGGTTAACTGTCTACTGACAAACGGCCTTAAAAATAACTGACAACTGACAAATGACGATTTTTTTACTGACAACTGACAACCGAAAAATAACTGACAACTGACAAATTTGGTGTTTGTTGGTCAAACAGTGTAAATTTTCTCTAGCAATGATTAACTAGGGCTAACTGACAACTGACAAATGGCCAAAAATTTAACTGACAACTGACATGTAGACCCCCCCCCCCCCCCCCCCCCCATTCAGACCCTCAAACAACCTCCTGGAGTATCCCAAAATTCCGCGGGACAAACTAAAGGTAGAGTTATAATTACAAGCCATGTTTTTTTTGTAGTCTCTTGTTTTAATATGTGGGTTCCAGAGGATATTGTAAGTAAGAATAAAGAAATTTATATATTTGCTGAGATGAATATTGTACCTCTTCCACAAGGAAGACGCTTCCCACCAATGTTGATTTCCGATCAAAGGTACGTGCCGTATCTATAGCCGGCTTGGTATATAACGTAGATACAGTGATACAGTGATACAGTGATACAGTGATACGGCGATACCGTGATACGGTGATACGGTGATACAGGGATACGAAGATCTCAAATTTCCTTTAAAATTTAAAAAATGGGGGGAAATACTTTCCCACAGAAATGTAGTTTTTGCTAGCCTGAATTTCAGTCGTCTCCTCCGGTTCGTTCCTCCGAACCGGAGAAGACGGCTTAAATTCAAGCTAAGTTTTGGTAGCCTGCGTCGCATCCGAACTGAACCCCGGTTAAGTCCGTCTGCGAAACAGTGGACAAAAGCTTGTTCTCGACCCCCAGCGAAGTTGCAGGATTATTTATAATCGATTTTGATTGGCTTTTACTAATGCTCATTCTTACACGTCTTCTGACTGGCCATTCAACTGTCACCAGCCTGTCACCAGCCTGTCACCGGTGCGACTAACGGCTAATTTACATTTCAAAATGCGGCGGCTTTTATACACGTCGAAAAGAGCAATGATATTTGTACAATATCAGTTAAAATCGAGATTCGTTTGCTAGAACAAGAGCAGTTGACCGGAGTTGAGTTCGGATGTGGCACATTACTAGATCTTTCCAAGCTGCATGAGGGATATGTTTGTGTGTTCTTCGAACGAGCATTTTGTCGTGACAGATTCTATTTAATGTGTTCGGCAAGTTTCCTTTTATCTGGCACTAAACCACGGGCAGCTGCCTATTACTTCAAAACCTGACCCGAAGTTGAAATAAACCTAACCTTCTCCGATAGTAAAACACAGGGAAACGACGACAGAGCTCGTCTTGGGCGAGAAATCTCAAGTAAACAGTTGACTCACGTGCAAACGAAGTTTCGACCGAGCGGCCTCTGACGTGACATGTTGCCCGTCATAACAATCTCCGAGGCTGGTGACAGTTGAATGGCCAGTCAGAAGACGTGTAAGAATGAGCATTAGTAAAAGCCAATCAAAATCGATTATAAATAATCCTGCAACTTCGCTGGGGGTCGAGAACAAGCTTTTGTCCACTGTTTCGCAGACGGACTTAACCGGGGTTCAGTTCGGATGCGACGCAGGCTAAGTTTTGGCAGCAATTTTTCACATACCAAAAACTGTTTAAAAAATATCAGTACGCAAAAGGAATTTTCAACCGGAAGTAAAAAGTTCTGTTTGATTGACAGCAGGTCAATTAACACATGACATGTGCTCACTCGCCCGTAACGAAAGCTAGCATAAATTCATTTCATGTTTTAAGGGACCGATCGTTTATTACGTCGCAGGGGGGGGGGGGCGGTGTTTTTAACGGGGGGGTAAAATTTGTAAAAGGGGAAAATGAAGGGGGGTAATTTTTGCTCTTAAGACAATTTGAGGGGGGTATAGTTTTGAGAAAGGTACGGAGCCCTATAAGGGCCACCCACAAACAAATTTTATGAAAGAATATCGCGCGATAAAGTGTTACTATCGCGCGATACTGCTTTATTATCGCGCGATACTGCTTTATTATCGCGCGATACTGTTTTATTATCGCGCGATACTGTGTTACTATCGCGCGATACTGTGTTACTATCGCGCGATACTGCTTTATTTCGTGCGATACTGTTTTATTATCGCGCGATAAAATTTTATTTTAAAATACGTACATTACTTAGGCCCAGTTCAGACGCCGCTCTTACCATGAGCCGAACTTAATTCTAGCAATTAAGTACATGGAAAGTTCGGCGTCTGAATCAATTGAGGGCTGCTTATACATTTGGATCGGCTCAGGCGTTCTTCCCGGCTGACCCAGCCGGATAAAACGGTTCTGGTGCGCCTTTTATTCAAACGCTGTGCTTACCATGAGCCGTACCAAATGCATACATTATGTTAAATGCATTTAAAAAGTATTATAATGATGTAAAATGGTTTTAATCAGTAATCAGCCGTGAAGTCCGGCTGAAATGCGACTGTTGATTCAGAAGCCGAGCTTTCCATGAGTCAAATGCGAGATTTGTTTTATTGAAATCATTCAAAATACATTTAATCAAAGCGGTTTCTATTACAAAAATTGTATAACGAAAACTTAAAAATAAACAATATAAAGTTAATCATGGTATTGTTTTCTCCTTCGTCAGTCCCTAAAATAATTTCTAAGGTATTTAATTTACTGAAAAGGGGCAATACACAAAGAGATGCATCATTATTTCTTCTTCCTTATGACAGAAGGAACAACGAGGGTTATCATTCAGTTTAAATTTGTATAAATCCTTATTAAGAAAAAGGCAATTATTTAATATTTTGTATTGAAAATTCCTAAGATAAGATTCAGTTGTCGTCTTACTGATATCCGATTATATACTGATTTCCAGTCTATTTCATTAACTTTTAAACCCTATTGTCGATGTAATGTATCTGAACACATATCATTGTCATTACTGGTTGGGTGGACTTCAGTAATGACTTCCAGTGTTGAGGAATTGCATGGATAATACCAAGCCAAGGCAAAAAAATCGTTCTTAATAAGACCAACTGATTTAGCTTTTTCCCAAAATGATGGTTCCTTAACAAGTGGTGCATTTGCCTGTAGCCTAGACAGCTTCCACTTCCCTGGAGTTCCACTGATTTCTATGGCGTCATTACTGTAGTAGTTTCTCCTTCGTAAATTGTTACTTCTCAGAACACGTTCGCGTTCAAGCCGACGAAGTCTCATCTTGATGGCGTGATAAATTAAAGAAAAGCAAGGATTTCCATATAATTCAGGCTTAGATTAAAGTATTTCTCGACTAATGCATCCCTGTTATTTTCAATATAATTTTGAATCGCCGGTAAGTATTCAGGTCAAGCCAAATTCGTTGTCGGAAGAGAAACATATAAAGAGAAAGAGCATTATCACGTAGCATGTTCGCCGCCATGTTGTCTAGCTAAGTAATGTACGTATTTTAAAATAACACATTATCGCGCGATATTCTTTCATAAAATTTGTGTTTGTGGGTGGCCCTTACAGGGCTCCGTAGAAATCAGAATAGGAGATTAATCAGTTTTCTCATGCAGTCATATAATTTCAAGAACTTCAAAACAGTAAAAACACAGAGAAGAAAAGCGAGCAGACAGGTAACCCAAGCCCAAGCCGTATCAAACGGTCAACAGTTATTTCACTAGGTCAGAGCATCATCCTCATACTCATCTACGTTTTTCGACTTACCCGCGATATTGATGAAATTGTAACCTGGCAATAGTTTGGATGAGTGGGTTTTGGTGCTTAATTTTTTTCAAGGGGAGGGGTGGGGGTAAAAAATTATATTCTCATGTCAGATGGGGGGTTGGTTTAGTAAAAAAAAGTTTTGAGGGGGGGTGCAAATTCTGTTAAACATTTTTTTCGGAAAAACACCGCCCCCCCCTGCGACGTAATAAACGATCGGTCCCTTATTGAGACCCGATCCATGGTTTGTTGGCCTTATGTCTTCCAAAAAGCAAGCAGGGCTAAATGCTCCAGCAGGGCTAAGCTCCAGCAGGATGCCCTTAGCTCGGAAAGAAGCAAAACAAGGCCAAACAATGCATACGACTACGAGCCTTGCAAAACCCGACAAGTTCAAGTGCCGAGTGGTCCACATCTGAGAACCAGCCGAGAGAAGATTTGGAAACATATTAAAACTCTGAATCGCTTGAAACCAACACCACGATCTCGCTATTTGCCGTGCTGTTTCAGGACCTTCAGACTCCTGCACTTTGTCATTTATAGGTGTTCGCTTTGGCTTTTTCCCTCAAGAACCTTAGCTTTCGTCTTTTCCATTTTCCATGTCATAAGAAAACTAGAACCGGCTATAAAATATTCTCGATGCGGCGCGTAGCTTTGATCGGAAATCAACATTGCATTTTCGGGAAATCTTGGGCTATTTTCTACGCTTTCGATTTTCAACCAAAATAGAGTTTTTAAAAAGCTTTAACTCAAGAAGAATTGATTCGATTTGTCTGAATTTTTTACACAATGTCAATTGATATCTCTGCTGCAAAACAAAATTTGTTGGGGAATTGGGAAATTCTAAGAAGAGAGCTCTTGACGGTGTTTCCCGCATATCTACCCTTATATCTAGTCGGATTTATGTTTTCACCTTTTCACCGAAAGCATGATAACCAAATCGAATTTTGATATTCCCCTGCACGGTTTTGTAATACGATTCCTCCGAAATGCGACAAAGCAACCATATAAAAATATTTTTGGAGTTGGAGCTTCTGAAATCCATCTCACTAGATTGGAGAAACGGGATCGCGGAAAATTTTCAAAATCCCCCCCCCAAATAATAATAATTAAAAAAAACGACCAAGCCGAATTTGCACAGAAAATAATCGAGCGAGCCAATTGCAATATCACCCAGAAAAAAATCAAGCAAGCGCAAAACTTAAAAAAAAATCGTGCAAAGTGCCAGAATAAATTCTTGCAGCAACTGAGAAGTCGTAAAATAATTTCGAGGAAAAAAAAACCGGGCCCCCTCTCCATCAATTTTCAAATGGTCCGTCCCTAAATCAAGAGCTCAAGTGACCCATACAACAGTCCGTTTCATACAGAAACCTGGACTTCTATGGCTCGAAGTCGTGTGCGTTGTTTGGCCTTGTTTTGCTTTTCATTGTTCTTTGTTTTCCAAGCTAAGGGCATCCTGCTTGCTTTTTGGAAGACATAAGGATAACAACCGATGGAATTACGGAATAATCGTGTGTGAAAAACGTTTCTCAATAAACGTAAACATTGGTATATGAAATGAATTTTTGCGCTAGCTTTCCTCACACTTTCGATACGGGCGAGTGATTGTGTTAATTGATCTGCTGTCAATCAAACAGAACCTTTTACTTCCGGTTAAAAACCTCGTTTTGATATTTCTGTCGATATGAATTTTTGAACGGAGTTTTAGTATATCAAACACTGCTACTAAAACTACATTTCTGTGCGAAAAATATTTTTTTCATCTTCTACGTTTTGAAGAATATTGTTTTATGCCGTCGTCCTAGACGTTGCCGTCGTTGTTGCGCGCACTTTGCGCGCTACTTGTTATGACGTATTATCAGTGAGGCTCCTTAACCTGAGTATCAGGCCCTTCCCCCCCCCCCCAAAAAAAAAAAAAAAAAAGAAAGAAGAGAGAGGTGAAGACTGGTCGAGACGCGTGTAAAACGACCGAATTTCGGTCGTTACTCCTAATTGGTCGAAAGACAATGACATAAGAGACTGATCTGTCTGAACAAAGACGTCCTTGCAATTACCTATTCATTATGACGTCACGGCTTGTTTATGAGGGGGACAGAATCGACTTGAACAATAGAATTTTGAACTAAATCTGCTCTGCTGAGGAAAATTTAACTTCGAATTGTCTGGTTTCCAGATATCAGCTGTATCAATGTTTATCCCACAATATTTACCATATTTGGTGGCTGTTTATACCGCTATTCTACGTTCTACAAAATGCATTTGATAGCGATTTCCTGTGTGTTGTTGCTGTTTTGTCCCCCTCCCTCGACCGTGTTCCTTAGCGTTTAAACAATAGATTGTTTTGATTTGACGTCATAATGATATAGGGCAATTCCGGGGCTGAATCTGAATCGCACGGTGCATTTGCGACTGAATCAGACGCTGATTGGCTGAGACGGAGTGGTGATTCAGAGTGGAATCACCACTGCAGACTACGCGCGCTATTTATAACTTAGCAAAATATCAACAAAAGTACTAAATCTTCAAGTAATTCATCGGACTATGTGATTTTCCTATAATATCTATCTATCTACTCAATTTAAAAACCCTTGTATAACCCAAACCCCTGACGACCCCGACTAATCGTGTCAGAACGCCTGGGAAGAATCAGGAGACTTCCTTGAAAGCTCGACCTTCGGCTCGTGTTCCTACAGCAATTTCTCGTTCTCCTAAACTACTCGTGCTTCTACGGTGAAAGGTGTTTCTATTTCTAAAGTGGAAACACCTAGTAAAAACCTTCTTAAGGGGAACTGAACCGTAAATCAACCCAACGTCTATACGATTACGTATTCGAAAGAAATAAGTTCCGTTATTTTATTTGTTGCGCGCCTATGAAGAGAAAATACGTTTTCCAGTTCGAAAATTAGCCGCTGCTCAACCCAACGTACCGAAAGATGGCGGATTGTACTTGTACCACAGAGTGCAGAGTAGTACGCCCCGAGTATTTTACGTACTTGCTCTCCTTTGTATCGCCGCCATCTTGTTTTGTTGAAGTATTACCGCTGTACTACGGTATGCGCGCCAGCGCTCTCAGAAAAATTCGATGGTCCGCAATTACAAGCCGTTAAAGGGGCTGTGTCACGATAAGACTTTACATTCGTTTTTCCGGGCCGGAAAGAGCTATTTCCACCGATTTTGATATGAACTAACGAACCTCTCGGCCATGTGGGATGCTTAAGTAACAGTCCGCGCAAGAAGTAGGCACAATGCTATTGTTCAGATGCAATTTGCTTTCCCCACTTTAGTATTTTCTGTTTTTCATACTGACAACTCATCAACCCTTAAATCAGAAATTTCTGAAATTATATCCACTAAAAATGCATTTTAAAGGAGAGTTATTTTGTGTGAAAACGTTTTGTCCAATCAGAAGAGTGCAAAACAATAACCAAGAAAACGTTCAATTTAAAAATGTTCCCCATATTGAAAGTTCGTCATATTGAAAGTTATGAGAGTTTTCACTAGATGCAATTAAAATCTGTTTACAAAATGAGAAAAAAAAATATTCTTCTTCAATTTTAGATAGATTTTAATGTCTAAGCCAATGAGGTGGAAGATTGAAACAATACCACAATTAGCACCTTCTTACATTCCATGCATAACATAAGCCTACCTCTTGCGCGGACCATTACTTAAAATGAAAGCAAATATGCAAAAATGACTAACAAACAGTGTATATAAACAGTTTCCAGGAAAAATATTGGAAATCCTTTCAATCAAGCATTGAGGGAGGGAAGTTTAACTGTTTGTTTCCAATTAACAGCAACTGAACGAGCGATTACTCGATACATGCGCAGTACCATGACATAGCCCCTTTAACCCCCTTTTCAATTTTTGGGACACCATGGCAACTCTAATTTATTCCTCGTACCCGGTGAGGAAGGTTTTCAGAGAAATTCTTCGTTGACGCGCAACACAAAGAAATAAAATGGCACTTATTTGTTTCGAATATATCTTTGTACATTCTCGTTCCCAGTGCCTCCTCAACTAACTGAAAAATCAGAGGCTCTGGTAAGACACGAAACAGGCTCTAATTTGATTGGCTATCCAAATCGGCTGCGCGATGAAGAGAACATTGAACAGGTGCTGAGCACAGCGCTTTTCTTCCGGTTCACTTAGTGGATAAATCACTTCCGTTGTAAACATAACAAGTAAAGTAAGGCATTTTTGAGGTGTTCTTTCAATAAAAGTAAAATAATCAAAAGAATAAACATTCATATGTGAAAATAATAAAGAATGATTAGAAGTGATGTGCCTTTTAAAAGAACATGATTAAACAGATTAATTAATTAATAAACATTCATATATGTAATGTATGGTGGCAAAAGCCGAAAGGTAATTAAAGTCTCCCTTCGATGATCGACTATAACCCAATAATGACGGGTATTACGCCAAGGAAGGCACCAGAAATTAAAGCTTTTCGATCGAAATACATGCATTTGCTGCAACGCCGTAATATCGGATAAGAATCACCCAGTGATTTTAAATACTGAGCGACCTAAGGAAAAGTTTGGGTTCTTATCTAAGCCATCCGTTCATTTTCTGGGAAGAATCCTACCCTACAAAAATATGCTGTCCGTGCAAACGCTCTCTTGAAACTGCCGAAATATTCCGTGAGATGGTTCAGCAATCACATGAACCGATATCAAACCGCGGCGATCCAAAATTCCAGGCTAAAACGAGGTCGAAAGCAAAATTTAGCTCTCCTAGTAATCCACCATCAAAACGACCAAGAGAAACACATTCCGCGCCGAGTGCAAGCGCTATAGCCCTTGCTAACCTACAACAGGTACATATAGGCCTATTCTTCCTCGACCATCAGCCCTGCAGTCTAATCCAGCAGCTGAAAATCAGCATGTTCTGTGCACTCCTCGATAATTGCGTTGAGAGGAGATATGATGACCACGATTGAGTTGGAGGATCCTTGAAGAGCATTAAACTTAAACGGTAAACTTTGGTAAATTTTGGTAAATTAACGATTTACCATAACCGGTCGGAAGGACACAGAATTACCCGAATAGCTTCCAATTGTTTAGTTTTTAAAGAAAACATAATTTTAAGCTTTGCAAGGGCGAACTGGATAGCTTCCATGCAGTCCGCCATTGCTTTAGCTAGCAAATCGGAAATGAGTTCTTAGAGCATGCGCAGTTTCAATGTCCTAGAATCTAGGACATCCGGTTTCGTGTCTTACCAGAGCCTCCGATTTTTCAGTTAGTTGAGGAGGCACTGGGAACGAGAATGATCTTTGTAAAGTCGTCGAGTTGGCTTTATGGGAAGTTCATTCTGTTTAGGCCCTCCCTCAATCAGCATATTATGCATTTTCTTTTGCTTAGTAAACTTTTTTTCACGTTTACACCGTGGTTATTTTTATTATTAATGTATGTATGCTGAAAAAGCATTAAAGTAAAGATTAAATAAACTTCCTTACACTTTAGTGGCATCTAAATTATTTTCCCCGTTATTGCCCCACACTCACCAAAACATACATACAATGACAACAACAAAATTCCTTTTTTAAAGACTCACAATTTATTGCAAAGATGTTTCCATTGGATGCCGAGATTCAGTCAGAATCAGAATTCGTGCACTTATAAATATTTATATTTGTATAAAACGCTTCAGAAAACTAGTCAGGAGAGATAAGAAATACTTATTGTGAAGGTGTTAAAAAACCAATACTCTATTAGCATTGTACGATCCAATAGCAACTTTTTACAGAAGTAGTAGCACTGGAGCAGGGTTCAGAGATGCACGAAGTCATCCTGCGAAGTTTGAAGCTGAGGAGGGATTTACTGTGTTTATTTCTATGAATAACCTCTGTTCATATTGGGGAAAGATAAAGGAGGGTTCTGTCAGCATTTCGTTAAGTTTTCTTAATCTCTAGGAATTTCGACCATTTCGCTTCGTTACACTCATATAATACGTGGTTTGTAAGTACTGTCTGAAGTGTCTGCAAAACAAACAAACAAATGCTGGGTTAGGGAAGGTAAAAAAGTTAAAGTGCCAATGACATGAATTTTTTATTTCATTTTATTAAATTATAGGCTTTGGAGAGCGCGAACATAATTTTATTTCGTATCGAAAGCATAATTGCCAAAATTAGGCGACAATTTTTATGCCGTTAAATATATGCTAATCACATGCGTGATGTCAATAGGTCCTACATTAATACTCACAAAAGTAAAAATATGGCTGACTGTAAGGATTCTATTAGAACAATTATGGCCATCGTCAAGGTTTCTCAAAGTATTACCTATTTAAATTGAAAAATGGCCAAAAATGCACTTATTTTGTAGTATATAAATGCGCAGACCTAGTGACGTCACGCATGTGATTACCATATCTTTACAGCAGAAAAATTGTTGCCTGATTTTGGCAATTCTGCCTGACTTCGATAAGAAAAAAAAAAATTGTTAGCGCTCTCCAAATTGATTTTTAATTGCACAAAATGAACAAGAGAAGCCTAGAATTTAATAAAATAAAATAAAAACGGGATCGAATTTCATTGGCACTTTAAAGGCATTCATTTTTATAATATAGATACGATAGTACAAGCACTCTGATTGGCTAAAAAGCCATGTTTTATCAGAGTATATAACGTGGTTTGCCGCGTTTTATTGTTTTCAACTGGAGGTTTCCTTTCATCGCGCATGTAAATCTATATTATAAAACAGATAAAGAAGGCTTAAATCCATGTTTTATACTATCTTCAAAAACTCTTGAATAATTCATGAGCATTTTGTCCAATCAGATGAAGCGAATCACCCACGTGCATGCTCCTTTATACCCAATAAAACGCAAGGGTCTTTATACAACTTTTCACTGTACGTGTGGCCCTAATAAAACTGGTCCTGGTTACAGTAGTCACACTGTGTTTAGTTCTTATTGTCCAAGTGCTCCTGGTTACAGTAGCCACACTGTGTTTAGTTCTTATTATCTAAGTGGCCCTGGTTACAGTAGTCCCACTGTTACTAGTGCTATTTGTTCAATGTTTCACCTCTGTCAGATATTAAAATGATTGTGCTCTAAGTATACATGTATGATTAACACACGCACTCACCATGACCGATTTTAACGAGGGATGTAATACGTGGTACCATATGCAGGATATACACAAACTGGTTTGGCTGCAGGCTGCTGAAGACATCAACAACAAAACACTTTAATTCTTAATATTACTTTACAAAATGCTTAATTTGGTTTTTTACAAGATTGAATAACCTGAAAATCATGCATCAGTTAAAGACCATTATTCAAGCTAATTTTGTATTATTATGATATTCCAACAACAGCGATATAATTTAGTATAGTTTTTAGGCATCTATTGCAGATGCGCAATGTAGCCCAATGTAGTGCTGAAGTTGGGACCTATGTTTGTCTTGGCATCAACCAATAAGTGCACAATTTAACTCAGGGGGTTAAGTGTCGAATCAGGTGAGGAAAGTTGTAGAATAAAGATCTTTGTCTATTTAATTGTTCTTTTGTTAATATTACATTAACAGAACATTAGTTTTATTGCAAGTAAAAGGTTTTGGTGTGTTGGCTCTTTGTTGTTTCTTGAATAAAAATAATATTTTAATGAAAAGCCCCACCAGTGTGCTAAAAATGGAATAACTAAATCATGGTATGACTTGACCATGCGGCCTTTGGTTCCTTCCTTCGATGCGACTGATTGGGGAGTGGATGTGTTTTGAGATGCAGAAGAATAATCAGTGTGAATTTTGTCCAGCTTTGCTTTCGAATTTGTGCTCTTGTCAAACTTACATTAATTTTTTATACACAGCCTTAGAATATCTATGGTGAAGAGACGCAAAGCTCACACTAAAATCTTTGAGAGCTGTTTTGAACCGAGTCTTGTCTCTCCAGGTGAGGCCAACAATTTCACTGTTGTGTTGCCAGGCTAAAAGTAAACTTGAAAATCTTATAAAGAAATACAAAGAAACATAAAGGAATGTAAGGGGATATATACAAAACTGCTAGCACTGTCAAACTCTGAACCAGAAGCTGACATTAAGCAATGTGAAGTGACAAAGGTATGTGTCCAAACTAAATCAATATGGGAAATAGTCTTTTCATATGCACTATAGGGCTGTTGTTGGAATGCATTCGACGTATTTAAGACCTACAGAGCACTGTGAATGTTTTAAGGTCACGTTTTGGAGTACTATGTTGTTGTTGTTTTACATACGAGTGAAGCTGAATAATGCAGTCTTCCAATAAACTCTTCTCAAAGTGGATCTCAATTCGAACCAAAATGAACTAAGATTTTTCAACGTGAAACCGACATGTGAAATCTCTCAACCTCATATAAACCGACAAAACGTTGGCACTAAGTTCGTACAAGAGCCGCTTAATCGGAATATGTGTAGTTTATTTCTAGTAAATAAGTTGATTGTTAAACAGACAAACGGCCCTGTTGAACAAAACAGGCAACACATTGAAGTGTGAATATAGTTTGAAGTAAACAAAATTGCCAGGCAAGCCTTTGAGAACTTTAGCTTAGTAGCTGATCGTTGACAGAGAAACAGCACTGTTGCCGTAAAGGGAAACACATTGAAGTGTGAATACCGTGAATACAGTGAATAAAGTTTTAAGTTAATATATCAGTGAAGGAAAGGAAAACACATTGAAGGCAAGGAGTACTCTGTAGCAATTAAATAATAAAAGTTAAAGGGTAGGCTTTCGCAGGCTAGCATAGTTGTATATATTAATAAATAGATCAAATGTTATTATATTCTAGATTTTTATTTGTTTTTTAGATTTTTACTTGCCTTTTTATATTAGTTACTTAATTTCAGGGCTCGAAATTAAGAAAACAAAGGAGGCGTAATTTTATGCCCAGCTTAAAAATTTTAGGCGTAATTCTCCAAAATTTTACGCCTAAGTGGAAAACGTTAGGCGTAAAACGAAAAAATCTAGCCGTATTTACGCCCGTATCGGGCGCAATTTCGAGCCCTGAATTTAACATAGGATTACAACATTATTATTATCAGTATCATTAACAGTTACCTGTATTTAATATGTATACACAATTGTATTTCTATTTAGATTATAATTAGTATTCCGTATTTTATTAGATTAAATTGTAACATAATTATGATATGTATTTTATCAATGAATTAAAGACCGTTGTCGTTGTCGTCGTCGTCGTCGTTGTTGTTGTTGTTGATCAAAAATAGAAGGGGAGGAGTGACCAATAGAAATTAAATAATACAACTGAAGGGGTGGGCTGTATCAAATCAAAAATAAAATGGAAGGGGTAGACCATAGTAATTCAAAAATCAATGGAGGGGTTGCCTATTACAACTAAATAATAGAACAGCAAGGTACCTATAGTAATGAAATAATAGAACAGCAAGGTACCTATAGTAATGAAATAATAGAACAGCAAGGTACCTATAGTAATGAAATAATAGCAGGGGAGTGGTAGACTATAGTGATTCAAAATCAATAGGGTGTGGCCTATAGTAATGAAATAATAGAACAGCAAGGTACCTATAGTAATGAAATAATAGCAGGGGAGTGGTAGACTATAGTGATTCAAAATCAATAGGGTGTGGCCTATAGTGATGAAATAATAGAACAGCAAGCTACCTATAGTAATGCAATAATAGCAGGGGAGTGGTAGACTATAGTGATTCAAAATCAATAGGGTGTGGCCTATAGTAATGAAATAATAGAACAGCAAGGTACCTATAGTAATGAAATAATAGCAGGGGAGTGGTAGACTATAGTGATTCAAAATCAATAGGGTGTGGCCTATAGTGATGAAATAATAGAACAGCAAGCTACCTATAGTAATGCAATAATAGCAGGGGAGTGGTAGACTATAGTGATTCAAAATCAATAGGGTGTGGCCTATAGTAATGAAATAATAGAACAGCAAGGTACCTATAGTAATGAAATAATAGCAGGGGAGTGGTAGACTATAGTGATTCAAAATCAATAGGGTGTGGCCTATAGTAATGAAAAAATAGAACAGCAAGGGTACCCTATAGTAATGAAATAATAGCAGGGGAGTGGTAGACTATAGTGATTCAAAATCAATAGGGTGTGGCCTATAGTAATGAAATAATAGAACAGCAAGGGTACCCTATAGTAATGAAATAATAGAACAGCAAGGTACCTATAGTAATGAAATAATAGCAGGGGAGTGGTAGACTATAGTGATTCAAAATCAATAGGGTGTGGCCTATAGTAATGAAATAATAGAACAGCAAGGTACCTATAGTAATGAAATAATAGCAGGGGAGTGGTAGACTATAGTGATTCAAAATCAATAGGGTGTGGCCTATAGTGATTAAATAATAGAACAGCAAGGTACCTATAGTAATGAAATAATAGCAGGGGAGTGGTAGACTATAGTGATTCAAAATCAATAGGGTGTGGCCTATAGTAATGAAATAATAGAACAGCAAGGTACCTATAGTAATGAAATAATAGCAGGGGAGTGGTAGACTATAGTGATTCAAAATCAATAGGGTGTGGCCTATAGTAATGAAATAATAGAACAGCAGGGTACCTATAGTAATGAAATAATAGCAGGGGAGTGGTAGACTATAGTGATTCAAAATCAATAGGGTGTGGCCTATAGTAATGAAATAATAGAACAGCAAGGTACCTATAGTAATGAAATAATAGCAGGGGAGTGGTAGACTATAGTGATTCAAAATCAATAGGGTGTGGCCTATAGTAATGAAATAATAGAACAGCAGGGTACCTATAGTAATGAAATAATAGCAGGGGAGTGGTAGACTATAGTGATTCAAAATCAATAGGGTGTGGCCTATAGTAATGAAATAATAGAACAGCAAGGGTACCCTATAGTAATGAAATAATAGAACAGCAAGGTACCTATAGTAATGAAATAATAGCAGGGGAGTGGTAGACTATAGTGATTCAAAATCAATAGGGTGTGGCCTATAGTAATGAAATAATAGAACAGCAAGGGTACCCTATAGTAATGAAATAATAGAACAGCAAGGTACCTATAGTAATGAAATAATAGCAGGGGAGTGGTAGACTATAGTGATTCAAAATCAATAGGGTGTGGCCTATAGTAATGAAATAATAGAACAGCAAGGTACCTATAGTAATGAAATAATAGCAGGGGAGTGGTAGACTATAGTGATTCAAAATCAATAGGGTGTGGCCTATAGTAATGAAATAATAGAACAGCAAGGTACCTATAGTAATGAAATAATAGCAGGGGAGTGGTAGACTATAGTGATTCAAAATCAATAGGGTGTGGCCTATAGTAATGAAATAATAGAACAGCAGGGTACCTATAGTAATGAAATAATAGCAGGGGAGTGGTAGACTATAGTGATTCAAAATCAATAGGGTGTGGCCTATAGTAATGAAATAATAGAACAGCAAGGTACCTATAGTAATGAAATAATAGCAGGGGAGTGGTAGACTATAGTGATTCAAAATCAATAGGGTGTGGCCTATAGTAATGAAATAATAGAACAGCAGGGTACCTATAGTAATGAAATAATAGCAGGGGAGTGGTAGACTATAGTGATTCAAAATCAATAGGGTGTGGCCTATAGTAATGAAATAATAGAACAGCAAGGGTACCCTATAGTAATGAAATAATAGAACAGCAAGGTACCTATAGTAATGAAATAATAGCAGGGGAGTGGTAGACTATAGTGATTCAAAATCAATAGGGTGTGGCCTATAGTAATGAAATAATAGAACAGCAAGGGTACCCTATAGTAATGAAATAATAGAACAGCAAGGTACCTATAGTAATGCAATAATAGCAGGGGAGTGGTAGACTAGTGATTCAAAATCAATAGGGTGTGGCCTATAATAATGAAATAATAGAACAGCAAGCTACCTATAGTAATGCAATAATAGCAGGGGAGTGGTAGACTATAGTGATTCAAAATCAATAGGGTGTGGCCTATAGTGATTAAATAATAGAACAGCAAGGGTACCCTATAGTAATGAAATAATAGAACAGCAAGGTACCTATAGTAATGAAATAATAGCAGGGGAGTGGTAGACTATAGTGATTCAAAATCAATAGGGTATGGCCTATAGTAATGAAATAATAGAACAGCAAGGTACCTATAGTAATGAAATAATAGCAGGGGAGTGGTAGACTATAGTGATTCAAAATCAATAGGGTGTGGCCTATAGTAATGAAATAATAGAACAGCAGGGTACCTATAGTAATGCAATAATAGCAGGGGAGTGGTAGACTATAGTGATTCAAAATCAATAGGGTGTGGCCTATAGTAATGAAATAATAGAACAGCAGAGTGGTAGACTATAGTGATTCAAAATCAATAGGGTGTGGCCTATAGTAATGAAATAATAGAACAGCAAGGGTACCCTATAGTAATGAAATAATAGAACAGCAAGGTACCTATAGTAATGAAATAATAGCAGGGGAGTGGTAGACTATAGTGATTCAAAATCAATAGGGTGTGGCCTATAGTGATTAAATAATAGAACAGCAGGGGTACCCTATAGTAATTAAATAATAGAACAGCAGGGGTACCCTATAGTAATTAAATAATAGAACAGCAGGGGTACCCTATAGTAATTAAATAATAGAACAGCAGGGGTACCCTATAGTAATTAAATAATAGAACAGCAGGGTTACCCTATAGTAATTAAATAATAGAACAGCAGGGGTACCCTATAGTAATTAAATAATAGAACAGCAGGGGTACCCTATAGTAATTAGATAATAGCAGGGGAGTGGTAGACTATAGTGATTCAAAATCAATAGGGTGTGGCCTATAGCAATTAAATAATAGAACAGCAAGGTACCCTATAGTAATGAAATAATAGAACAGCAAGCTACCTTAGTAATGCAATAATAGCAGGGGAGTGGTAGACTATAGTGATTCAAAATCAATAGGGTGTGGCCTATAGTAATTAAATAATAGAACAGCAAGGTACCCTATAGTAATGAAATAATAGAACAGCAAGGTACCCATAGTAATGCAATAATAGCAGGGGAGTGGTAGACTATAGTGATTCAAAATCAATAGGGTGTGGCCTATAGTAATGAAATAATAGAACAGCAAGGGTACCCTATAGTAATGAAATAATAGAACAGCAAGGTACCTATAGTAATGAAATAATAGCAGGGGAGTGGTAGACTATAGTGATTCAAAATCAATAGGGTGTGGCCTATAGTAATGAAATAATAGAACAGCAAGGTACCTATAGTAATGAAATAATAGCAGGGGAGTGGTAGACTATAGTGATTCAAAATCAATAGGGTGTGGCCTATAGTAATGAAATAATAGAACAGCAAGCTACCTTTAGTAATGCAATAATAGCAGGGGAGTGGTAGACTATAGTGATTCAAAATCAATAGGGTGTGGCCTATAATAATGAAATAATAGAACAGCAAGGTACCTATAGTAATGCAATAATAGCAGGGGAGTGGTAGACTATAGTGATTCAAAATCAATAGGGTGTGGCCTATAATAATGAAATAATAGAACAGCAAGCTACCTATAGTAATGCAATAATAGCAGGGGAAGTGGTAGACTATAGTGATTCAAAATCAATAGGGTGTGGCCTATAGTGATTAAATAATAGAACAGCAGGGGTACCCTATAGTAATTAAATAATAGAACAGCAGGGGTACCCTATAGTAATTAAATAATAGAACAGCAGGGGTACCCTATAGTAATTAAATAATAGAACAGCAGGGGTACCCTATAGTAATTAAATAATAGAACAGCAGGGTTACCCTATAGTAATTAAATAATAGAACAGCAGGGGTACCCTATAGTAATTAAATAATAGAACAGCAGGGGTACCCTATAGTAATTAGATAATAGCAGGGGAGTGGTAGACTATAGTGATTCAAAATCAATAGGGTGTGGCCTATAGCAATTAAATAATAGAACAGCAAGGTACCCTATAGTAATGAAATAATAGAACAGCAAGCTACCTTTAGTAATGCAATAATAGCAGGGGAGTGGTAGACTATAGTGATTCAAAATCAATAGGGTGTGGCCTATAGTAATTAAATAATAGAACAGCAAGGTACCCTATAGTAATGAAATAATAGAACAGCAAGGTACCCATAGTAATGCAATAATAGCAGGGGAGTGGTAGACTATAGTGATTCAAAATCAATAGGGTGTGGCTTATAGTAATTAAATAATAGAACAGCAAGGGTACCCTATAGTAATGAAATAATAGCAGGGGAGTGGTAGACTATAGTGATTCAAAATCAATAGGGTGTGGCCTATAGTAATTAAATAATAGAACAGCAGGGGTACCCTAAAGTAATTAAATAATAGAAGGGAGGTTTTGCCTATAGGGAATAAAAAATCGAAGGCAAGGTGTGGCCTATAGTAATTAAATAATAGGGTGGGCTAGTGAATCAATAATAGAAGAGGAGTGACCACTGACCAATAGAAATTAAATAATTGAAGTTAAAGGGTGGGCTGTATTGAACCAAAAATAGAATGGAAGGGGTAGACCATAGTAATTGCAAAATATCTGGCCTATAGTGATTACATAATAGAACAGCAGGGGTACCGTATTGGAATTAAATAATAGAGGGGAGGGGTATACTATAAGAATTAAAAAATAAATAGGGTGTAGCCTAGGTGAGGGGTAGACTATGGTGATTCAAAATTAGAAGAGGAGTGGCCTATAATAATTAAATACTTGAAGTTAGAGGGGGAAAGTGGCCAATAGAAATTAAATAATAGAAGGGGACAGGTAGGCTATATTGAATCGAAAATAGAAGATGGGTAGACCATAGTAATTCCAAACTCGATGGGGTGTGGCCTATAATAATTAAATACTACAACAGGAGTCGTACCCTATTATAATACAATTAAAAAGGGGAGGTTTAACAAAATTTGTATTCTCAAAAAATTAAATGGTCGCCGATGTTCGCATTGCGGACCTATTTTTAATGTATCCTAATGCTGTTGCCACTGTTACATCATAAAAATTAATGTCCAAAACTTTGCTGTGAAACAACTTGCTGCACCCTTTGGTCCTCTTGAATGTTGAACATTTTATGACTTAATCTGTGATCAATAGGAGTAAGGAGATTAATTGCCAGTTTAAAATGTTTCATAAAATAAACAAGAGACAAAGTTTGACTTACAACAGGGTAATAAATAATGTTTTCCCCAGAATAGTTGTTGTAGTTTTTGTTGTAGTAGTAGTAGTTACCGTTGTAGCAGTATTTGTTGTTGTTGTAGTTGTTACTACTACTGCTATACACCACCTGAAATGAGGAAAGAAAAACAGAAATTACAATATGCCTTGAGTACTACCACCATGAGCTTAAAACTCAACTCAAACACTCATGAGGAAAAAAAAAAAATGAATGTTAATGAGTGGTTTAAATCTGAAATGGATACAAGGCCTAACAAGAAGCTGCACGCAGCTTGAACTCTGGTGTATCTTTTGTAACGCAGATGATCTCATACACCTGTGTGTTTGGCATATTACAACGCACAATCAGATATGAAAGTACGCACACAGTCGATCTTGTATAAAACTCCACAAGTCAGAACACAAGCGACTTCAAGTAAGCCAGGCTACCCTAGGAGAACACAGGTAGCCCAAAAATACTAGGATCCAAATACTATGATCATCTGATCTAAAACTCCACATGAGTCAGGACACGAGTTAACACAAGTATATTTTTATCCAGGGTCCGAAATTGCGCCTTATTTGGCACCAATGTGCCTAAATTTTGAGAGTTGTTGCGGCCAAACTTTCAGAGTTAGTCGCCAGCTGGCGATTTACCTAAAGTCTTCACAATATCCCGAAATCACACGATGTTCTAGGTAAATTTAGCCAACAAAACATGCCAGCAAATGTTCTTTGTCGCGTGTCGCGTGAAATGTGGCAACCACAATTGCCGACCACAACTAGTTGCCAGTTGGCACCTACGTGAAAAAGTTAATTTCGGACCCTGTTCGTGCAGCATTTCAATAACATGCAATAATCCTGCAATGCCGTGGTTTAGTAATAAAGAGCACTGCATGCCGATTGATACCATGCTTTTCTGAATCAAGATTCTGGATTTAATGATGGTATTGGACAACAGGTAGCATTAGTGCAGGAATCCTTAACGTGATCGGGAATCCCACATCACATTAAAATTCAAAATACATATATAGGATAGACCCACAATTCCATATCCTGCTAAGCACCCACGTCATACCTGAGGAGTATAGCTATAACAATCTGTTGCAACTGGGGCTAATACCCACTGCCCTTCTGTTAAAACAACAAAATGTACAACACTGTTAAACAAGTCTGTTTACATCCAGTAAAAAGGTAAAGTAACCTTATTTAACGTCAGTAACTCATGACAGTCCAAGTCTGTTTACATCCAGTAAAAACTTAAGGTAAAGTAACCTTATTTAACACCGGTAACTCATGACAGTGTAAGTCTGTTTACATCCAGTAAAAAGGTAAAGTAACCTTATTTAACACCGTTAACTCATGACAGTCTAAGTCTGTTTACATCCAGTAAAAAGGTAAAGTAACCTTATTTAACACCAGTAACTCATGACAGTCTAAGTCTGTTTACATCCAGTAAAAAGGTAAAGTAACCTTATTTAGCACCGGTAACTCATGACAGTCTAAGTCTGTTTACATCCAGTAAAAAGGTAAAGTAACCTTATTTAACGTCGGTAACTCATGACAGTCTACATGTAAGTCTGTTTACATCCAGTAAAAAGGTAAAGTATAACCTTATTTAACGTTGGTAACTCATGACTTCCTCATCCAAGAAGATGTGAAGGTCTAACCATTTGCATTTTGAGAACATGATTGTTTCACAAAGACAGCACCTGCTACTCAGTTATTTTAAGTCCTGAGTGTTGGTACAGCCAGGGTTTGAGCCTGCAATCTTCTACACAACAGACCGGCGCTTAACCACTGAGCTATCCCGCAGCTAGCTAGACCAGTCTTGTTTAGTTCATTCACATGTACTAATAATATTAATTAAACATGACTTGACACAGCAGTAGCACTGGTAGACTTTTCATATCAGACAGTGTATTACACAAGGATTTAATGTTCATTAGAAGCCGGTGGGAGTTGGAAACACTGGCTGTGGTTCACATATGCATTCAGCTATTGTGGTAAAATATGATGGCTAAAATAAACATATTTTGAAATATCCTTCCCTACCTTACATTTTCCAACCCCTTCCCTGATAAAATTACTAATGAAACCCCTGTTAAACAACATCGTTAATCAGGACCACTGGAATTAAACCATAAATACCTGTATCGTTTTCACCAGCATACTGTCCACAGCCCTAAAAGCAATTCAGAAAACAAATGAGCATTTTAAAGTTTCTCTGGCACTTTACCGTGCATGCTTGCAGCCGTAAAATGAAGTAGACTTTTGCCAATCTTTTCTTCCTTCTTAACTTTAGATGCAGTGACAAACTTTGTGTACCATGATGCAAGCTTAGTAAGCAATTTTCTCCTGCAAAAACGGACTGAAAAAGTATTGCTATTCAAACCTATTGTCAGGCAGCTAAATATATTCAGACTCTGTCACACATAACTGATTTATATAACTGCTGGCCTGGATATGAGTCACAGAGGCTAGAGAGTTGTTAAGGAGTGGAAGATTCGTTACAAACGACTATTGCCATACCAGCAGTGTTTCCAACATGATCGGCACTCTTAAATGGGACAGCCTCAAAGTGCGTAGATCGTTCACTGACCTCACAATGTTCTACAAAATTCACTCAGGCATGGTGAACCTTAAATTCCCTCCCGAGATGGTGAAATCGGATCCTAAAACCAGATCTTGTAATCCTGAGTACTTTCGCCACCTACAGTGATCTGTAAATGCATTTAGACATTGTTCTACGTCTGTACTATACCACTCTGGAACTCTCTCCCTGTGTTGGGATTAGCTTTAGCTATATATGGCAGTATCTATTTAGATTAGATAACAAAATTCTGGTTATACCATAATTATGATTTAACAGCAGCTGAATTGTTCCAAACAGTGTATCGTTTTCTCATCAATTTTGTGTACCATTTAGGTTTTGTTGATACCCAATAAATTTTCAGGACCCTGAACTCTGAGATGTCAAGCAAAAAAGTAACAACCCCTATTGTATGCCAATGTTATATACATTCACCTAATGTGTAGTTCCAGAAAATATCAATACCACCCCCCCCCCCCCCCCCCCCCCCAATGGAAGGGATTTGGTCTTTGACACCCCCTCCCCTGGATCTTCCGAAATGGGTGCCCAAATTGTACCCCCCTCCCCTCTGGAATTTCCAGACTTTTGCCACATGGACCCCCTTTGGAAATTCTAGCTATGATTGTATATAAATAAAGCAAACATGATTATGATACAATACTCATGCACGAGATACAAATAATTACTAGTATATAAAGCAGTTTTCATCACGGAATACCTGTTCTTAGCGCATGAGGCCTAGAGTTACTAGGCAAAAACTATCGCAAAATCGATCGCGATGAATTATATTTTCAAAATAATGTTTGATGTGGAAGACCAACTTGTATGGCCAAATATTGTATTCCACTTGGATAATAATTACCCAAGAGACTGCCAATAGCTTTTATTCCACTTTATGAAAATGAGTTTTTGCATGCAAAACGTTCGTCAGATTGAGTGAGAGAGAAAAACAAAATGGCCGCTTTCTTGTTTTGTCGTCCATCCAGCGGTGTCTTGCTCCTCAGGAATCGCTTTGGCTTTAAGGAAAGGCACTTAAAATGGATTGTCTTGAATCAAAGTACTCTCAAACTGATAAAAGATTTTGAGACAACTTATTTAAATTCTACAGGAAAAAAAAAACGCAATGATCATCGAATCGAAAGACGTCAGTCACATGGTTACGATTACATGGTAACACCTCTTGGTGGTAACCCTCCTTCCCACTGGAAATTTGGGCAGATTGACCCCCCCCCCCAAATCTGAAATTTCCAGTCCCTTCCATTAGGGGGGGGTAATGTATATTATCTGGAACTACACAATATGTGACCACACACGGGAAAACGTACACTAACGGTTATCCGTTAAACGATCTAAACCGTTTTCTATCCGTTTAAACGATTTTGAAAACCGTTTAAATGGTTTGGCAGATTGTTAGAAATTTTTGCTTGCCCGTTTAAACGATCTGGCAAAGCGTTTGCTCTTCAACCCAAACCGGTTAAACGGTTTGGAAGATCGTTAGAAATATTTGCTTGCCCGTTTAATGATCTGGCAAAGCGTTTAAACGATCTGCAAAAGCGTTTGCTAACCGTTTAAATTTGCCCGTTTAACGGATAATCGTTAGTGTACGTTTTCCCGTGTGTGGTCACATATGTCAATTTATTGCAGCAGTTTTCCAGAAGTAGAACTAAGGAAAAATTGTTTTTCTCAGTAGCCGAGGAATCTTAATAAAGCATATTTTGGTGCAATATTGTTTATTTAGACTTACATGTAGGAACATGTAGATCAACAGACCATAATTAAACTGCTTTACTTTTTTTCTAGTGATACATACAATACATGTAGTTTTACATTAGTAAACTGTACATGACCAGTAGAATACCTTTTTTCTAACTGCCTGCCGTAGTCGCAGCTTTCTACCTTTAAAATCGATTGTTCCCTGTGTAAAAGAAATCAACCATCACTTTTAGAATGGTGGCAATGAAAGTGTTGGGGAACCGGGGTGGTGCAGTGGTCAAGCTCCTCGCCTTTCACCTCTGTGGCCCAGGTTTGATTCCCAATCGCACAGAGATTTGAGTTGAGTTTGATGGTATCTCGCCCTTGCTCCAAGGTTCTCCTACCTCCACAAAAACCAACACGCTAAATTCCAACTTGATATGTGGATTAGCCAGGTCCTAACTTTCAACAGCCACTAGGTATGGTTATTTCAGGTCCCATTAGAAATTCAGAGTGCCAAGCAGCAGAGAGCATTGAAATCGAGGAAGATATGGGCATATACTTAAAATCATGTGACCAATGACATCACCTTTATGACATCACCACTAAGTGATTGATGGGGCCCCAATACCAGGTCTGTCAAAGTTTGAGCCACCTGCCATTAAAGTGCCCCTACGATCAAATTTTGACATATCAATGTTTTTGCATATTCATCAAGTAGAGTTCATATATTATTACCAGTTCAAATTGTTTTTCGATACAACGACAGGAAGTCTTATTTTTTTAGCTCCGAATATTGAATCTACACGTCCGCCATTACTGGAAGCCGTGCCCTTTGTTCAGCTTTAAACAAAGGTTTATTCACCGGAAATGATGTCATACACTTAACACTCGCCTGCAGAACACAACGCCTGGAGGCATATTTCTACTAAAAACGTCTTCACGTACATAAGAAGAAAGTTATATTTATCTTTGCGAGGTTGGCTACTTTTTTATGCACGCTATTTCGCGCCACGAGGTTGTCGTGTTAGTGTATGACATCACTTCCGGTGAATAAACCTTTGTTTAAAGCTGAACAAAGGGCACGGCTTCCAGCAATGGCGGACAGGATTTTACTGGTAAACTCTCCTAAAATTTGTGGTTTAAGATGCCCATTTGGGAATATTTTTTACTATTTCGGATATTTCTAATACTGATTGACCTATAGACACTGAAAAAGTGGCAAATCGAAATGGTAAATTTTCGTCGTAGTGGCACTTTAATATTGAGCAAATTAGGCATGAAAATGTACAAGGGTTTACATCACTATTGGCAGGACACAAATGCACATGCCTAGCAGACCCGACGATGCAGACCCGACTAGCAGACCCGACGATGAGGCCTTGATCAACATCAATTCCAACAGCAATTAATATTCGACATCGATCTTCGATTATTAATTAAATGAAATCTCGATTACTATCTTATCAATTGACATTCCATTCTGCTAACATCTTAGTTAGTGATTGAGTGAGTGACAAAGAATGCACAATTTCTCCAATCATCCCGTAACTCGTTCCAGCGCTTGCACACATCCACAAGTTAAAAAGGAAACCTCACACCAACTGGACTAACTGTGTATACTGCTTGTCAGATAACTGTTATTATTGTTGGGAGACCTGTGATTTAGGGAATGCTAGGGCTGTTTATTTTAATGGATAATTTCTCTTGGTGCCTTTCATACAAGTTTAGGACAGGACAGTTTGGTTTCATGCATTATTGAATAAAGAAGTTAAAAAAAATGGTTTAGGACAAATTTGTGGTCTCTTGTTTCACATGTTGAAAGGCTAGCTGTCAGGTTTGTTTTGGTGGGTCATGAGTGATTTTTGATGCATAAACAATCTTGAAATTCAAGAATTGAGTTTGTATATTTTAGTTCCAGTTACATACCTTTTCTATCAATATACTGGGGGATTCTTGAGTTTCAAATGTCACAAACCCATATCTGTATTTCAAGAGTAAAAGCAAATTAACACCACATGAAATGATGACTATCTTCATCTCTACACAAACACCCTCTACACAAACAGCATAAGGGACTGGCCATTATTTACGTGGGGGTGGGGTGGAAAAATGGGCGATCCTAGATTTCTAAGTTTTTATGGAGGAATTATTTTTGGGGGGGAGGAGCTTAAAAAATGAAGAGGCTGTTCTTGGATGCCAAAGGAGGACAACATTTGTTAGTAGTCTAGAAGGAGAGTTCCACTTAAAATTTGTTTTACCACCCCTTCCCCCAACAACAATAATGTCCAGTCCCAAAAATAATGAAATAATGATCTGTTTGGAATTAATGTCTCTGTCAATTCCAAACCTGCCCCCAACCCCCTCCCCCCAAAAAAATAAAATGCCCAAACTGAGTTGTCAAATGCCCCAAATATGCCAGGGGAGGGGGGCTTGTTATATAACGTGTTACAAGATACAATGATACGGAGATACCAAGATACAGTGATACAGTGATGCGAAGATCTCAAATTTCCTTTAAAATTTTAAAAATGGGGGGGGGGGGGGGGGATACTTTCCCACAGAAATGTAGTTTTTGCTAGCCTGAATCAGTTTCAGCCGTCTCCTCCGGTTCGTTCCTGTTAAAAAAAATCAGTATGCTAAAGGAAGTTTTTAACCGGAAGTAAAAAGTTCTGTTTGATTGACAGCAAGTCAATTTTTCCAGCCCCGATCCATGGGTTGTTGGCCTTATGTCTTCCAAAAAGCAAGCAGGGCTAAATGCTCCAGCAGGGCTAAGCTCCAGCAGGATGCCCTTAGCGTGGAAAGAAGCAAAACAAGGCCAAACAATGCATACGACTACGAGCCTCGCAAAACCCGACAAGTTCAGACAGAGTGCCGAGTGGTCCACATCTAAACATAAAGAAGAACTGATAGGAACCAGCCGAAAGAAGATTTGTTTCCAAGAAAGCTTAGATGGAAACATATTAAAACTCTGAATCGCTTGAAACCAACACCATGATCTCACTATTTGCTGTGCTGTTTCGCTGTCACTGGCATTTAAGGCCTTTGATTTCTGTGCCCTTCCTTTGTCATTTATAGGTTAGGACCTTTCGTCTTTTCCATTTTCCAAGTCATAAGAAAACTAGAACCGGCTATAAAATATTCTCGATGCGGCGCGTAGCTTTGATCGGAAATCAACATTGCATTTTCGGGAAATCTTGGGCTATTTTTTTCGCTTTTCAACCAAAATAGAGTTTTTAAAAAGCTCTAACTCAAGAAGAATTGATTCGATTTGTCTGAATTTTTACACAATGTCAATTGGATTTGTTGGGGAATTGGGAAATTCTAAAAAGAGAGCTCTTACGGTGTTTTCCGCATATCTACCCTTATATCTAGTCGGATTTTCACCGAAAGCATGATGAACCAAATAAAATTTTGATATTCCCCTGCACGGTTTTGTAATACGATTCCTCCGAAATGCGACAAAGCAACCATAAAATATTTTTGGAGTTGGAGCTTCTGAAAGCCATCCCACTAGATCGGAGAAACGGGATCGCGGAAAATTTTCACTCCCTTAAAAATGTCAGCCACGCCCATGTTTTGAGCCAGCTGCAGCCAACACGAGTCAATTAATTAAGGCACGCACAATGCCAAAACTAACAAGATAGAAAACGACCATTCATTACAAAGATGATATCATGGAACGCAAAAAATTCCTTGGTTAACATAAGATCCATGTAAATAGATTTATAACGTCCGTACCCTTTGTTTAAACCGGTTCTTCTGTCACAGACGATTCTTACGTCCGCCACAGAGCCATGATTGGAGAAGAAGGTTTCCAACTCGAGCTCGCTTGTCTGTAAAGCAAAATAATAATGAAGGATTATTCTATCGGTACATTAGCTCTAAACACCCTAAACCCTGGTGGAGGGTTAGGGTTAGGTTTGTAGTCAAGGTTAGGTATTATCGTTGTACGAATATCACGTCACCGTACGAATCGTACAATTCGTACCAGGTCCGCTAATTCATTTTATAGGTAGGAGCGCAATAGTTTATACATTTCAAGGCTATCCGGTCAGCTATGGGTTTTGCAAGGAAGGAACATTCTGCACTGATAAACCGTATTAACGTTATATTAGAGTAATTCCAGTGCACAGTTTCATAACAATTCATATTCACCCCTGTAGCTTTAGTTAACGTCCCAAAATCGCGGTATCTTTTTAAGTTTACCATTCCGACTTTCAATTTCCGTCTTTTTACCCTGTTGGCAACGGTTTCTCTAACGCTCCATATGAAGCGAGAGATGGCTACAGTACACATTTGTCATGCTGATATGGCTAAACTGGCCAAACCAAAACTCCGTACTGACATTGACTATGATTTATATTCATTGCACCAAGCATTGCATATTATTATGGAGGGCACCCTTGTTCTAGTAGTTTCTTTATTAAATTTGTTGCACCTTCACTGCACAATCTTTTTTCATCATATGAACACAAACTAGAATCTTCATTATTGAAGGAGTTTAGTGGAAGAAGAAGAAACAGCTTGTAACAGTATTAAATTTCTGAATCTCAGCAAAGGAAATAAAGCGACACTTCATATCATATGATCTATTCTTTAAAGGCGTGCAGTTATATGGGACGTTTTCATAATCATTTGAAGGGGTTGATTAGTAGCTATAGCACGAAAGTGTATTAAGAAATATCACTCCTAAATTTAAAATCTTAAAACTAGAGAAAGTCTTGTTTCGGTGTCCCCAGATGAGACCTCATTTGAATCTGGGGACACCGAAACACGACTTTTTCTCTAGTTTTAAGAGTGAATATACACCAGAATTCCCCGCGCTTTTCCTATAGAAAACGCGCGCTTTTAACTAGGATTTCTCCAAGTGCGGAATGGCATAGTAGGCAATAAATTATTCTAGCTTGCAAGATATTCCCTATACTTACCTCCCTTGGCAGGCCACCGACAAACACTCTTGTTGGGTACATTACAGGCTGGGGGAACAACAAGGGAAAACGCATGGAAGTTTATGTGCAAGCATGCTCTTTGGGCGAGAAACACGAGCACAATGACCTTTTAAAAATTAATCTTGCTGGGCGCTGACCCTGGCAGATGCCCGCATATGAGAATGCTTTTGATAGCAATCCAAATTTCAAGATTATATGTAAACGTTATAAAGATAAATTTATACTATGAAGCCGTTAACATGTTTGACCTTAGCTTATATAATAAACCAGGACCTTAAATTTCTCCGCGAGGGCTTTTATATATATTGGATGGGTATTCTTCGACAGCGAAACGTACAAAAGTCAAAAGACTGCCACAAAGGAGGAAGTGGTTTTACGATATATCACTAGTAAAAGTTAATATCGGTGGCTGATTACTTACCGGCGAGTCCAAAGGTTGCGACAACATTCTAGTCTCCAAACTGAAGGCTTGTGCAGAATGACGAGACGAGTGTTTCTTGATCAGATATGCGGTGTTTGGGATGGTCCTTCATTGGCTATCATAGCTGTGCTGTCAATTGCCTGTCACACTTCATTGTTGCGCTTCGTTGCAGACACATTTTGTTTCTGTTTAGGTAAGTCTTTTCTATTTCTGATTTGTGTTGCAACTTTGGCCTGGTTCTCTGATAAATCTTTTCCACTTCCTCTAAAGAGATGTTTAGTGATGCGAACCGATCAGAAATCATAATGCGGCAAACAATCGAGTGCGGTGTTATAGGATGATAAGTGTTTTCAAATGAGTCCATTTAAACAAATCCCGCTAATTAATCTTTTTCACTTGTGTGTGGCAAGGCAGTAATTCAATTACAGCGACTCCCAGGTTGACTCAAGTCGGTTTTCACGGGACGTTCGGAGTTTTGACACTTCGAAAAGTCACCGTCTTCTAGGAGATGACAAAAGCACGACGCTACAATGATCGGAAATATTTAACACTGATAAACATCTACATATTTTAAAAGGTACGTAATACCAAATGTGTTGAACCGTGACATACGAAGACTGTATAAAGAACAACCTTCTACACCAGACGCATTTTTCACTCGTAAATTATTTTCGAAAAACTACGTCTGGTATAGCAGGGTAAACACCCACCCACTTTTTGAAAAGATTGCTAAAAGGAAGGGGCGAGTCAGATCCCAGTCTGTCCAATAAAAAGAGCCGTAACTCCTTTCGGGAGTAGTGCCAAACAAAGAAAATAACTCTTAACGGGACCTGAAACCACCATCGGAGCTGATCAAAGTCAGGACCCGACTAAACCACAGGTCGACTGGAATTGGAATTTAGCGTGTTGGTTTGGTTTTTGTCACCCTCATACTTGACGAAAAATGCTTAGACACGTTTTACTTTGTATGGAAAAGAATATATTTTTCATCTATCGGCCGAACCTTTATTGTTGCGCTCCTTGCAGACACAAATATATTATCGCAACGTTGGCCTGGATCAAGAAAACCACCTTGAAAATACGTGGACGCTTTCTCGAAAATCTTTTTCACTCCACCTCCGCTAAGAGACGTTTGGTGATGCGTAGTCCTTTAACCATCACTTCTGAACTGCGCTGCATATGCGGTTATCGTGGTTCAACCCTGGCATTTTGTGGTCTGTTGTTAATGATGTCGTTAAACATGTAACGAAAAGGTCGGCAAATTTAATCGGAGGATTATAGGATGATGAAGTGTTTTCAAACGAGTCTATATTGCATGTAAACAAATTCAGTTAATTCAATTACAGCGATTCCTCAGTCAGTCAGCTTTCAAGTCAACTTTCAAGATCACAAGGCTGCGTTGTGAATCATCTGAATCATGAACAGTGAACGTTTTAGTTCAGCCTTAAAGTAGATATTCTTAGTTTCGACACCCCAAACGTGAAAGATCGTCTGGTTTGGTCAACAGTTTGGATTTACTTAACTCTGACAAACATCTACAGTTTTTAAAAGGTACACGATTAATACCATGTGTTGAAATGTGACATACGAGACTGAGGTATTTATGGGAAGGTATCTATTTTTTCATCGATCATCAAATTGCAAAGATCACGCTGATTAAAGATTAAACTCTGCACAAGTTTGACTCAATTCGTTTAAATTCTATTTTATTCGAGATCTGTATTGTACTTAGTACTGGAGCAAAATATGTCATGATCGACACGGAGAAACCGTGGTAGATTCTGGGTGGTTCAAACAGTGACTGGGATGCAAACTTCCTGCTCCGCACAAAAGAACTCACACTTTAAAAATACAATTGTCAACACACACGTAGATCTGTTTCTGAGAGTTTACAAAATCGAGGAATTCACTCGGCGCTCGGAACCTGACGGATATGGAGTCCTTTCACTTTAGGTTCCATCATATAAATATTAGTTCATACCTAGAATTCTAGGCTTTCGCTTGCTACAAGCTAAGAATTTGATACTTCCAGTCTTGTCGTCCCGACTTTGACCGACGCCTGAATTGCGTATTTTCACCACCACCGCGTGGAGCCTACCTCGTAACCCTTTGCGGCAATGGAAAGTGTCCAGTGACGATAGTATTCCAGATTGGGACACATTATGGGCGTGGTCCTCAGGATGCAACACCTATCCTGGATAAGGTATGTCGTTCCTGAGCGTTTAGAGCTTGCGAGTAGGCCTGGAAACAAGGCTGTTGTGCAAATGTTTGCAGGTAGTCCACTAGGTGGGCCTGGAAGAAACAAAATCGCGGTTAATTGACGTCATACTACACTTCATTCAAGATCAGCTCTACTTTCTCTCTTTCGAAGAAGGCAAAACACTGTTCTTTCAATTAAGAACGTTTCTATGAACAATGATTATATATCGCATTTGCATGTAAAAATGAAAGTATGATGCAATAGACCCTTCCATATTTTTTTTAACTTTTGATATATATATACGTACAACAGCAAAACCGTCGATGCTGCTGAAAAGAGCACCTCGAAGTTAGTCAAAATCCCAAATTTGAGAGATTATCTCGAATAGGTCAAAGATATACAGGCCCGCAAACTCGGAAAAGTTTACAAACGTCTGTAAAATTTCCCGAAATTTTCCGAGTTTGTAAAGCCTACAAAACTCTAAACGCATAAAGTTTTAAAATCATTTTGTTGTTTATCCCACAACAACGAAACAAGCATGAAATTATTAAGTAGGTTTTTGAAGTCGTTTAAAGGCCTCCGGGGACTGGAACTAATTGCGCGGACTTCGAAATGCCGTCCAATCGTCATTGTCTGCCTTTAACATTACTTCAAAACTCTTTGAATGCAACTTTGGAAGATTTATCGAGCTAAACAAAAAAGAAATTGACACAATTACATGGATTTTTAAGCCTTCCAGAAAACTGACATAAAATTCAAAATATATTTACTCCGGAACAATACACCCTATCGACTTCCCAGAAACCTTGATTCCAAAGGAACCATGTACCTAATGACAATATTAGAGAAATTCTGACAACCTTTGATTCGATTCCTGTTCAGGTATTCAATATGTTCGGTCAGGAGCCCCTGGTTTGGTGTTATATTAATAGGACTCGTTTCTTTTGGTCTGGATTTGACACGGGGCGAGACAAAAAAGAACAAGCACAGAATTTGCACAGAAAAAAAATCGAGCAAGGGTGAAACTTTTTTCATTAGCTGAATAATGAATGCCTTTAAAAAATCGTGCAAGGTCCGATGACAGAAAAAAACAGCAATACGAGTATACCCCCATACCCACCCCACCCCCCCCCCCCCCCCCCCCCAAAAATCAATTTTCAAATGGTCCGTCCCTTTGATACAGTTTTCAATGCTGGAAGATTTGTCATAGAACTGGGAGAAGACGGTCTTACCCGAGTTGTGCAAGGATATTTCTCTGTCGAACAGCTTTTTTCATAAAACAATTCCATGCAATTCCATTTAATGCTTTCTAACCTTTTTCATGTAGCGGTACGATACCGGGAAGGGGGGGGGGGAGCTCCCTATAGGATACTCTTCGTAGTTGTGGTTATCGCGGCACCTTTTAGGGTATTACTACTTGTCAGAAAACAAAATTATCGTTTAATGAACTCTTGTTCGGGCTTCGAGCCTTGGTATTTTCACTGTCAATTGCACTTGGATCAACTGTCAGTTCATTTGTGTTTTGAGATTGGTAAACAAATTTGAGCCACGCCCACAGAACGAGATTCTGGTACCTTTTAGGAGTTCCTTTTACGATTTCCGACGAGCACCCGTCACTTTTAGGCTCAATCCCGGTTTCTGGAAAACTACCCACTCACCCCACCCTGGATATGCATCGTTCTATTAATGATTAACCATTAAAGGTTAGGGTGAAGTGTGGGGGAGGGGTGGGGGTTTCCCAGATCCCACTTTTATATGGGACCCCCCCCCCCCCCCCGGGTGCAATACACTTCACTGAGTAATTATTAGCGTGCGACAACAGCCGTCTCTATCACAGGTAACCCAAGCTCTGTAAATGGCAAAACTCAACACCATTTGTACAGGATTTTTGAAATCTTCAATTCACAATGGAAATCTTGAATAATAATCGACAAAACTATTGCTATTTCTGGGCCAACAAAATTCGCTGAAAATTGGCACAGACATAGCCAAGGAATACAAGACACCCTGTAAGTTTGTCAATTTGTATTCAAGATTTACGTTGTAAATGGAAGACTAAAATATCCCATAGAAATGCTGTTAAACATTTGCCATTTACAGAGCTTGGATTACTCGTGTCTCTATTCGAGGGTCAAATGCGATTAGAGACGGCTGTTCACAGGATTACCGACATCATTATTTATGAGTAGTCCAACCTGTAGGTCCATGCTGTAAATAGGGTCAGTAGTTATCTCGGGGTCATCGTCATCGTCATCTGTTGGATTATCTATTAAGTCGAACCCTAAAGAAAAGAAAACGTTCAGTTTTAGCGCTGCTTTTCTATGGAACAAACTACCTACTGAATCAGAGATGCCAACTCTCCCGCTTTTTCGCAAAGGAGACTTAAATAAATATAGAAAATACTTTTCGCCTTGGCTGTCGAAACCCTGACCCTATTTAAGGATGAAAAATTGGAAAATTCATACCCTTTCCAAGGATTTAAACTGAAATATATACCCTATTTAAGGAATACGTGAATACTATATTTGTAACAGCTTTAATTTTTTGGGTTTTTCATGTTATTGTTTCTGTAGCCTATATCAGGGACTACCAGAGTAGCGTTATCTCCAATCGCTAATTCATTATGTGAAGTTGACTGATAAAAATAAAAAACGGTCCCATTTAAGGATCGGATATTTTATTTGAGGGTCAAAATGCAAAATATGGTACCCTATTTAAGGATCAGGAGGTTCTAAAACCATACCCTATTCGGGGGCACATACCTATATAGCATATATATGGGAATACATATATATATGAAGCACGTTAACACAAAAACAGTCTTAGACAAGAAGGCTCCTTTCGTGTTAACATGCTTCATATATATATAGATATAGAATTTGCGCAACACAAATACATTTATTTGTTATTATTACAATAACACCCAAACCCTCCCCCCTCCCACACTCTACCCTTCTGGTCCGGCCAAACAGAGTTTCGGACGACTATAGTATCATTAACCACCTACACAATGAAATGAACTCGCTAAAAGGTTTTCACTTCGAAATGTATTTACCTGGGAATTCTGAGGCAGGGACGTACACACCTAAGAGAGAGGACAGATTTTGGCCAGCCATTTCGTCCTCGTCGCCATTATCATTTAAATCCTCCCAGCCCTCCTCTCCCTGCATTATAAGAAATGTGCCGATCTGGGTTAGTAGGGTAAATGCGCGCGATAAAGGATGGTGCAACTGGTCGCGTGTGTTGGGAGAGGGGGAAGGGGGGGGGGGGGGGGGGGGGGTGTAATCTGTCCCTGCACGTGCCACGGACGGGGTGGCACCATCTTCTTATATTTTTGGGCGGTACGTCAAGCCCTGGACAAAAGAGCAAACACTGTTACGGAAACAGTTGTAAATTCCAGTGTTGCTTGCTTCGGTGAATAAAGTCTAAAGTCTAAAGTGAAGGTGAAGTAATACGGGCAACTATTTCTTGCAACTTGTCACGCAACAATGTTACGTTACGAGTTGGAGTGCGATGTTGCACGTATTACCACCCACTTGAGCAACTTGTCTCGCAACAATGTTACGTTACGAGTTGGAGTGCGATGTTGCTCGTATTACCACCCACTGGAGCAACTTGTCTCGCAACAATGTTACGTTACGAGTTGGAGTGCGATGTTGCACGTATTACCACCCACTGGAGCAACTTGTCTCGCAACAATGTTACGTTACGAGTTGCAGCGCGATGTTGCACGTATTACCACCCACTGGAGCAACTTGTCTCGCAACAATGTTACGTTACGAGTTGGAGTGCGATGTTGCACGTATTACCACCCACTCGAGCAACTTGTCTCGCAACAATGTTACGTTACGAGTTGCAGCGCGATGTTGCACGTATTACCACCCACTCGAGCAACTTGTCTCGCAACAATGTTACGTTACGAGTTGGAGTGCGATGTTGCTCGTATTACCACCCACTCGAGCAACTTATCATGCAACAAATGTCCATGTTGCAAGTTGCAGCAACATGTTGCAGAAAGCAGAAGTGACTTCTACTTTTTGCAACAAATTTTGATTTTGTTGCTCGTCAGTTACCACCTGGCGCTGCAACTTGTCGCGCAACAGAAGCGGCTAAATACAGGAATGCTCCAACCTCTGATTGGCCAGGAATACAATATATTAGCAGTGGCCGCTAGACGCCTGGGCCCGGTTCCTGAAAGCCCGATTAGCGCTAATCCTGGATTAACTCTCAACAAAACATATTAGTTGTCATGGTAATTAACTCTGGATTAGCGCTAATCTGGCTTTCAGGAACCGGGCCCTGGGAATAATTTACATGGTTATAAAATTTAAAATTTGACGGAGCTTGAGCGACGATGGTTGTTGAGCGTAGTGGTTGCGACGTCTGCTTTACGAGCAGGAGAGCGGAGTTTGGAGTTCTAGAAAAGCTCTCATTTATTTTCTTCCCCATTTTCTTGAGAACTCCTTTACCTGTGAACCCTAGCCACAACTTAGCCCTAAAACCTCGTCGTTTACCTGGAAACTTGTTTACTGACCGGTTAGGTTCTTTTATGGTTCAGGGTAGGGTTTTAGTATATATTGGCAGAGGTCGGAGCACGCACGTCGCGCAACAACGGCCGCCATCTTGTTTCAACAGACAATTAGTACAAGCCATTAGCCAATCACAGCACCGGATTCATTCATGCTTACCGCAACTTGCAACACGAAAATTTGTTGCGTGACAAGTTGCTCGCGTGGGTGGTAATACGTGCAACATCGCACTTCAACTCGTAACGTAACATTGATGCGAGACAAGGTGCAAGAAATTGTTGTCCGTATTACTCGAGATTGAGCAAACGTGAAACATTTGTTGCGGAAGCAAAAATCACAACATATATTTCACGCGCGGTCAAACGAGGAAACGTTTTGGGAAACACTGACATTCACAAATATGTTGGAAACGAGCTTTCCTCGTCTGCCCCGGCTTACACGACAACTATTTTGGGCACGACAATCCTAACTTAGGCACGGCAATCCTAACTTGGGCACGGCACTCCTAACTTGGGCACGGCACTCCTAACTTGGACACGGCACTCCTAACTTGGTCACGGCACTCCTAACTTGGGTACGGCACTCCTAACTTGGGCACGGCACTCCTAATTTGGACCCGGCACTCCTAATTTGGACCCGGCACTCCTAACTTGGGCATAGCACTCCTAACTTGGGTACGGCACTCCTAACTTGGGCACGGCACTCCTAACTTGGGCACGGCACTCCTAATTTGGGCACGGCACCTAACTTGGGCACGGCACCTAACTTGGGCACGGCACTCCTAACTTGGGCACGGCACTCCTAACTTGGGCACGGCACTCCTAACTTGGGCACGGCACTCCTAACTTGGGCACGGCACTCCTAACTTGGGCACGGCACTCCTAACTTGGGCACGGCACTCCTAACTTGGGCACGGCACTCCTAACTTGGGCACGGCACTCCTAATTTGGGCACGACACTCCTAACTTGGGCACGACACTCCTAATTTGGGCACGACACTCCTAACATGGGCACGACACTCCTAACATGGGCACGACACTCCTAACATGGGCACGACACTCCTAACATGGGCACGGCACTCCTAACTTGGGCACGGCACTCCTAACTTGGGCACGGCACTCCAAACAGGCGGGACGAGACTACCTTTTCGCAAGGTCTCAGCACCACTAGATTTTCGGGCGGAACATTTTCCAGTTACACGACAAAAGTAAGGGGTGCCGTGACGAAAACGTTTGGTACGCGTACCAGAATTTAGGAGTTCCGTGCCAATGCTTATCGTGTACACCGGGCTATGGAGAGGATTATAATATCAACCATATTTACAATATGTACATATCTACATACGGTGTATTAATTAATTACATATGATTGATAAAATAAATCTAAGAAGAAGAAAACTAGGCAACTAGTAAATACAATCCATTCACAAAATAGCGTCTAATTTAAATATGAATCGTTCTGGACTATTGTTTAGGAGTGACCCATTGCTAAGCCCGAGGGGGGGGGGGGGGGGGCAAGGGATGGGGATTTGACAGTTAGAGCTACTCCGAGGGTAGGGATTTTGACATACGCTGGCTGCCCAGGGTGAGGCTATTTATAAGAAACATAAGGAAACTTGGGCAGTTATTTGATATTTTTGACCAAAAGTGTTGTCCCGAGGGTGGGGGATTTGACATTTTCTCCCAAAAGAATGTCCCCCCCTCGGGCGTAACATTGACAGGTGCATTACATGTGCAATGCTTTTATACGGTACACACAAAGGTTTCTACAAGAGAAAAGAATGGCAAAATATATCGAAGGTGGACTATTCGTATTTAAATTGGACGCCATTTTTAGAATGGGTCTAAGACGCCTCGTTGATCCACAGCTATTTTCACCATGTAATGATGAAAATCGTTGTCAATATTAGGACAAACACATCAAAACTAACTTCAGTTTGTTTTTTTACAACAACAAAACACTTTTAGCTTCAAATGGGTGTGTACAAACTGTACTCTTCGGCTTCGAGTCGAAAAGTCTTAAAACGTAAACACTTCTTAAGCTTGCCCGAACTCTACAAAATATATAAGAACTGTTTCAGTGTTTCTACTGAAGAACGTAATGTAAATATCCTGAATAGAATTAGAAGATTTTAATCACAAATTTTTTATTCAATACCATTTCTCAAATATCGGTCGAACTAGTCACAAAGTCAATCACAAATTCGCCGAAAATATATTTCCCCGACTCGAAAGAAAGCTCAAATTTTGACAAATGGCACCACACTAGAAAGTTTGACTCACCGATTAATTATTTCCAGTGATGAAATACTTGTAAAATCCTAATTTTCTTGTGTACACAATCTGAATTCACAAATCTCTGCAAAGCCCGCTTCGAAACCCGGCCGCGCGTCTGTTAAAATATTGCAGATGAAAATAAGCCAATCAGATTGCGAGAAAATTGGCGGTCGTTAGCTAGGTGTGTTAAAATTTAATTATCTATGTACATAAAATATTATTACAATAAAGCCATCAGATAACACGCTCTCTGTATTATTAGAGTATATAACATGTTTGCTTGGTTTGATTTCCTCTCGCGCTTAAATATGTATCGTAAAGCAAGTAAAGAAGACTTAGCCATGTGTTATGAACTGTCATAAAAACACTCCAGTCATCTGAAAACACTCGAGAAATGTTAAAAGCTTGCGTCTTCGGCTTGTGCTTTCAACATTTCTCTCATGTTCTTTAAATGCCTGTCGTGTTTTATGACAGTATAATACATGCTAAACTTCTTTTGTTTTGTTAAAGAAGCACACCTCGTCCGAGTCTCCTCCCTCCGCGTTCACATCCTCGGCGGCGCTCTCTAGTAATGTTCCTAGCTCGTTAATAATCAATTTAAACATCTTCACTGGCATGGGGATCATGGTCCACTGGTCCGGCGCTGATAGGAAGAAAAAGAGGGAGAAGAAAAAGAGGAAGGAGAAGAAGAGGAGGAAGGAGAAGAGGAAGAAGGAGAAGAGGAAGAAGGAGAAGAGGAAGGAGAAGGAGATGAGGAAGGAGTAGGAGGAGGAGGAGAAGGAGAAGGAGGAGAAGGATGAGGAAGGAGAAGGAGATGAAGAAGGAGATGAGGAAGGAGTAGGAGAAGGAGGAGAAGGATGAGGAAGGAGAAGGAGGAGGAAGGAGGAGGAGAAAAAGGAGGAGAAAGAAGGGGAGAAGGAGAAAGAGGAGATGGAGGAGGAGGATGTCGATAGGGAGGAGGAAGGAGGAGGAGGAAGGAGGACAGTTAAGGCTGGTTCTCATATAATCGTCCCGATCGCCTGAACCTTTTGTTCGGTGTGAATCGAAACGTAAATTAATATGCAGAACAAAAGAATCAAGCTATCGGGACGACTATATGAGAACCAGCCTTTGGCAAACGAACGTTTATTTGTCAGTATATTTTACAGCGCGACGCGCAAATGTATGTCCACTTTTAATCTTAGATCTTAGATATTTACTTCCTATTTCATAGTTTACACTAATACTGGAAGGTGCATAAAAGGATAAAACAGTGAAAAAATACAGCCTTATAACAACAACAAAGTGCAGGTGCAACAATGGATGTGATAAATATATAAACAAACACGCAAATAAATAATCAGATAAATAATGATTGCTGAAGTAACGTCAGCTTATACGCGCCTAAGATATGGAGGCGTCTTCATTGTCTTGATCGCAGGGCCAATAGCAACATTAAATAGAGATAACGAATGAGCATCGATCACGTGCTCAGGTAATTTGTTCCATACGCGGATTGTACGAACGAAAAATGAATAGCTAAAAGCAAAAACGTTGCACTGTAGCTGACAATAATACAAGTTATTATGTCTAGGGTTTGGGACAAATTGGGAGGGAAGCCAACCCCCACCAAGCCATTACGGATCTTATAAAACATTGCGGCCTGTTGGGCAAGTCTTCTCTCCTCAAGAGTGTCCCAACCCAGTGTGTTAACAAGTTCGGACGTATTGGTGTAGCGATCACAGTTGCTGCAAACAAAGCGAGCAGCATTTTTCTGAACTTGTTCAATCTTATTTACGTCAGAGACAGTGTAAGGGTTCCAAGCCTCGGAAGCATATTCAAGTTTGGGTCTAACTAAAGTTTCGTAAGCTCGCTTCTTAAAGGGATACCCGAGTGAAAAACACATTGGGGCTCAAAAGAATCTTCAACATGTTCTTTGTTCAGAAAATGTATTAAAATTTGATCAAACGTTTTTAGTATTAAGAACGAGCACCTCAAAGTTGGCCCCGCGAAGACATGGGCGCCGCCATCTTTGTTTGCATTTACGGAAGTGACGTCACTTCGTCCCACCAGCGTATCGCGGCTACTTGTCTTTGTATGATTTTCACACGCTCGGAATTAAAGTGGATATATTTTCATCGAGATTGCAGAGGAATTCTTACAGAAACCGGAATTATGATGAAGACGACATTATGAGAAAAGTTCAGAAGACTGGGAGGAGGAAGAAAAGCATTGGGAAGGCGATAAATTATCAGACGAACAACAAGGTCTCGTAACTGCCATTTAATAACAGCAAAACAACATGGCTTAAAAGACTCGAGTGACTTCTGAATAAGTATAAGAACTACAATGTATGCGAGGTACAGTTAAGGCGTTTATCATCCTAAAAACACCTAATAAGTGAGAGTGAGAACGCTGGTGGGACGAAGTGACGTCACTTCCGTAAATGCAAACAAAGATGGCGGCGCCCATGTCTTCGTGGGGCCAACTTTGAGGTGCTCGTTCTTAATACTAAAAACGTTTGATCAAATTTTAATACATTTTCTGAACAAAGAACATGTTGAAGATTCTTTTGAGCCCCAATGCGTTTTTCACTCGGGTATCCCTTTAACAGATTTGGTACAGGGTTTCTGGGTTCTGCGAACAATACCTAGTGTTTTGTTAGATTTAGATGCGATTTTGGAGCAGTGAGTGTTCCAGCGAAGATCATGGGTCTGTGTGACTCCGAGGTAGTCATGAGATGGTGACGGAGATAGAGTCTTGCCATTTACATGATAGGTAAACTTCCTATATTCACGGTTATTGGTTATGTTCAACAGGTGACACTTGGCAGTATTAAATTCCATCGACCAATCCATACACCATTTTGCTAGTGTGTTTAGGTCGTCTCGCAATTTAATTCAGATTTAATCTGCCGGTAGAGAATCGTATCGTCAGCAAATAACCTGATGTTGGAGCTAATGTTATCAGAAATATCGTTAATATACAACAGAAACAGGGTCGGACCGAGGACAGACCCCTGTGGAACATCGGAGGTAACAGTAGCGACGTGAGAATGAGATCCGTTCGCCGAAACGGTTTGTGAACGATTATGGAGGAAAGCATTAATCCAACCAAGCATGTGTCCATTGATACCATAATACTCGACCTTAGCAGCTAACTTACGGTGTGACACCTTATCGAAAGCCTTGCTAAAGTCCAGTAATGTTTCGCATACTTTCATGCACGTTCCACGTGCAAGATTATCCAATCACATACAAAAGCGGCTCGTCATTTGTGGTTTCGTTTGTTTATTTGATGAGCATTAAAAGTGGTCATACATTTGCGAGTCGCGCTGTAAGAGAAACGTCGAAATCGAAACGTAGCCCAGGAAGGTACACAGATCATAAAACACGACACTTACGTCAAAATATACCACCACTTACCCTTAGCCGCTTTTGACCGCGTACGGATACCTAGAGAAAATGTACATGTTATGGTCGAGCATTACATGAGTCACATTAGAGACTGTCCTGTCCAGGCAAATGGGTTTGACGGGAAACGTCATAGGACCGTGACCAAAACATGACGGGAGCTTGTATTGATTTGGGATGTAGGGAAAAAATCATTTTCGTCGAAATCCGGGTTCTATAAAGGGTTATTTACTGTGTTTCTTGCAAGTAAAAGCCTGGGTCGATTCCTGGGGAGACTCCATCTGAGTAATGCATTATTCTCCTTGGCGCCTTTCTATAACGACAACATCGATTTATAGAGCATATACACAGTTTGTGAGTTGTTAGTAAAGAAAAAAGGCATTTTTATCAAAATATTAAGCATTTCTTCAACTTATTGCAAAGTCGAATTAATTAGATGACGCCACATAAGAATCAACCCAGGCTTTTACTTACGCCGTCGTGGACACGAAAGGTCAAATTTTCAGATTTCAAACAAACATAGAACATAAAGTATTCCTTGTAAACCAAAACTTTCTTCACATAAGTACTCAGAACGTTTCGAAGGTTCACAGCTATAAAAATTGCAAGAGGGGTTAGGTGCACTTTAAAAAAATACTTGATGCTGTTAGGACGGAGCTTGCGACAAAAACGTGTAAACAAAAAAACCTGTTCAGATGAAGGGGAATGGCAAGAACTTGGCTATGGTTTTCGATGGCATATCTTTATACAAAGTGTGAAAGCTGTGAAGCATGTGGAATGAATATGAAAACTAATAAAACCTGTAGAATACGTGTACTGGGTCTGCTAAGCCGCTAATGACACGTGCCATTCCCCTTCACGAGTCAAAGTCCGCGGGAACATTTACAGACAAATGTATGGAAAACTGAAAACACGATTGCACGCTTCTTTGCACAGCTACATTCCTCAAATTTTGATCAGTTTATCTTTTACCTGGTATCTGAAGTTTGCAGACAGTGAATATTTCAGAAATTCGATTATACGGAAATTATTTGGCATCGGATTCCCATACACACACTGTATTTCGCGCCATGTTTGCACCCATTCAAAATGTCGGAATTAACCGCGAACTGGTCTATTGCCTAGTACATTTATCATTTTCTATTGTTTTCTCCCGTCACTATTATGTGGTCCACTATTCTTTCTGCCTTGTTTGAGATTCCCACATATTATATTTCATTATTGTTATTTGAATTATTTTGCTTGTTATTTATTTTCTTCAGTCGCATGTAAGTGTTTCAATAAAAGGATTAATAAATATGAATGAATGGATGAATGAATGAATGGATGAATGAATGGGTGGGTGGGTGGGGGGATGGGTGGATGAAAGAATGAATGGATGGATGAATGAAAGAATGAAAGCAAGTAAACAAGCAAGCAAGCAAGCAAGCAAGACTAAAAGGTACCACGAGCATCATATGGGGAGTCGCCCATCCCCTCCCCTCCCCTCCCGGGATCGCACAGCTACACGAAAAAGATTAGAAAGCACTAAGTGGCATTTGCATGGAATTGTTTTATGAATAAAAAGCTGTTCGACGGAGAAATATCATTGCACAACTCGGGTAAGACTGTCTTCTTCCAGTTCTACGAGCATCCCGGTAAGCGCCAAATAAGGAGTTCTCCGCCTACCAGCCCCTTGCAACTTTAGTCTGTTTCCGGTATACGTATTGTACACGATTTACAATACAGTATCTGTATACAGGCATTTTAAGGAAACAAGAACAGAAGTGGCAGAAGCAGAATGACGACGACAAATTGAAGCTCAGAAAAAAAGGCGATCAAAAGAGGGAATTCTCCAGCTGAGTTTGAAGACAATCACCTTCATCCTGCTGATAAATTCTGTCTCCCTTGACAACCACTTGAAGTCTCTTGTCGCCCGTGTTGAGGAAATACTTTAACATATTACAAAGTGCCAAGGTACTGAAACAAACGGGATATACATCAATAAACATCTGTCAGGTCAGTAACAACTTGAAGTCGTACACGTGTAAGGGGAAAAACACCAACCGATAACGAGTTAATGATGTCTATCGGAATGAACCTTAAAGTTTCATTAAAACAAAACTACAACAAAAAAAGCACAATGAGATAGAAGTGAAATACCATGTGAATGTCGTGATATGCTTTTCAAACTTTTTCGATAGAGGATGGCAAAGATTAAAGTGGATTAACAAAAGCTTATTCTAGAAACTTGATTTCGGTTACAGTGAGCCCATTTCAAGTTGCTGTAAATTTCTCTTAAAATCAGTATTTTTCATCCACTCTAATCTTTTCCATCCTTCATCACAATTGTCTCCAATTATCTCCAGTATATCTGGAAAACATACTCTGCTAATTTGAGTAGTTATATTTGTCTTTGCTATGAGAAAGTTGATCATTTTAGCCTCTTTGAAGGAAATATTCCACGTGGTGATTGGTTACTGAGTATTCTAGTGCGCGGATGGCATATCCTATAATCCTAAAATTCAAATAGCATATCGTACCTGACTTTGCTGTCGTATAAGCCGTAGAACTCTGGCTGTCGAGCGCACCATATTTTCAGGACGTTCTCAAGAGCAGATTTCCCCGTAGCATCTGGAACACTACTGAGAAAGTCTACTGTAGTCTCCAGTTGAGTGTTTATCAGTTGAATGAAAACAAGTATTAGAGACTGCAAGACAAAGAGATGATTTTCACACGAAACTGAAAATTACGGGCCGTAATGTGGAACGACAGAGCAGAATTGGAATGAGTGGGACAAACCACGGCATGTCCGTAACCGTACCATAACCGTGCTGTACTGTATCTCTGTAATTTGATTGGATCAGCAGAACAAAAACAATACAATAGGGACACCATTTCAGTCAAGGCATGCCGTACCATCATACCACGGGCTATGTCATCACTCGTGCCAACTGTTATATAGTCTATTTCCTGTGGCATGCACTCGGAAAACGAAAAACGTAGCAGTTATTGTAAAAAAAAAATATTACATGAAGTTAGCAAAATCGTCAAAATGATATCACATTGCCTCCAATGGCCAGTGGGGATATCATATTTATCCACACTGGTGATTTTGCTTAACTTCAACCTCACCAGGTGATTTTCGTGTAATAAAAAGTTAATTACATGGCCGCTTGGAGATACAGAATTTATCTTCTCGTGTTTAACTTGATATCTCACTCGTTTGCTGCGCTCACTCGTGAGTTATCAAGCAAAACACTCGAAGATGAATTCCGTCTCTCCACGCGGCCATGTAATATCCTCTATTATCCTATAAATCTTATATTTCAGCCAATCAGAGCTCAACTTTACCATGAAATACAAGGTGGTACTTCATGGTTTTCTATGAAATAATAGACATCAGTGGCGTGGGGGGGGGGGGGGGGGGGGGGGGGGGGGCAGTTGCAGAAGAGAGATTGACGGAAGTCATCATTGAAAATATCCCAGAATTCATCATTTTGCCCCCCCCCCCAAAAAAAAAACACCATTTTTTCAGAACTCTGAAAACGTTATTATTCTGCAGATGCGTCGGCGCCGCTGTAAACTTTTGTTTTCCTAGACATTTTGTCCGGTAAGTTAGATATGCTTAAGTTACGGTACGTTTTCGTGGTAAGACTTCCAGTAAATTTGCTATTCGTAAGATAATATGGTTATTTCATGGTTGTCTAATGGAAAACCGACGACAATTAATTTTGGTATACAACCCGCCTAAAGGCTCGTCGTATACCAAATAATACAAATTTCTCGTGAAATATTCGCCTGTATTCCATAGAAAACCATGAAATAACCAGTAATTTCTCACCTGTATAACGCTAAGTGTCTCGGCCTGCTGCATTTTACTCAACACGCCCCTCAGAAGTAAATCAAGATTCTCGCCAAGATTTTTACCGACCTGAAAAAAAAAGGGTTATATATTTTTTGTTACGTTTACGAATGCAAATTATAAGAAACAGAAAACGCATCACGTTTTGACGTCTTCTGTGCATCAATATTAGAGAGTTAAACACGAGACGTTCGTGAGTCACGGACGGAAACCGGAAGTCAAATTGCCCTTTTGGGCGCATCTTTATGCACTTATTCTCTCTCCCCCCCCCCAAAAAAAAAAAAACATTTATAAATAAATAAATAAAATAAATAAATAAAATAAAATAAAATACCGGCCTTGGTGGGAATGTGTGGGGGATCGGATGCTAATTGACCAGTTTTTGTGGTCCCAGGGGGTCGGGAATTTTACCTGAATTGCTTCAAATACATATACTTTCAAAGTTCGTGGGAGGGGTGGGGATTTGACTGGAGCCCAGTTCATCTGTGGTGGCGATCGTCAAGTAAGATATACCATGGAGATACAGTAGTTTTTATTCAGCAACTGGACCATCAAAGTTCCAGTGTGGCTTGCTCAAAAATTCCAGCTGTACTGTTTGTGCCGGACCCTAGATGAAGTAAGTGCAGTGATTGCATGTGACAATCCAGGATACAATCCAGATACTTTCAGCGTGTTAGACTACAGGAGGGAGAGGAGTCTGAGGGGAAGTAAGTTCTGCCCCACCTGCAAGAAAACTAGTTGAACAGTCTTTCAAATACCCATCCACACTAGCCTACAAACAGGCCTGTTCACAGGCTACGGGTACATCCACACCAGTATTTTGTGTTGTGCTTCATTGAACATGAGAACTTTCAACAATCAAGCCGCATATTCCCTTTAGTTTTAGTGCTATGAATACATCAGGCAAGAAGTGGAGATTTGTAGAAGTGGAGATTTGGTCCCATTTGTCTGCATAAAGTGCCCAAGAGGTTGGGGGGGGGGGGGGGGGGGGGGGTTCTTACATTGGACACTTTTTCAAATCAAATCCCCACTAGTCCGGGGGGTCGGGGTTTCAATTGATAAGTGCATTACGTTATCATGTGCGTAACGCCAAGTCACAAACGTCAAAACAAGGGCGTACGAGGTTAGTATGATTTTAACAAAACATTTCCTTCCAGTTTTCTCTCAGTGTTGTGACGTTCGTGTTGTCAAAAAACATTTGGTGCTTAAAGGGGCACTGTCAGTCAAATTGAACCTTCAAGTTATTTTAAAACAAAACTACAAAAATAACACCTTGAGAAAGAAGAGAAATACAATGTGAATGTCCTGATATGCTTTTCAAACATTTTCGATAGAGGATCGCAAAGATTAAAGTGGATTACAAAAGCTTCTTCTTGAAACTTGATTTCGGTTACAGTGAACCGATTTCAAGTTGCTCTAAATTTCTCTTAAAAAGTCGTGTTTTTATCCACTCGAATCTTTTCCATCCTTCATCAGAATTGTCTAAAGTTTTCTCCAGTATACCTGGAAAGCATACTCTGCTAATCTGTAGTGAGTAGTTATGTTTGTCTTTCGTCATGAGAAAGCGGTTGATCATTTGGGGGATTGGGCTCAATCCCGGTCTCTGGGAAACTACCCACCCACCCCTCCCTTGGATATGCATCGTTCTATTAATGATTAACCATTAACGGTTAGGGTGACTGTGGGGGGAGGGGTGGGGGTTTCCCAGAAACCGGGATTGAACCTGGGGTTGACAGTACCCCAATAACCTCTCTAAAAATAACACAACAGAAATTCAATTTGTTAATTACGGGCCGTACCTTTCGTATTAATGTAGTCACCAATCTCCCTACGAATGACGCGGTGAACTCAGGCCCCCGCGGGTCGAGTAGATGAGACGTAGCCCTGATGGCGTATGAGATGCCGTGGTTGCCTTGGGAGTCTTGCCTTGCATGGGAAAAATAAACTCGTATTAACTATCCACACGTACTTATACAGTATGAAAATGACGTAAGCATTGACCAAGGAAATTGTCGATTCAGGTCCTAGCATAGAAATTGTCGATTCAGGTCCTAGCATAGAAATTGTCGATTCAGGTCCTAGCATAGAAATTGTCGATTCAGGTCCTAGCATAGAAATTGTCGATTCAGGGACGGCAATGTGTTGTAAATTCTGTTCAATTTCTGGTGATCTCAAGTTGTCTGAACAAGGGAAACATTCAAACATTAAAATGTCCAAACATTTAATAATCTATAATTATCATATTACTCATACGGCCCCGCGCGCGCATCATTTTCAAAAGTCACGTGATATGGGCCGTACTAGTTTGACGAAAACGTATTGACTAAGTTAGGTTGGGCCAAACGGAGAAATGTTTGGCTCTCGCCGATAAATTTGTACGTACATGGATTTGGTTGTAATTTTATACTATCTGACAATTTTCCTAACTAACGATTGCTTAATAGTTCAATAATTTAGTAGGGCAGTAAGGGAAATAAGTCAGCGCTTTTCGAGAAAACATTGAACGGCAGAAAACAGAAAGCTTCCTGGTCATATACTAAGCGTGATTCATTGGACTGTTCCTCTACTCTCGCATATCCCGAGCAGAGCCTTCTCACTGACTCCACGAAAAGCGAGAAGAAAAGAAGACACTGCAGCATTCGTCAGTGTTGTTTTGGTATCGAGCATCACACCGCGGCAAAACGTCACGCGCATGCGCTTTTGATGAGCCGATCGCGCGCGTCCGCCCAGTTTCCCGCCGTAACTAATAGAAAACAGCGGCAATCACCCCTGTTTCTAATTTTAAGCACGTATGTGTATTTACGTGAAATGTTTCGCGAAAACAAGAAAACTACTTCACAGGTTGAAGTCTTCTTAAGTTATACAATTATTTACTAAAAAAGTTTAAGACCTTTGAAACCAGAGCCTTCGTTCTTTTGGCCAGCGGTGTGATCGAGCATGCGCCAACAGTTTTGTCTCGTACCAGACTCACTCGGCCACTCAGTTGTGTCACCTTTGGGCAATCCCTTTATGTAGGACGACACAATTTTTTACCAAAAATACAATAGAATACAACACAATACAATTCAATACAACAATAGAACGCAACACAATACAATAGAATACAATTTGGTAGCAATTCGTGTCGTCCTACATGAAGGGACGGCCCACCTTTGTCTGCTATTGTGCAGTGGAATCAGTACAGGCTTGACAAGCCCAGAATCTTGGTCGAAAACAACACGAATGCTCCAGAGCCTTCTTTTCTGTTCGCTTTTCGTGGAGTCGAGGCTCTGCTCGCAGGGTATTCCCGAGTCTGGTTATGCGCCATCGTGACTTTTGCAATGATTGACAAATTTATAATCAATACTTAATCTTGTAATTACTAAAGTGTTGTGGTCATTGAATTATCTTCGATAGGCAGTTTAAATGTTTCGAAAAATCGCCCGAAATGTCCGGCATAAAACGTCCGAAATATGCCGAAAAAGCGCTCGAAAGTTTGTTGTCCAACGTTTTATGTCCGAAAAAAAAAGGTCCGAACATTTTTGTAGTGAAACAATCACGTTGAATATTTTCAGTGTCAGTAATCTTGTTTTGCAATTCCATCTTCAAATCATTGATAACAGGCTAGGACTCATGGCGAGAAATTAAAGATATGCTATTAATAGTCGAATTAGTGATTCCTTTCTTACAGCGCAAGCATGTTTTCGCAATGTCAAGTGCATAAAATACCTTGTTTCTCTACCAGATTAGACACTCTAACAACAGCTGCCAACATTAAAGGTAACCTCGGCTGAAAAACAATGTTTGTTCTCAAGTGTTTGTTATGGATGGCTAAGTCTGCTGTTGTGTTTGTCTCCAGTCAATTGTATACTAGATGTCATTTATGCATCGATATTCCTGTCGATAAAACTTATTTCAATATCCTGCGCGCCGCCATCTTGGATCTCATGACGTCACAGTGTTGCCCTATTGTTACACAACAAAAGAGCTATTGTTTTCCGACAATAGGGGCAACACTGTGACGTCATAAAATCCAAGATGGCGGCGCGCAGGAAATTCAAATGAGTTTTATCGACAGGAAAATCGGTGCATAAATGACAGCAGTGTACAATTTACTGGAGACAAACACAGACACAGACTTACGAATGCATAATCATTCGAGAGCAAACACTGTTTTTCAGCCGAGATTCCCTTCAACCACTATTCACTCACCACGAAATTAACTGTTCTGCTCCTACTGATACGAACATTCGTAAACATTCACCACCGCTCTGGAAACAACAAACAAATTATCAGTAAACTCCAATACGCGCGCATGTGCGATCATAATGTCCAATAAAATATATTTTTAGTAACCGGAAGCAGCTGATAAGCGCAAAATTGGTACCTGACAAGAATGAGTGACGAGTGACTTATAACAGTTATTGTAACGGCAAGAACAAGAGCAAGGTAGGTAGAAGAACAAGAGCAAGTTGCGGTGAGGGAGAGGGTATAGTGGTACCAGTCCAGGGGGGCTATAGGGGGGCTTTCGATCCCCATATTTTTGGTACACCAGTTAAAAAAAATGGGTGTTTGTAGTCGGTATAAATTGATAATTTTCATCATGCTTGGCAGTTTTAGATGCATTTTCGCCCATTTCAGAACACCAAATTTCCTCGGGGCTATGCTCCCGAAATTCGCTGTTACGCGCTCGCTCAAATTAGCCACCCCCCAAATCGTTTTCAAAACATTTTCAGTGAATTTGACAGTCCACACGAAAACTATAGCGTTGTGTTTTCAAATATTTCCCTCGGACGTCTAACAATAGGACGTCAAAAAGTGTTATGTCCCGGAATTTGGCGTTAATTGTTTCTTCTATTCGTCTTTGACTTTGTTTACTTTGCCCATTCAAATTACAATTACTTCTATTATTGCTATTTTTCTTAATATATCACCATACCAATAGACCCTTCCACGGTTTTCTCAGCTTTTGATATATACGTATAACAGCAAAACAGTCGATACTGCTGAAAGAGCACCTCGAAGTTAGTCGAAATCCCAAATTTGAGAGTTACATATTCAATAGGAGCAAAGATACAGGCCTGCAAACTCGGAAAATTTGGGATTTTGACTAACTTCGAGGTGCTCTTTTCAGCAGTATCGACGGTTTTGCTGTTATACGTATATATCAAAAGTTCAAAAAAAACGTGGAAGGGTCTATTGTAACATAGATAAGTACTTTACCTATGCATATTAAAGATTTATTATTATTTATTATTATTTTCAGTTAAACAAATGGGCCCCGCACAGAGTTCCGCTCAGACTGAACGAAAAACAGAGTGATTTACTTTCTTACGTTCGCTTTTTCTACTAAACATAAAACTTGCAACTTTCACGTTGTAGTTTAGCCAAGAACTACCAAACTATAGGCGACTGCATGTACTTTCACACGCAGTTATTGCAGTTTGATGCCGTCGTGGTTGCTAAAGGTTCATTACCTTTATATCTGCATGTTCCTGACTGCAGGATCAGCGGACCATGGTTTTGAGTATAAATATGATAGCTGTTCCTGACTGCAGGATCAGCGGAGCATGGTTTTGAGTATAAATATGATAGCTTTCCAGACATGCGAAGTGTAAGGTTAACAGCATCTGTTAGTCGCTTGTACCGTTTTCGTGTGGACTTAACGATCTGAAAACGATCGTATCGACGCAATATACTTTCATCCCGTTTGTAGTCAATGAAAACGTTTTCTTAAGTATTCGTTTGGAGGAGGGCTAAGGTCCCTAAGGCCCCTAAACGAGAGAATGATCGGCATAAATGAGGATCAATAAAGTGATACGTGGACCCGTACCTGTAACACGGCGTTATCATCCGAGTTCAGCATGATCTTAACGACGACAGGAAACACATTATTGATCAGAGCGTCCGAGAGAGGAGGCTGACTGAACTTGACGATATTCCCGAGGATATCCATACAGACCTGGACAAACAACGCGAACAAAAAATTAAACACTGATGAAATACTCTCCGTACTTATACGTGACACAGTCGCACTATCTTATTACCTGCACAATAAATCAAGAAACAAGGGTCTCAATTTAGGGTTTAGCAACCTTCTACTGTCGTTCGCTTCGGGGTTATAAGGGGAGGCTTCTGTTGCATTCACTTACCGCGTTTATACCAAAAGGCGCTTTTTCAGGAGGTGCCTGGAAGATACTGATGACAGTAGGAATGAATCTCTGCTGGAGAAGCTGGGAAAATATCAACAAAGAAATCAGTCGTGGTGCTTTTTTAACGTTTCTGTGACCACTAAACTGACGGATTCAATAATGACGAATCGTATTTGACTGGGAGGTAGTGTAGTACTGTGGAGTTTGAGGTGGGATGGCATAAAATGTTGCTAAGTTATTGAGATTTCAATTTGTAGACATCAAGTTATATGACAAGAGGTAGAGAGAACTGACTAGCCTTACCTCGTTTTATTGATTTTCTAATAATAATAATAATAATAAGTTCTTATATCGCGCAAATTACAATAAATATTTTCCAATAAGCGTTACGATTAAGATATCGCAAGCCTACATTTGTTGCATCTCTAGCCTAAAAAAATAAAATGGTAAAAACATCTTACAAAATTACAAATGATACAAGCTTGCCTAAAAATATGTGTCTTTAGTGACTTAAGTTGCACTGGAAGGCTGTTCCACAGTTTGGGAGCAGCAGCCACAAAGGCTCTGTCAAAGTGTCTTGATAATCGGTGGCTTGCGAAGAAGTTCGTTATTTGATCTAAGATTATAATTCGATTTGCACTTAACTATAATTAAAATGTTTTACATATGTAGGGGGTAGCCCGTGAATAGCCTTAAATGTCATTAAAATTATCTTAAATTCGATTCGAAATTTCACCGGCAGCCAGTGTATAGATGTAATAATAAGCAGCTGCATGTGGGCTCGCTGCAATTTACAAAGAGACATTGGTACTCAGTCCAGTGCAGTAATCAATACGACTTGGTATAAAGGCATGAACTAGTGTTTCTGTAGTTTCTTGTGTGAGGTATTTTCTAATCTTACGAATATTATGTAAATGAAAAAGCTGCTTTACATGGTTTAATCTTAACATTGGATATTTTCGGGCCGGAGTAGCTCCTATCTGAAATTTTAGGGGCCACTTTTTAGACTTAGGGACCAAGACACACTTGAAAAACATTTTCTTTTTGGAATCCCCAATCTAACAGTGTGTTTAAATCAGTTCATCAATAAATTGACTTTAACAAAGAGACATCGCAAACAAACATCATGGAAACATTGGCATCCGTACGCAGGCAACCCAAACAAGCTCATCCGTACGCAGGCAACCCAAACAAGCTCATCCGTACGCAGGCAACCCAAACAAGCTCATCCGTACGCAGGCAACCCAAACAAGCTCATCCGTACGCAGGCAACCCAAACAAGCTCATCCGTACGCAGGCAACCCAAACAAGCTCATCCGTACGCAGGCAACCCAAACAAGCTCATCCGTACGCAGGCAACCCAAACAAGCTCATCCGTACGCAGGCAACCCAAACAAGCTCATCCGTACGCAGGCAACCCAAACAAGCTCATCCGTACGCAGGCAACCCAAACAAGCTCATCCGAACGCAGGCAACCCAAACAAGCTCATCCGTACGCAGGCAACCCAAACAAGCTCATCCGTACGAAGGCAATCCAAACAAGCTCATCCGTACGAAGGCAACCCAAACAAGCTCATCCGTACGAAGGCAACCCAAACAAGCTCATTCCCAGGGTCCCAACCTAGTCCCCAGGGTGTGGACGATTGGTTGGCGATTATACATGTATTATGATCGATGCAAATTCTAACTCTTGAATAATATTCGGATATTTTCAAGTACATGTACTTCATTGAAACAAATTAAAAGGAAACATTGGTCAATTTTTTGGTGCGCCAACTTTTCACGCCCCAATGTAAATCTTTGGCGCTAATATTTTTGGAATCGCGGGAATCCTTACAGTACTAGTAATACAACATATAACGTTCCTACCTTGTTACAGCCTGGATTTATGGCCAGCTCTTTGAATATGTCTTCTATGAGGGGGACCAGAGCCGCATCTACAACAGAATAGAACCCGCATGATGAGCGTGTCTTTACGAACGAACCATTAGTAGAGCATATTTCGTATGAGTGGGACAAACTACGGCATGTCCGTAGCCTTACCGTACTAAACCGTACTGTAGCCGTACTGTACTGTATCTCTGTAATTTGATTGGATTAGCAGGACAACAACAATAGGGAAACCATTTCAATGTTAAGGCATGCCGTACAGTAACCGTGCCGTAGTCATTGCCGTAGTTTGTCCCACTCATGAAATCTGCTCTAAACCATTTCAATGTCACGGCATGCCGTACAGTAACCGTGCCGTAGTCATTGCCGTAGTTTGTCCCATGCACTCATACGAAATCTGCTCTAAACCATTTCAATGTTATGGCATGCCGTACAGTAACCGTGCTGTAGTCATTGCCGTAGTTTGTCCCACTCATACTAAATCTGCTCTAAACCATTTCAACGTAACGGCATGCCGTACAGTAACCGTGCCGTAGTCATTGCCGTAGTACTAAATCTGCTCTAAACCATTTCAACGTCACGGCATGCCGTACAGTAACCGTGCCGTAGTCATTGCCGTAGTTTGTCCCACTCATGAAATCTGCTCTAAACCATTTCAATGTCACGGCATGTCGTACAGTAACCGTGCTGTAGTCATTGCCGTAGTTTGTCCCACTCATACTAAATCTGCTCTAAACCATTTCAACGTCACGGCATGCCGTACAGTAACCGTGCCGTAGTCATTCCCGTAGTTTGTCCCACTCATACTAAATCTGCTCTAAACCATTTCAACGTCACGGCATGCCGTACAGTAACCGTGCCGTAGTCATTGCCGTAGTTTGTCCCACTCATACTAAATCTGCTCTAAACCATTTCAATGTCACGGCATGCCGTACAGTAACCGTGCCGTAGTCATTGCCGTAGTTTGTCCCACTCATACTAAATCTGCTCTAAACCATTTCAATGTCACGGCATGCCGTACAGTAACCGTGCTGTAGTCAGTGCTGTAGTTTGTCCCACTCATACTAAATCTGCTCTAAACCATTTCAACGTCACGGTATGCCGTACAGTAACCGTGCCGTAGTCAGTGCTGTAGTTTGTCCCATGCACTCATACGAAATCTGCTCTAGGATTTGAGTAACAATGTGTAAAAAGGCTTTCTTTGACATGGAGAATGTTCTGTTTTTCATTTTGGGCACACATAAACCTTAAATAATAAATTTCTGAAGTCAAATCCACGGGAACTACGTTTTAAAACTTGTTTTGCCTTTTGTGTGAAAACATTCGTCCAATCAGAAGAGTCCAAACAACCAAGAAAGCTTTCAGTTTTAAAATGTTCCGCGCTTTGAATTTTCGTCATATTAAAAGTTCAGAGTATTTGCACTACAGGAAATTCATATCTGTTGAGAGTGAGAAAATGTTTTTCTTCAAGTTTTGATAGATTTGGATGTCTAAGCCAGTGAGATGGAAGATTAAAACAATACCACAATTAGCACCTTTTTGCATTCCATGCGGTTGGACTGCAACTGAACACAAAATCAACCCAACGACAACACAAAGATGTATTCGAAAGAAATAAGTTCTGCTATTTTATTATTCTGTGTTGCGCGTCTAATGAAGCTAAGAGAAAATTAGTTTTCAAGTTCGCCAAAAATAACCGATTCTCCGCTGACAAAGCTAGCTTGTGTGGCGGCTCAATTCATTGCAAGTTTCCCCATATCGTACCTCACACCATAGTTAAAAGTCAATTGTTAACTATGCTCACACATATCAAGGATTAGCAATCACACCTCCAGCAAAACAAAAACACATTGGTCGGTAATTAGAAGCCGTTAGTTCAGCTTTTCAATGTAGGGACAGCATGGCAAACTAATTTATTCCCCGTACCTGACGTCACAAATTACAAGACTTGAGCCGTCTGTACATAGCGGAGGCTGTGAGGAAGGTATTCAGATTTTCTTTATAGACGCGCAACAGAGAAATAAAATAGCATAACATAAAATAGCATAAAGACGGCGTCTTTCTATAGACGTTGGTTCGATTTAGGGTTGAGTTCCGCTTTAAATGATAGCAAAAACGGTAGAGAAAAGTACAGTGTTCCTTACCATGGGCTAATTTAATAAAAAGCGCGATTGTGAGTGGCGCGATTCTCTGCTCATAGGATGCCGTGAACTCTTTATCTACCTGGAAAACAAACATATCAAGTTGTACATGTAAGCCTGGGTCTGGTTGTTCAAAAGGTGGATAACGCTACCCACTAGACAAATCTCTATCCAGTGGATAAGTATTAACCAAACTAGCTGATTTTATTCACTGGATAGGGATTTATACAGTGGAGAGCGTTATCCACTCTTTGGACAACGGGACCCTGTTGTATAGTTTAATAAGTATTTCATATAACAAGAACTACACTTTTAGTATAACTACTTGTAGTAGCGAATCTAGGGTTAGAACCCGCATTTTACAGGATTCACCCTTGGCGATTTCCCAAAGGGGATTCTGGTCTAAAAGTGGCGGGTGTGTGGTTGACGAAATTGTAGCATCGTTAGTCTTATGGGCGTGGCTTTTGTCCTTGCTGAAGTACATTTTACCAGAAGAGGAAAATCTTGCCACCAATATCACAAACAACTCTTATTCCAAACTTGATACAAGTAGTATAAGGTTAGCATTCGATCACGAGTCCGGCGGTGCTTTCCATGGCATTCGATGGGCACCATTATCCTTTTGATATACGAACTCCCCCCTGCCCTGGAACGGTGTTATGATCCCGATATAGTGGTTCTATTTAACAATTCGACTACGAGCTCGAAGTTTCTATCAGCTGATAGTTGACGAGGAGGGTAGTCTAATTGCTTTAGTAGAAACCAACTAGTTGTTCAATATTAAACTGAAAAAGAAAAACACTTTTGTAATTTGCCGACCTGGTTTTGAAGACCGGCTTTTTCGCAACTTACTATCTATTACATAATAAATAGTGAGTAGTTTAGCCAATCAGAATGCAGGATTTCTGATAGAACACTAAGTGGTTTCTACTATATCAATAGAGATTATGGAGAGCGTAGTGAAATGGGTCTTTTGCTGGATACAATCACGTGGTTGTACTGGATGGCAAAACATATCTGACTTCATTTATTTAAAGGCACTTGTACGATATCAGTTAGCCTCCTCCGCAGGCATCTCTAATTTTCGAAGAAATCAGATTTTAAAAATCGTGAATTGGGTTACCTGTGACTCCAGGAGAGAAGAGGAGGACTCGGCTCCAATCTCCCTCTCTTTTCTTCACCTGCCACAGGGAGCCCATAATCTGATTTCTTCAAAAAATAGAGATGCCTGCGGAGGAGCTAGATATCGGTAGTATTAGAGTGATTGAGTGTCGTAAAACCAATAGCCAGTAGGGCCAATCATGGGATCACAAGCTCAAGTCATTCGTTATTGAAGTGATATATCAGCACGTGACTGTTAGCTGCAAAATTCCTATTGATATTCGTTGCTACTGTGATGTCATGTATGGAGTGTATACCACCCTTACCGACATGACGATTCTTAGTGTTTCTAACACCAAACCCAGCACATCATCAGACGACTGTATCGCTAGTGTCAGCAGACCTTCCAGCATCTGCGACAAGTAAGGTACCAGCACTTGGGTCAAGTTGGACTTCTTCAAATGCTCACAAAATCTGGCAATTAAAACATTGTAAATCAGTGCTGCAGTACTGTGGCCACTGGTGTCAATTCTTAATTCCATGCACACACGGTTCAGACAAACCAGAACACAGCAGTAGCGATAATTACTGCACGTCATCCATTAGAGCATATTTCGTATGAGTGGGACAAACTACGGCATGTCCGTAACCGTGCTGTACGTACCGTATTTCTGTAATTCGATTGGATCAGCAGGACAAAAACAATGAGAAACCATTTCAACGTCAGGGCATGCTGTACGGTAACCGTGCTGTAGTCAGTGCTGTAGTTTGCCCCACTCATACGAAATCTGCTCTATCGTTTATATGCCAACCAGAGATCCATTGGTTCCTGACACAACTGAGCGGCCTTTTGAAATCATGGTTGGCACATTGTAATGCCGGTTTATCAACACAAAGTATCGCTACAGGGCACTTAAGCAACCGGCACGACGGCAACGTCTAGGACGACAGCATAAAACAATAGCCTTAATTACAAAATACAATAACTACACTTGAAAATGACCGCAGTCACCTACGTTTCAACCGCTGTCTGCAAAAACACGGAACCCCCAAATTTTACGTTTTAAGGAGAACGCGAACGTAAGAAAGATAATCAACCGTTTTTCATTCGGCGTGAACGGAACTCTATGCTCATCATATTTTTCAAAAATCTGATTGTGAGAAACAATTAAAGGCGAACAAAGGAAAGAGTAAACACCAAATTTCGGCAGAAAACACTTCTCTACATCCCGTCGTCATTGCCATCGCTATCCTGGTTGCTTAAGTGCCTATAACCCTTCTTGCAATTTTTATAGCTATGAACCTTCGAAATGTTTTGAATACTTCTTTAAAGAAAGTTTTGGGTTACAGAGAATACCCAATGTTCTACGCTTGTTTGAAATCGTGTAAATTTGACCTTTCCTGACGCATGACCGCGTAAGTAAAAGCCTAGGTCGATACCTGGGTAGACGTCATCTCATTGATGCATTATTCTCCATGGCGCCTTTCTATCACAACAACATCGATTCATAGAAAATATACACTGTTTGTGAGTTGGTAGTAAAGACAAAAGTCATTTTAGTCAACATGTTAAGTATTTCTTCAAATGATTGCAAAGCCAAATTAATTATATGACGTCAAGATGACGTATATACAGGTATCGACCCAGGCATGACTCGGTCATGGATCAGAAAAGGTCAAATTTACACGACTTCAAACAAGCGTAGAACAAAGTATTCAATGTAAACCAAATTTCTTTTACAGAAGTACTCAAAACTTTTCTGACGTTCATAGCTATAAAAATTGCAAAAAGGTTATAGGCGGCTTTAATTATAAGCTCTCTATTACTTACTCGAACACGGCACGGACAGCGCATATTCTGACCGCTGGGAGTTGGTTAGCCTGAAGACCACTTACTGACGCCTGTAGAAAACTGAGACAAAAACGTACAAGGGTTGTCACACTAACATGTCACGCAACTGGCAACACATCAACGTACAACGGTTTTGTCACACTATCAAGTCACACAACTGGTAATACATCACGTTGAGACAAAAACGTACAAGGGTTGTCACACTAACATGTTACGCAACTGGCAACACATCAGCGTACAAGGGTTTTGTCACACTATCAAGTCACACAACTTAATACACAAAAACGCACAAGGGTTATAGGTTGTCACACTAACATGTCACGCAACTGGTAGCACATCAGGATGGAGACCTTACCCACGTCTCTCGCGAACGTAGAAGATGAACGAAAGCAAGGCCGAAAAATGAAGCCTGATCAAACGCTGTTTTGACAACTAGCCTCAGTTTCCAACTTTTTCTGTACAGGTGGGAGATATAAATAACTAAAGGTACTGACACTGTTTCACAGAACACAGCCGCTGGTGATACTGAGTATCTGTTAATTGACATGCAAGTATAGGGTACATTAGTTGTTCCGCTAATGTCGCCTTACAGGCGAACACAACGAAATTATTTATTTTGCGTGTCTCCCGTTCGGTTGACATTCTTACCTATTTAATAAGCCTTCATCCATCATTGAAGTAAATCGACTGCCAACCCACAGAGCTTGGCCAACAAGAAACGGTGACACTGCAAATATAAGAAGCAGGTTGCTGGTTGAACAAATGACAGAATACGTTTAAAGCTGTTTCTTTTAGCAGAGGTATTTTCGAGTAAAAAATAGATACGACAAAGACCGCAGATCTCTAGTGGACCGCAAAGCGAACAAAGAAGCTCATTCGCAACTATACTGAAATACCTGTGATATTTTAAGGTTATGTAATACAATAAATAATTCACAAATTAACTCGAAGGAATGGGTCTTTTGCAGGAATACAATCACGTGGAAGTACTGGATGGCCAAAATTTTCTGACTTCATTTATTTGAAGGAACTTGTACGAGATCGGTAGTGTTATTAGCAAAACCTGTTTGTAAATGCTATTTTCAACTCCAATCGATTGTCGATCTTTTTAAAACTGCATTTTTGAAGATTGTTTGCCATCCAGTAAAGCCTTTCTCATGGGAACACGAGTAGCCTGCTATGCACACAATTTTATTCTTCGAATTTACGAGTGAAATAATCCGTCTGCATAGCAGGCTAGATCACGAGCCCAATAGTCCAGTTTCGTATTCGAAAATTACCGCTGAATACAATGAGTACAGACGCATGTACGCAGGGTTAGCCTCATTCTGAAGTGAAACATTCATAAATACCAGCGAGAAGGTGCAAAACACGAAACTACAACAATACACAGAGTTGTGAATAGCCCACCTTCTCGCGGGTATTTATGAATATTTCACTTCAGAATGAGGCTATCCCTGCGTACATGCGTCTGTAGTCATTGCATTCAGCGGTAATTTTCGAATACGAAACTGAACTATTGACCGATTTAGCTTGTACATTTGTTGTCCAATTCAGGTCACCTGACTTTTCCCTTTAGTAATGTTTTCTTTTTCTTTTTTCTGTATTCCAAGAAGAAATGTATTAATTTCTCTATTTGGAAAACAAAGCACTACATCCTCTGGAGAGCTGACACACGATTTGAATAGGCATTATTCTTTTATTACTCTAATTTAGACCATTGTCTTGATATTCTCAGAGGACTCTAACTCTAAACTCTAAATTTCTAACGAGACCTGAAACAACCATCGGGGCTGATCAAAGCCAGATCCCGGCTAATCCACAGATCGAATTGGAATTAAGGGTGCGTTCGATTGACCGTATTCCGGAATAGGAATAGATGGAGTAGTCTCTGGAAATCACTGGTTCGGACATATTTTGCACTGTAAGCTACAAATGCTTGCTGATATGTGATATTCAGGATACAGTGGCTAAAAAATCCCAGTATAAGCGATTTGTAGTGATCATTCTGTGTATTCTTATTCCGGGATACGGTCAATCGAAAGCACTCCTAGAGTGTTGGTTTTTGCAGAGGGAGGAAAACCGGAGAAAAACCCTCGGAGCAAGGGCGAGATACCAACAAACTCAACTCACATATGGCGCCACGTCCGGGAATCCAACCTGGGCCACAGAGGTGAGAGGCGAAGCGCTTAACCACTGCACCACCCTTGCTCCCCAGAGGAGAGGAAATGTTGTGTCAAAGTGATGCTTGGTGGTGATCACAAAAGCATGACATCATCAATATGATGCATTAATATGACCTTTCTCGCATTCGATCCAACAATGACGGTTTGCAACCTTAAGAGACAAAGACGTAGCGGCCATGTTGGATAAATGTCTACTCCAACCTCGACTTGGTGCCATTGTTCGTGTGCATTGGAGCGGAATGCGGGAAATGTCTAATTGATGTGACATATCAGCACGTGACTGTTTCCTGCTAAAGGCCTATTGTCGCCATCACAAAACGCTGACTCCACGAATCGATAATGTGGAATTTTCTGACGTGCATGCACATACTTTATTGATGGGATTCAATTTTCAAAATTCGTGATTTCGAGTGCCGCTGAAGGTGTGCACGAACCTGACTCCTGAAGCCCTACCAAGACCACGTTATTGAGGAATGCGAGGAGGTCGTTACTGGATATCTTGTCGATTATAATGGACTTGACGCACCCCATGGCCAACATACAGGCCTCGTGAAGTTTCCACCTACATCAAAAGAAAAGAGGTGTTACACCCTAAAAAAAAGACGCTAAATAGACAGTGATTATTCATTAAGTGGTCGCTGATCGGTCGGTGAGTGATCGATGAGTGGTCGGTAAGTGGACAACTTGGCTCCCAAAATCAGGGAGATTTCAAACTTACAGATTGGAGGGAGGGGTGGGAAAGTCAAATATTGTTCTTACTAAGTACAGGATAGAGCGGGACATCAAAACAAACTTGTATGAAAGTAGCGCACGTGGATAAATGTCGAGGAGCCGGCAATGTGGAGCTCTCTTCAACGGTATAAATATTAGCCACATTTAGTAAGTAGGCATGTGAACGTAGGGTGAAAGACAACTTCTACGAGCCAACACACATTTCTCGGGAGAGTTTTCGGCAGTACATGAAGCCAAAATGTAGACAACCACATGCGTTGCCACGTGCAGTTATACTATTTTGTAATTAATACTATTGTTTTGGGGCGTCCCCCTAGACGTTGCCGACGTTGGCGTCTTGTGAACCATGACAAAGCTTAGCTTGACAAAAATCCTAAAGTGTACTAATCCCTCTTTGTCGCGGAGACGCGTGGACTGACCAGCCTCAACCTTTTTTTCTTATACAAACCTAAACAGAGAGGACGGACAGGCGTGAAAGACAGGAAGCCGGCGCACACAACAAAAACAACATGCATACTGGACTTGTGTTACATCCACACAATTAATTAATGCAAGACAGATCTACAATCGTGGTCAAAAAGTTTTGGGACACTTGTTACAAGGTAGCACATTGTATGGTGTCTCTAACAAATAATAGCCGCAAAAACGCACCCCCCCCCCCCAAAAAAAAAAAATCAGTGTATGGTGCAAATAAAATATGTCTATGTCTGATGAATCATAACTTTGACAAAACAAAAACCAACATCCTCCCATCCACTTTTGACCAGGATTGTAGATATAAATGCTTAACACAACCACACAACTAAAATAACACATGCACTCATACAGGACTTTATCAGCAAGCACATGCATGCTCAATGTCCTTGCGTTCATGAGTTACCGCGACCCTTTCACCCTTACGTTGAGTTGTTATGAAATAAAGTTAGGATATCTTACCAGTTGGCATCTCCTTTTCGTCTACAGTTGTTGGCCTCGTCTACGTGTCGTGTCACTGCACTGGCCAGGGTGACGGCGCTGTCATTCTTAAACTCAGCAGACACTGCCTGAGAGAAAAACACAGAAAGCTGGTTACTTAACTATGTCCTAGGAAGATAGATTTAGCGTGCATGACTTCGGAGTAAGAAACCTTCTCACTGAAAAACAAATCTGGCTGTATCACAGGAAGCGCACGCTGTTGATCTGTGGTTATACGTTATATCTATAACACCCCCCCCCCCCCGGTTAGCTCAATGGTTAAGCCAAATAAAGCGCAATTTCGGACCCTGAAATTACATACTTTAGGTACGGCACGATTACAGTACGGTATCGATACGGCTAGAGCAGATTTCGTATGAGTGAGACAAACTACGGTATATCCGTAACCATACTGTAACCGTACTGTAACTTACGATACCGTAACTCTGTAATTTGATTGGATCAGCAGGGGGAAAACAGTGGGAACCATTTCAATGTCACGGCATATCGTAGCACAGTAAACGTGCCGTAAATCATTGCCATAATTTGCCCAGTCATACGAAATCCACTAACAAACTTACCAGTAGGACATCCTGGGCTGCAATGCGTACAGAATAGGAAAATGTATCGTCATCTTCATCTTCTACAAACTGATTCGGATTTGTTGTCCACACTTGAATCTGCCAAAGAGAATAAGGTGAGGGCACCAAATGGCAGATGTATACCTCGGGCCTACTACTTTTACAGCCTACTTGTCTTATTACAAATGAAAATTGGGCTTGTTGAGCTGTCGAAATACACAAAACATGACCTGGAAGTGCAGGAGAAGTCATTTGCGAAAGTCGAAAACTTTCCCGGGGAGTATACCCCCGGCCTCCTCAAGAAACGACACTTATAGGCCGGTTTTTTGAGCCTAGAATTATTTTAAAGCTGGATACATGTACTTCATATATGTCTATGATGTAATCTTTTTAAGTAATAAATAATGGGGTTATGTCATGATTTTGCGCATGTCATTGTATCATATGGAATCAAACATTAAAGTCAATGCCTGATTGAAATGATACGCAATATTTTCCTTGAAGACTATATTTGCTTTGATTTGAACCATCCCACGTGTGTGCGGGAGTCTTCAATTCATATAAACATCGCTGAAAATGACTGTCTCAGCTGGACTGTGATTACAATGTATAAAGGCTTACAAATAAAATTTCAGATATGGTAACAAGTAGTGGCAAAGGGAGGGGGGCTAGGGGGTATTCCTCCTCCCAGTTTCCCCCACTTTTCAGGACCCCCCTTCGCCCCTGGTCACAAGCACACTGCGGCAAACATTACCGCTGACCAATAACGGGGGCTCTGGGAAGGATATTCTTCAAATACAGGTTTGGTGAAGTTTCCAAGTGCTTAAAGTTCTTGTAAAGGTTTGGTAAAGGTTTAGTAAAGTTTCCAAGGGCTTAAACGTTTTTAGTAAATAACGTTCTAACTTAGTAAACTCACAGTGAATTACAAAGTAAGAAAACTTAATAAACCTGTCAAGTCTTAGGCTAAGCTTTAAAACAGTTTTGTGTTTTTAACGGAACATTTCACAGACGTACCTAAAATTAAACATACCCTTTCAATGGCAATCTCGTGGATACAATGTTAATTATATTTTAGCAATATATCTATTATATTTATTTATCCATATTAATCCATTATATTAATTTACGTTTAAATGAAGCAAGTGAAACTAGATTTCAAAAACTCATGAATAATTAATGAGCATTTTGTCCAATCAGATGAAGCAAATCAGTCACGTGCATGCTACTTTATACCTGATAAAATCTCATCATTCTAAAAGGCCCGCGGAGGGATTTGAATTCTGTCCCAGGGGGAAACGAGGTTAATGATTGAGACAATGGAATTTCTATTGATGTTTCAGCTTTCTCATTGAATTGCTAATTAGGATGAACGTTTTATATAAAGAATACTAATGAACATGACATTTTATATAAAGTTTCATCTTAATTAAGAATTCACTGATAAAGACCCAAAGATAGCAAAAAGTACACGGAACATAAGGTACCTAGATAATAAATTTTGCACTGCCGTCATGTCAGTCACATCGTTTTCCAAGTCTTGAACTTTATCGAGGTAAACCACGACACCAAATCCTTCAAGTGCAGGTTCTTCTTGCATTGCGAAACGCCGCTTCAAACAACATAGTATGGTAATTTCTTCATGTCATTCCCTTGAGATGTTCGTAATTGCAGGCGGTGATTACTCGAATATTTTGCATGGCGTTGTGAATACAAAGGTTCAATGGTTCATTAAGTAACCATTCCCTTGAGATGTGCGTCTTTCTTTCATTGCATCTTAAAGCGTTTTTGAAGCCGTTTAAAACACTCACTCAAGTCTAAAAATTATCGGGAAACACTGCTGTTCGTGTTTTAAACAGTACATATTACGATTTGCGAGTTACCCATGCTGGTTTAATGGGGTCTTCATTCCCGATGGTCCCCATATACTTTGTAGATAGTTAACCGTAATCCCTGTTTATACTCTGCGAGCAAGGTATCCGTTGAAAAGCCTATCGAATAAATGAATCGAATCAGGGGAATGCCGCAATTTAACTCAAGCCGGAAACTTCCCTGCTTGTTAATCGACCCAATCAAATCCGGTTTCTTCATCATGTATTAGTATGGCGAAGCTTGCCAACAGCCCTAAAATTAGCTGTTAACAGGCTCCACCTAACCCTTACCCATAACCTTCTGTCATCAAAGCCAACGTGATAACCACTATACTAAGTGAACATCCACCCTAACCCATAACCTTCTGTCATCAAAGCCAACGTGATAACCACTATACTAAGTGAACATCCACCCTAACCCTAATCAATAACCTTCTGTCATCAAAGCCAAAGTGATAACCACTATACTAAGTGAACATCCACCCTAACCCTAACCCATAACCTTCTGTCATCAAAGCCAACGTGATAACCACTATACTAAGCGAACATCCACACTCCAAGTGTGCCAAAGTCTCAACGAAATGCTTGATTAGTGCCCAGTCCTTTAGCGACCAAGGGCAGTTTGGGTATCTGTTGAGCAATTCCTGTCCTTAGGAACTCTAGGGAAAGACCATTCACACAGAGCGAAGATACGAGCTTTTCACAAATATACAAAACGAGATCTTAGCGGCAAAGACCACAGGTAACCCAACAAACCCAGAGTCGGCAAAGCCTGATTGCACCACCGTTTATATCAGTCTGGCGTAATAGAGCTGTTCCGTCAGTATCGGCAGTAACTAAACACAAACATCTTCCACATGAGTTAGATGGTTGCGATTTTCATAAGAGAATTATACAGAAGAGAATTATACAGACAGTAACGAAGTATAGAGACCAGCAATGGAGACCTGGAAGCGAACATTTTAGGCACGTAAAGTCAAACATTGATTGATGAAAACTTTAATACTCGATGTGCAAATATTGAATAAAGATCCTTCCCAGGCACTCTGGCATGCTAACACCTCAGTGAGTGAGCGAGCGACTGACACGATTTGGGCCATTTCAAAATCAGATGGTGGCTAATATATGTAACAGGTCTCGAAATTTAAGAAAATTCTTAGCCACAAAAACAATCTAGTCACCAGCAAGTAAATGTTCCCGACTAATCGGGTACGTTTTAGTCGCCAAACATGTTTTAGTCGCATTGGCGACCATATCGGTCGCAATTTCGAGCCCTGAATAAGTGAATTTGGGAATAGATTGATAATTTGTAATGGATAATCAAATAAAACTAAGTATAACATCTCGGCTAACCAAGTGTACCTGTTCTTCTGTGATCTGCATATACAGTAGTAAGAAGTAGATGAGTTCATTAAGGAACTTCTTCACTGTCTTCCTGAATCTTGGTGTCTCAATCAATCCATGGATGAACTCAAACACTCCAAAAACAAGGTTCTCAAATCCTAACACCTCCCCTGTGCAAAGAGAACAATGTGCTGCTATCAGATACATACATACAATATTATTGCTGTTGTTGTTGCTGCTGCTGTTATTGTTGCTGCTGTTGTTGCTGTTGTTGCTGCTGTTGTTGTTGTTGCTGCTGTTGCTGCTATTTTGCTGCTGCTGCTGCTGCTATTGCTGCTGCTGCTATTGCTGCTATTGCTGCTGCTATTGCTGCTGCTATTGCTGCTGCTGCTGCTATTGCTGCTGCTGCTGCTTTTGCTGCTGCTGCTTTTGCTGCTGCTGCTGCTGCTGCTTTTGCTGCTGCTGCTGCTGCTGCTTTTGCTGCTGCTGCTTTTGCTGCTGCTGCTGCTATTGTTGCTGCTGCTATTGTTGCTGCTGCTGCTATTGTTGCTGCTGCTGCTATTGTTGCTGCTGCTATTGTTGCTGCTGCTGCTATTGTTGCTGCTGCTATTGTTGCTGCTGCTGCTATTGTTGCTGCTGCTGCTATTGTTGCTGCTGCTGCTATTGTTGCTGGTCGGTCGGTCGGTCGGTCGGTCGGTTGGTTGATTCAATTATTCTTAGATATGTTTTCCAGTCGATATAATAAAAGAAGAAATCTGGAATCTGATTGGGCGTCATGTCAAGACATCTGGAAATGTTTAACTCTTTAAAGGAGCAGTGTCACGATTAGTATTCATGCCCAAAGTTTTGAAATCAAAAGATGTGACAGAAGTAGAAGTCCGTGAGTAATCCGCTTGCATCGGCGTATTTGCACAATATCTCGAGCCGAAATTGCTTTAAAACTATACTTCAATATTATATGGTTAGGTTTGATGTTATATTTTTATAAAGCAGTATTTTATTTATTTCAATCGAAAAGGAAATTTGCAGAGGCGCGTGACATAGCATGATTTTGCCATTGTCTATAACAACCAATCAGAATCGTGACACTGCTCCTTTAAGGACCTCCTGGCCAGTGAATAACCTCATTCAGCAAGGAGGTGAGTATCCACTTAACTAGATGAACGGAGATCCAGGCAAAATGGACAAAATGACCAACCTATCACACAGCTAGTACGTTGGCAAATGAGCACTTAATTTGCACGAATACATATTTCCGTGGACCAAAAAAATCAGGTCTGGCAGTGCGCAGCGAAGTATACACGAAAAGAATCTGCTTGTATCATTGAACATACGATGAATACTCTTCTTAATAACTTATTCCCGGTATTCTTTTTAATTTTCAACTAACATTTGCTGGCACTTTGTGTGTGACATCCAAATGACTTATAGCAAAGACATGGCCCCATGAAGAACGATTAGAATATTGTCAAGGTATGGCCGAATAAATCAGTTCATTCGGAGTTTAAACTATGTAAAAAGGCACACAAGCGTTCCAAGCTGGCAGAGTTCGCTTCCTTTGTAAAACGACGGAAAGAATATAACAGTGGCAGTGAAATGACCATGCAGTTACAATGAGAAACAGCCCGGAGCAAGGGCTGACCACTGAAATGCTGTATATGCTCTGATTTGTCAAGAAAAAAATTATCTGGAAGTATATGATCTTCTACAATTAAATGTTTCTAGTGACATGTTACAAACCATCAGAGTCGACGGGATCGTCCGCATCTTCTGTATCGTTAACTACAGTCTTAATATAACGGTCGGCACTTTGTGTTAATGTGTTCCACACATGCGGCAATATCTCCATCAAGTGAGGACCCATCTGTTGTGAGAAGTTCTTTACCAGCGTAGAGAGGGCCTATAAAGTGAAGCAATATTATATGAACACTAGTATGATCAACTATAAGTCGATCAAGGTATGCTAACCGCCGTGAGGAACGAGTAGCGCCTAGACCTTCGCCAGAGAAAAATGCAATTTATGTGAATGCATGTGGCCGTTAGCAAAATTACAAATTGTATTACATCCAACTATTCTAATCAGGGCCACCCAATGGTAAAACTTTATAAAAACGAATATTCTAACATTTTTATAACAGATTAGATGTATTTCAACATATCTAAAAACTGGCAGACGAACAGCTATTCTGCAGTCCCAGACAGCCTAAAGTTCATGAAGAATTTCTAAATTTCCCAGCTGGAAAATTTAAGTGAAGCCAGTGGTAGAAAATGAGTCAAGATCATAAAGAAATCACAAAATTGGAATACCGGCAGACCAACAAGAAACGCTTGAAATATTTCAAATTTAATTCCAGTCATTATAGGTGTGTCAGACAAATTGCGATACCCTGCAGAATTCAATATATTAGAAAAATTGTAAAAACAAAGTGCAGAATTTGCCAGCTAAGTAATATCAGACTGCAGAATTTGCCAGCTAAATGGACAAAGAACAGATATTTTGCAGAACAGTTCGTTGGGTGTTCTTATTTTAATCCACAGTTTTCAGCCTGATAATTTACCTCAGCATCAATGGTAAAGGCACCTTTTGTGAACCATAAATGAGAAATATCATACCTTAAGGACTTCCATCTTGAGTCCACAGTCTGAAGATGGGCTGTCAGGCATTGCGAGTGATTGAGTGAAGGCCTGGACAAACTGAGGTAAGACCGGGAAGAGCAGAAGCTTGGGAGCATTCTGAAAATGATTAAGATAGAAAGCAGAATCTACAGACAACTCTCATTATGATATAAAGCAGTGGTGGATCCATGAGGGTGGGTTCAGGAAGTTGCAAACCCCCACCCCCCCCCTCCCCCCCACCCCACCCCCCAGGACTCCTGGAGATCACTCTAAATAGCATTTCAGTATCTAGATTTCAAAAGTATTCTCTTTGCAACCCCCCTGCGACTCACCCAACCCCCCTGCTACCTAAAATATTAACTACATCTCTGAGTAAGTTACATGGACATGTGATAAAACAATTATGCAATGCTTTCTTGTGGTATACATTGAATACCCACAGGTGACTTGATTATACTTTGTGTAAAGGTTATATACCACTATCGAGGTGTGTACGAGATATAACAACCCGAGGCGATGCCAAGGTATGTACGAGATATATAGGACCTCGGTATGTAAGAGATTTATCAATCCAAGGCGACGCCAAGGTATGTACGAGATATATAGGACCTCGGTATGTACGAGATTTATCAACCCGAGGCGACGCCAAGGTATGTACGAGATATATAGGACCTCGGTATGTACGAGATATATCAACACGAGGCGACGCCAAGGTATGTACGGGATATATCGGACCTCGGTATGTACGAGATATATCAACCCGAGGCGACGCCAAGGTATGTACGAGATATATAGGACCTCGGTATGTATGAGATTTATCAACCCGAGGCGACGCCAAGGTATGTACGAGATATATAGGATTTCGGTATGTACGAGATTTATCAAACCGAGGCGATGCAGATGGTTGATAAATCTCGTACACACCTCGGTAGCTGTACATGTATATAACTGTTTTATATAGTCGGTGGTGAAGTTTCCTAAAAAAAAATCTCCAGGTGATAAGTATAGGAAATCATATGGTTTCGAGTGCAATTCGTGATCAATTTGAACGAGTGAGTTTTCAAAGAGTATCAAAATTGCACTCGCCCTGCGGGCTCATGCAATTTGAGCTCTTTGAAAACTCACAAGTTCGAATTTATCCAGAATTGCACGAGAATACCATATGATTTCATTTTAATCATATACTCTACAAATTTACTTGAATCTTCAGACGATCTTCGGAAATATTGGAACAATTAAAGCACCGTTTATGAAGTAATGCTACACGGCATCTGAAATGTTAATGTTTAGTACTGTCAAATAAATTTACATGGTTAAACATGTTTTGTCGTAACCACAGCACAGCATAGTTAGTTTTAAGCATTCGGAAATGTTCGTTAACACTTTGGAAATTTCCGGAAAATCATGGGGGAAAAAATCCCTTTACCAAAACATGACTGTGAGCAATTTTGTGTACTTCAATTTCATTCTGGAGCTTTTGTTTTCGATTTATAGATTGTCAAATTCCTGATTTGGAGTTCAATTTCAACCAAACAGTGAAATTTGGGATAAATTGCACTGCTCTCAGCCAATCAGAATCGAGGAATTTTGTCGAGTATATGATTAGTAAGGTTATTAACCTCATGAATTTATTAAAATGCTAGCGACACGATTTTTAACTTTTTCCTCTAAATTTTACAACATCAGGGCCACATGGCCCTTAAATGATTTCAATGATTATTTTTTCTCAAAAATACTTTTAGGGTGTATTTTCAAAGGTTTTTCTCACCACAGGAAGCCCAGCTACTTTTCCTCTCAACTGTGTCTTGAGGTTGATAGCCTATAGCTACTTGTCAATCAGGGCCGGGTTGTTCGAAGCAATTAAGGTTAACTTTAACCCTGGGTTAGCACTAAATCTGTAATTGTAATCTGTACAGTTTAACCCCAGGTTAGTGATTTAACCCGGGTTAGCGCTTAAACTTGCTTCGAACAACCAGGCCCTGGAGATTCAATTGCTGGGTTGGTAACTGAGATAAAGACCGTTAGAGAGCAAAGGAAACTGACCCAACGAGTATGTCAATATTTATTTGTTATACACTTGCCTATAGGCTCATGTGTATACTGAAAAATTAAATCACTTGTGGGATATACATGTGCATTGCAGATGCGATAGGTAACTAGTTCCCTTCACTGGTATATAATCAACTAAAGTCGATTGAGGTATGCTAACCACCGTGGAAAGCGAGTAGCAGTGAGTAGCAAGTGAGGAGCGAGCAGCATTATATACCATATATATACCATACTCCAGGTGAATAGCCAGCACCATGGCCGCACGGAGATACAGAATTTATCTTTGAATGTTAATGAAATATCTTAGGAGTGAGCCATGTAATGTTCCGTTTAATATACATGTATAATTATCAATGAAATACCGGTTTCAATCTCTTATTAAAAACGCTATAAATCTTTGAAAGCCAGTCATATTTTCAAAAGTGATATCTTCATATGTGAAGATATCATTTATATCTTCACGTATGAAAATATCACTTTTTAGAAAGAAATATACACTGGTATTTCATCGATAATTATACATTAAAAATAAATATTTCAGTGTATAACACTTGCGTGGCATTATACAATCAAGTAACTAGTATAATTAGTCATGTAAACATACCCTTTGATACTCTGACATAGCACATATCAGACCAGCACAGGTATTGAAGATATCAACGGCACGGGATCTTATTCTGATACTGTACACCTATAAATCAGAAGATTATAGTACACAGTGCTCAGAGCATTAGCTAAATGAAAACAACCGGAATGGATTTCTTTATTTGCCAATCAAGACAATAAACTTAGTGAAATGACTTTCAAGGAATTTTACTTAATCTTTAGAACCAAAGTTCAAGTGCCTAGGTAACCCCAAAGTCTATATCATAAATATTTATTCTACAAAAGTGAAGAATTAAATAGTAGCATTTACTTTATGCATGTTGCAGGTAAATTTTCATTTCAGGTAATTATATGGCAAGCTGGTCTCACGGCAAATGGAGAAATCTGATTGGTTTTTCAATGGTCCAGTAAATTGCTGTAGAACTGGTCGGTATGGTTTTGGCCACTGCGATAGTAGTTGATTGAGATTGTGTTTAGGTAAAAAATCAACGAAAAAAACATGTTTTTAACTCAAGGTATAATGCAAAAGTAATGTCAGAAGATAAATAACGGCATGACAAAGTCAAAGAAAAGAAAGACAGTAATGTTGTATTTTACATGTGTATAGTCTCCTCCACAGCTGTTCTTAGGGTCGTCACACAAACGCTAGCCCCACTAGTGGCTGCTTACACCAGCCAGACATTCCATTCCCAATTGTTTGTGTAAGCCAATCAAGACCGTTATAAAATAACATGATATGAATTAATTAGCAATGGTTCACTTATGTCAGCACTTTCGAGCTCATATACAGCGTCACAACAAACTTCTTCTTCTAAACTCTATCTGCTTTCTTGAGAAAAACTAAGAACAGAATATATACAAAGCTATTTGAACCGATTTCTTATCAATTTTTTTCAAATTTAGCCTCTATATTTGATTTCCTAGTTTTCCCGCCAGAAAGTTCTGGCACGAGTGGTTTTTGGATTCTGAGAACTGAATTCTGATTGGCCATGCGGTTGGAATGGAATGTCTGGCTGGTGTAAGCAGCCATTAGTGGGGCTAACGTTTGCGTGACAACTCTAATAACGGCTGCGAAGGAGACTAGCATGTGTATGGATACACACAAAATTGAATGAAACCTATATCCCCCCATCCAAACTTCACGTTTGGTCAATAACCTTTATGTAATAGCATGAAATTTCACTAAAACTGTGCAGAAATTGATAACACAAGTCTAGTATGCCATTGAACATAAAATACAAGTGAAAAAATACATTCTGGCAAGCACTGGCAGATGGTCGGTTCTGACTTGGGGATCCTTTGGCCCCCAATGGGCACAGTGACTACAATAATATTAAGGTAAAAAAATTGTACATACAGTACTAGGTAAAAATAAAAATTACCTCAGAGGCAGAAAATAAAATCCTTTGTAAAAATAACAAATAAAAAACTATAGGTAGAAAACACATTTACCTGCAACATATATACCACACAAATGAATAGTGGTTTTTGTATGCTCTGATTGGCTACTCAAACTTTGAATATCCAGCACTAATTTGAGACTGGCTATATCACTTGTGTGGTATATACTAAAATAATAATAATATTCCCCTCAGTGACTTTGTGTTGCATCTATTAGTTATACAGGTTTATATTTCCAGACATAGTAGTGGGTCCCTATCAAGCACCTAGTGGTGATGACATCATCAGTCATATGATTTTAAGTACATGCCCATATATCCCTCATTTCTAAAGCCAGTTGGCTCAAACCTGGACAGACATGGTAGTAGATTGCTATCAATCACTTAGTGGCGATGACGTATTAAATGATGACATCATTGATTACATGATTTTAAGTACATACCCATATCTCCCTCATTTCTAATGCCGCACGTACAGCTCAAACTTGGACAGGTATGGTATTGTTTCACCATGATTCACTTAGTGGTGATGACGTAACAATAACGTCATCAGTCATATAATTTTTAGTATCTGACCATCCATGGGTTGCCCTTTGGGGCCCTATGTTTACATTTTTTTCCACTTCCAATTTTGCCTCACCTTACCCACAAATCCTGACGACAACCCTGAATAACAAGAAGTATACTAATAAACAGTTGCTACATGTACATACCTGTTCCTGGACTAATATTTTATACATTTCAGGTAGAATAACGGGAGCGACCTGTGGCATCTGCACATCAGTTACTTCACGACAAAATTCTGATATAATAACAAAATAAAAGTGAACATGAATTGTTTTGAATCTAGCTTTTTTTCTTTCTAAACTTTTCAAAAATATATACATGCGTTTCAATAACTTTTTAGGCAACTGGCAGTCCTGTCATTAGAGGCGGTAGTTTACCTAGTAAACTTAACTCAACACTTAACAAAAAAAACACAATGATGGTGTGAAGTAGCCGGCGGTAAGAAGCAAAGTAACCGGTGGTTTATCGCCAGTAGCCGCCTTCTATTGAAACCCCTGTATATAACCCAAGTTCATACTCTATGTTCTAGATGCCTGTACTCATTTTCAGTGAGGCCAAACAAAATAAAATAATGTTGTGTTTCCAGTAATGAGCTGAGAAAATCCAGGTAGATACGCGTAGGTCAATTATATTCATGTTTGCAAGTTAACCCAGTGTTCATCATGCTGAAGACAAACTGTAGCGAGAAGTTATTGTTTACGTGCTTCTCATTATTTTAATGTTTTATATTTTTTATTATTTTATATGTCTCAAGTCTTGTAAAATAGCAATACAAAGTTTGAGGTCAGCATGAAAATCTCCAGGTCGGTCAGGTTACCAGAAACACAGTTATTTATTTTGTTTGGCCTGAGAAAACTTTATTTTAGGCTCAATTTTCTCTGTTGTCCAGTCAGCGACATCTCTGAAAACAATGAAATCTACAATTCTGCAATGCCATCCAATCATAACAAAGGTTTACAAAAATGTCTGAACCATTATTTTGTATCTTGCCTACGTGTATGTTTGGCTGCAGCTGCTGAAAAAAGGTGGAAAGAGCAATGACCATTCACGGTTCAAGTGTTCCTACTGTAATACAATTAAATTATCAAGTCTTGGGGAACAGTGTTCTATCACAGACATAATTATATAGTTGATAATCTGATTACTGAGAAATGTATGCTTAACATAAATTATAAATCTGATCACTGATCTATTTACTCAAAACAGCTGCTAACATAAATGTCTTCAAAACATCTTACAAGAGATACCTTAGAGAAAATCAAAACCGTGCTCGATTCTGTGAATTTTGTTTAACGCTTTTCATATAGCTCACATAACTGTGTGTAATGCCAGTTGACTGATGCTCATATTTAGGAGGATCCTTAACCAATAAGCCTCCATGGCTTCTAAGAGGTATCCTCACCATTATTTCTTATTTATCTAATACTTTACTTTGTACTGGATATTTACTATTATACTATATAATTACATGTAATAAAAATTATATACATTTTTCTGTACTACTACATGTATATGGCAAAAAAATAAACTGAAACAGTAAATTTATCATTACTAACACTAAGTTCTCACCTGTAAGTACTCTCATTGCACCATGCACAAGGCTACTATTGCCACTTGTTAGAGCCTGCATTAGCTGTCCAAACAGTTCTGGCCATGCCTCTGGCCAGTCCCAGTGTGCAATGGCTGATATTGCATATGCCTGTTAGATAAAAAGTTACCAAATTTATTTTATGTAAATTTAATAGTATGCCATACACTGAACATGTGCATAATATACATGTACATTAATTACCCAAAAACATTGCTTTTGATTTATATATATATACCTTTTGTTCTCCATTGTTTTAGCTGTCAAATTTGACAAGAATACAAAAGGTATATATATATTTGCAGTGCAATGTTTTTGAAAACGAGTGTATATATATATATACACAGCACTTTTCATAAATTCTGACCCCCCTCAACTGTATCGGGTGCATTGTGGGTAAATTACTGCTGATCAAGCCTCGGCAAAAGTACCAGTTTACGAGATGTAGAGATATCAGACCGGTAGCCAGACCAAACGTTTAACCAAGGCGTTTTTTTCTATATTAGATTTTAACCGAAGCATTTTCTATGTTAGATAATACATTTATTTATTTCCTAACGTGTTGTTGAATGTGGAGTCCAGGAACCAACACTACTAATGGAACAAATCTTAGAGAATCCGTTGTTGTTGTTACAAGAAATAATATGGTCGAAGATAAATACAGAATACTAGTAACTGGAACAGTGTCGGTATATAGTCTACCTACTTTTTCAAGGAACTTTGGCAATTTAGTTATAATAACAAGAAACAGTTCTCAAAGCTTAGCTCTAGTTCACACAATCAATGATAAAATATTTTGTGCAAAAAAATTTTCAGAACGTTAATTAGAGTTATTGTTTTCAATAAAAAATAATTTTTTTTTGTTTTTTAAACTCTACTTTCAAAAACAAATTTAAATACAGTTCCGATGAGCAAATATTATGCACACTCAGACAAAAGCATGCACAGTGGAATAGCAGTTTGCAGAAAGATAACCACTCTCAGATTTACGATTTTAAAGAATGAAGTTTTGACTTAATTATTTCACTTTATCGAACTTGTGATTTGCATTCAGTTCTCAGTTCAGTCTAAGTTCTCCACAGATATTTATTTTCTACTAACTGCCGGCATAAAATTATAGTAGTATTCATATTTGTTTCATGACTTTGAGATCTCCACTTTCATTAAATGAAATTTTTTTCGGAAGCAAATGGTACACATGCCAGGTTAAAATAACAATATCTTGTATCATTTTGTTTGTTTTGAAAAGAATCCAGTCATTTGTGTGACATGCTCCACAAAGCTTCGGAATTTAAGCAAACAATAAATGTTACACACATGAATGGAAATATTTAAATTCTGATTCGTTAATAAATTGCAGCTGTCTAGCCTGTAATTATGTGTTATATTAAGCTCTATATTGGACTCTTTCCCTTCTTTTACACCATGTGACATTCTGAGATGTGATACTCATTTGATAATATTACGGAGCACTTTCAATTTTTCACTTTTGAAGCCCACAAGATTACATCAGTCCAGGACTATTGTTTTTTTTTTGTAAAAACAGCGTGGTTCCAGTGCTAAATATTTCTTTGCACTGATTCGTCAGAATACAAATAATGCTGTTAGATCAGTTAATAGAATACTGCTATCTAAAATATGTAACATTTGTTGTTGTTATATTTAAAAAATGAAAATTTGTGTGTTTTGCGTGACATTTATAAATTCAAATCGAAACCACGGCCAACACGCCAAATCACCAAAGTATTCTTGAAATAGTAGGTATAGACTAGTAATACGGGCTCTGAGCCAGTTGTATTCTGTATTTATATCTTCCATACTATTTCTTGCAATGACAACGAAGGATTTTCTAACATTAATTCCATTACAACCAGCATTTTGTGTTGCGTAAATTGAGCAGTTTCTCCAGTTAAAATTTCTCCTCGTGTTTCCTTATTTCACATTTTAAGAGTTTGTGTTAGAAAATATAAAATATAATATGTATTTATTTAACTAACATAGGAAATCTGTTAAAATCTAATATAGAAAAAAGCCTTGGTTAAACGTTTGGTCTGGCTACCGGTCTGATATCTCTACATCTCGCAAACTGGTACTTTTGCTGAGGCTCGATCGGCAGTCATTTACCCACAATGCACCCGATATAGTTGGGAGGGGGGGGGGGGAGGTCAGAATTTATGAAAATTCTGAATATATATATATATATTACAATACAATACAATAATATATTTAGTGTCATTGATGTAGGGAGTGGTTACCCAGCCTCCTGAGCAAAAGGCTCATGTAAAAATGAACAAATAATAATTGGTATAATAACAATTCCTTTAAAAGGACTAATTAATAACTAATATACTACTAATGTAAAAAGACTATATGAAAACTACAATTATCAGAAGTTAAACATGTTAAAAATGCTGAGAGTTCTGTTCTACAAATAATTATTATGATTAAAATTGCTTCTAGTACATGACTGCAGAAATTATTTAATGAGTCTGTGTTCCTAGTTATTGACAATAGTTCGTTCCATATGTGAGAGGTAAGATAAGTGAAGGAATGTGGTAATGTAAGGTGTGGTAAGCTGGCTGAGCTAATTTGATCTATTTGCCCCTTAAGTTACACTTTACACTCTATAAAAAAGTCAGTTATGTACATGTACAATGTAGGAGGGTTCATCTTCTTTTTTACACTTTATAGTAAAATTACAGACTGCTCTCTTCTTCTCTGATCAAGTTATTCAGTCTTTGTCAAATTAAATGTGAGTGTATTGGCTGATAGCCATAGCTGATTTGGTCATTACAGTGTGACTCTGAAACCGGAGCCACTTAGACAACGAGAACTAAACACATTGCAAAATGAAAATAAAGCATTCCAGAGAAGAAATCCTAGCATATCCATACGATTTTCTTCATTCAAAAGACTTTCACTTCAGAACTAGTCGATCAAATTCACCTTTACCAGATAGAAGCTTGAGCAAGTCTAAATGCTATTGTCTTGTACTTGACACTGATTGGCTCAAGTAACCGTAAGTTGGAATGCTTTGTTTTCATTCTGCAATGTGATTGGTTCTCGTTGTCTAAGTGCAATGTGATTGGTTCTCATTGTCTGTAAGTCAGGCCCCAGTTTCAGTAGTCGCACTGTAATTTCATTCATATCATTGCTTGCATAAGTTTTATTTGGCCCAAGGATGGTTCCTGTGGAACATCACATTTACAAAACCTTGAGGTTGATTGTGAGCAATTCTATACAGAATGTTTGGGTTGGGTGTGGGGCTAGTTTCAGAATACTGTTCCACCAACTACATACAAACCACTCCCTCCTGGGATATAAGAGACATTTGTCTACTCGCCACACTGGACCTAAATGTATAGTGTACTACAGAGCTTGAAAAGAATTTAAATGTAGAAAACATTCAAAGAATCAAGGCATAACCAAACGTACATTAAGTTACACAATGAACTGGTCAGGGCCAATCACTATTCTGCCAACCACATACAAACCACCTCCCATCTGGGATAGAAGAGACATTTGTCTGGAGACTCACCACACTGGACCTAACTTTACTGATAGTCTCCTGTAGACCAGCAGGCAAAAGTCTTCTGATCTCAGCTTTGGCCTAAAATCAAAGCAAAGTGATTTGTAATGTGAGCTACATTCATTCGACAGGTCAGACTGCAAAACCGCACCCCCAAGCAATTAAGCTTTAGGGTTAAAAGGTGTGGTTTATCTGTGAGTGCATAATGTAAGATTATTATTGCACTTGTAATTACAGTATACCAGTATTATGTTTTATAATATACTCACCAAAATATCTGGATTCTGATTGGTCAATAACATGTGCATCAAAAGATTATAGAGTGCACAGTTGCATGCTCTTAGCAAATGTTTGCTCAGTATAATTATATTATAAACAAACAATCACAGGAACTGCTCATGCTAAAAGGCTCATGCAATTATCAGAACTTTCAAACATCACTCAGTGCCCATAAATCATATACAAATGAAAAGCACGAGCAGTTCATGCGATTTCCTCTACATATATCATATTTAAATGCCACCTTGAGGAAGTACTATTATTTAAACAATAATAATTAGTAGTAGTAGTAGCATTAGTAGTAGTAGCAGTAGTAGTAGTAGCTGCAGTAGAAATAGTACTTACTGCATCTGTTGTCTCTGGTGGGCGGAACTTCTCGGCATCTGAGGACCAGTGAGCCTCAACATACTGTTTAAGAATCACTGAGGCAAGCTGTTAAGAAACAAAGTCAATGAAACACTATCTGATACTTTAGCATCCAGACTGATTCACTGAACAGTCAGGATTTTACAACCGAGACCTCTTTTGGATAGTTGCCTCAGTGTTGGATAATACCAGCCATGATATTAAATCATCTGTTAACCAAGTTTGTTCAGTCTGGGTGGGTCACACTTGGTCAGTAACCAGTGTAACGTTGCAAAGCACTGACTGTCAGTGATTTTCACTGGCTGAGCTGGTATTTTGCCGACAAAGCTAAGTTCTCAGACATATTTTGCACATTAGCCAGCATTTTTCTCAGCTACACCCCTGAATAAGAAATCTAAATTGCCTAAATTTGTTCTATTCTAAGATGACTTTTGGTTTAGTATTTCCCTACCTGTCTAATAGCTAAAGCACCTGATGGATCAACCGTAAGTTCTGCAAGGTGCACCCCAAACTCTAAGAAGCAAAAAAGAACAAATTTAATTCTGTTGTTGAGCTGAAGAAAGCCAGAACACACAAAATGGGGGGGGGGGGGGGGGGGGGGGGGGGGGGAGCATGCATATAGGTCTGTACCACTACACAAACATAATACATGAACATGTCACAGATACAATCCCCCCCTCCCCCTCCTCCTCCTCTCCCCCACTCCCACTTCCAAGCAAAAATCTATACACTGCCAAATGGATCCTAAACTTGAAACTCTATTCTTATTCTTTGGGACAAAACAGTTGCTTTTGTTCACTAATGTTATATGGCTGCTTTGGGATGACAAATATGTTCCAAAATCTATAAATCCTCAAATTACTTAATTAGTTTGTTTGCTAATCAAGACTGTATATTATCCAAAAATGATAGACTTTCATCCGACTAGAAATACAACAAACTTTCAATAGCTTTTTCACAACACTTAAATGAAATAATTTCGACATTTCTGACATAACCAAAATATCAAAACCGGCAAACCTGAAACCAAGCGAGGTTGTGTTTCAGTATGTGCAATATTTGCAATAAAGGAATTAGTACGTATGGGAGGGGAGGGGATGGGAGAGTTGATGAGAAGGGAGGGGAGAGTAATCATGAGTCCTTTCCTTAGGAATATGAAATCAATATGCCTCAGTGCATATTAGCTATCCAAATTAGAGTAATCGAAATTAAATACATCTCAAAAAGTCAATACGTAATTAACTTAACTTAACTTAAATTAAATTTAACTTAAATTAAACGTTAAAGTTAATAATACGTCAATCGTTATTCGTTTAATATTAACCGTTAATGAAGCTGTAAACGTTTGCAGATAAACTTTATAAGAATATTTTAATCTAAATGCATTTCAACATTTCTGAAGAATACTGAATCAATGACCACATCTATCACTTACATAGCTTCGAAGAGATTCATCTCTCATAAAATTAGAAAGAGCAACTGTCGGCATGTCAGGATTCCAACCTCTGTCAAAAATTAAAATATATATACTCGAGTAGACAAGCACTTTACCTTCAGTAACTTCAAGGACTTTAAGCTGTTCTTCAGACATCCTTCTCAGCTCCTGGTCCGGGGACAGGATTGCCGTTAGGCTTTCTATAAGAGCCTGTTTTAATGAGCGGTTTCTCTCGTCGTTGGCCGCCGCCATATTGGAAAGATGGAACTTAAAGTACTTTTTGCGCATGCGATGAATATGGCGGGAAATTTTAATTTCTACAGCGAATCAACCTGAAGAAGAGAGGGTTTGGGGTCGAGTCCGGCGACATGAAGTAACTTGGGACTGAGTTAGATACAGTTAGAGTTGGGGCCGCCGTAAGTTAGAATTAGGGGAGGTTTAGCCTGCTAGCGACTCTTCTGGGTTGTTTTTTTAGGGTTAGGTTTTTAGCATGTGACAAATGGCAAAACAACAAGCAAAAATTCGAGCAGGGAGCTCACGTCAAACTCACGTTGCTCACGTTGAACCTCTCTTAGTTCAGATATTTGTTTGCTCTCCAGTACAACCAGGAGTACATGGAAGACACGACCAATCAAGCATAAAATATAAAAAAATTTGTCACATTCCGAGAGTGGTGGTTTGCTTAGCATTTAACTTTTGATATATACGTATAACAGCAAAACCGTCGATACGGCTGAAAAGAGCACCTCGAGGTTAGTCAAAACCCCAAATTTGAGACTTGAATAGGAGCAAAAGTTACAAATTAAACGTTTGTATGGAAAGTCTGACTGGGGGGCAAGTTTGTTCCCCCCAGTTGAAATTCCATACAAACGTCTGTAAAATTTCCCGAAATGTTCCGAGTTTGCGGGCCTGTATCTTTGCTCCTATTCAAGATATAACTCTCAAATTTGGGATTTTGACAAACTTCGAGGTACTCTTTTCAGCAGTATCGACGGTTTTGCTGTTATAAGTATATATCAAAAGTTCAAAAAAAACGTGGAAGGGCCATTAGCATAGTGGTTATGGCGTTTGCCTTTAAAATCGACAATTGTTTTTTCTCTCTCGTTTACCTTCTCTTCTTGTTTACCTGTGAACTCTAGCCACAAATTAGTCCTAAAACCTTGTCGTTTACTTGGGAACTTGTTTTCGGAATGGTTAGGGTATTTCTTATGGTTCGGATTATGTGACAGTTTCAGACCAAAGGCGGTTTTGGTAATGGCAACAAATCTCTTCTGTAATTTTCCCGTCAAGCTAGATTGTATGACATATGATAAAAAGGTTCATCATGCTCGCGAATTAGGCCATCCAATAAAAATGTACCCCCCCCCCCCCCCCCCCCCCCCCCCGCCCCACAAAAAAAAACTACACTTCTTTTCCGAGCTCTCTACATTTTAGTTTCTTGCCTTTCTCATGCAAATACTAATTGTCAATCCACAACTAGTAGAGGAAAAAGTAATCGAGGAATACATAAAAAAAAAAAAATGTACGCGCAGTGTACGCGAGTCTTCAAGTCGACTTGAGTGGTTCCAGACACGCTAACGTGTTTTTTTACTTTTTACCGACCGACGACCGACATCACGAGCTAGCCAGAGGCCTTATAACATTTAGTCTGCGTAGCGCTTATTCTCCCGCGCTCCAATTTTCCGAAACTACTGAAAGCCCTATATCAGTTTCAGTTTCTTTATTTGACACTATTCAGTTAATAGCAGTTGGTTCAAGTATATCTATCTATCTTCCAATACGATTACTCCTCTAAAACTTATTGAAAGAGGCGGGATTACAATTTTAGTAACCCTGCTAGCAGAGGTTATTTTCTCTTACCCTCTCTCCAGTTCCACTAACGAGGGAGAAAGTAACCTGTTACTTTCTCCTCGTTAGTGGAACTGGAGAGAGGGTAAGAGAAAATAACCTCTGCTAGCAGGGTTAATTTTAGTAAAAATGTCAGGAGGATACTGTTTTGTGTAATTGTTCTTGCAATTGGATAGAAGGAAAGTCTCTCAGACGAAGTAGTAGTGCCGGCCAGAGGTATAAAGGCGTTGGCATGTGTGCGACGGGACCTTCGTTTCACAGGGCGCAGTTTATCAGCTGGGTTAATGGCAACAAGCCCATTAGTAATTTTAAAGAGTAAGGTCGGAATCTGCTCTTCTTTGTTCGAGCAAGCGCCAGCTAAGATCTTTTAACATGGCCGACACGCTGGATTATGAGTCAAAGCGTGATAGCGTTCATCGATCAGCCCTTCGTTGTACCATTTCCACTCTGTGTGAGCCCTTGTTTTCAACGCCATGCCTAGGATCCCAGATGGTAGAGCAGTATTCTTTCTGAGGTCTTAATATTTAAGCTCATGTAAGCCTTTTCCTAGAGGGATGGCGATTTGACTTTATGGTTTCGTTTGACTAAGGAATAAATGGTGAAGGAGATATCTAGTTAGTTAGTTTAAAAATCTAAAATTGTGCAGTGGCTAAAGGAGCTTGGGCTTCGAGTTAACCACTGCCACATGGAAAATAATAATATTACAGTATCCATTTGTGAGCTTCACTGTAAAATGAACCTGATGAAGGCTGGTGCTTGGCCAGCATCGCCGGTATATATCAATTCCAACCCTCCTCATTCTGATAGATGTTTTAAAAATATTCACAAATACGAGAAGGTGCAGAAGTTCAAACTAAAACAATACATAGAGTACCCATCTTGCCGCTAGTATTTATGAATATTTAACATCAGAATGAGACTAACGTTGAGTAAGTGCGTCTGTAGTCATCGTATCCAGCGGTTTAATTCGTGAATGTGAAATTGGTCAAACTGAGAGTCAAAATAGCGAACTTTATATTAGTGTTTATAAGAGATTTGCACTCTTTCCAAAGCTTAGCTTAGCAGTTACCCCACGGTGGGGAATTTGCAACGCTCTGATTCAAAAATGTCAAATGCCCCACAATGCCGGGGGGGGGGGGGTGGGCAGAGACATTACACCAACACTCTCGTGACAAGAGATCTCGTGGATATTTTATGAAATGTTAGCCTTCCTTAACCACCCTGCCCTCAAGTTCTCCCTATTTCCTCTGCACGAGGTTGTTTATTTAAAAGAAAACAAAAAAAAATCCGTCTACAGTCTGCCGTGTACATTATAAATTATTCATGAGCGTCTCTGTATTTCTGTCCGCATTGATGTGTAAATCAGTTTCCTGGCTGAACAGGGGAAAAAGACTTTATTGACTTCGCGGGAAAGAAGTGAATATGTGGTTGATTTTGTTACTGGCCTTTGGTGAAAGTGTGCCGAGTATACTATCAGGTAAAAGTTTCTGAATCAAATAACAATTGTAGGGAATATTATGCTAACCTATATAGGCCGTTACTTCAAAACTCGTTAACTGTGTTATAATTTATACGTTGCGAAGCATAGCCGATTGTGGAAATGGTATTTTTTGTTATAACTCTTTTGCGGGGAACGGAACCGTGCTGGTATACGTTAAAAGTTCAATGTAGTTAGTTCTTTTGGAAACGCGCTAGCTATTTAACTTGAACGGTTGCTAGGCGGTTGTATCTAATTACTTCATTCACATGTTTGTTTTCTCGCTCAATATTACTACATTTTGTAGCCGTATGCTTCAGTAGTCTTCCTAACGGATAGTTCTCGCTTATAATGCCGATTTGGTAACTCGTAAACGACTCATGCATTCATACCTATCGAACTTCTCGGTCACTCGAATATTTTTCGAGTGAATATGTTTGAAAAACGATATACTAATTACAACTGACTGGCCTGACTTATTCAAGACAGATAGGGAAAAGCTCGGTGTGTGTCAGATCAAATGTGTGACCCTGGGCCTTCGAATGTCGATACTAAAAACTGACCCATATTATACAATTCGAATTCAGCCAATGATGGCAACATCACCACTGAGAAACAGTTGTATCGAGCAGTCCAGGGGATTGCCATACTATCTTGCAACGAGACCAAACTAACTTGTTTGCGATGCAGGGCTTCGATTTTTGTATATTTTCTTTTTTTAGCGTCGAGGCCAGTTTGCTTGTCGCTAAAAAAAATAATTTAAGTTTTAAAATTTAGCTATTTCTCTCATTCGCTTCCTGGTTCTCTCAATAATAAATAAACCAAGTAATAAAGAATGCGCACCGAAGCCAAGAGACGCGCTGCTCATGGCTGGCAAACCGAAAACAAAATATAACCTTTGGCGCACGGATATAAAATTAAATGGAGTTCGGTATCAAGTTGCAGTGTGTTGTCAAAACTTGAGACGTGTACCAAGATTTGCATGCCATATTACATTTACTTCCTCGGTAGCTTTGGCCTTTGTTTGAAAATACCCCGAATCTGTCACCATTTAAGTTCCCAACAGTTTCACATCTTCTTTTCCAATGATTTTACCGTTATGAACTATCGATGCGCTTTTGACTTTGAAGGCCGCTATTAAAATACCTGTTTTAAACCTGTGTTAAAATACAGCAAAAGACAAGCAGACAAGCAGACGCCCTTGTGAGAGTCCCGAAAATTACTCAATAAGATACTGTAAAGTCCACCCGCCCTACTACAGTCTCAATGCGTCAATGAATCAATCATTACAATGAATCAATCAATGAATCAATCAATCAATCATCTTTATTTAAACACGATAGTATTAAGCGTTGCCGCTTGTGGGGTCGTGTATAAAAAGTATAATTATCTAACTAACTAATTATCTAACTATGTTAAAAAATAAAAACTACTATGGTATTAAATTATTCTATGTTGTTAAAATTCTAATATACATACATTATTTATAATATATATTATCGTAAGCTATAGTTATTATGAGCGTAAGTCATTTCTACAGAAGAACTAGGGTACATAGTAGAAAATCATCCCTAACATTGTGAGTTGATTGAACAGATAAAACATTAAAATCTAGCTTATGGAGTAGGTCAGAATTCTTTGCCTTTTTACAATATGATTTTACAGTAACATCGTTATCAATACAGATAGGATAATGCATTCCATGCGATTGATCCTCTATGTGCGATGGAATTCTTCATGATATAAGTGTTGAAACGTGGTATAATAAGTCTGTTTGTGCCTCTAAGATTATACTTATTGTGGCGCTTTACAATTATGTGGGACATACAAGTGGGTGTTTGGTCGTTATAAATCTTATATAGTAGTTTAACTAGGTTCAACTTATACAATAAAAAATAGTGTGTCACATTTGGCATGTCTAAGTACTTCAATTGAATGCATATCTCGCGAAAGATTTAAAATAATTCTAGCTGCTCTACAATGTAGGATCTCTAATGACTTAAAATTATCTTTACATGTTAGACCGCCCCACACCGGCAACGCATAGGTAACAGAGGGTAAAATTATCTTAAAATACAAATCTAAAAGTAACTGTCTTGGTCATTAAAACCGACTCCTTTTCAACATGTTTAATTTATTTACGAATCCTTTCTTGACTTCAAGTACGTGTCTGGCCCAGTTTAGTTTGTCATCAATTGTGACACCTAGAAGCCTAGAGTTAGTCACCCATTTAACTCTGTTCTTTCCTAATATTAGTTCGTTAAAAGGGCCAGTAAATGAGCCTCTATATAGGATCATTGCTTCACACTTCGTGGGGTGTGGTGTTAGTGAGTTAATCGAACACCACCTACTTAATTCATTGAGTGCATTATTAAGCGACACCATCACTTGGTCTACGGTATTACCAATGCAGTAAACTGTGGTGTCGTCGGCGTACATAAAAACCGTTCCAGATATGACTGCATTAGGCATATCGTTTGTATATAATGTAAATAATATTGGGCCTAACACAGATCCTTGTGGGATTCCGTACATTATTTTAGCATTGTTGATTGCTTTCCGTTAATGACCGTAAATTGTTGTCTATCTGTAAGGTAATCCTTCAGCCAGGATAACATACTGCCATTTATTCCAAAATTAGTTTGTAGCTTCTGTACTAGAATTGTATGATTTGTTATTGTTTAATAACCTGTGTCAAACGGACATAGCCTGTCTTTTTCTCTCCCCGCCGGAAACGACAAAAGAAAAGATCACTGCAAAACAAATGCGTAATACACAACATGAAGTTCTGTTAATTGAGTTCAGCACTTGTCACTTAATTCGGAGGAGACCTCGTTGTTCAGGCATTGCCATAAGTGCTTGATTGTGCAATAAATAACAACTTTATGTTGAAACTGTATGCATGCATTTAGACGCAGTTCATACTAGAGGTGTTGTACATATTAAAAACGTAAAACCCTCCATTGCTCTAATTGCTAACTTCGTTTTCAACCCGAATTGACAGAGAACACATCTCGTCTAAACTGATACTCCACAATGTACTTCCAAGCCACAAACTCGCACAACTGTCACCTCCGTTCACTCGCTTAGTGCCCTTCGTGACTACTTTGCCAGAGTTTGTTGTTGTAGTATTTATACTTCAATGAAATCCCGGAATGAAATGTGAATTTGACACATCCAAAGTTCAATTTTAACTCAGTAGTAGACCTGTACAAATTCTGCAGTAATGGCGGAACTTGGTCGTTTCCCATTACACATCCCAATTTATACATCCATATTTAAATACTTTATTCACTTGCTCAATCATAATGACAATCCGTTATTATCAAATTAAATGCCTTAGAATTATCATGTACTCTAAATAAAAAGGGTAAGTTTTCTTGGATTTCCTCAGTTCTTTTTTCCCTTCAACTCAATGAAATTGACATTCCCTCTTTCATGGCAAGCTCAGTTTCGGGCCGGGGGAAAAGAATTAGTCGTCTTTATTATTTCGTCTTCACAAGCTATACATCAGTACAACAATGGAATCAAAATAGACTTTATGTACTTTGTGGAATTAAATAAAAACTCTAAATTAGAACTGTACTTTAAAATTAAAACTATAGTTATCAATCTGAAGATACGATTATTTGTTAACGTAAGGAAAGCAGTCTCTAGTTTAACAATTTCAGCACATCATTTCCCAATAGAAAGTGGTCGTTATAAGAAATTACCAAAACCTCAAATAATTTGTCATTTATGCACAAATAATGATCAAGTTGGAGATTAATTTCATTACACCTTAAACTGTAACTACATGCAGCAAATTACAAGTTGAAAGATCAAGATAAAAAAATGATTTGTTATTGTTAATTTCGTCCTTTTTTTCTTTTGACGATCATGATCAAAATATATTCCATTATATGTTATCTATGAAAGACAATAACATCACAAAGTGTAGTGCGTTTTACATAATAAAATTATGGATATTTACAAAGATCTTTCATCTATAGTAATACAGTAATATAGCTTCACTGTTGCTTGAAACTTATCTGTAAATGTTATTATTCATTATTGTAACAATTATTTTTAATTTGTTTTGCTGATATCTCAGATGAGATAAAGTTAATCAAGTTTGTATTAAGCGGACAACCTGTAATAAATGGACACTTACCCATAGACCAGTTCGCGGTTAATTCCGACATTTTGAAAGGGGTGCAAACATGGCGCGAAAGCAGTGTTTTTTTATGGGAATCCGATGCCAAATAATTTCCGTAAAATCAAATTTCTGAAATATTCATTGTTAAGATACCAGGTAAAAGAGTAACTGATCAAAATGTGAGGGATGTAGCTGTGTTGGGAAGCGTGAAATCGTGTTTCATTTTGCCATACATTTGTCTGTAATAACGAGTCAAAGTCCGCGGGAAATTTACGACAAATGTATGGAAAACTGAAAACACGATTGCACGCTTCCCAGCACAGCTACATCCCACAAATTTTGATTAGTTACTCTTTTACCTGGTATCTTAAGTTTGCAGACAATGAATATTTCAGAAATTTGATTTTCCGGAAATTATTTGGCGTCGTATTCCCATGATAGAAACACTGTATTTCGGGCCATGTTTGCACCTCTTTTAAAATGTCGGAATTAACCGTGAACTGGTCTATTCTCCAATGGTGTCCGCTTAATACAGGTTTGATTGCACGTAGCTAAGTTTGAACAAGAAAAGAAGATAGCCACCCACTTTTTGGGTTCTGTAATGTAGCGTTAAAATTATCTACAAGCGTAGCATCAGGCAGTAACTCCATCTGGGATACTTGGAGAAGAACATATTGGGTGCGGCGGAGAAATGCCCGGCTAGAACTTCTCAAAATGTCACATATATATTGCTAAGTTACCAGTAAGATTCGCAGTGATGTGGCCACATTCACGGATAGCCTTAGTTAGTTCAGTAGGCAGGCACGCAAGCAGGCGAGTAGATCTTCAGCAATAGGAAAACGCGCAGCAGAAAATTGACCCATACGGATCATATTACATGCTTTTTAAAATACTAGGAAAATTGCACTGTTTTTGAATTTCGCCACAACGTGACGGGCGCGCGTATATACAGAGGGCTATACCTAGCTGGGCTGCTTATAAATCGGTATTTCTCATCAGTATTCGGTTTAAAGGTGAAATTAACGTTTCGCTTTATAAAGGTCAGACAGCTAACTTTTACGGTATAATTATCGTATTTTCAACAGCTTCTTGTGACTCTGCCCTTGGCCTGCAAACTCAAGCTATTCCCGAAAGCAATCTTATCGCCACCTCCTTCTACGACCTGTCACACACGCCGCATCATGCTCGTCTCCATGGTAACCAATCTTGGATTCCAACCACAGCCAATGAAAGCAGCCCTACGGAATTCCTTCAACTGATGTTGAATAAGAGGGCCCAGGTGGTGGGCGTGGCCCTGCAGGGAGGCGGTACAGATTCACCCTACTGGGTAACAAACTTCACAACTTCATTTAGTGATGATGGAGTAAAATTTTCTGCAAGTAAAAAGGTAAAATGCTAGCCTGAGAAGACAGCCGACTCTTATTGCTTCCCCACTGCATCCCTCGCGAAAACGAGCCAGACATTTTCATACTGATAAAATTTCAGTTTCAACATCGGCTTCAACATCGGCCCAACATTTGTTGTATCATGTCGAAGGACGTTGAAAGCATGGGTGTCAAACGGTTTCAACGTCGGTTCAACATTTCCGAGAACAATGGAAGTTAATTAAATGTTGGACAGATGTCGAATCAAAGTTTGAACGCATTCAAATTCTATTCAATATGCTTTCAACATCATTCAACACCTTTCAACCATCAGGCCCGGTCAAACGGTTTCAACATCGGGTTCCAACAACCGCTTCCCGGTTAGTTCAGTGGTTAAGCTCCGGTCTGTTGTGCAGGAGCGGAGGACGAGGGTTCAAATCCCGACCGGACCAACACTCAGGGTCTTAAGATAACTGAGTAAAATGTGCTGCCTTTACATAATCCAACAGTAAACGGTCAGACCTTCTCGTCTTCTCGGATAAGGACATAAAACTGACCGTATAAGTCGACAGAGAACCATGCACATGTTAGGACCCTGTTAGATTACTGAATTACGTGTTAGCCACGTACGGTGTTATCCAGAATCCTCTATAAATAAAGTGACTTTTCTATACTTTACTTTAACAAATGTTGCGGTACCGATGTTGAGGCCGTTTGACAAGCCTTAATAGTGGTTTTGTGCTTCATAAATTTGTTGCAAGCTCAGGAGCCGATCGAAGTAGATCAGGTTTTACATGCAGAATACAGAATGAGCCGGGTTCTTTTCAATACTACCGAGTCTGCTCATTTGCTTGGCAGTGGAACACGGTTATGAATAACCATATGAAGGTCAAACATATTTTTAGCGTGTGAAAGATGGTCGTTGTTTCAGCGCAAAACATACACTTGACTTACACGGAGATGTTTATTCACTTTCTAGCAAAAGAGACTGATTAAAAAGTGGCCCTATGTATTTTGGTAAAGGAGAGTAGGTTATGAATAAACAGTTAAGTCAAGCGGAAAGGAGAAAACAGAAAGGAGCTCTATGAAAAGTTAATAATGTCTATTATTAGTGTCAAATGTTTCAAATATGCATGTCATTATAATAATTATAGTAATTAGCTATATACTAGTGTAAATGTCTAATATGTTTTACGCTTCTGCTGTTCGTACAAAGTTCGTACAAAGTACTCAACAAAGTTTTATACGGGAGGCTCCGCCCCGAGGTCCAAACCCTTTTATATACCATTTTTGACAGAAAAGGTAACCCTTTCATATACCTTCCATAAAAAATGGTACCCCCTTTCACATACTCACAGTAGAAACACTGCATCCCGTTAGGTGCGTCTGTTCCAGATATTTTGAAAGGCCCTTTTAAATACCTAAATGAAAGTTTTCCCTACCCTTTTATATACCTCCAGCCTCAAAAAGTACCCCTTTCGGGCGGAGCCTCACCGTATATTCCATTATAGGGAGTACCCCCCCCCCCCCCCCCCCCCCCCCCCCCCCTATCCTTAAGGTACTGAATAAAGTGCGGTACGGGATAAAGTACTGTTATACAGTGCAACTAATGTCTTGCCGAATTGTTTTGCTTTCAAACGTCTGTTGGGACGTATAATGTAACCTGAGTATCAGATCCTCGGGGGGAAGCGGTTATAGTGTATCTTTAAAGCAAACTTTTACGACTCCTGCATGGTAAGTCCTTTTTCCTTTGCCGCGACACATGCAAGACGCGTAAAACAGAACGGCCAAGTATGTGATTAATTTTCTAATTGTGTGAATTTCTATCGTTGCAGTATTATGCAGGAAACACAAACGCAACGAGCGTAGTGAGGGCCAATTTTGATAGCCCACAGGAAACGCGGTTTGTGCGAATCAGCCCGTTACAGTGGCATGGTCCTGCTTATTGCCATGAGATTGGAGCTGTATGGATGTTATCTCTAGCTAGTATTTGCGCGCGTCGTCCGATGATCGCTACCGTATGACATGTCCACGGCATTCGAGCGGATTTCACGGATTTCAGCCTTATCGTAACCGTAATGTAACTTCCTGTACCGTAACTCCGTAATTTGATTGGATCAGAAAGGACAAAAAACAATAGGAAAACCATTTCAATGTCACGGCATGCAGTACAGTAACCGTGCCGTACCCCCGTTATTGCCGAGAGCAGATTTCGTATATGAGTGGGACAAACTACAATAACGGCATGTCCGTAGCCTTACCGTAACCGTACTATATATAACCGTGCTGTATCGTATCTCTGTAATTTGATTGGATCAGCAGGACAAAACAATGGGAAACCATTTCAAAATCACCGCGGCATGCAGTACAGTAACCGTGCCGAAGACATTGCCCATGCATTCATACGAAATCAACTCTGTGTTCAGCACATTGCCAGTAGTTCCAAGTTGTAAGCGGGATTCAGTTCTAGCAAGTGATCTGGTCATTTAGGTAATAAATACAAGCCACAGTCTCCTGAAATCTGATTGGCTGAAATAGCGAATGTGTTCTTTGTTTTTCATCCGTTAGAGCTCAATGTGGAACTTATAAAGCCGCCGTCCCTTCATCAGTTTAGCCTGCTATACCAGACCTATTTGTTTCCACTCTCATAAAGCGAAGAAAAATTATAGCAGGCTTCGTACGTAGTCCTTTGATTGCGGAATAAATACTGGTTATATTTACCATATATGTCTACGCCGCTTTAAAGCATTTAGACTGCCTTACTATGTAGAATAGATAAATGAATAATAATTAAATCTGATGACAAATAAAACAAAAATTAGTAAATTGAAGGTTTGGCGCCCTTGAAAACAGACAGAGAGCTGCACAAGACTGGGATTAAAAGAGTACTTATAGTAGTCGCAATTAATAACAGGTAGCTTAATATATGCATGCGTGGCCAGAACAACGAGTGGAGGGGTATGTTACAGATTGAAGCTTAGTACTATCTACGTAAGCTAAATTGTTCCTCATTTATACAACATTGAAAGGCGAGCACATGATCTCAGTGATTGTAAGGACTTCCACCCCCCAGCATGTCACTGACACTGTCAAGTCGGTCATAGCGTTTTAGGACCCAGCGTGTTGCGCGCTCTACTTTGCACCATCTCCACAGTCTGATGTTCTTCGCTGTGAATAGTCCCACACAGTCGAACAGTCGAGTTCTGTATGCCCTCTCCTTGGTTGAGGAGGGACAGTGCCACAGGTTTCGTTTCAGTCGGAAACCCAGTGTCTTGTTTGCCTTCGATGAGATATTTTCCACATGCTCATTCCAGCGGAGGTCACTTGATAGGTGTACTTCTAGACAGTGTAACGAGCCGATTAAACAAGCCCCTTGTTTCATCTCAAGCTGGTTCTTGCTCGACTTCATCAACTTTTTCGGCACTCTCTTTTAATTATTTCCCTCGTGGACGATCCGACGCAGGACGATCCCGTCGCTAGCCCTCGTTCGTCAATCCCACCGCTGCCACCAATTTGTAACGAGCCGAGAAAAAAGTCTCGAGGCAGAACTGGTTTATTATTGCAGCCTTTAAACTGATAACTATGAAAGGAATGTAGGCGCAGTTTCCTTTTACGACATGCCATGCACGGCACACTAGGTCATTTTGTAGAGTCGACTGCCTCAAGGTGGTGTCCATGGAGCTTGTAGCTGTGAATGACAGGACACATGGTTACTGATAGCAGATTGTTTATAAGTGGGGCAAACTAGGTATGGCCGATCAGTAGCCTTACCGTAACCGAGACTTTCTCAAAGTCGATCCTCCGCCCGCTTTTTTGCGATTTCGGTTGGCGCTGGAGGAAGAATCGCGACTTCGTCGTTCGCACGTTGAAAACAAAACACTAAATACTCTGGAGAGCTACATACATACATACATACATACACACATACATCAACTTTATTTAAACACGGTATTATAAAATCATCAGTTATTACAATACCAGTTCGCGGTTTAATATAATTCCGACATTTTGAAAGGGGTGCAAAACATGGCGCGAAATACAGTGTTTGTTTGGGAATCCGATACGAAATAATTTCCGTAAAATCGAGTTTCTGAAATATTCACTGTCTGCAAACTTGAGAAACCAGGTAAAAGATTAACCGATCAAAGTTTGAGGGTAGCTGTGCTGGGAAGGGTGCATGCAATCGTGTTTTCAGTTTTCCATACATTTGTCTGTAAATTTTCTCGCGGACTTTGACTCGTTCTTACAGACTGCATCTCGTGGCGCACTTCTTTGTTCTCTTCACGTTGTGACGTCATCCGTGTAGATAGCCGTAGTGCCATTGTTAGAGTATCAAACCGCATCAGCTTTGCTGTAGTCTTCGGACTTGTTATTGTCATCTATAAGAGGAGGCAGAATGGAACCTATTTGTTTAAATACCGTCAGTTGTTTTTGAAGGGACACCCGGCAAGTGATTGTCACCCGGTACAGCAGCCTGGCCATTGCACTAACCACACACTCAACATTGTAAACTGCGTGCAGCCATTGGCGCCGCAATAGCAGTCCGAAAAATGCACTGACGGGATATGTCAGTAAAATGTAAACCGCTATGAAACTGTGGTATATGGCGCTATATAAATATGGCCTATTATTATTATTTATAGTGCTAAAACTTTGGCCAGCGAGCATCTTTATTACTGACAATTAATAAATCGTCCTTTCAGGAGGGGGTGTTATACCTTCGAACTCAGTTTTGAAGTGATAACTAAAACGAAATAATCATATAGCCCTTAGCCTTCGCGCAGGCTATATATATGAAGAGAATGCGGCAGAAATGTTAAAATGTCAGATCTGATCCAACCCCTAAGCTTTTTTTGAAATTGCTCCTTCCACGGTTTGTAGCCCGGAAAATAATATAAGCACCAAAAGCGCTCAGGTAATAGACCTGTTCGCGGTAAATTCCGACATTTTGAAAGGGGTGCAAACATGGTGCGAAATACAGTGTTTGTACGGGAATCGATGGGAATCCGATGCCAAATAAAATCCGTAAAATCGAATTTCTGAAATATTCTTCAGATACAAACTTAAGATACCACACAGAAGCCGGACATTTGGTATCGGTCGTCTCTTATAATATGGCTTACCTGTTGATACCAGAACTCTCGGAAGGAGAATTCTCTGCTTTCGTTTTAACTGCTCCAAAATCTCTCCTACTGCAGCTCCCGCCATTACAACTAGTCACACAAGAAAAAATAGCACGAAATGGAAATTTAACAGCGATTTGTTGCACTCTAAACTCGAGAAACGACCAAAACATTGGGAATTTATTTTCCTATCTGTCAGTTCAGACATGTGTAAAAGTCAAGCTAAACCCAATTTTCTTCTAAACGAGTAACGCCTTGTAAAAATTCACTTCACTTGCGAAAGCAAATTCAAATTTGTTCAGTCGAAATCTTAATATAATCACTCCAAACAGTTACTAGTTGCAGACTAGATGTTACTTAACTTTAATTTTAAGGTAGAAATGTTTTTATAAATAATTTTATTTGTTTTAGAAGGCAAAATAGCTCCGAAAACCATGTATTTTCGAGTGATTTGAGTCACCGGATATCGATATGTTGGCTTTTAAACGCAATGACTTTGATATGACATATCGAAATTTAAGGGATGTAGCCCCGGGTGGGGGTTCTTCCTATGGTGATCGTCGTATTTTTTAGGGTTTGAAATCGGCGATTTAGTATTTTTTAGGGGTTGTCCAAGCGAAATCCATTATTCAGGGTGATGTTTATACCATGAGGTACATTTTAGGGTGGGAAATTTTTCATGGTTTGGTATTTTTTAGGGTATTTTTCGAGGTTTTCCGACTGTCACTCCTACCATTTTTACCTTGAAGAACCCCGGGGGATGTAGCTGTGTTGTGAAGCGTGCAATCGTGTTTTCAGTTTTCCATACATTGTCTGTAAATTTTCACGATTGCACGCTTGCCAGCACATGCAGCTACATCCCTCAAATTTCGATATGTTAATCTTTTACCTGAAGAATATTTCAGAAATTCGATTTTACGGATTTTATTTGACATCGGATTCCCATCGATTCCCATACAAACACTGTATTTCGCGCCATGTTTGCACCCCTTTCAAAATGTCGGAATTTACCGCGAACTGGTCTATAACTGAGTTTAACAGTTGATTGAGTTGTTAATTACGCATTGCAGTTGTAACGGTTACAATTTTCTCATGGCCACAACCTTGATTTGGCATGTTATGACGTTTTGGCTCCTTAATCTTGGCGGGATTTTTCAGCTGATTACAGAGACTGATTACTCATACTTCTATAGCTGTTTTACTATTCGACAAAGAAATTCACAAAGAATTGAAGATGAAGTGATTTTTTTTTCTCAAGCCAGTATACAGACCTGTTTTATACCGTACGTATGTTCCTTTCAAAATATTTTTCAATTCGGCAACTAGTACTCTTCCAGACATCCATAAACTATGACACTTAATTTCACTTGTTTGTAAATATTGCTCTGGCTATTCCGTTTTAATGTATGTCGGTGTCGTATGTCTGAGGTATAGTTTTGACAATTTCACATTTTAGCCCGGAGGAAAGAGTAAAATATTCGATTACATCGTCCATTTCTACATCATGGTGACGTCAATATTGGGGTTAATTGTCCGTTATTTTTGTGCTAAGTTATTTTCATTATCTCTGACAGAATTTACATTTTGTAATAGTTCACTGCAGATATAATTCCGGCCCAAATAGAACGCTGACTGTATGTATGCTACCGGGGTATATGCTACCCGTTGGTCGCAAACGCTCGCAAACAAAAGGCGGGTGGTGAAGTAATTAAGTATATAGCTGAGAGCTGGTAGAAGACTTCTCACAAACGCACAAAACATTGGAACAAAAGGAAGAAATTTACTCCAGTCACACTTAAGATGAATTATTGTATATTATATTGTACCCTTGCGTTTATAAAATGGTGTAAATATATTTCTCTCAATCTCGAAAAAAAAGGATTTTTTTTCCTGAGATTCTGCTCATTGATACATTAAACACAGTATGACACTTCGACAATAGTTAAGCAGATGCTTAATTTCCATAGGAAATTATAGGGTACCAGTAGTAGTCAAATGGCTGGCGAAACAGTGGGGCTATCATTTGGCGGCGCGTCACTTCGAGACATTTTCTTTGTGTTGGTCCAGGCTGTCAGTAAGCACCTGTTGTTCTCAGATATTTCCAACTGGTCTGTGAAGACACAGATCCGGAGTTGTTTTCGCAGTCATTGCATGTTCAATAAATTCACTCCTCGACCTGCAGGACTTCGGCATCACTCGTCACTCATGTTGACGATGAGTATGGTCGTTTATGATGGTGTTACGGTACTCCTGGCTTTATAGTGACGGCTTGTGGCAGTGTCATGACAGACTATTGACAGCCAAAACAGCGACAAAAATGGGTAGAATTATTGATTTGCGAGCTTATGCTATTTCTAACTCTAGTTTCATTGAAAACGATATCGATATAGCCTGCGTGCAGACCAGACCGCCACTACTATAAATTTTACGACCATCACCGGAAATGGTAATATTATTTACTTAGAGAACAATAGCTTTTGTTAAATGAACCATTCAGGTTCAAGAATACAGAATACGATGCCCATATTTGGAGAGGAAGCAAACGGTCCGATCCGTGGCGCGCTCAGCGCTCTCGAGCTCGTTTGTTGTTTGTTGTTTGTTGTAGTGCATGACTGAGTTCGGTTTTTGTTATCTTGATCTATGCTCTCAGAAAACTCTCATCTTCGTCATTGATAAAGCTGTCGGCAAAGTTTACTTTACGCCAAAATGGTACTAGTGCTCCACCACATGCTTGTCTCTGCTTTCCTTTACCTTGCGAGCAAGCTCAGATTTTTAACAGAGAGTGGTCCGTTGGAGGGAAGAACTCGAGGTGTGCAGTTCACAAGGCACGTTCAGGTCAGCACTGCCTCTACTTTTGCAAAGTCTATCTCGCGTTTACCCGTCTGTTTGCTTTAGTTTTGGTCGTGTTTAATTACTACCTCACTACATTTATCAGTTCCCTTTCATAACTTGTTTTTCTACTACGTATACTGCCTTTCATGGATGTGACCAATTGTTTCTTAATTACATGTTTCACATACTTTGCAGGATGCTCTCACAGTTCTCTATTCAGCACCCAATCTAGTCTCCTTTACCAAGTTTGCGGAGAGCTTCCTTCGATGCCTTCTCCCAGAAGCGGTAAGCTCTGCTGAAGTGTTGGTTTATATAAAGCCCTCAACATCTCTAGGGCCTACTGTCGTACTGAGTATTGTGTTATGGTTGTCGCCGTGCTGTTTTAACTTTAAGCCAGGCTTAATTCTTTGGCAGTTTGGGTATAATTTGTAGCATGCCGTAAGAATAAGATAGCATATTACCAAAAGACCGGCTATCATACCGATTCAAGGTACGAACCTACTTTTGTATTTACTCTGCTGTATCCTTACACCTTTGTAATTGTAGTCCTTCATCCCAGTCAGTTTACGTTGCCGTTGGCGTTGGCGCTGGAATCCAATCGTTTACCTGTCAAACTTCAAACTCTGGCATTTAAAAACTTCTTGCATCGACGATTTGAGAATTTGTAATCCCAGATCGAGAATTATTTAATTTCACCGCCAGCGAAGCGTGCTCGAACCTAAGTATTTACATTTCCTGCTAAGGACTTTCTCGATGTGATATTTATTGTTTCTTCATTCAAATGATCTTTTTTTGGCAAGCGCGCGGCATTAATGTTTTGCGAGCATTTATAGGAGCAAGTATTTATTACAATCACAATATTTTTGGGAGGTATTTCTCAACGGAAATAATTATCTTTCTTAAAGAATTGAAAATTGGCCTTAAACCCGTTGAGGAAATCTGTTGGACAATTATTTTCGTGTGACATTTTAACATTTTATATACTTGACACTGCCTTTAATTTCAGAAGCGCAAAGACCGCAGAAAAAAAATTACCACGGAAATAAATCAGCCGGATATTACTTTAAATGACATTTTTAAAATGGAGACTTTCCACTCGCCACGCTCCAGATAGAGTATTGAAATATTAGGTGGTTTTAATTTTCCTCATTTATACGATACCGATATGCTTTAGAATATTCTGTGCGGTTTATTGTAATGGAAATTACTTTACCACTTAGTCGTATGGCAAGAACGTTTTATCTTTCTTTCCAGTTTCCACATGTCAAAGTTCCTCGCTGTAACAGAATTTGCATTTTGCTGAAAATTTAGCGAGTGCGAAGAAAAACAACATTCTATTTACCGCCAATTCATGTTAAGAAGATTCCTGTCGCTCATTTTAATACACCCTATATATAATTCAAATTAAATCCGAAGTGCGTCAAACTTTCAAAACATGGATAGGAAAACAATTTATTTGGCCACCCTTAACGGTAGTAAATGCGATGACGCGACCCGAATATCACATTAGAGACAACTAAACATATTTGTCGTCATTTTGTTTAAAGAGTCATAATTTTAGCCAGGGTTGACTTGAACACTCGCGCTTCCACTCAGATCGATATTGGATCTGTCAGTTTTTGTGGTGGTTCTCTTTAAGTGGTATAAGCCCATGGATTATCAATGCCATTGTTTTTATGGGTTCATTTTTGCAGAGGCCCTTGATTGCATTTTTCCTGTTTGTCTTTGAGTTGTTGTGTACAGAACAAGGCCTACAATTAAACCTTCATCACCTCCAAGAGACACTAATAAAATGAAACAGCGTTATTTCCTTTCCCAACCCTTATTAATGAAATATTCAGTTTAGGGTACTAACATAAGTTTCAATGCGAGACCCGAAGTTTTTCAACTGTTTATATTAAAAAACAGCCACCTGCATCTTTGAGTGAAGAAAGCAATGAGCTCAAATACCTATTGATATTAGCTTGATGGAATCCTCTTTTTGCAATTTCTATATTTAAGCTATTAACTGGTTTCCCAAGGAGCTGAAATTCGTATAATCTGGGCAGTTGATTATTGATATTAGCTAGTCAGAGGTTTTAAGTACTGAATTTCTATATTTGAGATTTTAACTGGTTTGCCCAGATATTGATATTGGCTAGATCGAATCCTCTTTTTGCATTGTTTGTTAGTGCTTTTAAGTGCTGAATTTCTATTGAGATTTTAACTGGTTTGTCCAACCTCTAACACTTTGTGACAGGTGCATTAAGAGAGAGCCATTTAAATGAACAAAGAGTTCTGCCTTATTGTATTTGATGCCTTTATTCATACATGTAGTTTAATATTTTTGAATATTTAAAAGCTGGCAGACATTTGCCATTGATCGACCCTGTATATAATAATATTATTTGCCTAACATGCAAGTTCAAGAAAACTTTAAAATAAAAATATAATAATATTTGCCTATTTAGAAGCCTTTGTTTATGCCTCCCAGTTATCTAGGCAGTGATGGCAATTATTATATTTTCCATCTAGAATTTTTTTTTTTATTGGTAACTTATAGAAGCATTTTCAATGCACACACATATATACTGTATATATTTATTTATGAAAGAAAATGCTGAATGAATCTCAAAGAATGAATCTCATAATATTTTAAAGGCACGTTTTAACAAAAGATCCCATGGGACAGTGCTCCTTCAAGCAATATAATTGGTTGTTATGACAATAATAGTCAAAGATCTATATTTTTAAAGTTCTCAACCTTTTGTTATTTGCCTGTAGGTTCAAAATATAATTTATCTAGATGAGAAATCTTTATAAAGTAATGGGTAAATTTTACTGAAATGGATGTGTTTAATTCTGTGGTCTATACCCTTACTGGCATGACAAATAATAAGGCACGTAAAACAGAAGGAACAGGTCTCAAGGGATTGCTATAAATGCTAAAATAAATACAGAATGACCAAATTCTTGGTGGTTGTGGTGGTGAAATGGCAAAAATGCATCTCAACGAAGATGAGAAATGGGATGAATTATATTTGCTTTCTTGTTAGTGACAACTAATATCAAAATCTAAGATGATTAGTCTTACAATATTGTTTCACTGAAAAAGTCTTATAATTGGGTTTATGGAAACTATGTTAGTGGAAGAAACAGAACCTTACTGCAAATTAAGCAATTAATATTCAGCAACAAGGAAGGAAGTATTTTCTCTTGACTACTTGACAGTTCCTGGCCTTGTATTTGAATGTGCGCATCACGTTATTAATCTCCTATGATAAAAATATATTTTTTAGGCAGATGTTCTTATCTTTATTCTAAATCCTGAAACTGATGAGCTTGAAGCACTCGCACGGGATGACATCCATGTTATAAAACTACCCCAGAGTGGTATTTCAAGGTAACATCTGGTCCTCATTTGAACATGTACATGCACAGTATGGCTTGGTTGAGATCAATGAAGGCTGGTGTGGAATTAAAGCTAAATAATATAATTATGACATTAAAGTTAATTTTCTTTATAAAAATTCTCATCACCTTTCTTTGTCTATGCTGCATTTATTAGCAACATTTATACATGTTACTAGGACCATGGCTTGGTTGCTATGAAAATGGTAATTGTGAGAATTTGATTTAGAGATTGTTGATCATACCAACCCAGAAATTATTTATCTGGTTTGTAATGTAATTGTTTTCAAGATTACAATACTCAAAGTTACAGGAGGTGTCTAGTAGATCAAGGAAGAGGATATTGCAAAATCATCACTCTTTCATAAAGTTGTCAGGAAACATGATAATAGGAACCTAAGACAACCACAACGACAACATCTAGGACAACAGCATAAAACAATAGTCTTAATTACAAAATACAGTAACTGGAAATGCACATACAATGTAGTCATCTACACTGTACATTTTGACCACCTTGCCCAAAAAAACCATGGAAATTGCAAATTTTTCATTCAAAAGAGAACACAAACTTACAATGTAGGAAACTAAATCACACTGTTTTTTATTCCACCTGAAGGGAACTCTATGGTGACCATACATGTACCTGTATTTAAAAAAACTGGTTGGGAAAGTACCTCAAGGCAAATGAAATACAATGTAGTAAACATCCAAATTTGGAAAACAACACTTTTCTATGTTCCGTTGTCACAGTTGTCGACATCCTGATTGCTTTAGGGCCCTAAGGCCAAACAAAAAAAAAGTGTTTCTGAGCCTTGCTTTTCCCTGCTGACCCTACAACTTTTCCCACCAAAATTTCAACTACTGAAGCTTGACATCAGAGAATTGCTAAGGTTTTATGGTGAAAAAGCTATGGAAAAAAGGTTAGTACTTACATTGTATGCGTACCAACCATATGTATTTTTAAAAGTCTGACTGGATCAAAGTCCTCATTTTTTATTTGGCCTAACAAATTGGGAATAGATATATCTTTTGTTGGTCGACGTCACTGATATCTAATAATTTATTGAAGGGCTGTTTTTGAGGCACATGTATTTGTAAAGTGCATTTTCTTTTCATAGAACAATTTTAGAAGACAAGAAAAAAGTACAAGTAGACAGTTTAGCAAATGATGATCCACTCACAGTACTTGTGCCATCTGCTGCAATATCAGAAACTCCTTGTCGTAAAGGTACATATGTGCATACAGACTAAGCTCAGTGCTTGAAACTACCTTTTTAATACACTTAATTCCCTGGTCTAGTGATTGATAGAATTTACTTGCTCAATGGATAAGTGCCCCTCAAGATTTGCTAGCCCAACTAAAATGCTTACTAGTCATGGGCAAGTGGACTGTACCTCTAGTTTCAAGCACTGAAGCTGGAATCTGAATTATGTGAATTTGATGTGTAGGTAGGGATCATGTGTACTAAAGTCAGTGTCGATGGACATGTTGTTTGACCCTCGACCGACAGTCTGATGAGGTACCATGCACCCACACCAAATTTTAGGTATGTTTTTGTTATGCATGAGGTACATGTATATCTCTGGTACTTTATAAATTGGTCTTGTATGTTTTTGGTATGCTATCTTTCAAAACATACCAAAAACATAGCAAAGAAACACCAATAAAGTACTCTATTTTTTCAAAGAACATGGCATACCAAACACATATGTAGCCTGAAGACAAACCAAAACAATACCTAAATTGAAGGGCTGTGTGCAAAAAGGGCGTAAGTGTTTCCTGATCAGATTCTAAATTCTCCTTTAATTTCTTTGTTTTCTAAGGGAGAATTTAGAATGTGATCAAGAGTCACTTACGCCCTTTTTGCACACAGCCCTTCAATTGGTAAAAGAGAAATGACATACCAAAAACATAGCTTTATAGACATAGGTTCAAAGGTTTGTTTATTTCACACAAAAACACACAAAAGGAGATATACATACATAAAGAAAAGTTTGTGAAGGATACAAGAGATACAACCCAGAGGGGTTAATTACAAACACTTGCACCCTATTTGTTATTTATGATTAATCTAATTAAGATGGATGGATAGGCACACAATTACTGTATTTATAATTAGATAAATTTAAAGTTAAAATATGATACTGAGTTCATTCTATTCATGTACAAGGGAATTAGCATTGTACACAAATATGAATCACAGTGTGGAGATTAGATGCTTTTTGAAGTGTTTCTTAATGTTTATTTGAAGAACTGTTTTTAATCTCTATTGGAATGTCGTTCCAGGTTTTGACGGCTGCATATTTAATGCCGAATTTGCCATAGTTTAGATTTTGTCATGGCAAAAAAGGTTCTTATTTGATTTAGAGCGAGTGTTGTAATTATGAATTAAGGGATACGTCGTTGAAATAACTCGAAAATATATCTGGAAGTTGATTGATAGAATGCCTATGCACTAAATCACTGAGTTGGAAGTCCACTATTTGAAGTATATTAAAAATATTAAGCTTGTTGAATAAAGGTTTGCTTGAGGTTTTGAAATCGGAAAGTGTAATGACTCGAAGCGCTCGCTCTTGTAAAATGTGGATAGGTTTAGCTTAGATTTATAATTACTGCCCCATATTAATGTACCATATGATATATATATATATATATATATATGAATATATAAGGTTGTAGTAAATATTTTAAAGAATATCCAAGCTAAGATAATGCCTGACATAAGACTCCAATTGCTTTTGCAATTTTTCGTGATATGGAGTCTATTTGGGAATTCCAGGTAATATGTTCATCCAAGATTAAACCTGCTAATCTAAATATTTGGTCCGACTTGTTAACCACGGTATTATTAAGTTTTTGTTTGGTACCAAATAAAATAAACTTAGTCTTTGATAAATTGACGGTGAGCTTATTGGCAATATTTAAGACTGATGCAAGAGTTCTTAAACATTTATGATTAAAAAATAAATTCATGTCGTCGGCATATAATACTAAATGGATGAATTTCGTACAAAACTGAACATCATTAATGAAAATAAGAAACAAAATTGGTCCAAGGATAGATCCTTGGGGGACGCCACAAGTTATTGGAAGAAGATCGGATTTAACTCCATCAATACAAACATATTGTTTTCTGTTTTCCAAGTACATTGTAGCTTCGAAACCATCTGTTTGTCTCATTGTTAATGCCATAATAGGAAAGTTTATCTAATAAACTTTTGTGGTTAACACAGTCAAAAGCCTTTGATAAATCTAAAAAGATACCTATTGAAAGATTCCCATTATCAATCGAGTCTATAATTCTATTTACGAAATCGAGGATTGCCAAATGTCCAAACTGATAATTGAACAACAGATGGTTCTGTTCTAGGTGGTGTGTTAACATTTAACAAATAATTGTTTCAAGTATTTTTGACAGCGTTGGAAGGAGTGATATGGGTCTAAAATTTGACACCAAAAACTTATCACCACCTTTAAACAAAGGAATAACTTTGGCAATCTTCATGAGATCTGGAAAAGTACTAGTCTGGATGGATGTATTAAATATAAAACTACATGTAAGTAGTTGAAAGATAGACTCAGCAATTTTTTTAAAATACGTTATTGAGATGTCATTATGACCTATTGCCTTAGTACAATCGAGACCATATAAATGATCTAGCCTCCGATGCAGACGTCTTGTGTGGTTCGTTTCCCTTCCTCCCACACCAACGTCTGCGAACTCGAGCCACATTTTGTGTTCCGTGACTTACGGATTGTTTATTTTGCCCAATCAAATTGCTTGTTAGGTTTTCCCCTTAGCCCAAACATTAATTAATTACTTCGTAGATCGTGGGAACACAAACACTTGATTGGCTGATTTTTTGACTTCCATTCTGCACGTGCAGCACGTGCCATCTCCTCTCAGTCGCCTAGACAACAGAAAATAACTTCTAAACGCTCAGAGGTTGCCAAGTGGTGAAAAAAACGATATCCTGGACTTTTGACAATGGATTTCGAATATCTCCAAAAGAAAGATCTTCACTTATTTCCTGTCGCCATAAAAAAACTTGCTTTGGTGGCAAGAATACTCAGTTCAGAGACTGTGAAGGTTTGTAGGGAATTCTATTCATATCGATCGAAGTTCTGTGCATTTTAATGAGATCCCGGAAAATAGGAGCTCCTCTCTGATTGGCTGAACAAAAAACCCGGCTTGAGTTTGCAGACGTTGGTGTGGGAGGAAGGGAAACGAACCACACAAGACGTCTGCATCGGAGGCTAATAAATGATCTAAAACTTTGTAGGGTGAAATAGGCTGACAAATTAGCTCATTAGGGGAGAAGATTTTCATCCACCCTTTAAATTTTGTTTACTTGTTGGAATTTTTTTTTGCTAATGTTGGTCCTATGCTGGTAAAAAAAACTTATTAAAAATGTTTACTATATCTTTCTTTTTGTCATAGCTCTTACCATGATTGTTAAGAATACTTGAACTATTTTGGGGCTGTCTTTTTTCTATTCAAAATCTCGCTGATAATTCCCCAAGTAGCTCTCAAGTTTCCACCAGCTCTATTTAACATTGTCCTATAATAATCTTTTTTAGTAAATCTAATTAAATGATACAACTTATTACGATATTCACAGAATTTATTTGTGTTTTTACATGTCGGGTTCTTAAGTTTCACCCTATAAAGTTTGTTTTTTCTTTTGATAGATCTAAGGATACCGGGAGTCATCCATGGGTTTTCCTTAGTCCTAGAATGAATTCTCACATGTTTAATAGGAAAGTGTTTGTCATACAATGTGGTAATTGTATTAATTAGATACGTATATTGTGCATTTGGGTCGTTACTGCTATAAACGTGTGACCAGTCAATAATGGATATGTCACGTCTAAACTTTTCTTCACCTTCTATGGAAAATACCCGCTTAGTAATGTTGGTTTTATTGTGGTTCTTGTTTTTAGTACCATGTTGTATGATAAACAGTGTGAGGTGGTCCGAAATGTCTGTATATAATATGCCAGGATAAATATTGTCAGCTACATGTATATCAAAGGCATTTGTATAAATGTTGTCAATTAGTGTTGCTGACTCAGAAGTTATTCTTGTTGGGTTTACTACGGTCAGAAAGAGAGAATAGGACAATGTTCTATTAAAAAAAAGAGTTAGTTTCACTGTGATTTTCACTCTTTAGGAGATCAATGTTAAAATCTCCAGCTAGGTAACAATGTTTACTAGTTTTATCTATTTTGTCAAAACGTTCTGAGAAAAGTTTTGAGTAGTCTTCGATATTCGTTTTGGGGGGTTTATATGAAACGCCTACTAAACTACTGATATTTTTTTTTGAATTTCTACGAAGAGAAATTGAGTCTTGTTACTATTATAGACTAAGTCATCATGCACTCTAAAATCATAATCGGTGCTGATGTACATGTACAAGGCAATTCCGCCTCCACCATCCTCATTAGGTCTGTTTATAAAAACAGGATCGTGATAACCCATCAGTGCTAATAGACATACCAAAAAGGTACTCCTTTTGTTCAAAGAACATGACATACCAAAAACATGTCACTGTCACAAATTGATCCTATTTTAGACCTTATTCCAATAACAAGGATCCTATATTCCAGACTGTATTTTCAAAATATTCAGTCTTTTAATCGAAAGTTAGTTTCTTTGCTTTAAACTTGTAACTTAACTTATAGTAAAGAAAACATACCCCATTTCAGACATATGTGGGACATGAGCCTCTATTGCATGCATGTGTCACAAAACAGTTGATTATAAAAAAAAACACTTGAAAGGTTTTGTAAGCACACAAGCCAATTATAATGGGCTGATGGAGCCAACAGCTTTTAGCACACAAAAACATAATTATGTTTTTCAGTGTGCACTGATGCCTAATGGTTTCTTGAACTGAAAACTAAAAAAAAAAACATTCTTGCCATCTTTGATCTGTAAGGGAAATTTGTTGAACATCATACTTTTACACAATTTATAATAAACAATTCATTACATGTAATGTTTGTGTAATATGGCTGGGAAATTTAACTCATCAATTTAATTTTTTTCTCGCCTTTATGCAGGCTTGAAAAAATAGAACTGACTTGTAAAAATACCCAGCCGTATTACACAACTTTCCATGTAATAACTTCTATTGACATGTATCTATGTGGGTTAATCTACAGTCTCCCTGGTACCATTACTGGACAGAGATGGTCAGTTTGTTGGTATATTAATGGTGAGTTATTTCAGTATTACTGTGTGGCCAACAGAGATTTTGCTCGACCAACAATTGCCAGTTTTTACCGATAAAAATCAAACTACTGGAAAAAGGTGAGGCTGTCATGTTTTTGCACGGATAACATTTCACGCTTGGCAACTTTGCACTTTTTCAACTTTGTCTTGACCAATGCTGGCTATAGACCTATTGTTTACATCTATCTAGACCTTGTTTACATGCTGCAATTATAATTTATTAGTTTGAACATTTTAACAAACATCTTCCTACATGCCTCATGTGCCTTTTCAAAAGCAGTATTTGATAACATCTATTTGAAAATGTTATAGTCAATATCATTTTTTTTGGCCATTACTAATGAATGGATAAGATGTGCTGATTGTATGTGGCTCTGTCCTGAAAGAATTCTCTGTACTGGTTAACGGAAGTGTATAGTGTAAACTCTGGGACTATTTTGAAAGGTGTTGTCTTTACGTAATAGATACAAAATGAGTGGCCGTGCTTTATGGGATTTACAAACTCGAGCTGAAACCGAGAGTTTGTAAATCCCATAAAGCATTGACTCAAATTTTGTATCAGACGTATGAAACGTCTAGATGTAGAGTCATTATTTTGGCTGAGAAAATCGAAGCAAAAGTTTATGTAAATCAGGACGAAATCTGTATCAGATTTAAAGATCACTGTCTTGTCAGTCGGTGATTTCCTTTGCTTTTGCTTCATGAATTATTAATGAGTTTGATAAATTGTTTTAATGACCTCTTTTTGAAGTACAGATTGGTAACACAGTTCTTGTGCTTGTACCATACATTTCCTCACTGCAATAAACAGTCTAAGGAAAATTCTATCATACAAGCCACACCTCAAACTCAGGAAGAATAATCTTTTGTTTGAGTTCATAAATGTTCATACTTGAAGTAAAACTTCTTAAGATTGACATATTCTACCAGAAAATAATCTGAGACCAATGCTATTTTGAAAAAGAAAAACAGTGGCAATCATTATTTAAAGGGATACCCGAGTGAAAAACACATTGGGGCTCAAAAGAATATTCAACATGTTCTTTGTTCAGAAAATGTATTAAAATTTGATCAAAGGTTTTTAGTATTAAGAACGAGCACCTCAAAGTTGGCCCCACGAAGACATGGGCGCCGCCATCTTTGTTTGCATTTACGGAAGTGACGTCACTTCGTCCCACCAGCGTTCTAACTATCTCACTTATTAGGTGTTTTTAGGATGATAAACGCCTTAACTGTACCTCACATACATTGTAGTTCTTATACTTATTCAGAAGTCACTTGAGTCTTTTAAGCCATGTTGTTTTGCTGTTATTAAATGGCAGTTACGAGACCTTGTTGTTCGTCTGATAATTTCTCGCCTTCCCAATGCTTTTCTTCCTCCTCCCAGTCTTCTGAACTTTTCTCATAATGTCGTCTTCATCATAATTCCGGTTTCTGTAAGAATTCCTCTGCAATCTCGATGAAAATATATCCACTTTAATTCCGAGCGTGTGAAAATCATACAAGACAAGTAGCCGCGATACGCTGGTGGGACGAAGTGACGTCACTTCCGTAAATGCAAACAAAGATGGCGGCGCCCATGTCTTCGCGGGGCCAACTTTGAGGTGCTCGTTCTTAATACTAAAAACGTTTGATCAAATTTTAATACATTTTCTGAACAAATAACATGTTGAAGATTCTTTTGAGCCCCAATGTGTTTTTCACTCGGGTATCCCTTTAACAAATAAAAGATGGTTCTCCATGTTCTATAATAAACTAATGCATGCTCGAGGTCTTGAAAACTGCAGAAGCATGAGCAGAACATGAGTAGATTCAGCAGCTTCTCAAGACCTAAATAAGTGCATTTTTACGACATAAAATCTTCTATTTGCTTTACAATATAATATTGGCAGCTTGAGTGTGAGCGTGAATGTCTTTTAGCCAATGAAATCAATTTTATATAAGATATGTACTTATGTCAATGAAATGTAAAAAATGCAAAAAAACATTGACTGATACAAGCTCAGTATATAGATCATTAGTGTCAAATCTTATAAATGTATGTACATATTGGTGTCAAATCTTATAAATGAATGTACATTTATTGGTTGTTTGCAGGTAGTTTGTCCATTTTTGGAAGATTTATTGGCCATTCTAGACTTTGCTGAAAGACAGGTATGGTGACATATCAGGACTGTATATATCTATGATGAATGCCCTAACTTGAATGTGTAGATCAGCATATGTAAGGGTTAGAGACTGGTGTGCCTGTTGTATTGACAAATACAGGCATATGCTGACTGTACAATGAATGAAAATAACGAATGAACTTTTTTGTTCATCGTACAGTCAGCAAGTGACTAGTTATATTTGTCAATAAAATATAGTTTCTAACGCTTTTAATATTCCAACTGAACACACAGCATGCTGTGCATGGTCACCAATAAAGCACTGTCATAGCTATTTATTTATATACATGTACATGTACATGTACTTACCAGTATCTACACTTGTAATTTAAGGTTACGGTATACCTTTGCAGCATTAGTTTTAAGGATTTTTTTTGGATTTTAATGAAAGCCCTAAGCACTGAAGTTTAGTTCTATACAAAAAGAAATCCATAAAGTTAATTTTTTTGCGAGATATAGGGAAACACCTGGTTCTTTTTGGAAAAGTAAATATATCGCCTATGGCATAATAATCTTTTAATCCTTTTATGCTCGGCAAAAAACTCTCCATCTTATCTGAAATGAAGTTTGTTTAAATGAAACATTCAGTTCTAAAGAACATTTTTTTAATGTGAGCTCTAACACAAACTCAGAGGTTTATCACATACCCAAGTGATCACATAGCTGCTAGCATTGTAGGCTTAGAATCAGTACCGCTGCCATTTCCTTTGTCGGCTTTCTATGCATTCGTCTTTCGACACTGTTTCCTTTTCTGTACTTCCTCCGTTGGTGTCTTTTGGCCTCACGTTTTTTTCTGAGCGGCTTTGCCCCTGGTTTTCGCCACAACTCACCAAACTTAGTTAAGAAACTAGCATTTTGTAGGCTAAGTTACCATAAATACCGGCAGATATGCTGCACTCGCAGATAAGCTGCACCCCGAGTTTAGAAGCTCAAATTTTGGGGAAAAAAGTTTTGAAAGGAAAATCAAGATTAGAAAGCTTCATCACCTTCCTTTCTCCGTCAAACTTTCAACAAGATTTCTCCATAGTTTTACCCATAATTTGAAATCTGAAAGTGTTTAAACTTCATGTCTACTTGCCTACACATATACAATAGAACTTTCCATGCCATTTGCTTGACGGTATTTTTCGTCCAAGGTCGATTGTTAGCTAAATGTAAAAAAACATGCTTGTGCGATCGTGTTCATCAAAGCTTAGTAACCATGCATTTTATTGAAGAGAGAAAACTGGACACTAGAATGCTGCCATGTGTGCACAGAACAACATCAAAACATGGAGCGCAGTGAAAAATCTGCCGGTATGTGGTTATCACATCTACAAGGACATCTGAAGTCATCTATTGGGGAGAAACTGATTGCTCATAGAGAGATGGGAAATCTGTTCGACAAATTTACTGTTAAAGTACCACGTTTTAATCAGTCTGACTTTGTTTTGTTTTTAAACATTAATTTATGGCAATTTATTGAACTTTTATAGATGTTCTTGCAGATAAGCCACACCCCCGATTTGCAACGAAGATTTTGGGTAAAAAGGTGCGGCTTATCTGCCGCTGTTTACAGTATTTGAGAGTATTGACATTTGGATTTGACGAGGTGTTAGTGTTTACAGAACTTCAAAAGGCCAAAACTCCAACTAGATTTATATTCGTAGTAACTTTCTTTGTGTGAATTACTAACATATAAGAAATAACAGATTTGGATGAAACTTCAGCAAAATTTACAACTTTAAATTCTGTTACATCTCTGCATGCATGCATAGACTTAATGCTTTTTCTGTTATATGCCGTCACCTTTTCCATTACATATGCATGTGCAACTCAACTGCACAGCACTTTATTTTTGTAAATTAATTCCATTACATAGATGCACAATTGCATCTCTTTGTATTTTGTTGTTAGGAGCTCTGCTCAGACAATGTGGGCTTGCCTAATTTGTATATATTATATATAAATTATTATCAATGAAATATCAGTCTTCATTCCTTACTAAAAAGTCTAGAAAATTTTAAAGTGTTATCTTCACATGTGAAGATATCACTTTTTAGAAAGAGATAAACACTATTATGTCATCAATACTTACTGTAAATACCTGTGTATAGGCCACACTTTTGGACAAAAACATGGGCCAAAGTAGAGGGTGTGGCTCAAATGCGGTACAAGTATACATAGAGGGTGTGGCTCATGCGGTACGAGCATACATAGAGGGTGTGGCTCATTTGCGGTACAAGCATACATAGAGGGTGTGGCTCATATGCAGTACAAGCATACATAGAGGGTGTGGCTCATATGCGGTACGAGCATACATAGAGGGTGTGGCTCATATGCGGTACGAGCATACATAGAGGGTGTGGCTCATATGCGGTACGAGCATACATAGAGGGTGTGGCTCATATGCGGTACAAGCATACGTTGTATATAGAGGGTGTGGCTCATATGCAGTACAAGCATACATGTACATATCATATTTTATCACAAACACTCGCTGTAGGCCCCTCCTTCAAAATCCAAGATGGCAGACATCAGACTTGTGCACGACATACACCTCATTCATAAGGGCGTGGTCTCTGTATTTTAACAGTTTAGCCACATGTTCAATGTATGAAAAACAACATCCTTGCCATGTGAATGAGCATACCAACATTGGTGATTCTGTAGAATTTGAGTGTTGTAGCATAAAAGGCTGTAAAGTTACAACGATTTGAAATTAGAGAGATTTGTATGAGAAAAACTGTGTAGGCCTTTACAGCCTCGCTTTCATGTATTTTCTACATTGAAAATGACAATAACTCAACAGCAATTTGAAACATTGCTTTCAAACTGTGGTCAATTACTAATTTAGGTACAATCTTTCATGTGGTAGCAATAGTTTCTCTGTACACATTAATCTTCCAATTTATGCAAATTAGGTGGTGGTAATTATGAATGAGGTCTATATAGTTTTGCCAGAAAACCTCACTTTCTCTTGCTCTTAAAGGAATGAGGTTCCTTCAAAATCTTGTCAGTTAATGAATGGGGGGATAATAGAAAAATAATTATGGAGTGATTTAAAGACAGAAATCAAGCATTTATGAACCTTAGGGCATCTAAGTTTGGGTATGGCCCATACATGGGTATTTACGGTACATATTAAAAGACAATATGTTACTTGGTCAGAATTAGCATTGCACTATGGTTACATGTACTAGTTAATTAAGTCATATTAACCTGTTAGGAGTAATTGGAGGGCTATGCACAACAAGGGCATAAGTGACTCCTGATCACATTCTAAATTCTGCTTCAATTCTTTGTTTTCTAAGGGAGAAATTAGAATGTCATCAGGAGTTACTTATTCCCTTGTTGCACACAACCCTTCAATTATTTACTGAATAATTTAATTTGCTCTTTCCATTTCAGATTTTAAATAGCCTAGACCAATTGTTGGACAGGAGAAAAGAGCAGTATCTATTTAGAAGACAAAAAACGTTCCTAGAAATTTTTGGTAATTCTTCTTCTTTGTACCTTCATCAAGTAAGATCAGATTTGTCCTGGAACTGTATGTGATACTGACTGATTAGATCTACTGTCATCAGTTCAGTGCTAAGTGGCTGAAGATTGGCTGCCAACTATACTTTGCCTACTTTAATTAACACTAGATACAAGGCTTAAAATTGATCTGACATTTTATCATTTTTGTTGCCAGGCCAAATAAATTATGACCTGCAATGTTCCTTTTTGAACTGCTAAAATAATGAACCCATTACTGTTAACGAAAATTTAGTGTTTTTCTTCACTTACATGTAATCTATCATTTTAAGGAGTGAACCAGTAGATGAAGGAATGCAACAAGCAACTAAAATGATACAAACTTGTATAATATGGCCTGCCATTTTATTTTTGCTTTCAATTGCCAGTTCAAAATTATTTTCACCTGCCATTCTGGAAATTTGGCTTGCTTTATTTTGTGGTCATTGTCAGGTCATTATTGTGAGCCCAGATAAGGAATGATTGACAGACAAATTGAAATAGATAGATCTCCTGAGTATTGTGTACTCTGATTGGTTGAAAACAAAGTCTTGGTAAGATGTATATATAATATAGGTTGTGCAGGAACAAATTGGTATGTTTCGAAGATCACAAAAGGGTGATTAATTTGATGTTCCATTTAATCATACAAAAGCATATTTCATGATTTGTTAAGCTTTTCTCATGACATATACCGTAAACACTGGCAGATAAGCTGCACTCGCAGATAAGCTGCACCCTGAGTTTAGAAGCTCAAATTTTTTGGGAAAAGTTTTGAAAGGAAAATCATGATTAGAAATCTGCATCACCTTCCTTTCCCCGTCGAACCAGGGAGCCACCTCCCTGGTCTGTCACTTTGTTTTTTTTAAACATTAATTTATGGAGATTTATTGAACTTTTATAGATGTTCTTGCAGATAAGCCGCACCCCCGATTTGCAACTAAGATTTTGGGTAAAAAGATGTGGCTTATCTGCCGCTGTTTACGGTAAAACTCCAGTTGTGTTTTGCCAGTTGACAGTACAGAACATATTTGAGCTCTGCTGATTGCACAGTTTTATCTTTGTTAATTATTAATAATTAGATTTGTTGCTGATGTTGACATGTATTAATTAATACATGTATCACATAATTACCTTTAACACCGGCAGATAAGCCGCACTCGCAGATAAGCCGCACCCCGAGTTTAGAAGCCCAAATTTTGGAGAACAAAATTTTGAAAGGAAAATCAAGATTAGATTTAAGCTGCATCACCTTCCTTGCTAGCCTGATTTTCAGACGGTCAACCTTGTACCGTCTGAAAATCAGGCTACTTCCTTGCCTCATCGAACTTTCAGCGAGAACTCCATAGTTTTACCCATAATGTTAGATCTGAAAGTGTTTAAACTTCATGTCTACTTACTTACATATATACAATAGAACTTGCAATAGCATTTGCTTGACAGTACTTTTTTGTCCAATGTCAATTGTTAGCTGAATGTAGTCCTCGATTTCATGTCAACAAAAACATGCTCGCAAATGTGTTCATCAAAGCTTAGTAACGAGGCATTTTATTGGAAGAGAGAAAACTGGACACTAGAAGATCTTTGGAGGAACTATAACTGTTGAAGTTACTGGGAAATGGTAATGCTGAAAAAGCTTTGTGGTGGAATGGAGATTCTGTGTCTGGTGACATTTAGTTGGTCTAGAAAAACAACTGTTAACTGCTTAAAATATATTTTGATGAAGAAGATTTAACAGAACAAGAGTCCGGAACAAGTAACAAACAACACAAATGGCTCTTTTAGGAGCCACCAAGCTTGCAAGAGTGATGATCAGTGATTCCTTTCTTTCTGTTTTGTATAGTTTTAATCAGTCTGACTGTTTCTTTAAAACGTTAATTTATGAAAATTTATTGGACCTTTCCTAGATGTTCTCGCTGATAAGCCACACCCCCGATTTGCAACGAAGATTTTGGGTAAAAAGATGCGCCTTATCTGCCGTTGTTTATGGTATATGTAGGTCTGCAATAACAATACATTTGACTTTTACTAACAGCCCAGTAATGTCTAGCCTGGGAAACCAGCCAACTCTTATCGCTCCCCACTCGCGAAAGAGACGTCTGGGAAGTGAGGCAGAAAATGCTATACTGATGACGTAGCAGATAGCCGTTTCACAATGCATAAATTAGTTGCAATTCTCAGAAGCCGAATGCGAACAACAGAGTTATTTTCAAGAAATATAACTACCGTGGCTGCTCATTTGCTTGGCAGTCGATCACCGTCACGAACAACTCATGAAATTCAAGCCTATTTAGCGTGTGCCGGTGCTGTTGTTGGCTCCTTTGCAGACAGTTCTTTCAGCGGCTAGTAAAGCGAAATGTCGTGCTGTCAAAACATTTACAAGAAAGGTACTGACTACTGTCATAGTTGTTTATAATTTCATATCAGTAAACCTACATACACTGAGCTATCACAAAACACTGGATGAGTTGTTGTTGCGGCGGATAAATCGTTCAGACAGTGAATCTGGGCTATGAATAAACATAATTACATGTAAGTGTGCTATGAATCACGAACCAAGACAGTGTGATATGAATCAATCACCCAAGCAAACGGGCGGGCCTCGGTAGCTAACCCTCTTCGGCTACTGACCTGACAAAAGAGCTGGCTTGAAAAGTGGCCTGCTGCATGCTGTGCTGTGTGTATGTTTTGAAATTATAAACAACTATTATGTTTTGACAGTCGTAGGACAAATTCTCTTGACCGGGCCGAGCCGCTGAAAGAACGAAGCAAGCGAGCTTACCAACACACGCTAAATATATAGGCTTGAATTTCATGGTTGTTTCATGACGGTGATCCACTGCCAAGCAAACGAGCAGCCTCGGTAGTTATATTCCTTGAAAAGAACTCTGTTGTTCGCATTCAGCTTCTGAGAATTGCAAACTAATTTATGCATTGTGAAACGGCTATCTGCTACATCATCAGTATGGTATTTTCTGCCTCACTTCCCAGACGTCTCTTTCACGAGTGGGGGAGCGATAAGGAGTCGGCTGGTTTCCCAGGCTAAGTAATGTCACCATCTGATATGGGAGACAATTGCATGTATAATAAAAAAAAAATTATTAAGTCACATTTTTATTATTTTTATTTTCTATTGTACAGGAAAATCAATAGAAACTGGAGTAGGTCCTTTCTCAAAAAAGCTAGGAAGCTTTGTGAGTCACCATTTTGTTTAATACATATGTATATTATATCCTTAGGGACTGGTCAAAGTATGGGGGGGGGGGGGGGGGGGGGGGGGTTGGCTGGAAAATTGAAATCTTCCTAAAAATCAGTTATCATGGCCCACCCCCTGATTCATGCAAAATTATCAGTGGCCCACCCTTGAAGCCTTGCACAGAATTGATTAGCTCCCCCCCCCCCCCCCCCCCAATACAAAACAACAACACACAACTACCATTTATAGCATCCTAGAGGGAAAAATTAGAAACATGTTGCGACTTCTTTCTTTTCACAATCATTTATTTTGTTTGTTTTGATGAAAAAATGTACTTGTTGATTCCCAAACTAAATGCTTACAGCCTTTCCCATTTTGCACAATGTATGTTTTAAGAAGGATTGATATTTGTTTTTATAACTTACTGTACCATAAAGTGAAGAAAGGCAGTTGACAATCCACTACATGCACATTGTAGCTAGCCTGCATGTCTTTATAATGTATTGTTCTGGATGCCTATATATTAAGTAATGATCCAGATAAGAACTGTAGTTGAATCCATTGTTCTGCGGCAATGAGCCTCCCTCACATACGATTTTGCTTGAATATGCCTTATTGCTTTAGGAGGTGTCTACAGTCCAAACTACTTCTCAAAAATAATTAAAGTATTTTTTTATGCTATTGACTCTACTCAGACAAGCCACCATCCAGCCAATCGGATATAGAGAAAACAAAAGATTTTTCAATCGAAAATTTGAGAACTTTCCCCACATACGATATTCTTCGAAATTAAACCATAGTTACTTTGATCAAAAATAAATTCAAACCACAAAAACATATGGAATGATAATGTATTATTTCGATCGGTTTCTATTGAATTTATAAGTATTAACCAATGAAATTATGAGAAAGAATAATAGAAAATTAACACCTTTTAACATTCCTTGCCGTGGAGCACTATAGTTCTTACCTCAGGACCATTACTTAATTACAAGTACACGTACACATACACTTATTTTTAAAGGATATTAACAGCTAAAAAAATATAATTATTTTGTTTCACAGTTTGCTTATATTGGCCAAAATTAAGATTTTCAGCCTAGAACATGTACATGCATGCATTGTTTGTCCAGACACATGCATGATAAATAGATTATTGATTGTTGACATCATTAATTGTATACATGTACAATGGCTTGATGCAGGTCATGTCACAAGTCAGTGCCGAAGCTGCTATTATATTAATAGTTGACCAGACTTCTGGAGAGCTCTATAACAAAGTAAGTTGATATTTAAAGGGCCTGTGTCACGGTGAGAGACTTTCATTGGATGTCCAGGCCAGACACAGTCATTATCAGCAATTCTCATACATGTATGAACTGATGTACCTCGCGCCCATGTGGGATGGTGGAATCAAAGCAAATATGCAAAAAATGACTAACAAACTGTGTAAATATACAGTCTTCAAATAGAATATTAAAAATACTTTCAATCAAGCATTGGGGGGGGGGGGAGTTTAACTGTTTGTAATCAATTAACAGCCACCAATCGAAATCTGACTCCATACGTGCATAGTACCATGACAAATTAGCCCCTCCCAGGCACCAAAAGCCTGGAAATTCCGGGGTTTTCCGGGGTTAAAGCTTGGTTAAGATACCGGGGTTACCTGGTAAACATTCCGGGCTTTCACCGGGTTTACCCAATGAGGAATATTCTGGGGTAACCCCGGAAAGCCCAGAAAGCTTGGTAAAGGCAAATCTGGTTTTAGCCCACCTAAATTCCGGGGTAACCCCGGAATTCTTGGGTTAGTTTGGAAATTCCAGGGAAAGCTCAGAAATTCCGGGGTAAGCCTGGTTAAATTCCGGGGTAAGCCCAGAAATTCCGGGGTAAACCCGGTTAAATTCCGGGGTAAGCCCAGAAATTCTGGGGTAAACCCGGTTAAATTATGGGGTAAGCCCGGAAATTCCAGGGTAACCCTGGTTAAATTCCAGGATTAAAGCCTGGAAATTCTGGAATCAACCAATTAAAAATAATGGTACTAATAAATTAAACTTTTATAACAAACAAAAATTCCCAGTGCTTACGGTAAGCTGAGATCACATAAATCTCTTGTTGCCTGGAAAAAAATTATAGCTCCTTTCGAGTCCACGAAGTGTGATGTGTTTGTCAGTCCAGTCACTAAAATATAAGGATTATTTTTTCACAATGGACCTATTAGCTTTAAATTAGTCAAATCATTAAACTCAGTGGGATCAGTTATTGATTTTTAATGATAATGATTTTGACAATAAACTTTGTATCAAAATATTTATAAACATACATGTATGTGCACTGACATTATAATTATTATACATGTAGATTGTAAATAAAACACAGCAGTATTAAACTTACAGAATCAGCTGTCAGTCCATCTTAAAAAAAAATATTCTTAATTCTCCAAAATTGGATATAATAAATGGATGAAAGAATTGAATTTATACCATTGCTTTTCACAATGGAATAACTGTTTAGTTACATTTCATAACTATGTACAGTCTTGGCAACATAATTCCCCTGCGAAATATTTAAGCTTAGAATTCCTAGGAATTCCTAAGAATTTGCTAAGAATTCCTAGGATTTTATTCCTAGGAATTCCTGGGAAAGCCTAGGAATTTTTAGGAATAGCTGTCAATTTTCACGGTAATTGGAACATGGAATTCCTAGGAATTCCAAGCTTTGGTTGAGTTTGGAATAGCTGGGAATAAAATTCCTAGGAATTCCTAGGAATTCTTAAGATCAATAACTTACTACAGGCCAGCAAACCTTTGGATTCAAGGAATATCTAGGAATTTATATGAATTTCTTGGAATATCTGGGAATTCCTAGGAATTTTGCTTGGAATATCTGGGAAATCTAATATCTGGGAATCTAAAAACATTAAAAGGTATATTTTTGCCAATTACCAAAGGGTAAGAATAGAGGTTAGGGTCTGGCAGTAAACTAACAGATATCAATAATGAGTCAACGCTTATTTCTTGCCATTCCTTCTTTTAGTTTAATCATTAAACTTATAAAGGCTGTGCAGTCTAATTTTATACAGAGTTACATGTATTAACAAGACTGATTGTGATTTCACCCTGTAATTGGCAGTGGACGTTTTCCAGTGTTCAGCTTTCTTTGAGAGTTTTTAGATTTGAAAAGCTTCTGATCTGCAACTTGAAGGCCTAAAAATATAAATATAATCAATAAAATTAGAATTACAACTTCATTAGATAAAGGATTTTACATGTCGGTGTGGCGTGACAACCGGAAATTACAAAGAAATCCCTTGTGCTTCGAATCTTGTCCAATAAATATTTGTTAATAATTAACTGGTTAAATTGCTTTTGGAATGGGTATTTCAAAGTAGAAATTGTTGCTCAATGCCTTGATCGCTGATTTAAACACATTGACCAATGGTTAGGATAAATGAGCTAATATATTTAGGAGTAATATATCACTACACATACATGTATGCATATACAAACAAAATAATTATTCAAATCGTGCTCTACACTTATACTAGCAGAGACTGTGATTAAAGCTCACATTAATCCTTCAATTCATAGCCCAAAATATGTACTTAAAGCTCTACAGATCGAGAAGTTCTCACTGCAAAGTTTTCAAGTGCCGTTTAATTTATTGAGAGCAACTCATGGTCTGATCAATATAAAGTAATATAAACAAAACCGTAACACGCGGGGACCTCAAATTGAATGCATGTACCACATCTTCATATTAGCTTTAAAGAATAGTTTCTTGAAATGACTATTCGAGAACATTACTTTAAAATGCACAATTAAATGACAAATTAGCGAACTGAACTACTAGAAAAACCGTAAACTTAAATTGTTTTGTGTGAAATGCGTGTCTGACAGAACTTTCAGTGTCATTTAACGGATTTAATAAAAGTAAAACATGCTCACCTTTTACAAAGATCTCTCCAGGAATTCATCTCATCTAGAACTGATATGCCCTGATATTACCTCACAGTTGGCAGCAGTTATTATAATCTTTCCATCTAAGCATTCTCTTTCGTGAAATACTGTTGAATTTACCCTTTGAACGAGCTGTAAAACCTCCAACAAACGCACGAGTGAACACAGTGAAATGAACAAGTCTCCCTCACCTAATGGCGCCTAATTTAAACTTCAGCCAATCCCTGGAGGCCTTACAACTCTCCAGCCAATCAGGTGCAAGCTATTACGAAATATGGATCAACTTGGTTCTAGTCTTTACTCGGTTTAAAGTGGAAACATGGCAGAGACTTTGGCAAGGCCGAAATCTGTGTCTGTGTCTTTTAAGTTCTGTTCAAATTTCTTTACAACAACAACACATTTTCAAAGATTTGGACGAATACTTTGCTTCATTTAAACACTGGGAAGGTCAAATCGGTGAGTAATAGTGAAAATAACCAGGAAAATATCGTGATATTAAGCTTTTCTTCTGTAGCAGTCAGTCAACAAATTATGGCAACAAGTTTACAATAATAATTACATGTATAAGTTTTAAAATTTCTCATGAAAACGATCTTAATATTCCCTGTAATGTTAGCTTTCTAATAAAGTATTTAGAAATATGTGAGTGCATGATCTTAGTCAATTGGTGACAATTATTGAAGTATCCTTATAACTTTACTCTAAAATTAATTGCTCAGAGGAAGCTAAGGGATTTAGGAATCTCTGTCTAGCAGGGCACTGGAAGACTTTATATTAGTGAAGTTGAACAGTCTTCTAAATTCAATGTGACTCTGAGTGAGTGACTTAAGAAACTAAAAAACCTTCATTAATTCCAAGGAACTCTTAGGAATTCCAAGCCTAGAAATTAATAACACCTTCACAAAATAGCTAATAAGCCAAGATGGAATTCAGTTAGGAATTCCTAGGAACTCCAAACTATTCCAAGCTTTTACACTCTGACTCATAAACCTTAAATTCCTAGTAATTCCCAGTAATTCCAAGCCCTGAAAGGAAGAGCTTATTTGCAACAGTAGGTTCTAAAATGCTTCAAGGCACGCTTCCTGTTGTTTTTCAAGAAGTCACCAAGAGTGGTCACAATCTTGGAGTTGTTTGCCTGTGTGTATTAATTCCATAGTTAATAGAGTGGAATGGTTAGGAAACTCAGGGACCTTCTTTGTTATAGGTCTTTGTTAGCTTTTTTCGACCACTACCGTGCACAAAACACAATAGAAATTCCAACACGTTAGTCAATCAGCCAATAGAAACCTGTGAGTTCAGTCGTTCAGGGAACGCTAATGAACTATGATAGTGCACAATCTTATGTCTTGCCCCCTTCCAACCTCAATCGCAGCGCCTTTGTTAGCCCATTTGAAGTTTGCCGGGTTTCCTAACCATTCCACTCTATTAACTATGGTATTTCTTGATATTTTTTTCTACAAGGAAACCAAAAATATCCACATAACATTAGCCAAATAATTTGAGCTTATCTAAGTTTCACTAGGCACTTTCAATTAAATGCCAGAACTTTATCAACCCCAAAGACAAGAATAATTATTTATTACTCAGATTAGCAGAGTTAAGAATTAACTTACTTGCCATCCAACCCAACTTGGCAGGGTCTAGGGGCTCACGCCACTCCACAGCTTTATTGGTGTGGCGGCTTTGCACACTACAACTTTCTAATTCTGGTTTGGTAAACATCAAATCAGCTGAGCCCCGAAGTTAGGGCTAGGAAAGTTTGTGAAAACAATTTAAATGTACATGTAGCAACACATATTACAAGAAAATCTTAAATTGTGCTTAATTTGTAACTGGAGATCTCCAAACCAGTTGCTGATTATAACCTGAAACACTGTTTTCCAAATTGTATATATCTGTCATTTCTGAAACCTTTATGTGTGTAAGAGTGACTGAGTGATATTTGAAGCTCTCTTGTTGTTAACAAATTATGGTTTCTCAGTCAACAGTCTCAAAATATTTAATGGTATGTAACTTAAATGCATAATACATGTAGTTTTTGCTAAATATTTAACAATTTAAAGCTCCTACATTTAAGTAATCTAATAGTGATTGAACATTGCAATTTAATATAATTATCCATTCATATTTCAATAATTAGGCCTAACAAACAATAAAATAATATTATTATGAAAGGTTCTTATCATAAAATCAGACAACTAATGGTTAATTTTGTAGTTTTCATTGCAGTTAAGCCAAATCTTCCAAGCTTTTCTTGACTTTTGTTATTGACTCCTGCCATAATCCAGGAAAGCTTGGAATTCAAGGCTTATTGAATAACATGCCAAGCTTTCCTGGCTTTTTCCAGGCTTTTCATACCAGCCTTTCCAGGAAAGCTTGGAATTCACAGCTTATTGAATCAGATGCCAAGCTTTCCAGGCTTTTCCAGGCTTTTTCATACCAGCCTTTCCAGAAAAGCCAGGACTAAACTTGGTACCTAAAACATGATTCCGGGTTTACCAAGCTATTCTGGATTTCATGTACCAACCTTTCCGGGAAAGGCAGGAATTTCCGGGCTTTCCGGCCTTTTTCCTTGCCAGGCTTTTGAGGTAAGCCCGGTTCAAAGCACTGAAAGCCTGGTTATACCGGGGTTAACCAGGCTTACCAAGCTTTTTACCGGGCTTTTGGTGCCTGGGCTTTAAGCTGAATTTGAATGCTCAAGGTTTGCAAAATAATGATGATGGTGTTAATGATGATGATTATTATGATTATTATGATGATGATGACTATGATTGTGTGGTTTTTATAACATATAATATATTATCATATCACATATTGCTGTTTGCATCCACAAGATAAATTTCTAAAAATATATAAGTGCCAAAGTCTCAAAATATTTACATTTATTGTATACATTGTAGACAAAATATATATTGTATTGTAAAATAGATTCAATAGTATGCATGCTCTGATTACAATGTAGCTGTTACCCATGTTTTCCTAAGGAGCAAAATTGAAGTTTTGTTAAACTTGTTTTCATTTCTATTATTTTTATAAAAGAAATAGAAAACCATTTCTGTGACTTGGAAACAATAATTGCCAAGAGACTGGTGGTCCCACAACTATTTTATGTGTACATTAAGCATTATGTAAACCCAGAAACTGTTTTCTATGTCTTAAATATGATTACAGGGTTTGTGGCATGCATGATGTACATATTGTTTTACTCAATGTTATTGTTTCTGCTCTTCAGTATGAATCTGATGATATTCATCAGGAGAAAAGGATTGAGGTATGGAATCATTGTATTTAAAATACCTCTTATTAACCCTTTGCGACCTAAGATCCGATATGTCGGATATAAAAGCAATCCGCGAATCCCTGCTCAGCGGACTCTCCATATTTAGTTACCAGTCTTCCATCGACTTTAAAATCAATCCGCCATCTTGTGTGTTTCATTTCCCAGTGTTTTAGTATATTTTCATCAGACTTTGAGGGAATTTTGTGGAGTTTCCAACAAGCACTTTTCCCGGGAACATTTAAAGGGCTCCTGTCAATGGCTTCTGGTTCTGGTACATATTCTACAGCCCAAATACTTGATTATTTAGATGATAAATTCGACATCCGTGACGATGGTGAGCTAAATTCCGACATTGAGGGACTTGAGGATGATTTTAATGCTGAAGAAAATTATTTGCTTCCTGATTCTGGTGATCTTATGCCATCTCAGTGGCAGCTGTTGATATTGAGGAGCCCCATGTAAATGACAATAATACAGACAGAGGAAGACCCTGCAAATATACTTACCTGAGTGAGTACCAGTGGAGCAGTGAACCGTGTCAAATTTAGCTTTTTGTAAAATTCCTAGATTTTGATGATTGTGTGACATGCCATATCACGTGAAAGAACCTTGATTTACTAAAATTTCTAAGATGCAAGAATAAAAATGATCAGTATATTCCATTCTTTATTTTAAGTATTGTCACATAATTTTGGTTGAAGAGTACTGATGGTTATGAGCCTGCTAAACTAAATGTTGTATTGTGACGTGACAATGTAGTTCAAGTTTCACCTCACCTGACAGCTGTCAATCAAGTTAAAAAAATATTTTAACATATATTTATCTAGAATTTTAATAGATATATTTATTGGTAAAGTTTGGTGGACATACATTAAATGTTGAATTTCCTATAGATTTTTTAGTGTTTTCATTTGAAAATATGAGTAAAACACCAAAATTAATTTAGGCTGCAAAGGGTTAACCAAGTGTGATGCCTGTATCAGAAGCTATGGACCAAATATTTTTACGAATTGCACAGGAGAAAAACGGGGATCCATAACTTACAGTATGTACTGAGCAAACAAGGTTAATAAGATGTTTATCATATGCATGGCTTCTTCATTTTCTTAATTTGAGACCAGAATTGGGCGGAAAGTCCATACGGGAAGTTACATGTCTGGACTGCAAGTCGACCAATCATAGCTTGCAAAATTACTATATGTAATAATACAGTGGCGGATCCAGTCATGTCACCCCCCCCCCCCCCCCCCCCCCCCCCCTTTTGGGCCAAAAACAAATAATTCTGTATAAGAATTCGTAAAAATAAAATACATTCGTTCAAATTTTGTAAGAAATTTCGCACCAGAAACTGTACCAGTCAAAATAGTCACCCTCCTTTTTCAAATCCTGGATCCGCCACTGTAACAGTACTTATGCATGACTTTTGTGAATTGGGGTTTTGCAAAGGAGTGATGGCAAGCAGCCAATAAAAAATCCTTAAATGTTGCCTTCCTGTAAGCTTTTCTGCACGCACATTTGTTTTGAATCTATAAAGTTAGTATGCACACAATTAACAAATTGCACAAAATTAATATTAAATTTATGTATATATATATATATATATATATATATACACTGAAACAAAAAAACTCTGCCAAAGACTTATATATATCATATATATATATCCTTTATATTTCCGTCAAACTTTTTTGACAGTTGTTGCTTTGGTAGACACAAAGAAACATAATAGGCTTTGTTTTTCTTTGTCTTTGACGGTAATGAACTAATATGTTTAACCGTGAAATTCTGGCATTTTGGCCAGCAAGGTTTTGATCACACGTCAGTAGCAAGAGCAAGAGCAAATTGAAATACAAACCGGTCGCTGGACGCTGTAAATCGACCCAACAAAATTACCGGTTTTTGTATTTTAATTTGCTATTGCTCTTGCTACTGACGTGTGATCAAAACCTTGCTGGCCAAAATGCCAGAATTTCACGGTTAAACATATTAGTTCATTACCGTCAAAGACAAAGAAAAACAAAGCCTATTATGTTTCTTTGTGTCTACCAAAGCAACAACTGTCAAAAAAGTTTGACGGAAATATAAAGGATATATATATATGATATATATAAGTCTTTGGCAGAGTTTTTTTTGTTTCAGTGTATATATATAACAACTGTCAAAAAAGTTTGACGGAAATATAAAGGATATATATATATGATATATATAAGTCTTTGGCAGAGTTTTTTTGTTTCAGTGTATATATATATATATATACACTGAAACAAAAAAACTCTGCCAAAGACTTATATATATCATATATATATATCCTTTATATTTCCGTCAAACTTTTTTGACAGTTGTTGCTTTGGTAGACACAAAGAAACATAATAGGCTTTGTTTTTCTTTGTCTTTGACGGTAATGAACTAATATGTTTAACCGTGAAATTCTGGCATTTTGGCCAGCAAGGTTTTGATCACACGTCAGTAGCAAGAGCAATAGCAAATTAAAATACAAACCGGTTGCTGGACGCTGTAAATCGACCCAACAAAATTACCGGTTTTTGTATTTTAATTTGCTATTGCTCTTGCTACTGACGTGTGATCAAAACCTTGCTGGCCAAAATGCCAGAATTTCACGGTTAAACATATTAGTTCATTACCGTCAAAGACAAAGAAAAACAAAGCCTATTATGTTTCTTTGTGTCTACCAAAGCAACAACTGTCCAAAAAGTTTGACGGAAATATAAAGGATATATATATATGATATATATAAGTCTTTGGCAGAGTTTTTTTGTTTCAGTGTATATATATATATATATATATACAGTCGTTGCCGTTAATGTTGTCCTAGACATATCCACATATTGATTTATAGCCTTTGTTCAGTTCGCACCTTTTACATAAAGAACGGTAATCAGCAGTGAACGCGCCCTTTGTATTTGGTCACAAAGAGCCACGGTGGTCTAATGGTTAACGCTCTTGCTTACCAGTTCGAAGCCCCGAGTTCAAGTCTTAGTATCGGCATCGTATTTTTTTTCCCTTGTGTTTTTGTTTTGTTTACATATGTTTCTTTTTGCAGTTTCTTTTTTTTATATTGGATAAGAACGGACGATGTAGCTAAAATAATACTTTCAACCTGAAACGGTCTCAACTTTTCCCAGACTTTCAAAGTAGATAATTATACCAGCACTGACTGAGTACGCCCAAATTACGCTATTTTCGTTTAGAACGATTCTGTTGATGGTTGTGGGTTTGAAAAAGCGTAATTTGTTTTTCTTACACTGTGCAGGGCTTACATGTATATACCAGAAACAGTTTTGAAAATGCTAGATACCCACTGATTCAAAGTATTATATCTTTGTTTAGAAGTAGGAAGCGATTTTAGCAAGTGTTATAAATTTCATTCGTACTGATTTTCTGAACTTAGGCAGACTGAGCGAGCGACGTCATTTTTTTCCCTCGAGATTTCGAAAACATCGGCCGCGAGACACGGAGCGGACAGTTTTGAAAATATCCGGTAGTCCAGAAATTGTCCAGAATTCTCTTTGAAACCCATAGTAATGCTTGCATAAGTTGACGAAGCTTTTTTCTTTGTGAAGGAAAAGAACTCACATGGAATTAAAGCCGTGTACTCGGCGTAAGGTTTATGAGTGTTTGACAAACGATAACAAACTTTTGAAGCTACGCCATGGACGATGTCGATGATCAAAATACTACATTCCCTGCGGCAGTCGAAGCTTTTGCAAAAGAAATGTTCGAACATCCCTTAATAAAATATATGTGGATGATAGGTGTCCTCGGCATTTCAAAGGTTAAAAAGAACTCCGTTCTTGTTGTCACGTTTGAAATAAAAGCTTTTCAGGAATTCAGTCAGAAAAAAAGGGGAAAAAGTAACAAAAATGCCAATACTGAGACTTGAACTCGGGGCTTTCGAACTGGTAAGCAAGAGCGTTAACCATTAGACCACCGTGGCTCTTTGTTACCAAATACATAGGGCGCGTTCTCGGATGATTACCGTTCTTTGTGTAAAAGGTGCGAACTGAACAAAGGCTATAAATCCATATGTCCAGGACAACATTAACGGCAACGACTGTATATATATATATATATATATATATATACAGCGAAGTGCAAAAACTTTGACCCCCCCGCTCCTCAACTATATCAATATATCGGGTGCATTATGGGTAGGAGTAAGTTCATTAAAATGCAACTACAGCCAAATATCCGCGCGCGTTTGCAAATCATCACAGCGAAGACTTGTGTAGTTGATTTAAATTTCAAGAATTTATCTAGAATACAACACTTTTACTCGGAACAGGCAGGAAAGTTTAAAGTAAAGTAAATGCACTCTCTATTTTCTGTTTGGACAAATATTTTTCCTGATTTTATATGATAAATTAATGTTTACGTTAGCAGAACGTAACGTGGACGGAACTATCATGGCCGAATTTCATCTGCGAAGCAAGAATTCAACGCTATTTTTGAAACTGTTTCGCGGAAAATTGAAGAGATTAAAATAGCTTAAAGTTTTACACAATTTCATAAATTTATTGACAACAAATTCATAAAACATTTAATTATTTTGATTAAGAAACGGATAGAAATTAACGTATCCCATATCATTGCCATATTTTATGGTATTAAACGATTCTAAAAAATTCTAATAATCTCTTAGTTATTCCTCTTGAAATTCTCTTATCCAGTTTTATTCAGGGTTCGGAGGGATCCTGTTTTTATGGTATATTTTTTTAGTAATTTAAGCTTTTATGAAAGGTACGTTCGATAATTCTTGGATTCGCATCGCTGAATGTTCTTATTATTGTTGCACAGTTTTCTTTCATTCTTAAAATTTATTTTGTATGCTATTTAAATCTCATAATTGTGACGAAACTGTTTATTATAGCTTCGTCGTTAAACCAAAAACGTTAGCAGAAAAACGATTCACAACTTTATTGTGAATCCTAGTTTCCTAATTTCGTAGATAACGAGCCGCGACAAACTTTTGAATATTTAATTTTCGAAGTTTCATTTTGTAATTATATTGCAGCTCCAAACAACAGCAGTTTGTGAATTTCGTCTCATCGGGATCAGCTAAAAATAAACATTACACAATAGTCAACAGTTAAAGAAAACGATTCGATGTTCAAACTGTAAGAGGTTTCCTTACGTTACACTATAAAGTGTTTATTTTGCTTTGTCGATACGTTTTCCAACTATAAGCCAGGCTCTTGTGCAGTCTGTGCATCCGGTCAGCTCCAGTCAGTACATATGAATCCTTTCATTCTGCTCTTTGAAACGTTATATCAGTCTAATAACACTGATCAGTTCAGTCTTCACAGAAGTAGAAGACAGAGAACGGAATAACTGCGCTGATATCGAGCTGAATTTTTTCATCGCTCTCAGTTTTGGTTTAAAATTACTGACAACAAATGTAGAAGTTTCAAACGAATTGATATTGGCCCTGAACCCACAGATCAGGTGTAATCATGCTTCCTCTTCATGGGTTATCTCGACATATTAGGTAATCACAAGATATCTTAACAGCTTCACAAATAGCTCTGAATTCACGCTTCGAACCTGAAACTTCGGCATGATCATTTCCCGTTCTCTTTCCGCCGACCAGGGATATGTTCTGTTTTGCAAATATTCGATCTAACAGTAAATATATAGAGTGCATTTAAATACTCAGGTTTATTTAAGCTGTCCTGCCTGTCCCGAGTGAAAATGTTGTATTCTAGATGAAATCTTGAACTTTAAATCAACTGCATAAGTCTTCGCTATGACGATTTGCAAACGCGCGTGGATATCGGCTGTAGTTGCATTTTAATGACTTTACTCCTACCCATAATGCACCCGATATAGTGATATAGTTGAGGAGCGGGGGGTCAAAGTTTTTGCACTTCGCTGTATATATATATATATATATATATGTTAATGTATCTTAACAGGGCTTTCAAAATGGTCAAGTTTCGAAAGTAGGCAGCTGTGACAAAACAACAATCCAAAGGCTAAAAGTCAAGCACAAGACAGTGTCATTGTTCGTTGATAAAGAGTAAGTAACCGGCGGTGTAGCTCAAAACCACCACTGGAGCTCCAGCAGCCATCAGCTTGTTTTGAAAGCCCTGTCTTAAACTTTTGTGTCCATTCTGTTAACTATTTTTCTAATAGTTATATTTAACTGTAGGTGCCTGGGAGCATATTCGAAGAACCAATCCAGTCTAGAAGTGTGCTACATCTCAATGATATTACTCAGGTTAGCAGGCTTTTAGACATTGCGCATCTCTTTAATTCCATATTCTTGATATTAAGATGTGACTTATTTATTTATTTTTCAGAATACTAAACAAAGGCATGATCTAGTCAGAATAACAGGTAGAATATGTACCTTGGCAGTGCTCATTACAAGTATATTAATTAATTTTGTTACTTATTTGATACTGAAACACTGGTTAATAATTTTATATTAAAGTGTGTGTACTTACAATTGCATGCATATCGGTATGTACATTGACTGCATTCCACTTAACTCAGTGGTTAAGCTTCAGTCTAACATGCAGGAGGTCATGGGTTCAAACCCCGGCCAGATGAACACTCAGGGTCTTAAATAACTGAGTAGAAGGTGCTGCATGCCTTGGTGAAACAATCTTGTTCTCAAACTGCAAATGGGTAAACCTTAAGGACATAAAATTGTAGTTTTACAACAACATCCAATTTTCTAGCATTCTGATTGGCTCTCCTCTATATGCAATATAAGTATGGACAATGAAAATGACGTCACTCGCAAGCGGTAGCTTTGCAAAGTGCTTTCACGGTGAGATTTGTGAATTCAAATGGCTGTTAACTTATCTTCCAAAAACAAGAAAATGAGGATTTTACAAGCATTTCACCACTAGGAGAAGTTAATCGGCGAGTCAAACTTCTTTGTAGTGTGCCATTTGGCAAAATGTGAGTTTTCTCTTGAGTGGAGAAAGTTTCAGTGAATTTGTGGTTCAGACTTTGTGACTATACGTCTAGTTCTTTCAGAGCTCAGAAGTCTAGAATTACAACAATAACTTTTCTGATCCAGAAAAAAAACAAGATAGGATTTCACAAGCATTCCATCAATGACAGAAGTTAATCGATGAACCAAATTTCCTTGTATGCTGCCATTTATCAAAGAAAACCGGTAATTAGAAGTGTTTACATTTTTACTTTCAATGGCCTTTTTCGACTCGAAAGCAGTTTATTAGGTACTCATTTGAAGCTACAATGTAAGTGCTTCGTCGTTGTAAAAAAACAAATCGCTGCGCTCGTTGTTTCACTTGAGTTTCGAACATTTTATGACGTCATTTCTATGATCAATACGAGTATGGACAATGGAAAAATGTGTGCAATTTGTTAAGTCTCACACCAGTTTTTTTAGTCTCCCCACTTTATTTAACTTAGGTACAAAATGTAACTTGTGACAGTCTTGCTTTACTTTACTTTCCTTTACTTTATTCATAAAGGCATCGAAGTGAGGCCACTTAAGAGGTACCAATTAATTTTCTGACAAGCAGTTTTTCCTGTCATATTTTTTTTGACTTAATACCCTAAAAGGTACCGGGATAATCTAATGGTGGTCATTTTAGATTTAAACACCCTAAGCAGTACCAAACCATGAATTTTAACCCCTAAAAGGAATGACAATAATCCCTGTCACTTTTATATCCCCCGGGATATGAATAAGGTGAATGGCTTGCACAAATCTCAATACAATGATATATCTATTATGGTCAGGGCTTGGCATAAACGTTTTTCTCAAGGCACCTGGTTATGGAGTTGCAGTCTAGATATTTTTTTATTAGAAACACCAATGAATAAGAGTTAAAAGCCTTTAGGGTAAATCGCCAGCTTGCGACCAGTTGCATTGGCAAGCAGTAGGTCACAATGTCGAGCCCTGGTGGTACATGTAATCTTTTCCATTTTTGTTCTGCAGAACATTATGTACAGTCTATTCTTTGTGTGCCTGTGGTTAGTTTAAAGACCAACGACGTCATAGCAATGGTGTGTGCATTCAATAAGAACTTGCCATCTAACAGGTACAGGTGGTTATTGTTGCATGACTGCATGTTCAGTGAAAAGTACATATGTGCCACAAGTTGCGACTCCCACTCTTGTTTTGTTTTGTTTCAGATTCTCCAAAGCAGATGAAGAGAATCTAAAATTTTGCTGCTGTAATATTGCTGCTCTGCTTGAGAATACATTGGAATGGGAGAAAGAAATGGTTATCAAGAAACAGCAAGAGGTATGAACCAGCTATTAAAGCCATTTCATATTTATTACGTTTGTACCCATGCATTGTAAAAGTAACATTCACATACAGGTGTGTATAGCTGCCATTGTAAGCTGCAACTTAAACGAAGAAAAAAAAGAACTTAATAACAAAAAAAAAATATACGGAAGGGGTGAACTGTATTTTTAAAAAGTACTTGTATAATATTTTAATATTCCAACTTCATGCATAGAACATGACATGACAAATACAGGAATATGCAGACTGTGTGATGTTCTAGAAGAATCATACTGCATTCGTCCTTCGGCCTACATGTAGCTCTGCAGTATTCATTATTTTTCATACAGTCAGTGCGTGCCTGCAGTATTTGTCAATAAAACATCCACACAGTCTTTAAATTTTCAATATTTAGTTCAGCTGCCAGTTTTTCTATCCACAAGATGTTAGAGATGTTTTGAAATTATTGTAATACTTACAGGTACTATAAAGTGGAACTCCTTAGTGACATATCTTGCCTTTTTCACTTTGTCTTTCAGCTTCTCCTCAAAGTAGCCAAGAACCTGTTTACACATGTTGGTGAGTACATGTTATCAGGGACAGCTAGTGCAAGAGAAATCAGTACCACAGTCACAAATTGCCTGTCTTGATCTCTTGTTCGAACAAGAATCTAGATGTTTATACCGATTTCGGCTGCTTTTAGAGGACTGGTCCAAAACTATTTCAAATGCTGCAGATACATTTTAGAACATATCAATATCATAATGAAACACACTTGAGTCTTCAAAGGCTAGTTGTTCAAGAGAAATCGGTAACACATTTTATTAACACATGGCGAGTCGAACATCGAGTTAAAACTGAAATATCTAGATGTGTGGAGACTGATTTTGGTTGCTTTAAGAGGTCCAAAACTATTTTGAATACTCCAGCGCCTAGCTAGCTGTTTAGCACATGTAAATGTCACACTTGAGTATTCAAATGGTAGATCAAGTCTGAGAAATCATTACACAAAATGCATATCTCTATTGCGGTTATTATTCGAACAAGAGTTAACATGTGCACTGTGAAAGACTTTTAGAGGTCCAAAACTATTTGAAATGCTTCAGATACATTTAAGAACATATAAATATCACAATGAAACACACTTGAGTCTTCAAAGACCAGTAGATCGAGAGAAATCGGTACCACAGTTACCTACAGTTTATAAACACAAAATGCATGCCTCGATTGTGGTTCTCGTTCGAACAAGAATCGAACACTGTAATATTAAAGCAGAATCAGGTATGATTTTTGAGACAATTCTGAGGCTTGAGCCTTATCTGGGTATCCTTGAATCCAGCTGTGTTAAATATGGTATCCTTATTAAAGGTAGATAGATAAGATAAAAATGCAGATTTGCCAACACTGACTCGAGCTCCGTTCTTGTGACATTTAACTAAAGTTGTTCAAAATGACGATCAGCTCCTTCGGCTCCACGAAGACTTGAACCGAAACCCTAACCCATCTATTAACCGAAACTCTAACCGTCACTATCCCTTACGCCACAAGGGATTTGCTGTCAACAACTGCTTTTTTAGAACTTTTATACTGCATGCTGTTTGATTGGCAGGCATTACCGGTACTTCATTAGACACCAGTTCCTGCTCTCAATGAAGTATTTTAGTGCAGTGCATTTGGGGATTGCATCCTTCTGGTGGATGGAATCTAGCCCTAACCCGTATATTGTGTGAAGAAAAATGGTCTTCCTCATGTACTTACAGGAAATGAGGATCCTTGAAAATGTTGTTGAGTAATGGTGGAATAAAAGCAAAAGATTTCTCAAGTCACTATTTTAAAGATGCAAGTCATATAAAGCAAAAGAAATGGCAAGGAAAGTTGCAACCATATTCAAAGTTGCGATAGCCAATATTATATTATACACTTGACTTGGACACTATTTTTTTGTTGGGCAAAATTAAGACTTTTTTCTGGAAAGTACTTGGCTGTAAGCTGCACCCCTAGCTAATTTGAGAATGTTTTTTTTAGAAAATCACAAAATTATCAGATACAGGCTTAAATTTCACATGCACATTATACACAGGCATGCATTGTACATTTTGTACACGGGTAAGTACAGTATACAGAATTCGTGACCGTGCTGTATTGGATTTACAGCTTCCAGCTTGAGTTTCTGATTCCGATAAAGCCTGGCTACTCATTCTGTATCTACTCGGTATATTGTGTATCTGGTTCAAAGGGGTATATCCATGTACCCTGGATGCCACAGGTTCTACTGCCCTCTCTAAGCCAAAGTTTTGACGCGAAGAAGCAAATCGTCGCTTCGCTCCTCGATGGTGGCACTTCACGCCTTTCGCGTTAGAGAGGGCAGTAGAACCTCTGCCATCCAGGGTAATATCCATGTGACTTTAATGCTGCATTTAGATTGGTTACCACCCTTATGATTTATTCATGATGTTTATAAATTCTCAGATGATGTCAGTGTTCTTCTGAATGAAATCATGACAGAAGCCCGGAACTTAACCAATGCTGAAAGGTATCAAGTGCATGTGATGCATGAATTATTAATAAGTATCATAATGATTCAAATTATTAGGTAACCCCCCCCCTCCCCCTCTCTAAAGTTTATTTCCATTCAAAACAGCATTAATAATTCATGAAGTAAAACAAAGGAAATGAATGTTTAATGAGTGTTTATAAATGTGATATAGATACGGTCCTCAATTACATAAACTTTAACTTCGATTTTCTCGGCCGAAATAGGTTGTATCACCAAAATAACTGAATTACATTACTCTTTTGAAGCCGTTCAATAAACTCGCAGCAGTATTTTATCAGATCTATAAAAACTTGCGATGCACCCTCTTATTTGTAAATCTGATCAAATACTGCTGCGAGTTTATTAAACATTACATAGACTGCTAAGCCATCCCACTTTCCCTCCTGCATGGGAATATTAAATATCTTGTCTGAGCAGGGACTGAAGGAATTAAAGGGGAGGAGGTCCCCACTCAAACAAGGTACATGTTACCCTAATATGCCCAACATCAGGAGGGAAAAGAGGGAAGGCTAGGAGTCTAATTTTCAACTATAGCCTCATACAGTTCTAAGGCAACTGAAGAAAGTTATCATCTGGTTAGTGAGATATAAAATTAAACATAACTTCACTTGTACTGCCTTTATCTGGTACCATTCATGTTGCTACATGTATGCTGGCAGCCATAGCTGCAAACATTTTGTTGATGTTCAAAGGAATGTTTCTCAGCTTGTATGAAAAGTCAGAAACTTGTGTTACCATGCATCTTGGAAGGCCAAAAACCTGAAGCCAGAAGCACAACAGCGGACTAGGTTATGATTTTAATATCCTTATTCAAAGTGATGTGAACATCTTTCCATTTACAGAGCAAGCTCAAAATTGTTTGCAAAATACTACATTGTGTTCAAGTTTATTTACACTGTTCAGTTCAAACGGGAGACAGAGGGAGGGAGGTCGTTTGTAGTGTCGACTACACGTTTCTGGAATACGATCCCAAATGAAATAAAAAGAAAACCGAGTCTAGGTAGTTTCAAGAAAGCTATGTTCGAATATTTTATTGCTACTTATAAGGATATAGAACATTTTACTATTTAAATATTAGCTCTGCCTTTGGCGTCACATTTTTACCATTTTTAATATAGATACACTGTACATATAGTACCAATATTGATACGTTTGTCTTTTAGCTTGCTCATAAATTATTTATATTTTGTAATTGTTTTTCAGAGTTTTTATATTTTATGATATTAATTGTAGGAGGGCCACTGGTTTTTCAGTTGTAATACTGTTATGTGTCTACCCTCTATAAATAAAGTTTATTATTATTATTATACATATATTAAAAAGAAAATAGAAACGTATAGATAAGATAGAGCTAAGATACAGTCATGAGAGGTAAAATAGGTTGAATTATGGTTTAAGTGTGTGCAGTGATTAAAGTAGCAAAAGCTTTCGAGTTAATCACTGCCTATAGTAAAGTTGTACGAATATTGAAGACAATTACTACATAAATATAATGTAGTGTAAGATGTAATTATTGTAAATATTATGAAACAAGAACAAAAGATAGAAAAAGAGAAGGAAAAGATAGAAAACAAATAGATGTTTGTACAATATACATACATGTATGTATATATATCTATATCTATTTATGTAATACATATATGTATATATGTTTAAAAGTACATGTATGTTGTGATCTACAGTATCAAATGCTTTGGAGAAGTCGAGGAAAATTCCATAGGTTATCAAAACAACTGTCTCAATTGTTTTGAAACCCCCTTCTCTTTCAACAGTACATGTAGCTGGTTTGTATGAGAACGCATACATTTTATTAGGGTTAATTGTCACCACGATTTGGGGGTTACGTCAGGCAAAATCAGAAATGGAAAAAAAATAGGGAAAATATCTGGGGGTAACGTCAAGTTGCCTGATTTTCAGACGGTACGAGGTCGTCCGAAGTGAGCTGACGACCTTGTACCGTCTGAAAATCAGGCTGAAGGTCAAGCAAAGTGTGACGTTCCGCGCCACGTTTTTGGGCTCCCTGTGTCCACCGGAAAAAAAAACCTCTCTCCGTGTACCCCTTCCAGTGAACCACACACAGTTTAGTAAAAAGAATGTTTAATATAACTTAACACTACAATTAGCTTACTGCTAGTTCCAATAAATAACATTAACTAATAGCTAGGATAATATATGTGACGTGATATGTAATAATTAATACGTAATTAATTCTAAAATTAAATCTTCAGTAAATCTACCGAAAAGATTTCTAACCAGTGTGTGCGATGTGTGCCAAAGTTTTTGTTTTGTGTACAGTAAAAAAAAATCTCCCGTTTTTTCACTTTGTCCTTACATACTTATTTGTGTTCCTTACTTTTTTTATCCGTTTCTCATGCGTCCCAAACAATTCCAAGACCAAACTTTTACCTTACAACTCCACAACTTTAACTTCCACGCAACCCTGTACGGAATTCCACTGCCCAACTTTAACTTGTGAATACTCTTTTCCTTCTCCTTCGTTCTCCGTAACTTTGTATTCCACACTTGTGCCTTTCCTTCGTTAATAACTTTCACGTATTGTGTTTTCCTACTGTTTCCACTCCACTGATATCGGTTTTCTTATGCACTAGGCTCCTTTAGCAAGCGGGTTTTGCCTTGACATTTTCTCTCCCCAACTGACGACTTTCAGCTGTGAGCATGCTTCGCTACTTATCCGTCTTCTCCTTTTTGCTTCTTCGCTCTCCCAAACCTTCACACACAAACTTTGACTGACGCCACACTTCTATTCGAAGGGCGTATATATATGGTTCTAAAAATTCCTTAACAAGATTACTAAAAAGACTTATTGTTGAAGCAAAAACAGTTATGTAATCATTGTTTGGAGACTATACGTGCTCGCAATAATTGACCTACGGTACATAACATAATGCTGGAATGGTTTTACGTAACTTGTTGTTAAATCTTGCAAATTCTCTACGGTAAGACTAATTGAACGATGGCTATAAACTAAAGCATCTAAACATAAAACTAAGCCAAATGGAATTAAAATTAATATATTACGCAATCATACTGGAGGGCACTGGATCGTAACACCTCCCCCTTTAAGTCTATTTGACAAAAACAAATAGTGAACGATGTGTTGGTAACCTAATATAGGACGTATCTATATCCGGCTGAGGGCGTCTGCATTACAATTCTTCTTACCATTTTTGTGCTTCACAAGCATGTCGTACTCCTGTAGAGTGATGCTCCAGCGGAGGAGTTTTCTACTTTTCTCCCTCACCTGATTTAACCATACTAAGGGGTTATGATCAGTCTGTAACTTAAATGTTCTACCGTACAAGTAATACCTGAATAATTCTACCGCCCAGACGATACCTAATCACTACTTTTCAGTCGTGGATAACTTCTGTTCTCTAGGTTGTAGTTTGCTACTAGCGAAAGCTATCGGGTGCTCGTCCCCATTCTGGTCTTTCTGGCCGAGGATTGCTCCTAGTCTTCTATTGCATGCATCAACCTGTAAGATGAATTGTTCTTCCCAATGAGGGGGTCTCAACACCGGTGGATTGTGTAGTGACTGTTTTAAGTCCTGGAAGGCTATTTCATGTTCCTCTAACCAACCTATCTTGGTAGGACTCTTACCTTTCGTTAGGTCTGTTAGTGCAGCAGCCCTCTCTGAAGAGTTAGGTATGAATTTCCTGTAATATCCGACTAAACCTAGGAAAGACCTTACCTGCTTCTTCGTCTCGGGCCTGGGAAATCTTTGAATAGACTCTACTAGAGCAGCACGTGGTCCAATTCTGTCCCTACCTACTCTGAGACCTACAAAATCTACGGAGGCCTGGCAATCTTACACTTAGTGGGGCGTGCATTGAGTTTGCAATCTCTCAGTCGTTGGAGAACCTCGCGAATCTCGGACAGTTGTTGTTCGAATGACGAGGGCGTGTCAATCTCTACATCGTCGATGTAGGCGTCTGCAAAGTCCAAACCTTTGAGAACAGTATCGGTCATCATCCTCTGAACCTCTGAAAGGTTGCTGGGGCTGTCTTCATCCCAAACGGCATCAATAGGAACTCAAACAAACCTCTTGAAGTGATGAATGCAGATTTCTCAACGGTAGATTCTTCCAGTGGTATCTGCCAGTACCCTTTGGTGAGATCGATCGTGGTGATATACTGCGACTTTGTTAATCATACGATCCATGGATGGTATGGGATATTCTTTGTGATCTTGTTTAATTTTTTGTAGTCAACACAGAATCGGATCGTTCCGTCTGGTTTTGGGACGATAACCACAGGAGAGGCCCAAGGGCTCGATGAGGGACGGATTATCCCCATTTCTAACATCTTATCTATTTCCTTACTTACCTCCTCCTCCAGTTTCTGTGGTACTTTGTATGGTGGACTACGGATGGGTAGGGAATCTCCAGTATCAATTTCGTGGGTTGTGAGGTTCGTCAGGTTAGGACTTCCAGAAAGCACATCTGAATATTCCTCTAGTAGGCAACGAACTTGCTGTTTCTGGTCATCACCGAGTTCATCTGAGATCACAACGTCTCTCCAAGTCTCTTCATTGGTAACTAGGGGCACGTTGGCTTCATGTGGTAGTGTCATGTCTGATGACTCGGGCATCACCATGGCAACCAGTTCATCTCTGCTCTGCCATTTATTCAATAAATTGATATGGTAAGTCCGGTGTTGTTTATGTGCCTTACCTGTGTCGAGCTCATAGTTAAGCCCATCATCATGTACCTTAGTCACTACATATGGTCCTTGCCATTTCATCTCGAACTTACTTCCAGGGGATGGTAACAATACTAAAGCTTTGTCACCTACCTCTAACCGACGTTTGGAGCTGTAAATATTATATAGACGTTTCTGTTTACCTTGGTTCCGCATCTCTAGCTTCTCTTAGTCTCTGTTCTTCTCTGATAGACCACTCTTTTTGTGGCTTCACTTATTAAGTCTTCTAATTCCCATGCATCCATGCATCATAGTCTGGGTCTTTAGTAGCCATAGCGAGTTATAAATTAAACTGTTTTTGGTTACTTCTGTTTTTGGTTACGTTTTTAGGCTCCCTGTGTCCACCGAAAAAAAAAAAATCCCTCCGTGTACCCCTTCCAGTGAACCACACACAATTTAGTGATGTGCGGTAACGGGTCCCACTCATGTTATTAGTAAAGTGCAGTAACTTGTTGTTAAATCTTGCAAATTCCCTACGGTAAGACTAATTGAACAATGACTATAAACTAAAGCATCTAAACATAAAACTAAGCTAAATGGAATTAAAATTAATATAGTACGCAAGCAAACTGGAGGGCACTGGATCGTAAGTCAGAAAACAAATGGGAAAAAGGTTGGAGACTGTTTGTATTGGAATCCAGTGAGTAACATTCAATGAGAGTGAAGGGAGTAGGGGAGGGGGGCAGTTCCTTGTGGAAGGGGGTTCATTGGCCTGCCCCCTTATTTGACTGTGGTGACAACCCTGCATGTATAGTAATAATGAAGTACATTGTACATGAGATGTTTTAATGTGGTCTTTTTCAGATGTTCTTTATTCTTGCTGGACCGAGAACAGAATGAACTTGTAGCCAAGGTATTTGATGGTGAGATACCAGGAAAAGGAAATGACAAGGTACAGGATGTTTATATTATTTTGGTGACTGTCCTTGGCCTTGTTTAGCATGGTGTATTAAATACCAACATATTTGTTTGCCTTGGCCATGATTTACAGGAGTGTTGGGACTTAACAATACCAGCCAATCAAGGAATTGTTGGTCAAGTAGCAATGACAGGTAGGTTAATTCCAGTCTGTTCACAAGGCATGTCTCACGCCAGCAACATAAGCATTGGCACAAGCAACATACTCAGATGCAGTGATGCACTGATCATTAGCAGCGCTTGCTCATACATCACACCAGCAGAAACAAGGGTGGCTGAGTGGTTTGAATGCTTGGCTATCACCTCTGGGGTTTGATTCCTGGACCCGCCGTTATGTGTGAGTTGAGTTTGTTGGTATCCCCCCTTTGCGTCAATGGTTTTTCTCCAGGTTCTGTGGTTTTTCTTCCTCCTCAAAAACGAACCAAAATTCCAATTCGTCATCCTGGTATTTTTAGTGTTCAGATGATATATTTCTCAGTGATGCATACAATACAATAAGAATACAATACTTTTATTCACTCTATAACAATAAGAATACAATAGGACATGGTTACTTTATTGAGTTAGTTATTTTTTTACGTTCAGTTGAAGTTTAGAGCCTAGAAATTGAGTCGATATTCTAGCTACAATTAAAGCAGTACTAAAGTAATACTTATTTGCATGGAAATCCTTGTAAATTAACATTACAGTTTATAGGATAAACCTTATTTCTCTTTGATCAGGAAAATTGCTGAACATCAAAGATGCCTATAGTCACCCACTATTCTACCGGGGATTCGATGAAAAGACAGGCTTTAGGACAAGGTGAGACACAAAAAACTAACTTGAACTTGTTTCTTACAACAACAAAACACTTGTAGCTTTAAGTTAGTGTGTACCGCCAAACTGCCTTCGAGTCGAAAAGTCCGAAACGTAAACACTTCTTAAGCTTGCCCAAACTCTACAAATAATATATATTAAGCTACTCTCAGCTATCTGTTTCTACTTAAGAACGTTATGTAAATAATCTGAACAAGAGATTTTAGTCTTTAACTTTTAAGAACGTCAGTCTAAAAGATTGGTCGAACTAGTCACAAAGTCTATCACGAATTCGCCGAAAATATATTTGCTTGACTCGAGAGAGAGCTCAAACCACACAAAGAAGTTTGACTCACCGATTAACTTTTCCCAGTGATGAAATGCTTGTGAAATCCTCATTTACTGGATTTTTGGATCAGACATTCAACAATATGAATTCACAAGTTACCTCTTCAAAGTGCTTCGGGAGCATATTAGCCAATTGCGAGAAAACTGGCGGTTATTGTAAAATTCTATTCTGATAAACTATATAACTGAGTGTGTGAATGCCCATCTCTTTCTTGCCAGGAATATCCTGTGTTTTCCAATCAAGGGCGAGGAGGGTGAGTTTAGTTCCGCTGCTAACTAAAACCAGTGTGCAGTATTACATTCAGATGCTTCATTTCACACTATTTGTATAGGAAATCATGGTTTCAAGTGCAATTCGCGATCAATTTGAACGAGTGAGTTTTCAGAGAGTATCAAAATTGCACGAGCCCGCTGGTCGAGTGCAATTTGAGCTCTTTGAAAACTCACAAGTTCGAATTTATACCGAATTGCACGACAAAACCGTATGATTTCATTTTAATCATATACTCTACAAATTTACTTGAATCTTCGGACGATCTTCGGAAATATTGGAACAATTAAAGCACCGTTTATGAAGTCAGTAATGCTACAGCATCTAGTACTGTCAAATGAATTTACATGGTTAGACGTGTTTTTGTCGTAACCACAGCGCAGCATAGTCAGTTTTAAGCATTCGGAAATGTTCGGAAACACTTCGGAAATGTTCGGAAAATAATCGGGAAAATTCCTCTTCCAAAACATGACTGTCAACAACTTTTTGTACTTCAATTTCATTCTGGAGCTTGAGTCTTAGATTTATAGATTGTCAAATTCCTGATTTGGAATGCAATTTCAACCGAACAGTGCAATTTGGGATAAATTGCACTGCTTGCAGCCAATCAGAATCGAGAAATTTTGTTGAGTATATGATTAACAGTTGAATACACTGTTGACCATACGATTATTATTATTTTATACAATAAACAGTGCAAAACGAGCGCTCTGATTACTCGGTAGCCATGTACAGAATCATTTTATAACCTCCTTTTTCAAATAATGATGTCATTTTACCGTTCGTCTGTCCTCTTATAGATACACAGATGACGTCAAGTGACGAGAACATCAGTTACGCCACTCGACTGCGGCTCGTGGGGTACGTCTTTGTTCTCGTCACGTTTTCACGTCATCTGAACATCGAAAAGAGGACATAACACTGAAGCCTTGTATTCCAATAAGTTCCTTTTTGTATTGTTACTTTCTTTACCGATAGGTGTGATTGGTGTGGCGGAGTTGTGTAACAAAGCTTCGGGTGAGTTTACGCGGCACACGTGTGTCACGGGAACTATGGCAAAACACTATCAGATAAATTACAAAAGCTCCAAAACCGTGCGGCACGTGTGTTGACCTTTTCCACCTATGACGCCGTTGCCGAGGAATTATTTCAACAATTACGCTGGAATAACCTCGGTATACAGCGTCAAATTGCAAAAGCTGTGATGGTTCACAAATCCCTGCATGGTCTCACTCCCGAAATCTATGCTCCAAATTTGTATATCGCGATGATGTACCTTATTCTTTAAGGGACTCTGCTAATAAACTTGCTCTTCTTTTGCCTAGAACCAATTACCTAAAAAAACAGCTTTAGCTATAGTGGTGCCGTTAAATGGAAGAAACTACCCCTAATCTAAGGGTAGCACAATCTCTGAAAAACTTTCGACGATTGCTCAATTTACATTTTAATCATTAATTAGAAACACGGCATTCATGGAAAGCAGGCTTAATTAGTTGATTCTTAATGATTATAGTTTAGGTTTAGTTTTATGTTTATAGTTTATTTATGTAGGTTGTATATTGTAGTTTGGACCCCCTTTTTAATAGTATTTTAATCCTATTGTAAAGACCTGATGAAGGTTTACCGTATATAAACAAAGATGATGGATGTGGTACGTAACAGTGAGACTTAGGAACTGATTCAATGGAGCGGCGATCGTCAGGACGTGGAACAAAAACCATTGTTCAGTATTGGAAAGGCTTTTTCAATCAACTTACATAAAGACTTTAACTTAATGTTTTGATCTTTCAAGTTCAGTGAAAAGCAAAAGTAGAATACACTGATATTGTTTTACAGGGGACGTCCTAATGAACCTCGGATAGTTCGGTATATTCCTCTGTCATTCATTTAAGATTTCGATGTCTAGTGATAAAACTTCGTACGATATGTACTAAGATACCTCCAGTCGTATTTAACTAGCAGTTCCGTCCGCTCCATCTTGTTACCTGCCACCCCGTTGCAAATCTACTGTGTGAAGCGTCAGCGGCGAGAGTATGGTAGCGGCGAGAGTATGGTACTGCTAAACTGTGCAAAGGTTATGACGTAACAATGTTAACCGTGTACTGATGATAAAGCACTTGGTGATTTGATTGCTTTTAGGTAAATGTTTTACCAAGTTTGACGAGGACCTCACGAGAGCATTTGCCATCTACTGTGGTATAAGTATTGTCCACGTAAGTGTTGTCACGTTATACTAGTTTGTATAGTGGTGCCAATAATGTTCTATTAATGTTGTTGTTTCCTTTGTTTTCAGTCCATGTTATACAAGAGAGCAGCTTCTGCGTGGCATCGAAGCCAAATGACCAGCGAACTCATGATCTACCACATGAAGGTAACTCACTCGCTCGCGCAATCACCCATTCATTCAACCACCCATCGGCACTCACTCGCCCTGACCCACCCATTCATCCACTTATGCACTCGCCCACCCACTCGCTTGCCCAGTCATTCACCAACCCAAACCCTCGTGCATGTGTGTATTTTGTTTTTTTTGGGGAGATAAATTAACAAGGGTTCAATATTTCACTTCCAAATTTATAAACCTTATAAACATACATATTTCCCTTTAAATGGCAGAGTTTATTCTCCGGAAAATATCGAGCTTCAACGTTATGCAAATTAGCCGAGGCCATATTCGGTGTATTGTTTGCAATTTGTTTATCAAGACGAAATCACGAAAAGGCAAAACAATCCATTTCACATTACACCTGGTATTGTATTACGAATCCATCAGTTGCTTTGAACAGTGTTGTGACGTCATCCATCCAATACAGATGATTGCAACCTGTCTTCGTTTTGTGATGATGATTTAGCTAGTGGCCTGCAAGCAGGAATTCCTGTGATTTTTTTCAGTCAGTTTTCTTTTCTCAGATATGAAAGTGGAGCAGGGGTAGTTGGCTTCCAAGGTTTGAAATGTGAAAAACAGCCAAACGAAGCTGGTACAAACTTTGCGCTGCGTTATCTATAAAGCCTTTGTTGCTATATCATCCAAACTTTCCAAAACTATTGATTTCAAAGTGTTCTTTTAGACGGTAGGAGCAGTTTTTATAGGAAGACTTAAAACCCCCATACTCTCATTCGACGTATACGGAAATAAAAGCCCGAGTCGTTTTTGATATGCATGTATGTGAAACAGCACGACCCGTAACACCGGATACGGTTCGGTGTGCTTTGACATGACTTTCCCTTTTAGTTTCGCCATTCTGATCCACTCAAACTTCAGAGTTACGGTATAGCAAAAATATCGTACGTGTACACAGGGACGGCGCACACTTTTTTTTGCCAAAAAGTGTTTTGCCTAGTCTCTTCTCAGTCAGTTTAAGACTATAGTTTGGTCATACCGGCCCAATGACAATTTTTAGCCCCCCCCCCCACAACATGAAATTTCGCTCCACCATCCCTGGTACTATGTATTTCTATCCGCACACTTGGACGAATTCGGCTGTGTGATGCGGTCACTACATTACAGTGGCTTGCTGTACTCGTGCGTGCTCGTACGAATTCCTAACCATCCCGTGTCCACTCTTCACAGGTTCCTCAAGATGAAGTACGTCGGCTGTTGTCTATGAACATCTCTGATCCGGAACAGTTTGGTACCAACTTTGATAGCTTCTCCTTTACACCAAGGACAGTGCCTATAGATAAGACAGTTCTGGTAATTATATGTAACAGGCATCTGTTTGTTATGTGCACGGCGAGAGGGCTTTATCAAATTCGTAGTCTGGGCCGGACACAGTTATTATCAGTGATTTTCATCTGAACTGACGAACCTCGCATCCATGTGGGATGGTTAAATCAAAGCAAATATGCAAACATGGCTAACAAATTGTGTATTGACATTGTCTTCCAGGACAATTTGCATATCATTTCAATCAAATATTGACGGAGGCGACTTTAAGTGTTTGTAGCCAATTAATGTTGATTCCAGACAACACCATGACATCGCCCCTTTAATATCGCTGAAAAAAATCGCGTTTGTAACCTTAACACAAGTAAATCCGCTTTTGGCTCAAAAGGCGATGATAACACGGTTCAACATTTGTTGCCAACATCGTTCAACATTTGAAAGAAACGAGTCAACATGTTGAACGATGTTTTAGAGCATGTCTCTATTTCCTGCAACATCGTTCAACATGTCGACTCACTTTCAAGTGCCAACGATGTCGCCAACAAATTTTATTTTATCAATGATATATATGTACATATGCTTAGACTTTAACTTTTGTAGATACATGTATATTTATATAACTAGTTTAGCTAAATAAACAACCTATATTAAATAAATGTAAATTTTAAATTATGTCAGCATTTCTATATAGATCATAATCATACAAGTACTGCATGTATATTATATTAACTCTTAACAAATATAAATTGTAACATATTCTTATTAGCTCTCAACAAATAAATTGTAATATATTTAGCTCTAGACGGATGAAGAGCCATTCAGGATATGCTGTCTAATAAACCTTTATTATTATTATTATTATTACTATTATTACTATTATTACTATTATTACTATTATTACTATTATTACTATTATTACTATTATTATTATTATTATTATTATTATTATTACTATTATTACTATTATTACTATTATTACTAGAAGTAATCATAGATTATTACAGTGCGTTCGACATATTTTTTGTAAGAGAAAGGACTGGGCTTCCTGTGGTAACACAAAAGACTGAAAGATTGCTGCAATGATGTGGGTGTAAATAATCCTGATCAAAAATGTTTGTTTTTAACTAATGTGAAAATTTTGAATGTCTTGACTTATAAATTAATATACAAGGGGATGCATATGGGTATAAAACTTATGGTTGTTTCAGGTCCCGTTAGAAATTCAGTGTAGATTAATTTATTAGGGAACACAGCAATGAACTCAGTACTTTGATCGTGAATTTCCCTCACCTTGTACTGTGTTGATATTTAAGTTCCTTGGCATATCAAAGTGTCATTATAGATTAACTCTTTGCCTGAATGTAGTGTTAGTTTGTATAACCAAGATGCACACATGCATGTGTCACTGATGTGTAGTGTCACAACTCACACAAGATACGGGTGTCTTGAAAACTCAGGCCAGGTATGATTTATAGCATCTTATGTTTGTAGTTTTGGTAGCTGTATGTACAGCGAAAAGCAGAATCCAATACAGCGAGCAAGCCAACAGAATTTTCGATTGCAGATTCACTCGGTGGATATAGTTGAGCACAAATTATGGCCGACTTGATTGTAGTGCAGACCGCGCCGACAAAACAGACCATGTTTGACATCAGATTGTCGAATACTCCAGAGGTAGCACACACTTTCCTCAGGATTTGATAAATCGTACCAAATTATTCGCAGATTCACTCGGTTTTTACTAGATATATAGTTCAACACAAATAAATAATTATGGCCGAGTTGAATGTTCAAGTATTTTACTTCTTCGGGCCTTTCTTAAAACTTCTTCGGGCCTCTGGAACCCAGGATAATGTTCAAGGTGCAAAACAGACCATATTGGACTTTGTCAGTCCTCCAGATGTAGTGCAGCATTTATGAAATCCCCTGGAACCAGTTGTTCTAAAGGTGGATAAGTATTAACTTGACTAACTCGTTGCAGTATATACTACACAAGTGAATAGTGCTTTTCGCATGTTCTGATTGGCTACTCAGAATATCCCGTTTTCGGTCTCGTGCGCGAATAATTCACTTGTTAATGGTGTTTGAACACTTTGAACTAATTTGCGGCTGGCTATTTCACTTGTGTGGTATATACTAAAACAATTATTCTCCCCAGTGTCGATGACTAGAAATACAATAACCTATTTGTGTCGTCGAAATATGCCCTGATATTTCGTCCGCGGACATTATCTGACCCGAGAAGAGAACAGGCTCGAGGGAAACTGAGCTTCGAGGATCAGATAATGTCCAAGGACAAATATCAGGGCATATTTCGACGCCACAATGTAGGTTATTGTCGTTATCATCCTTCAAATATTTTCTTTAACGCGCGCTTATACGCTCACAGGGGGTGAATTCGCTGATATTTTCCGCTCGCGAAGAGAAAATATTGGGTCACGTGACACATTCAACTAATCGCGCGCGAGAGAATATTCGATGGGTTATAACGGTGGATATTTACCTCGCCGGCTTTGCGACTCGGCAAATATCCACCATCATAATCCATCATATTTTCTCTCGCGCGCGATTGGTCGAATACGTCATGTGACTTGATATTTTCTCTCCGCCAGACGACAAATATCGGCGATGACACCCCTTGTGGGCGTAAGCGCGCGTCAAAGAAAATATTTGACGGATGATAACAACAATAACCAACATTGTGGCGTCGAAATATGTAAGGGTTATTTGTCCTTGGACATTATCTGATCCTCGAAGCTCACAGTTTCCCTCGAGCTTCGCTCTCGGGAAATGTTCTCCCTTAGGTCATATTTCGACGCCACAAATAGGTTATTGTTAATCTAGTCACCTACACCTCGGTGAATAATTGTTAACTATTCATTGGATAGGGTGGATAGCAAGTGAACAACTGGACCCTGTGGGATTTAAAACAACGGGGGGAGGGGTGGTGACGCATGTTTTACACATCTGCTTAGCTACAGGAGTAGTATAGTATGAGCAGATTTCGTTGGGTTTTTAAAATTTCTTTTTTTATGGATGAAATAACAAAATCCGCCGTCAATCAGAAGCCAAACTTCTATTTCTTCCTCTCTTTTTCTTTTTTGAGTAAATCATGACAGCGTTGCAACGGTATTAGAGCAGATTTCGATTGAGTGGGACAAACTGCAGCACTGACTACGGTACGGTTACCGTACGGCATGCCGTGACGTTGAAATGGTTTCCCATTGTTTTTGTCCTGTTGATCCAATCAAATTACAGTACGGTTACGGACATGCCGTAGTTTGCCCCACCCATACGAAATCTGCTCTGTCCTATCAGTATGTCTCAATCGAACTCTCAGTAAAGTTTTGTTTCATTATCAGGGAGTGTTGTACATGTTTGATGACCTTGGCATGATCGAGAGATGGAAAATCCCTCGGGAAATCTTGATCAGGTGAGACGTCTCATCGTGTGTTGTCATACTAACCACGAGCTCAATCGTTTCTGCCGTGAATTTTTAGTAATGCTGTTTTTTCAACCCAGATTTACGCTGATGGTAAAGAGAGGTTATCGTGACCCTCCGTACCACAACTGGGTCCACGCGTTCACCGTTGCGCACTTCTGTTATCTGCTGTTAAAGAACACGGACCTGCAGAAGAAATTAAAGTAAGGGACACTTAATTGTTGACATTAATGTTTGTCTAGCTGTCCCAGGCGCAACCACAGAACATGGTTTAGTTGCCCCGTGAATATTTAAGTTGCTCTTGCACCGATGGAACACAGACAGAGATACCACTGCAAAAATTGATGGCTGTGTACCACAGTGAAATGTCAAAGAAAAAGTAGCTCTTACCAAACTTTTGATTTTATGTATCATGTCTATATGTCTATTCATGGTGCTTAACTTTTGCCCGGTTTACAACTAACATATTTTTTTTCGACACGGCATCCCTTTATTTTTGTCGTGTAAATGGAAATGACCCGGGTACGCGTGCTAAAACATCTAGGGGTGCTGATACCCTGTTTGGAGTGCCGTGCCCAAGTTAGGAGTGCCATGCCCAAGTTAGAAGTGCCGTGCCCAAGTTAGAAGTGCCGTGCCCAAGTTAGAAGTGCCGTGCCCAAGTTAGAAGTGCCGTGCCCAAGTTAGAAGTGCCGTGCCCAAGTTAGAAGTGCCGTGCCCAAGTTTGGAGTGCCATGCCCAAGTTAGAAGTGCCGTACCCAAGTTAGGAGTGCCATGTCCAAGTTAGAAGTGCCGTGCCCAAGTTAGGAGTGCCGTGCCCAAGTTAGGAGTGCCGTGCCCAAGTTAGGAGTGCCGTGCCCAAAATACCCCCTCAGTAGGGATTTGGTTGCCCAAGGGATACCCCCACAGTAGGGATTTGGTTGGCCAAGCATAATTTTGGTTGTCCAGGACAATCGGAAAACCTTTAATTTCGAACCCACTTTTTGCATTGCTTTACTGATATTGCTCATGCATGTTATACTAGGGACATAGAGAGACTGGCGTTGTTCGTATCGTGCTTGTGTCACGATCTGGATCACAGGGGAACAAATAACGCATTCCAAGTCACTTCGGTAAGTGTGTTTACAGGGCCCAAAATTGTGAACAACTGCGGGCCAAAACCTTTCACTTGTATTCTACATTTTTGTAAAGTACGTACAGGTGGCCTCTGGTCGCCCATCCGACTAAAGATTGAGTGTTGGCGAGTTTCAGAACTGGTCGCCAGCAAGCAACTTACCTTTTGACGCATGTTTTACTTCATATAAAAATCGAGTTAGTGTAACACATTTCTTCCAAAACATGCTGATTTGCAGCGCTTGTCAAAGCAGGCATCTAAACAACCAGGCATTCTTCGCAATTTTACACGTGGAATATTGGCACTAGTTAATGAAAATCCAAGATGGCGGACCTCAGACCTACTCGTGCAAGTATAGTTTCGCCAGAAAACCTTTCTTGCTCTAGCGATTCAAGGAAAGCGGTTCCTTGGAATTGTTGTTAGTTAACGGGGGAATAAAAGCGGACGAATTCTGGAGTGATTTAAAGACTGCAGATTAAAATATACACAAGAAATGACAAGGCAAAATGAACCATATTCAATCGAATTAAAGTTGCGAGTTAGTGTAACACATTAAAGTAATTGAGCTTCCTTCCAATAGATAGGCATCTTTTGTCAGTCTTTCATTACTTCTACGTTCAGTTGATTGGTAATTTCGCTGTAGAGAGGTTTTTGATTGAGTGTCGTAAAACCAAAATCTTAGCCAATCACGGGAGCAAGTAAAAACACGATGAACCAATCACGAAGTAATTCACGATTGGTTTAACTTCAACCAATCACGAGGAAAAGTAAACACAATCGTGGATAACTAACCAATCAAATTCAAATTTAAACGTATGATCTGGCGTCCGAAATTTGTTGGTTAGTCACCGTTGCTGGGCACTATACTGGCCTTGAATGTCACGTGATCGCTATTTAGACCGCGCGCATGTCGAGTTACGATTCCTTGACTTTGTTTTTTTATTGATTATAGAATTCCAATCTAGCGGCGTTGTATAGTTCTGAAGGGTCAGTTATGGAGGTAAGTGAATGTGTGTGAACAGCTTAACAATACCGATGGAGCCTTTCAATTGGGTGTCGGAAGTGTTTTGGTTTTGCGTTTACTGAGCTCTCCTATTGGCTGAGAAAGTAAACCAACCAATCAGAATCCAAAGTAAAACCAAACGCAAATTGGTTTGGTTTTGCTTTGGTTTGTCGTTGGCTCACAGGGAAGCCATTTATGAGTTACTTGTGATTACTCGCTCCTATGATTGGCTGGCCGTGGGTAGTTTGCGTTTAGTTTTACTACACTCAACTGAAAACCGCTCTAACGTTGCAAAACCAAGATAAAGTAATCCATTGGCAGACGCCAGTCAGTCAAGTAGTGCCTCACGCAATTCCGTACGGCTTGTAAACTGTTAGTTTGTAGATGGACTCGCTTCTGCGCAGCAACACATTGCCTACTGAATAAGAACACAGTCAAATGAAGGAGTTTGCTTTATTTACAACACCTCCATTCCCTGTAAACGTACCTCATAATACGAATAATAAGGTTATTTTGCTTCAATTAATCTGCATTGCGGTTTCTGGTTTTCTATCAGTTACAATTTCAACCCTAATTGAATGGGGAATGTGGTGTGTGGTTGAAATCTTATGAAAGATAAATTGTATGTAGTACGTTACATGTAACAGCTGGTGAGGTTTAAAGCCCTCTCTGGGCTCTGTGTCCTGGAAAGGTTGTAACGTTGTGATGTGTATTTTCTATCGCAGAGACACCACCTTGCACAAACTGTGTGTATCTTGAACACTTCTGGCTGTAACATTTTCAAGAACTTGTCAGAGGCGGTACGTACACGATAAAGTAGTGGAAAAGACTGTTTTCCATATAAACGTAAGAACTCACAAACAGTTTGGCTTGATCGTAAACTGTTTGTGACATTACCGCATTAATAGGTATACCTTTTACGTTACGTCGCCGATGGGTCGACGGCAGGCGAAAACAAATACGTAAAGATAGAACCAGTAGGCGACCCGTCGGCGACGTTACGTAAAAGGTATTTCCATTAACTTTAAACTAACGCAATGCAGGGACTTTATAAGTGATAAATTCTTTGCCAAAAACATAAATAAATGTCCTTCCGAATAATTGCCCAAGCCTTTGGCCAGGAAGAGTAAACAAGTGGTCCGAGTACTGACTGACTGCATCTCGTGGCGGACGTCTTTGTTCTCGTCACGTTGTGACGTCATCTGCACCTCTCTTAGAGGACAGATGCACGACAGAATGACATATATTTGTTAATGTGATGATGTTTCAGGAATTTGAGAAGATCCTGGATCTCGTGAGGAATATCATCTTGGCCACGGACCTGTCCCATCACCTTGGGATTCTACAAGACCTCAAACGAATGGCCCAAGGTAGGTTAACCATGGTCCAGTAGTGAGGTACCACTGTGTGTGGATCGGCTGGCAGTTATTATTACTTGGCGCCTACTACTAAAGGAATGGTCTGTTTCACTGGCAAATACATGGATTTTAATTTGTTATGATTGAGTTTTATGACTTGTAAAGCAGTACTCTGCCACAATGACAACACAATCTGCTTGCATTACGCGAATGTGCGAGCCAAATTCCAAGCTGTACATGTATGAACTGTACATGTTAAACGGTGTGCGACTTGGTTGTTGCTGTTGTTAATAACACATCCTCCTAGCGACTCAACTAGCTTATTATTGAACAGGCAGGCTTTAATGAAAACAGTCCTACCTCGTGATTGCATTCCTCCAAAAGGCCCATTTCCAGAAGCCAACGCGGCAATAGGTTCAGGTATCCATAAGGAACATCTGAGAGCCAGCACTGTTTTCAGTGAAGGTTCACTAGTGTATAGTATTTATAAAGTACATGTTTGCAGATGGTTATCGAGCAGACAGAGTTGACCACCGGAATCTACTGCTATGTCTGATGATGACGTCCAGTGATCTGTCTGACCAAACGAAACCATTTGAAGGCACAAGAAAGATAGCTGTAAGTACGAACTGAAGGCCAACTAAAACAACAAATATACCGTGGTGTGCCCTCTTATTTACCACGTTTGCGTCATCGCATGGTCAACATTATTGTGGATTCACGAGGCGCTATAGCCGAGTACACATCGTACATCACGAGGCGCTAGCCGAGTAAATCCACAACAAACTTTGACCACGAGATGACGAAAAACGTGGTAAATAATAGCACATATATACCACGGGGAAATATCGTAAATTTGATTTTTTTACAACAACAAACGAGAAATGATCAAGCGGAAGAGCCTTGAAAACGAGGCAAATTGTGAGAGAAACGTGATTCTGGCGCGCGCTATCACTTAATCCGTGACGCGATTAATCTATGATATTTCCTGACCAGTTTATTCTTGGTCAGACTCGATGCTTAATAACAAATAAAAGATAAAATAAAGTGCGTTGGGGATGATAATACTGAATACTGATGTTGTATACTTTTTTCAATTATTTCTCCTCAGGACCTGATTTACACTGAGTTCTTCGGTCAAGGAGATCTGGTAAAAGTTCTTTCCTGATGTGCTAGTCCCTGTGTTTCAAACTCATCCTGTGTAAAGTGGTTTAAGAAAGTATGGAATAAATCCCCTTGTGCCAAGTGTATGGGATAAGCCCAATTGATCACTTTTAGACAGTTGGATTTTGTATGAGGGCGAAGAGCTGACGGATCGTAATACCGTGTATTCATAAAACTACATTGCATAATCTTTGAAATGGCTTCCCAAATTGTCAACCTTTTAATTTGTGCCCGTTTCATCCAATCAGATTACAGCACTGCGGCATTGTTTTTCTGCTTGTATGACACGGCTAAAGATTTGGCCATACTTCTACTAAATTCTTTTTAAAAATAATTAATAATAATTTGGAAAGGGCCCGGACGACATTCAAGTTAAATAATTCCTACAACGGTGTTCCTAATAACAGGTTGAAGATTGTATTGTATTCTTGACGAGAAGCGCTACATTTCATTCCTAACAATAAATGTCAGTTTCAAGAAATTGACAACAAAAATCAGGGGTGAAATTTACACCTTGAAACAATCGTCTGATGATAAGGAATCATTTGCGTCTGCTAAAATTGCAATCACACCCTCGTGTAAAAATATCGTAAGTTTCGTCTTCGATTTCACTGGTCAATTTCATGAAATCAACACTACTTGTTAGTAGCACAATGTGGCGCTCGCGATGCATATTGTAATCGCACCACTTGCCTGTCATAGTTAGGCGACCCGTGAATGAGAATCTAGGTAAGAGTATAAGGGAACATTTGATTGGTGGAAGTCAAAACACCAGCTGAAGAAAGTGCAGGTCGCGTAAATATGACAGGCGCTGTAAGTTACATGACAAATCGTGCAACTGTGAGACTGACCAGTTCGTTGTAATGTGTTTGACGTTGTGTCGTGTTGTGGTTCCAGGAGAAAGTGATGGGTTTCACACCAATGGAAATGATGGACCGTGAGAGAGCATGCATCCCTAAATTACAGATTGACTTCCTAGAATCCATTGCTCTACCAGTCTACTCGTAAGTCCAATCCTACATATTGTGTCTTCATTTGGTACGCTATACCTCCAAAGGGTTTGTCTTTCTGACTAGCAACCCCACACCTCCACTTCCAATCGATGTTCGTAATTAGCCTCCTCCGCAGGCATCTCTAGTTAGTAAGAAATAGTAAGAAACAGTATGGTTGGGAACCCTGTGGAAAGAGTGGGAACGAAAAGGAAGAAAACTAAAGGGAGGGGGAGGGAGAAGGAGGGAGGGAGAAGGAGGGAGGTGGAGGGAGAGGTACATGTAAGGCCACAGGGTTCCCAACCTTACTATTTCTTACTAACTAGAGATGCCTGCGGAGGAGGCTAGTTCGTAATAAAGATGCAAAGTCCACACCATCTACTTATCGATATTGTTGAGTAAATCGATCAATAATCTCTCATTTAGGGTGTTTAGTGTGGACTTGTGTCCATAAGTGATTCAAGTTCCCTTTTTTTAGGATATTTTTTAGGTTCGTGTTACTGCACCAAGCGAGTATTGTTTGACTAGACATTTGTGATAAAATGGCAGCGTTCTCGTCGTCAGAGACAGAGAGCTTTTGTGCCATAGCTTAGTTCTGAAGATAACTGTCTAGTGTTTGGTCTATTTTTGAGCTTTGGTTGCGAGACTAGTTTCGGATAACTAAAGTTATCCTTCTTCATGCAGTCGCAGCTCTTAGTGACCGTTCTGGTCTGCCAGTGGATTGCACAGTCGGCAGAGCTTGCTTGCTTGTGATTGGTTGTCTTTGGAGTTACTTGTTGAATCAGTGAATTTTAATGTGATCCGCTTAGGTGCGAATCCGGCAAAGCTCGTGTTCACTGAACCTGGTAAATCGCTGTCAGCATTTTTACTGTGTGGTTCTCAGTTAATAAATTTTCACTTGAAGATCTGAGTTTAACTCTCTGTGTGAACCAAGTCAGTATCGGTGGTATTTCAGCAGTCGGCTAGTTTAAAAAACCTGTTACATATGCGATAAGTAGAGTGCCCCGAACTGCGGGACGTTTTGTTACGGGGGCCGGCATTTTGAGTTAACCAAAGTTTGTAATAAAAACGCAAAGTCCACAAAGTCCCTTGGATAATGAAGTAAATTCCCTAAAGCAAAGTGGCATAACGGTTACTTGCTAGTGGTATCTCTTTCCGAGTAACAAGGAAAGCTTTCCGTAGAGACCACGTCTGCTAGCAGGAAAGCTTAATGGTAACACTTTCCAGAATATTGTCCTTAAGGAGCGCTATCGTTTCCACAGAAAAACCGGTTGGGATAGCCTGAATTTCAGCCGTCTCCTCTGGTTCGTTCCTCCAGAGAGAGACGTCTGAATCCAATAGCCGATAATGCCGTCCAGTGACGTCAAGGCGGATTAACAATTTAATTTATGCAAATAAACTGTCACGGCGAAGAGTTCGTGGCCGTGGGTCACAAAAACAAAGCCATCGCTCGCCTTGAGAAATTATTTAAAATTATTTAAGATTCCACGGCGGTTAGCATACCTCAATCGACTTTAGTTGATTACATACCAGTATTTAAGATCATGCCGGCCAAAATATAAGCCTTACCTATATATATATCTCCATCCATGCATTTGCTTCTCAAGTGCCTCTTATGTTGTGAAAACCTTTTCGAAGCAACAAATCGTTATATTATATTTGGAGGCAAAGTACAGTTGATCTTTGTAACATGAAAGGATAATGGAGAATTTACGAAGAAATACGAAGACTCTTTTACGGGAAAGAACAGTTCCTTAAAGATAGTAGCGACATTCTTTACCACTGCGAGTGTGAACAAATAATCGATTATCAACAACCCCATGAACGCGATGGGATAAAATGTTCATGTTTACAGGACAGTCGGTCGGTTATTGTGCAGGACACTTTCAACCCATTTCCAGATGTTTTCCTTACGAATTCAAGGTCTTTGCCAAAGACAATCACTCCACTGAAACTCAACGATCCACAATCGCGAGTCCAAAGTAAATCCTGCCGTCTTCTCGGAAGAGTTAATTATGATAATTATGCGAAATTATAGAATATGAACCAATCAAAGATCACTACCAGGTTTTCTGGTAGTGACGTCACTGGACGGCATTATCGGCTATTGGATTCAGACGTCTCTCTCGGGAGGAACGAACCGGAGGAGACGGCTGAAATTCAGGCTACGGTTGGGATGGAAGATGCCAAATAGAATGGTAAATCCGCGGTATATCCTCCTCCATTTTGTTTTAAGGCATTAAAATCTGTTGGAAGCCTGACTACAGACGGGACATGGAACGAGTAGATTTACTTAGTGCAAATGGTACACGAATTTCGGTTGGAATGGAAAAACAGGAATACCCCCGAATACCTTAACGAAAACTTTCCAGTGGAATGAACCGTTCCACCTGAATTCCTAACTTGAATTCGGAACCGAAAACATCGGTTTTCGGTGCCGTTGGTTAAGCGCTCCTTATGTGTATACTTCACTTGGCTAAGCGCAGCAGATACACAACAGATACCTGGCCATTGTTGGAGTACATTTGTGGCACGAGGGCTTCGGAGTGGCATACTAGATTATTCTCGGAATTTGATGTGAATAAGGATGTGCGTCACAGTATAATAAGTTGTCGAGAGGTAAAATCTAACTTTGGCTTCTGTTTTTAGGGTCGCTGCAAGGCTCTGAAATTTAGTTGTGGTTAGAAAACAAAAAGACTGCATGTTTGATGTCTCAAAGCAAAGGTCAAAAACCTAAACATGCTCGCTTGACAGGAAGGTGTCATTTGGCCGTACTTCTGCCCTTTTGTAGATACACAGATGACGTCACAACGTGACCAGAACCAAGACGTACGCCACGAGACGTAGTCGAGTAGAGTGAATGTTTTTCTCGTTGCTTTTTGATGTTGTCTGCATCTCTGAGAGGACAGACCCATTGCAAAATGACATATTTGTTGTATGATGCAACTTATTTCGTGCAAATTGTGACGTCATCTGCGTGCCTGTTCTCTAATAACACACGGCTATCGACAAATCAGAGGGCGCGTTTCTCACTGTTTATTGTACCAAAATGCGATCTCCCGAGGTTGACTATTAATATCGTGTTTTACTGACAGGGTTCTACATGACACTATCCCTGAGACGGCAGCAGTGCTGGAGGAAGTAAAGTCCAACAGAGATCACTGGAAGGCTATTCAGGAACAAGAAAGACTCAGGGCAAACGTAAATGGAATCCCTGATGACTAGACGATCTGCATGTCAAGACTCGCTGGCAGGAAATAGTATGCCTCAATCTATCTGAAGGGGCACTGTCAACCCTCCAAATGATCAACCTTCTCATGAAAAAAGACAAAAATAACCACTCAGATTAGCAGAGTATGCTTTCCAGGTATACAAGACAATTGAGACAATTGTGATGAAAGATTCCAGTGGAGATTCCAGTGGATGAAAAATATTACTTTTAAGAGAAATTTAGAACAACTTGAAATCGGTTCACTGTAACCGAAATCAAGTTTCTAGAGACAGTGCCCCTTTAATTACAAAACAATCCGATTCCGTGACGGCCAGATCGCGGTCGAGTTCAGACCGAGCCAAGAACGGCGTCAGAAAATTAGATAACGAAGTAAGCTAAGAAACGGAAGAAGACACTGTCCATGGCTGTTGATATCAAATCAGCAACGATATTTTGGGCTACAAGATTTTACGAATGCATAGAGGTTATTCGTGTTGTTCGTTATGTAAATATAGCGACATATATTTTATATATTTCGGTATGTATTTTAGTGTGGCTCAGAAAAGGTATCAGTGGGGATCCTTAAAAGACAAATGTTGCGTTCATCACTGAATTTCTAACGGGACCTGAAACAACAATAAGAGGCTGATCAAAGCCAGTACTCGGCTAATTCACAGATCGAATTGGAATTTAGCGTGTTGGTTTTTGTGGAGGGAGGAAAACCGGAGGACCTGGAGAAAAACCCTCGGAGCAAGGGCGGGCAAGATACCAACAAACTCACCTCATATGGCGCCACGTCCCGGAATCGAACCTGGACCACGCAGGTGAGAGGCAAAGCGCTTAACCACTTGCGCCACCCCGGCTCCCAGTTACTTCAGTTTGTTGAATTTTGGGTGGAAGTGTGCCGCTCGGGACTCAAATCCCTGACCCTATTTCACACTAAAATATATGATTTTCCAAACCCTTTTTCAGACCTAACCCTGGAAATCTGCACCCTACTGATTTCATGCACTACTTAAGCTGCCTTCATGAATCTAATCCAGTTTTTCGATAATTGTAAAGACCTTTAAAGTGCCTATGTTTGAGTAGCCAATCAGAGCGCGCGAAAAGTGATATTCACTGGCGTGGTATATACTAATGACGCATATTGGAGATGTTCTGTCGAGAAACATGCCTTATCGGGTGCATCGTAGAGCGTCCAAAGCGTACATTCGTGCGACCACATCGCACAGTAAATGAATGCGCAAATGATGTTAAGGAAAATGTATTCTGAATGGGATAAGATGTTGTACCACAACCTTGGGTTTGTAAAGATAGCGCAAACGATAGACGGGCGAGTGATGCCTGTTATGAGTTGTTCTTGTAAAGCGTAACACTTATTCAAAAGTGATACATTTCCAATTACTTTTGGAGAAACAGTAATTGTTTACTGTCAGGATACCAATATGGCAATGCGAAAGTTTGCACGCCAAATAATATTTCATGGAACAAATTAGTTAATCCAATGGTATCCCATTATTTGCTCTAACGCCTTTTTTATCATCAATATCGATTCTACATCAAGTGAATAGTAGAATATTTTTGGATTTGAGCGTAGCGTGTAGGAGTTAGACGTCACATTGATTAGCAAATTGGAGATGTAAACGCCATAACTCGTATACGTAACACTCGAATCAATAAATATTGTACTATAAATGATGTCGTATTTGCACCATGGTTGCAAACTTTTATTCAAAGATATGTCAGATAGAAACGTGAGCACCAGAAATGTTCCCTGTATTATATGTCAAATTATACAGTAATTTATTATTATTTATATCATTCAGTACATTAAAAACATTTATTATAGAAGTATTGTGTTTTATGGAAATTCTCCTCCATGTGTGATTAATTGCCAGAGTTCTTCGTTGTTGTACAAATAGTGTGTCCGTCGAGGAACTATTATACGAATAGACTGTGTCCGTCGAGGAACTATCGGCTGATAGTTGCCCGCGGAAATTTGATGTTCTTAAAACAAATATAAGCCCGAGAACGCAGTTCGAGGGCTTATATGCTAGTTTTAAGAACATCAAATTTCCAAGGGAAACTATCAGCCGATAGTTCCGAGACAAACACAGTCTATTTGTCGTTATTGTTCAACACAAAATTGTCTTTCGTGCTCAGCGGGCACTATCACCTGATAGTTTTCATCCGCGGACGACAACTATCACGTCACGTGATCGCTCTTGGCCAATGAGCGCGCGCCACAATTTTGTGGTGAACTATAACGGCTGATAGTTTCCCTTGGAAATTTGATATTTTTTAAACTAGCATATAAGCCCTCGAACTTCCTTCTCGGACTTATATTTGTTTCAAGAACATCAACTATAAATCGGGCTTATATGCTAGTTTTAAGAACATCAAATTTCCAAGGGAAACTATCAGCCGATAGGTCCGAGACAGACAGTCTATTTGCGTTATTGTTCAACACAAAATTGTCTTTCGTGCTCAGCGGGCACTATTATACAAATATATATCGACGTGAAAGTTTCGAAGAAAACTGAGTATATCTGTCTCCAAATCATAAAAAAAGAATAGCTTCTTATAGTTTTGATTTAGAATTCTGGTGTCGCGTGAAAACTATACATAAATGTACATTACGATCATCTTGCATCTATTGCCGGACAGGTTTCTACAGCTAGACAAGGTACATGTATGATCATCTTGCGCATCTATTGGACAGGTTTCTACAGTACAGGTATGATCATCTTGCGCATCTATTGGACAGGTTTCTACAGTACATGTATGATCATCTTGCGCATCTATTGGACAGGTTTCTACAGTACATGTATGATCATCTTGTGCATCTATTGGACAGGTTTCTACAGTACATGTATGATCATCTTGTGCATCTATTGGACAGGTTTCTACAGTACATGTATGATCATCTTGTGCATCTATTGGACAGGTTTCTACAGTACATGAATGATCATCTTGCGCATCTATTGGACAGGTTTCTACAGTACATGTATGATCATCTTGCGCATCTATTGGACAGGTTTCTACAGTACATGAATGATCATCTTGTGCATCTATTGGACAGGTTTCTACAGTACATGTATGATCATCTTGCACATCTATTGGACAGGTTTCTACAGTACAGGTATGATCATCTTGCGCATCTATTGGACAGGTTTCTACAGTACAGGTATGATCATCTTGCGCATCTATTGGACAGGTTTCTACAGTACAGGTATGATCATCTTGCGCATCTATTGGACAGGTTTCTACAGTACATGTATGATCATCTTGTGCATCTATTGGACAGGTTTCTACAGTACAGGTATGATCATCTTGTGCATCTATTGGACAGGTTTCTACAGTACATGTATGATCATCTTGTGCATCTATTGGACAGGTTTCTACAGTACATGAATGATCATCTTGTGCATCTATTGGACAGGTTTCTACAGTACAGGTATGATCATCTTGTGCATCTATTGGACAGGTTTCTACAGTACAGGTATGATCATCTTGCGCATCTATTGGACAGGTTTCTACAGTACAGGTATGATCATCTTGTGCATCTATTGGACAGGTTTCTACAGTACAGGTATGATCATCTTGCGCATCTATTGGACAGGTTTCTACAGTACAGGTATGATCATCTTGCGCATCTATTGGACAGGTTTCTACAGTACAGGTATGATCATCTTGTGCATCTATTGGACAGGTTTCTACAGTACAGGTATGATCATCTTGCGCATCTATTGGACAGGTTTCTACAGTACAGGTATGATCATCTTGCGCATCTATTGGACAGGTTTCTACAGTACAGGTATGATCATCTTGCGCATCTATTGGACAGGTTTCTACAGTACATGTATGATCATCTTGCGCATCTATTGGACAGGTTTCTACAGTACATGTATGATCATCTTGTGCATCTATTGGACAGGTTTCTACAGTACATGTATGATCATCTTGTGCATCTATTGGACAGGTTTCTACAGTACATGAATGATCATCTTGCGCATCTATTGGACAGGTTTCTACAGTACATGTATGATCATCTTGCGCATCTATTGGACAGGTTTCTACAGTACATGTATGATCATCTTGCGCATCTATTGGACAGGTTTCTACAGTACATGTATGATCATCTTGCGCATCTATTGGACAGGTTTCTACAGTACATGTATGATCATCTTGCGCATCTATTGGACAGGTTTCTACAGTACATGTATGATCATCTTGCGCATCTATTGGACAGGTTTCTACAGTACATGTATGATCATCTTGTGCATCTATTGGACAGGTTTCTACAGTACATGAATGATCATCTTGTGCATCTATTGGACAGGTTTCTACAGTACATGTATGATCATCTTGCGCATCTATTGGACAGGTTTCTACAGTACATGTATGATCATCTTGTGCATCTATTGGACAGGTTTCTACAGTACATGTATGATCATCTTGCGCATCTATTGGACAGGTTTCTACAGTACATGTATGATCATCTTGTGCATCTATTGGACAGGTTTCTACAGTACATGTATGATCATCTTGCGCATCTATTGGACAGGTTTCTACAGTACATGTATGATCATCTTGTGCATCTATTGGACAGGTTTCTACAGTACATGTATGATCATCTTGTGCATCTATTGGACAGGTTTCTACAGTACATGTATGATCATCTTGCGCATCTATTGGACAGGTTTCTACAGTACATGTATGATCATCTTGTGCATCTATTGGACAGGTTTCTACAGTACATGTATGATCATCTTGTGCATCTATTGGACAGGTTTCTACAGTACATGTATGATCATCTTGTGCATCTATTGGACAGGTTTCTACAGTATATGTATGATCATCTTGCGCATCTATTGGACAGGTTTCTACAGTACATGTATGATCATCTTGTGCATCTATTGGACAGGTTTCTACAGTACATGTATGATCATCTTGTGCATCTATTGGACAGGTTTCTACAGTACATGTATGATCATCTTGCGCATCTATTGGACAGGTTTCTACAGTACATGTATGATCATCTTGTGCATCTATTGGACAGGTTTCTACAGTACATGTATGATCATCTTGTGCATCTATTGGACAGGTTTCTACAGTACATGTATGATCATCTTGCGCATCTATTGGACAGGTTTCTACAGTACATGTATGATCATCTTGTGCATCTATTGGACAGGTTTCTACAGTACATGTATGATCATTTCCCCGTTTTGTCAAATGCAACTCCGAAGTGTCACACTTACACTTCGACGAGTTACGTATACTAGTATGTTTATCGACTTCTATCCAGGTCACGTGACCACATGATATCGTAGATTTCAAGGCAATATGCGGTGGTAGCGATCAGATAAGTAAAATCTTCATTAACTTTCTGTTTTCTTGCTTTGAAGTTCATGCAATCAAGTCTTGGCTGGCAGACTAACTGGTTTGCTAGTTAAGGAAACATGTGTAAAATAGGTCGCGTGACTTTCACCAGTTGTCTCCTTAAACACGAAGTTCCGGTATAAATAGGTTAGCTCCTCCTCTTTTCACGCATCGCGAGCTCGAAATTTAAAATTCAAATCGCTGAGCAGTGAAGAAAGCAAGCGAGGATATCAGCCTCTCCTTTGAAATGCTAAAGTTTTAAGGTTTAAAAATTAAACAAGTCATAAAATAAAGTGACCAGAGGGAAGATAGTTGTCCATTTATGACTGCCAATGGTATTTTATGACTGTTTACGAACTTTGTAGCCCTTACTCTGAAGTTAAACATTTTTGTGTTTCATTTGAATTTCGCGCGATAAGCAATCAGTAGGGAGCACTCAAGCGGAGCATCACGCAGATGTTCACTCAACGAAGGCTGATTGACGACTGAAGGGTGACAAACCCCTGGGCTCGCCTTTTTATACCGGAACTTCGTGTTTAACAACTAAACAGTCCAGGTGCTAAATCGTGATCGTGATTTACCCATAGAGTGTAGTGGAAATGCATTGAAAGTATTACGTTTACTGTTTTCCACATCACCGCACATTGACACGTAGACGATCACGTGACATCCGTGAAAACCTAAAAGGAAAATAAAATGTTAAAGTCGATTAGTTTAATCTTCTGGCGAAAAGTGGATGTCGTTCGACATTCCTGTGCAAATTAAGTTTTAGTGATTTTCGGTTCAGGACGTAAAATCCCAGGCCTTAATTAGCTTGAGTACCTTGAGTACTTGCGCTGGAAAAACATTGAGAAACTTGGGCATCAGAAACGAGTGTACAATAATATGTAGAGAACAGTTCCTGAGACCGAAGTTCGAGGGACTGAATTGAGCTTCGAGGATCAGATATTCAATGTCCAAGGACAAATAACAGGGCATATTTCGACGCCACAATGTAGGTTATTGTTCAGAAGCCCATTGTGCTCCTGATTGTTGTTATCATCCTTCAAATACGTTCTTTGACGCGCGCTTATACGTTCACAGCTGCAGGGGGTGTATTCGCTGACATTTCTCGCTCGCGTAGAGAAAATATCGGGTCACGTGACGCATTCAACCAATCACGCGCGAGAGAAAATGTTTGATGGGTTATAAATAGAGAATATACAGAGTTGTTAGTAAATAAAAAAAGTCATTTTAGACAAGTAGAAATTAATTGGATGACGTCACCCCAGGATCGATCCAGTCTTTTCCTTTCGCGGTCACTGGTCAGGAAAGGTCAAATTTGCACCATTTCAAACAATCGTAGAAGATAGAGTATACTCTGTAAACCAAAAATTATTCGCAGAAGTACTCAAAACCTTTCAAAGATTCATAGCTATGAAAATTGCAATGGCGCTCCTGGAAAAAGAAAGGTTCGCGTTTTGGAGTCCCTGTGGCATAGAACAACATTAATAGGGGAACTAGGTTCTAGTCTGTTTCCATCCAAAATGGCGCGAACCATGAACAACACGAAAACAAGGCGGATTATAAAAAGGTTTGCTAAATGACTAATCAAGAAGAAACCATCGACGTTAAATCAGGTTCGTGCTTAATTTTATTTCCAACATTCTATTATAGATCGACAGCTGAAATTGAAAACTGGCTGAAAATATGAGCTGAACATAATTTGGTAGCCTTTTGGCCAATTTGGGTATTTTCTCGTTGTAAGAAACCCAAATTTGTAGGGTTCCCTGAAAGTACAAACTAAAGCGACACGAAAATACTCACAAGTACGCCACCCTCAACTATATAAAATTATATTTAGCGTCTAGGAAGAGTCGAAACAAACCCTATAAACCCTGATTTTAAACCAAAGGCTGGTTCACACTTGTGACATAAAGCATAACGTCATAAGCATAAGAAAAAGAATTGTGAACCGGCGTGACATACATATAAGCATAAGTATAAGCATAAGAAAAAGGAACTCGTTGGCATTAGCATACACTAATCATATTATTATGTATTGTATTGTATGTATTGTATTCTGCTGAAAATGATTTGCAATTCAAATATTCGGGTTTTGTAATGCGGGTATCAGCGGCCATCCCGAGGGGGCGGCCCACGGGCAACCCACAGGCTTAGCAGGGGATTTGTAGCAAAAACATGCCCCACACGTGGGGCATTAGAGCGCTTTTGCGTTTTTGTCAAAATACCCCGGGGACATACCCACAGGGTTTGCACGTAATCTGCTGTCTCAACGTTCAGCGGTTTTCGCCACAGGACTTGCTCGATCGATCGACGTTCTTCAATTTCTTTGTCCTTGAGGTAAGTCATATCATTATCATTTAAATTAAGAGATTAAATAAGCCATCCACTGTCGGAAGACAGAACAAAGAAATAAAGGATAATATTTGTATAAAACTATTAAGATTTTTGACACTTCTAATACTTATGATATGTTGCCCAGGTTACCCCAGGTGTGGGGGTTTTTGTATCAATTTTCTGCCCCACCCGAGGGGTTTTAGCATGTATTTGTCAATGGCTGCTGTGACAAATGCCCCTGGGTGCCCGGGGGCCGCCCCCTCGGGATGTCCGCTGATACCCGCATTACAGTTACACTGTCAGAGAAAGAACCAACATTTGTTTGGTGTGATTGAACACCATCTCTGATCTTGTTGCAGTGAGTGCAGATGTCCTGTGTGAGTTTCTTGAGGTTGCATTCCATCTTATCCTGTATATAAGAGAAGTCTATCCAGCTGTGGTGTTTGAGAGAAGAAAGAAATATAATGTCCCTGTACAGGTGATTGACATTATGGCTCTATCAATTCCAAATCTGCCCACCCCCACCCCCTTTGTCATCAGCTCGCCAGATTTCACTCCCATACAATAAGATATTAGGTTTAATTAACGTATCAAATAGTTTTATAGATAATTTACTTGTAAGGTTTAACCTGAAGTACAATGATGTACATGTACCATAGACACCCATATCTTTTCGTAATTTAAATAGTGCATTAAGTGCAGTTTTGCTTAGCTCCTGCTTTGCTAGGCTGAAGTTTCTAAATGTGCTTAGTTTAATTCCAAGATATTTATATATTCGAGCATTGTCTAGTTGATCATCTTTAAAGTGAAATGGGTAATTATTCATTCTTTTGCCATTATTGTTAAAGATCATCACTTTGGTGTTAATTTGTTAACTTTAATTTATTATTGTTACAGTATATTCCTCAAGCGTATTTAAGTGGTCTTGCAGACCTTTGGGGCTTTTTGATATTAGTACTGAGTCATCTGCATATATAGGAGACAATTTACATTTATATTACCAATTTTAACATGGTCTTCTGCACATGACTGTTCAAGTTTTCCTGACAGGTCACTAATAAATAAATTAATAAAGTTGGGCTAAGCATACAGTCTTGTTTGACACCGATATGGCAGCTGAATTTCTCAGTCACCTCATCTATCTGGCAGCGGAGAAATCATTTGAATACATACATGTAGTGCAGAGTATGTCATAAAATTTCCCATTGATTTCTGCTTGCTTTATTTTTATAAACAGTTTATCCATGAATATACTATCAAAAGCCTTTTTAAAATCAACAAAACAGGAGAACAATATGTTGTTTTTCTTATTTGGTTTGCTTTTTACGTATTTATCAAATGAGGTTTTTAGGGGAAAAAATACTGTCCACTGTGGAATGACCTTTTCTGAATTAATATAAATATGGTTGTGATGTACATGTATGTACTGCAAACAAGCAAACAATAATACCAACATTTTGACATGATCTTGTGTAAATATTGCATGCAGGGTCTTGCAAAACATCTTACAGGATCCTGTAATTTATCATCTAAGATCTTGGTAGGTCTTGGCAAGATCCTGGCAAGATTTTGCATAAGATTATGCTTACAGGATCTTGCAACATCACCTAAGATCTTCAAAGACCATCTCATGTTTCTACAGCGTAAGGTGGTCGCAGTGAAGTCTAAAAATAATGAGAATGAACAGTATTCGCGAAGCAATATTATACGTATATTTGGTCTATCCAAAGAAGTTGGTGAAGACTGCTATGATGATGTAGTTAATTTCTGTGCAAACGATTTAAACATCGATTAAGTGAATCATGATGAAATTGAAAGGCTTTCATACTAAGATGAAGATCATGAAGTCCAACTCGAGCTTGAGGGGAAAGAGAATCTCTTCATAAATGGAGACTTGACTACAAGGAAGACAAACCACAGGCTACCCAAGCATAATAGTTTTGATTAACCGTTTATTTTACAAGACTTGAACTGGGAATTTATAGAGTATTTAGAAATTGCAGTAATTCTGTAAATATTGATAAATAAAAGAAATAAGACTTTACCTTTGTGTTTGTCAATTATTGGGCTGTGTCTGTGTGCAATTTCAGTGCATTTGGGCGATGGGAATTTCTCCCCCAAAAAATCAAATTACCTCCCCCCACCCCACCCCCCCCCCCCCCCCCCCCCCCCCCCCCCACACACACACAACACACACGAAAGTCATCCAATATTTACTTGGAATTTCCTTGAATATAGAATATAAGGTCAAACAAATCTACAGTAAAATGCCATTCTAACGTAGACTAGCTTGTTTGACCATATATTCCATATTCAGGAAAGTTCCAAGCAATATTGGATGACTTAATACATACATGTAATGTTTACAGTGTACAGTCATGGCCAGGTTTTTGTTTCAGTTTAATTTTTGAAACTCATTTGAATCTTGCTTTGAAAATGTTACATAAAGTGACTGTTATGTTATCTACATACATGTACATGTACAAATGTTGTATACTTTCTTGATTCTTGCAGATGAGCTGTCACCCTGATTTAAACCGTTACATTCAAGATGTTTTGCAGACAATTAAACCACTTGTTGAAAAGGTTAGTTTTGAACAAAGGCACAAGCCCAAGGTACATATGCACCATTTAAATGAGTGAGAGAGGAGGACTCTGGTTTAATCAAGATTTGTAAGGGGTGGGGACTGTTGAAAAGAAGTGCTCAGTGGTCACCTTTGGGGGCGGCCTTCACTTCCTCGGAACGTGGAATAGTACTGGCTATCCAAACAATGCCTAACCCTGAAACAATACAAACCCTAACCCTAAAATGGCAATGTAATTATTTGTCAGTGCAGTCCAAATGGGGTCCAATAAAATGCAAGGTTTTGAGAGGTGAAGGGCTGCTGCACCTTTGTAGTGGGCATGATAAATTATTATTAAAGGAAGCATGAGACATGTTAGCTCCTAATAGCTCGGTAATGGCATTTCCTGTACATGTACATGTATCTCTACTCTCCTTTGAAGCCTTTCTTAGGTCATAAAATTAATACAAACTCCCATGACAATTAACCCTAAGAAAGAATATTGGCTACAAAGTAGAGAACCCTTAAGCCTGTAACAATTTGAAATACAACAATTTTTGACACACTTTTATTTATACTCTCTGACTCCTAAAATTAGCCTATATATAGCCACTGCTCATGCACCCTCAAAAATCGGGAGAGAGCATCTTAAAATAATTATTTTAAACAATTTCCTTTTCTCTACAGACTCGTACAAGACTTGTTTTGTTACTGTTTTGGAAAATAAACCAAAAGAATGAAAATATTTTCCCTCAAAATGATCTCCATCACATTGTAAGCTATAAAGGCGACGTGATCGATGAGACAAAATAAATTGAGGCACCAAGCAAGTTTGAAATTTCAACTCAAAATCATATCAAAATAATCGATAGCTTGCTGGAGAAAAACCTCTCGATCAGTACTTTAGCAAAGTTCTTGTGAAATTGTTCTTGAAAATTTAAGCAGAAAAACTTGTCTTTGACTTTAAAAAATGGACTGTTAAGTGCCGAGTTTGTGTCTGCTGTGTCTTGTATGTTGTTTCTAAATGCTCCTCTCTTAGCATTCCAATGCAACTGTAAGTGATTTAGTAATCATAAAGGCCAGGAAATATTATAGTCATCTTGTTCCTCTAAAGTTTTAACATTTTGGCCGCTCCAGTTTCCTGTCATTGAAAATATACCATACAAGAACTGAATTTTAACTCACATGTCAGGTAAACCCGCAGTAGGCAAGTACACGCAAGTACACTAATCCAAACCCTAACATAACCCAATATAAAAAATAAATAAAGTACTAATAAAAGAAATCAACAACACAAACAAGGTAAGGTATTTTTATTGCCAAATACTTTGGTAGAACTTGATATGTTCTTACTGTAATGCCATCCTCAACCCACTAAACACAAGGAACTATGGAAACGTTTGACTGGTTTAGGAATTTTGAAAATTTGAAACCAGTATGAAAATTTGAAGCCAGTATGAAAATTTGAAGCCAGCATGAAAATTTGAAGCCAGTATGAAAATTTGAAGCCAGCATGAAAATTTGAAGCCAGTATGAAAATTTGAAACTGGTATGAGAAATCTCATACCAATAAAAAATTGAAACCACAATATATACATAATAATTTATTTATTTATATATAATGTTTTTTTATTATATAATGTATATTATGGACATTTTATCACAGTTCTTAATCATTCAAAATTCAAATTAATGACATTGATGTGACATTACCAGTATGATAAATAACTAGTTCATTTTGTTTTGCAGGGAGAAGTACAAAAGATTGTCTTGGTCATTTCAGACAAGGTCAGCAAAATTTGTAAAAATTGGTAAAATTCTATTTACAGTTTAGAAGTAATTCTATATGTTGTGGTTTGAAATATATTTTGCTTTAAAAAATTTAAACCAGTTCAACATTTTCAAACTGGTTCAATTTTTCTTAAACTAGTTCAAATTTTCAAAACTGTTTTTTTTCCTTCAAGATTCTAAAAAGAGATTTTTTTTGTTTTTGGGATTCATTAAAAAAGGGGGTTTAGGGTGTTTTTTTTTAGGGGGGGATTTAAAAAGAAAGAAAGTGCCCACCCTTCCCCTACAAAATATTTTTTGACAACACCCACCCCTACCCTCTACTTTCTACCCCCTCCCTTCCCCATCTCCTTGTTTCCTTGCCCCCCCCCCCCCCCCGACACACCTTACTGTACCACTTACCTTGGCAGTCACCTATCCACTTACTAACCTCCCCCCGTCAGGCTTAACTTCAGCTACTTGATAATCCAGTTACTTAATGCAATGCACCACAGAAGCTCTTGTTGATTTGAACACTATCATTAATTTTATTGTATAAGTGACAAATCATGGAACCTTGTCCATTTCCTTGTGCTAATTTGTTTCCAGTCGCTTCAGACATTTTATTTGTGTATGCGTACTGCTAACAAAATCTGCATTGGAAATAAAATTAACACAGATGACAACCAGATGAAACTGTATTGTACAGTTTGTGTTGACTCTGCATTCTTTTATGAAAACTGCAGTAACCTGGGGAACTTGTAAGAACGCTAAATCCCAAAAAAATTAATATAGATTATTAGATGTACTTTACGGCTCCACTCGTACTTCGAAACAAACTGCGTCAACCAAACTGACTTTTACAGAGTAATCACAGCTGAGGCTGAGCTAGCCTAAAAGAAAAGCAAAAGAAAAGTGAATCATCTCTAACATTGTATCTAGAAGAAGACTTCTACAAAAGAGCTACAGTATCTTAAAGTAACAAGTACAAAGGATCTTGAAGTAATCAACCCCTCATACTTGTTAGATTCTGAGCTTTCCAAATGGAATAAAACACTGACTAGAAGAAAATGGAGTATACAAATAACAAACTTCTAACTCCTGACAACAAAGAAGTGGCTGAAAAAACTCTGAATCTCTAAACGGGACCTGAAACAGCCAAGTCTATATCCAGTGTTATCCTTGTAATCATGATTACATTCGAAGAATCTCTGGAAGAATGCAGATTTATTAAAGCCAGTTAACACAATCCAAGCAGAGTTCAAGCCCTATAAACCAAACGTTAAAAAACATAAAGCTTCCCTACAAAGTGTGTCAAAGAACCCATCTCTCGTTAAGGACATCGAAAGACTTACTTTATCTCCCACTCGAACCAAAAGATTCAAGAAATCGTTTTTTTCCATCTACTACTAAATTATGCAGGAATAGTATTAGTATCGAGACACGAAATAACGAGGCAATCGGCTCTTTTAAGAAAGAAATTAATGTGTAGCACGATATTTCAATATTCCAAGTTATAACACATACTATGAATGTTCTACTGATAGGTACGTGTACACCTGAATTTTACACACGTCTACGTTTAGACTGCTGTGCTCTAAATTATCATCTGTTTAGAATCAGTTGCATAACATCTCCAGCTTATGCATGTGGGTTTAGACTTGAAATTATCAATCACTTTTTCTTATACTGTCCCTGTTATGCTGCTCTTAGACCAACCTTACTTTCCTCTGCTGTACAGATCTTTGGAGATAGTTGGCACCTTTTGTCAGAGTCCCAAAGAGTAAACATACTGTTGTATGGCTCAGCACTTTTGACTGTAGCCCAAAACTGTGAATTGTTTCGTAACATACAGTTATGTATAAAGAATTATAAACCTTTCGATCAAAATGGTAACTGATAACAGTGCCTTCTGTCCTCCTATCTTTTTCTTTTCTATCACACTCGTTCAGTTAATACTCTGTTCTCTTTCCACACCTAAATATTGTTAAATAATGTTAGTGTAAGCCTCCTAGATGAGCTGATATGCTCTTGAGGCAAACGCTAAGAAATCTATATGTTTAAATAAAAAAATAAAATTAAAAATTAAAAACCTCCGCAGTAAACCCAAGTGCTCATTAGGGTTTTTAGGGCTAGATATAGTCACTAAACAACACAGGCTGTAATCCTTCAATAATCATGTGAACTAAACTAAACCCTACCCCTACATTTAATGCTAACCGCCATAAACGGGTGCTCGCTAATTTAGGGTTTTTAAGAGTTACAGTGTAGTCACTAGATTAGGCTTTTTAGGGCTAGATCACTGAATAACACAGAACAATAATCCAAACCCTAACCCTACATTTAAAAACACCCTAACCGTCAACAACAGGTGCTCTAATTTAGGGTTTTTAGAGCTGCAGTATAGTCACTAATTTATGATTTTTAGAGCTATAGCCACTAACAGAGACTACAATCCTCCTTCAATAATCATGCAAACTAATCTAAACCCTAACCTAAACACCCTAACATCAGTTAACATAACTTCCCTTTTAGATTCTTTAAAAAAAGTATTTTACAAAAATTATCTGGTTTAAAAAAAATTGCACTGGTTTAAAATTTTTGAACTGTTTTTTATTTTATTTTAAATTAAAAAAAAAAAATTTGAACCACAACATAATATATGGGACTACATACATGTATGTTGTTTTGATAAGATTACTTTGTTCTGTGTTTTATTAGGATTATCATCCAATAGAAAGATTCACATTTGAAATAGGGCACTCTTCGGGTAACATGGCACTAAGGTAACACAGTTATTCTTAATTGGTTTAAGTAGAATAATTGGGCCGCGTCAGGCAAAAAGGGCCCGGACGACATTTAAGTTAAATAATTCCTACAACGGTATTCCTAATAACAGGTTGAAGATTGTATTGTATTCTTGATGAGAAGCGCTACATTTCATTCCTAACAATAAATGCCAGTTTCAAGAAATTGACAAAAAAAATCAGGGGTGAAATTTACGTGATTTTGATGCAAGGGCGCGATTACAAATATGACCACAAAAATTAGGAATCCTGTCAGAAGGGATGATTTTGATGTATGACATTCATTTATACCTGCTGGCATTAAAGAGTAAAAATAATAATAAGATGAACAAGATGATCACTTTTTGGCCAAAAAAAATCTTTTCTGCAGTCATTCTACTCCCCGTAGCTCATAATATGATTTTAGCAATAGTACAAGTTACACCTTGAAACAATCGTCTGATGATAAAGAATCATTTGCGTCTGGTAAAATTGCAATCACACCCTCGTGTAAAAATATCGTAAGTTTCGTCTTCGATTTCACTGGTCAATTTCATGAAATCAACACTACTTGTTAGTAGCACAATGTGGCGCTCGCGATGCATATTGTAATCGCACCACAAGTATAAAAAATATGGTACCATTTCAAAAATCATTTACATATTATGTCGTCTGGGCCCTTTTTGCCTGACGTGGCCCTGATGATAATGGTGATGGTGATAATATTAATAATGATATTAATGATGATATTAATGATGATATTAATGATGATATTAATGATGATATTAATGATGATATTAATGATGATATTAATGATGATATTAATGATGATATTAATGATGATATTAATGATGATATTAATGATGATATTAATGATGATATTAATGATGATATTAATGATGATATTAATGATGATATTAATGATGATATTAATGATGATATTAATGATGATATTAATGATGATATTAATGATGATATTAATGATGATATTAATGATGATATTAATGATGATATTAATGATGATATTAATGATGATATTAATGATGATATTAATGATGATATTAATGATGATATTAATGATGATATTAATGATGATATTAATGATGATATTAATGATGATATTAATGATGATATTAATGATGATATTAATGATGATATTAATGATGATATTAATGATGATATTAATGATGATATTAATGATGATGATGAATAATTATTAATGATGGTGATGATGATTATTAAAGCGAGAAAAACTTATAAAATGTAACTTAGATATTACTTTCAAAGTATCATCAATTGAAATACCCTGGTTCCAGAGGTTTTCTTGAGAGAACAGCCGCGGAGAAAAGCGGTGATCAGCGAGCTGCGATAGCAGCGAGACCTCTGGTGGTGCAAATCTCACTTTCATGTTTTGAATTAGGGTCAAGATCTGACAGTCTTTTCCGATTGGAGGAATATTTAATGAGCTCAACAAGAGCGGTGATTGGTTAGGTATATTGTTCTCAGGGACGGAAGGGTAAGTAATCATTGTAGGTATCGTATGGTCAAATAGAGAGGGGGTGGGAATTATTTGCGTTTGCTGGCTCAGCTTCGATCGAAGTTCGCTCGATCTCTCGCACGTAGCAAATTGTAGTATCTCAAAGCATCCATGAAGACATAATAATAATAATAATAATAATAACGGATTAATCAGTGGCAGTTCCACGAGGTGGCTCTTCAGCCACTGATGGGCCTACGATGTAACGTCCTTATCCGAGAAGATCTAACCATTTGCAGCTCGTGAACGAAATTGTTTCACAAAGGCAGCACCTTCTACTCAGTTATTTTAAGACCCTGAGTGTTGGACCGGCCGGGGTTTGAACCCGCGACCTCCCGCACAACAGACCGGCGCTTAACCATTGAGCTAACCAGGAGGCGGAAGACATCGTATCATCTGTACTAAAAGATCGCTTTCCCAAGATAACATCACTGGCTAATGAGCAAGACAAGCGTTATTTGGCATTATAAATCGGAAAGACGTGTTCGCCAACCTACCGACTGGTCATGCAAGTCGATAATTCGGTTCAGTTGAGAGGGTTTAGTTATCCACGGAACGCAATAGTTATTGTTAACTGGCCTCTAAAATCATTGGTGGACTCTGACATTGATCTAAGGTCTTCTGAAACTTTAACTCTGATCTTGCGAATTGCACGTGTACATGTAGTTTATTTTTGACATAAATAAATCTCAGTCTTCCCTCCCCTACCCAAAAACTTCTGCCTATGCTGACTACCGACCCCACTGAAGAAAGTTATAATGTGACGCACACGTGGTATCTCTCTCCTGATTGGTCGATTTATTAATTACTCAGTTGATATGTTTGACAGTTTTCAAAACATGAAAGTGAGAGTCACACCCAGTGAACCCCAGTCTTCGCACTCCACTCTTCTCGCCGCTTCGCAGCTCTTTCTTTGCGGCTGTTCTGTCTAGAAAATCTCTCGAACCAGGGTACAAAATGATTCGTGTTTTTTTTAATCCACAAGTTCTCTATTTAACAAGTGGACTGCGAGCTTGAGGTTTCTATTGGCAGTTATAGTTCACCAGAAAATTGACGCACGCTCATTGGCTAAAATCGATCACGTGACGTGATAGTTGTCCTCCTCCGCGGAGGCAAGCTATCAAGGCGTTATAGTTCACCACAAAATTTTGGCGCTCGCTTATTGGCTTAAAGCGATCACGTGACGTGACAGTTGCGGATGAAAACTATCAGGCGATAGTGCCCGCTGAGAGCTGAAGACAATTTTGTGATGAACAATAACGACAAATAGACTGTGTTTGTCTCGGAACTATCGGCTGATAGTTTCCCTTGGAAATTTGATGTTCTTAAAACTGGCATATAAGCCTGAGAACGAACATTTGTTTTAAGAACATCAAATTTCCGCAGGCAACTATCAGCTGATAGTTCCTCGACGGACACAGTCTATTTGTATAATAGTTGGTGAGGGGCACAGCCCTGAGTCAATTATCAAAGTCGATAGAAATCAAGAGCGAGAAGTCTAATTATTTTAGCATAAAAGCTACGGTTCTTTCTAATGATTTATATTGAGAAAACCGTGAAAAACATTGGAAAATAAGCAATTTTCTTGGTGATTTTTGTTTGCAGCACTCATTCATCAAATTGGCCATCAGATTATGAGTTTGATGATAATTGATAGCTTGGTTATGCTAAGTACTAATATTTATTAGAAGTAATGCCCACGTCATGTGGTGAACTTTCATGTACTGAATCTATTTGCTAATGAGCTAAATCTATTGTTATAGCTCATTAGCATTGAATTTGATGCATGAAAACTTATCCATCTGAAATGGCCTAAGTTATTGACAGTGGTTCTCAACGTTCTAGTGAAGATCACTTGCTGTTGCACACAGAGTCAGCATTGAGGGGTTTCCTTCTTAAGATCAGTGTTTGTGACTCGCTGCTCAAACCTAACCCTCCAGGTAAAGGATTAAAATATAATTTCTTTATTCAATTATAGACCCTATGTAAAATGGTGTGGCCTAATTAGCATAAATTCTGATGTAAAGCATTTACAGAAATAATAACACTGTCTACTGAAAGAGCAGTAAGAAGTTGTTTATAGTATGCATTTTTCAGCCTTTTGTGTTACCACAGGAAGCCCAGTCCTTTCTAATCTATGATAATCTATGATTACTTCTAGTATAGTTTTATAGCAGTCTGTTCCAAAGTTATCAGCATTTACAACCTGTAGAAAAACATGATAACGAGGCTGGTAATACATGGCTGACTGAATTCATATAAAGTGACAATTTCAAATCGTAATGACTCTGTAGCAGTGCTAAGTTCCTATTTTTGCATCGTTTTATCTGACAAGGTTGATTTTCTCATGTGATAATTGCTGACAAGTGTGAATAAGAACAACATTCTTGTGTAGGGTCTATATTCGTTTACTAATTAAACTACAGCGTTTACAAGGATTTCCAACACTGAGAAATACTTGTCTGAAAACACATAAAATACAACTTTTACATATGTTTATATCGAATCTCAGTCAATCTTCTCGCCTTATTCGGCAATAAAACTGAGTCAGTAATATTGGAGCTGTCAACTCGTGAGATATTGAGTTGAACAATCCAAATTGAATTCCATAACTATGCACGCCCATGTATTATTCTTAGTTTATTGTTTATTAACTATGGCAACACAAATATATACAAAATAGCAAATACAGCCGAGAACAAGGAGGGAACCAACTGGCATGGCATGGGCCACTTACACTCATCTGGTTTGTATTCCAGACAAGAACAGAGTTGTTGAACTACATGTAAAGCAAATCATCAGGCTTCAGTTCAAAAAGTTGCTAAGTTATCCAGTGGATCAGTACATTTATTGTATAGTTAGGTAATTTCGCGAGTAGTGATTGGTCAATTTGCGGTCCATTACTTCCCATACGGACCTTGTTCTCAAAAAAAAATTAAGAAGACACGTGATAAACATCTTATTAACCTCGTTTGCACGGTCCGTACCGGAAATTATGGATATTCGTTTTCCTCTTTTTTTTTTTAAGCGCATGGGCCATAAAAAAAGGAGGAAAATGGCTCTGTCCACAACTTACAGTACAAACCGAGCAAACGAGGTTAATAAGAGGTATGTATTAACCTAGCTAACTAATTTATACACTGGAAAAGAAGTTATCCACCTTTGAACAACTGGGGTGAATCAAAACGAAAAGCCCCCCCCAAAAAAACGATATTTTATACCGTCATGTAAAAATAATAGAAATTCAACGCAACTTAAGATTTACCCTGGCGATATATCATTTTTCTCGATACTCTTTCACTTAAGCATGTTAATATTTGTTTTCCTGATCTGTTTATGCTTGCAGACTGCTCATTTGCAGTGTTGGCCTTCACGCGAGAGTCAGCCCAGCTGGAGCTGCACGAACAGCCTCACCGTCAGGTCTGGAAAACCTACGTACTGATTTTCGAGATCAGCAAACTGGGATACATTGTATCTAACATGAAAATAACCACTGTCATCTCAAAGAGCACCTATAAATCAACATTTTTGGAAAGTTTTAATAGTGTAGGATGAAATCCCGAATTAATATTATTACCGTTTTCATTGAAGTGCGACTGAAAGTTTGAAATCTCGTTTGGAAAATCACGTTTCGCCGATCGTCAATCAAACGGATTCCGCCTATATTTAATTGGCAGCTTTGTATGAGAGCAGACTCTGCATTTGATTGACGGCCGGCTGAATGCAATTTTCGAAACACGACTTGAAACTTGTAGGATCGCACTTCAATGAAAAGATGGAATTTATAGACTTTTGTATGGGTTTTGCAGTCATGCGTACACAGCCTCGTTTTGATGTTCAGATTCACTAACGTTGATAACTACGCAGAGAAATATCATTTCATTTTCTTACTTCTACAGTTTACTTATATACATAAACATCCTCTTTAGAGGAAATAGTTATTTCTCCTTAAAGTGCCACTACTACGAAAATTTACCATTTCGATTTGCCAATTTTTCAGTGTCAATAGGTCAATCAGTATTAGAAATGTCCGAAATAGTAAAAAATATTCCCAAATGGGCATGTTAAACCATAACATTTTAGGAGAGTTTACCGGTAAAATCCTGTCCGCCATTACTGGAAGCCGCTCTCAGTATTCAGCGGAAGTGATGTCATACACTTAACACGACAACCTCGTGGTGCGAAATAGTGTGCATAAAAAAGTAGGCAACCTCGCAAAGATAAATATAACTTTCTTATGTACGTGAAGACGTTTTTAGTAGAAATATGCCTCCAGGCGTTGTGTTCTGCAGGCGAGCGTTAAGTGTATGACATCACTTTCGCTGAATAAACCTTTGTTTAAAGCTGAACAAAGGGAACGGCCTCCAGTAATGGCGGACGTTTAGATTCAATATTCGGAGCTCAGAAAAATAAGGCTTCCTGTCGTCGTATCGAAAAACAATTTGAACTGGTAATAATATATCAACTCTACTTTATGAATATGCAAAAACATTGGTATGTCAAAATTTGATCGAAGTGGCACTTTGACATTATGCAAATTAGGTGTACGCATGACTGCAAAATCCCATACAAAGTCTCTATAAATTCCATCCTCAATATATTTTTATATACTTCTAAAACTTTACGAAATTGTTGATTTATAGGTGCTCTTTGAGATGATGGTGATTATTTTCCGTATAGATCCCATTTTGCTGATCTCTTTGAGATGACAGTAGTTATTTTCATGTTGGGGATCCCAGTTTGCAGCCCTCTTTGAGATGACAGTGGTTATTTTCATGTTAGAGATGCAAGTTTGCTGATCTAAAAAATCATCATGACGATAGCAATAAAGATCTGATAATTACGATGTTAACTATTTATATGAACTGATTGCACCGCAGGATTTCCCCTGGATACCTGCTGACAAGGAGACATCAGCTATGAGCGATCCCACGATTATTCCATTAAAATCAATGACGTCATCTGTGCTACAGGTAGGTATCATGTGAGGAGAGAGGCTCGAGTCTATGGGGTAAAATGTTGAACATGGTTAGAAATACACTGGAGAAAAACGTTTTTGACCCAAAATGTATATGAAAGGGGTTTGCCAGTCTTGCCGGAACCTCCCCGTACAAACTTTAGTTAAATACCCCCCTTTCCATGGTAAGAATGAGTCTGGAGTCAATTCACATCAGTTCAAAAATGGCGCAGAGGTACTTGACTCGGTCAGCGGTACAAAATGCTGCGCATATCAGTCAGCAGTAGAAATCGTGGAAGCAGAACGCAGAACAGACCGAAGATGAAGTAATACGGGCAACAGTTTATTGCAACTTGTCTCGCAACAATGTTGCGTTGTGAGTTGAAGCGCGATGTTGCACGCGTGTATCACGCAACAAATGTCCATGTTGCAAGTTGCAGCAACATGTTGCAGAAAGTAGAAGTGACTTTACTCTGGCAACAAATCGCAACAATTGAGAGTTTTATTACTGTAGTTGAGACATCAAGCCAAATTAAATTTGGGACTGGTTCATGATAAGTACTTAAAAAATAAAGTTTGTTCTTTTTTGTAGAGGTAATTTGATGTTCGAATTTTGAGTGAAATTTACGCATGCGCAGGCCAGTTCCATACCCAAATGACTTAACACCTAAACACAGCGTGGGTTACCTGTGTTATAAACCGTGATGAATAACTAGCCTTTCGTTTGAGAAGCCGTGCTCGCATTTCCATAATCATTGACTTGTTTAGTTATTTGACGAATAATCGAGTTTTAGCGGAACATGCGCGAGTCGGGATAAACAATTCAGAAACTAACCATTGTGAACTACGCATCTCTCCTCTTTGTGTTTCTTCACCTAAAAATCGCGGGGATTTGAGAGGAAGATTTTAAAAATCTCACTTTCTCTAAGAAACGCTTGAAAGGAAAGGAATATAACTTTTTAACGGTCCTTGTAAATACATTTTTAAGTCTGAATATAACTTAGTATAGTTCTAATTAGTTGTAATAATTTAACATATTGTAAATATTTCACGCTCCTCGTAGAAACCAGCAGAGTACGTTCTGTTGTTGGGGCCAACCTGCCTAAATAAAGCTGTATGTTGTTCCGACTCGCGCATGTCCAGTGAATGTCCCGCGCAAAATATTTTAGTGATTATAGACCAATCCTTGCCGACATCATTGTTTACATTTTTGCCTCATTAGCATAAATTAAACTTCAAGCTACAAACAAACAGCTACATCAGTTGAAAGAGAATTTTAAACTTCGTAATCACCGAAAAATTGAGATTGATAAGTTAAATATTTACGGAGAAATTGACTTTTCATAGGACACCATTCACTCTTTTCACCTGGTGGCGATCTTGGATTCAAAGCGAGGTAATCCTTTGTTTTTGCCAGGTTAGCCTCGTTTTCACTATGCCTCACTGCTAGGCTAACCTGGCAAAAACAAAGATTGCCTCGCTTTGAATCCAAGATCGCCACCAGGTGAAAAATGTGTAAAATGGGCTGGGTGGCAATAGTTGCTGACAGCCATGCATTCTTTGTAAATTTTGAGATTTTTAAACGCTCATTCCTCAAAATATATTTATCATATCACTCTCAAATTTTCGGTGATTATCTATTTGTTTGTATGTACGTCGCTTGAAGTTTGATGGATGCTAATGAGGAAGAAAACGTAAACAAAGATTCGCCTATAGATACGAGTCGTCTTGGCAGCAAACCTGTGATACGTTCTCCTATTATTTCAGATGCAGTTGTATGTGGAGGAGAGTGCAGACAAGACCAGCACCCACAACGTGCATTGAAGACTTCACATGTAAAACGTACTGTGAAAATGAATATAAAAATATGTTAAAGTGTTAGAAATAATTATCTAATAATGGCCTGGGGCGAGATGAGGAGGTATCATGTGAGATACGCGGAATGAAGAGCAAATCAAGGACTCGGAATAGGGTGTTCCTTCATGTAGGCAAGACATGAATTGCTATCAAAATACAATAGAGCGGTTTTCAGTTGAATGTAGTAAAACCAAACGCAAATTACCCGCAGCCAGCCAATCATAGGAGTGAGTAATCACAAGTAACTCATAAATGGCTTCCCTGTGAGCCAATGACAAACCACCAATTTGCGTTTGGTTTACTTTGGATTCTGATTGGTTGGTTTACTTTCTCAGCCAATAGGAGAGCTTAGTAAACGCAAAACCAAAACACTTCCGACACTCAATTGAAATCCGCTCTAGAACACAATACAATTTGCTAGTAATTCATGTCTGCCTACCGGAAGGGAGAACCCAGAATAGGGACCTGGAAATTCACTGATGTTTGGAAATTCATGGCAATATCTGTTTATGCCTTGTGGTGGAAAACGAAAAACCCTATTACGGACTATTACGGACTATTACGGACTATTACGGACTATTACGGACTATTACGGACTATTACGGACTAATCTCGGTCCCGAGGGTGACCATTATTATGTGACCGCTGTTTAATTCACTCTTTTCACCTGGTGGCCATCTTGAATTCAAAGCGAGGCAATCCTTTGTTTTTGCCAGGTCAGCCTTGTAGTGAGGGATAGTCAAAACGAGGCTCACCTGGCAAAAACAAAGGGTTGCCTCGCTTTGAATCCAAGATGGCCACCAGGTGAAAAGAGTGAATAGGCATTGTCATTCAAGACACGCGAATCACTCATTTAACACCTGAGGCCCAGGAGATTAAAACAATTCCAAGTGAACATGCAAATACGCCAATTAACTCTGCAACTGTCATACAAGTCTGATTATGCATGCGTTCATTGTGAGCAGGATATCACCTACCAGTCACAGGGAGCCCAAGCGTAGTTTCTGTGTTATCAGTGTAATATATGAAACTGTAAAAATAAAGTTTGAATATCGTCTTTAAATTGTGTTAAAAAAATTCGAGATGAACTCTCCACCCTTTCCATTCATTATGAAGAGGAGATTTTTTTTAGGAAAAGTTCAAATCTAATAAATAATCACCAGACACAGTTTAAAGACGATTTTACAATTTCATATATTACACTGATATTACACTGATAATATACACTTTTGTATACGTGTATATATCAAGCCATTATTTCACTTAATTCTCAGTTAAAGAAAAAAAACTTACCTTAAGAGTTTGTCGTTGTCCTGTTGTTTCTCTGGGGTCTAGAAATGGTGGTTATGGGGCATTTCTCTCACTTTGGGTTTGTGGTTTTTTTCGGGAAAAGTTTAGAAAACTTTCCCCGAAAAAAAACACCAAACAACACTCCAATAACTACTAATCTTTATTTCTTGAGTAAATTTAGAGCACAGTATCGCTAAAGTTTCATTCCAGGAGTGAAAATCTAACTCCGTCTCATTTCTCGGTATTCAATTCGTGGCCACAGGGAACCCAAAACCAATTTTGAGGTACAAACCTAGAGGATGGCAAGCCTGTGTTCCCTCATTAATAGATGAAATTACTTCGATTTTGACAAGCACGTCCCCATTTGATTACCTATACTTATAATACAAGCTAGGAAATTCAGTTCTGTCATTTGATTGGTCGAGAGCAGTAGTATTTCAGCGTAATTCAATACCCATATGTGGTAGCCATATTTGGAAAACACACCCAGTGTCTTTTTGATCTTGTCTTGAAAAATGGCGGACAATGTCTGCGATGGGAAAATTTTGGAAAAGCAAGCTTAACACAAGCAAATATGCAGAACTGACAATTTACAAGTGTCGAATCATATTGTTGAGATACCTGTTGCAAAATCTTTGTGAAAGACGCGCCGAGCACAGTTTAGTTTTCGGGTTCTCGAACAAGACGAAGTTTGGCCAGCCCCAATATAAAGGAATCTCACAAGACTTTAAAGGCACTGTGTCGTGGTGAGAAACCATTACATTAGATGTCCGGGTCGGACATGGTCATTATCAGCGATTCTCATGAGCTGTCGAACCTCGCGCACATGTGGGATTGTAAAAAGCAAAGCAAATATTCAAAATTGACTAATAAACTCGTAGTACCATGACTAACTTGATGAAGAACTTAAAAAAAATTAAAGGAAATGGACCACATAAATGTGTAAGTTTTCTATTATTTCAGATCTTTTTTATTGTTGTGCCTTTTCTGTTTGACCAAGACTGAAAATGAATCTGTTGAACATCTGCTCTTTCATTGCACATTAGTTAATCCTTTTTGGCAAATACTTAATCAGTTTCTAATCGACTCAAATCTTGTGTTGAACCCTTTTTGTGAACAAGAAATTACGTTCGGTGTAATAAATCAAATGGACGATAATTTTTTTACTGAATCACATTATTTTGGCTGCAAATAATTTTTTTTATAAATGTAAGCTTAAGGGTATGCCTCCGACATTTTCTGTTTTCATGAATAAAATCATATATATATATATATATATACAGTCGATCCAGGAAAGGTAGTCTTACAGAAAAGTCAATTACAACTGTCACGTGTCCGTCTATACAAAATATATTAACGTCCCTGTGGTTCGCTGGTGTCGCGAGTTGAGTAAGACCCGCGGCCCGGAGACTAGAAAACGCGAAGAATACTCGAGTTCCAGAATAGTTTGGCAGCAAGTATACTTCAGTTTATAGGAAGGTTGCACCGGTTTCATCTGGATTTGACGAGTAAACATTTGCGTTTAGTTCTAGAAGTTTGGTCGTGCTTTTTGCACGAGCGCGTAGGGCGAGTCCAATTTGAGCTTTTTGGAAACCATCTGATTGACTTTTAATTAAATACATGGACAAATGAGCGGAACAAATAAGCTTTGCTTCTGTTTATTCAGTCTTGAGTTCATATTAAATCTGTGGCTAAAGGTACGCTCTTTTCTCAAAATAGCGCAATGACGGGTTTAACACCGTGCACGCGCAAACTAAACTTGCCTATTAACTCAAAACAAGCGTAATTTACTGGATATTGTTTTCCTTTTTGCCCCTTAGGCTTTCAGTATAAAATATTGGGTAAAAATATCAGATAGTGAATGCTAGAGAACAGTAAATTTGGGAAACTTTGAACAAAGTTCGATATGTACAAATTGGATCACAACACAACTGGTATGAAGTCATGCACATCAGGCAAGACTATTCAACAATTAGTATTACAAAGTAAAAACGTTCAATAAGAAATAATACGTAGGAAGGTTTGCTTCAGTAACTAACAAGTTACACTGGATAAAAAAGCCGGAATGCTTTGCGATGTTTAAATCTTTTAAATCAACCACGCTCAACCACGTAATTTAGTCTAGTTAGCTTCGCAGATAGAAATAACGAAGCAAGACTAATTTTTGAATATTTAATCTTTTCTTAATAAGCGCCATTAAAAACAGCTGCAATTTTTGCCATGTAGCATCTTCTTCAATGCATTATTTAAAATAAACAGATGTATTTTTTCAATGGTTATATGCAGTCAAACTAAAAAGTTCTTCATACTACACAGGACAGTTTAGTTTTTTTTTATTCGAGAAGCCAAGTGAACTATGCATGCATCAGCTCCGGTCGAACTGAATGAGTCATCATGATTCAGTGGTGGTTCTTCATATTTAAACTACAAATTAAAGAACGCAACAATAAAGCTAGAGCTTGCATCTATATGCTGTCAGTAAATCAAGCCGACCTAATAACTCTCTATCAACTCAGTACTGTGTTGTAGAGTCGAACATCCAACGGCGACACGGCCGAATATTATTTATTCTCAAGGAATATGATCTCAAGGAACACTGAGTTATTACTCTCTCACCAATCGCCCCTTGAATTTAAATATCGTGACCAGATAACACAATGTTTGCCCTAGACTTGCTCGAAGTCGAACTCGCTGAGTCACTGGGTAAGCTATTACTGGGTCAAAAAGCGAGCGCGCTGCAAGTGGGAAAAGTCCTTCGTACGGGGGGCTAAGAAGAACTTTGAGAAAGTCTATGTCAGTTGCCCTTGCGGTCTGCATGATAATTCCCTTCACGACCAAACTTTTAGAATTAAACGCAAGTATTTACTCGTCAAATCCAGATAAAACGCAACCTTCCTATAAACTGATACTGCATTTATCAAATTTGAGTCTCTCTCCTGTATACTTGCTGCCAAACCATTATGGAACTCGAGTATTCTTTCTTCCGAACTCGCGACACCAGCGAACCACAGGGACGTTAATTGCCAACGAGCGATCCGAGCCAAGAGGCGAGGATCGCGAGGCGGCAGCATTATAGAGCCGATGCGCGTACGAGGCACACGAGGTATTTTGCAGGCAGAAAAAATCTCGATCGAAAATTGTAATGTAACAATAGAAGGAAATAAAACCAATCACAGCGCGAGTTTTTGCGTGTGACGTCATGGAATCTCACGTGGTCGTGTTGATCGTCGAAGTGGCGGTGCTGAATACGAATGTCGACAGCGAGGACGAGGTGAAGTATTCCTTTCTTCGCATTGAAAACATTCTGATTTGCTTAAATAATTTGCTTTCTTTTTGTGGTGTTGAACTGTGAGTAATTCTGTACCGTGAATAATCGAACCATTTGGTTCAAAATCGAGCAAAAAGTGCTAAAATCGAACCAGCGTGTTCACATCGAACCAGCGTGTTCACATCGAACGTAGTGTTCAAAACTCTTTCTCGTTAGTTCCAGTTAGTCCAGCAATATGTTTACATTGACTCAGACACCTAGAGGACTAGAGATGTGAACATTGAGTTCATGGTCAACCCAACAATTAATCTCTTTGATACTAATTATTTCTACATTTGTAAACACTTGGGTTTTAATATTTGCCAACGAGTCAGCCGAGCGAAGACGCGAGGCTGACGAGGCGGCAGCAAATTTATATAGAGCCGATGCCCGAGGATATGTGGATATGCAGTAAAAATCTCGACCACTCTGTGAAAATGTAATGTAATGTCCTGTAAACCAAAGTCAGAGCCAATTTAAGATGTGTTATACTTGTAATTGTTTAATGACTTTCGTTAACAATGATTTCAATAAATACAATAAACATGATAAACTCTTTGTTTTCTCTTGTACGTTTCTTGAAGCCCAGTTGGAGCACTAATATCCCCTCTGACAAACTTTCAAAACATTCAGTGTCGAGCACTCCGTATCCTCTAGGCTCTAACCATATTTCTTATTCTACAGCTCTAAATTCGTCTTCTCTCCCTCGTCGCCTGGCTGTTATATGCTGCAAGGCACTGTATTTTATGTATTCTCAAAGTGCCATAAGAGTAAAATGTCAGGAATAACTATGAAGTGAAATATATAGTTAAGTTTTCTAATGCACATTTACAAAGTGTTCCATCGTGATTTATTAAAATATAAACAAAATATAAACAAACTATAAATATAATTGCTATTCTCGTTTATCAGCGTATCATATTCAGATCAGGCGGAGGCAATTTTTCTGGGTTTTTGTTTTCGTTGGCACTTTAGCGATAGCTACGACTAGTATATTCTGTATATACGGACACGTGACAGTTATATGTGTGTAATTTACTTTTCTGTAAGACAACCTTTCCTGGATCGACTGTATATATATATATATATTTATTATACGACTTGGCGTTTTCGAGTGCAAATACGGGCTAAAACGAGTGCAAATATGAGACGGTATTACACGGGTCGCGAACAGGTTTGCACAGGTTTATTCAACACGTACACTTAAAAGGTTTTGTAGGCGCGTGAGCCAATCGAAATGGGGCTGTTTTAGTAACAGCCAATCAGCTTTTAGCGCGCGAAAAAAACTTTTTTCAGTGCGTGTCCGCCCCCACACCGCGGCAAAACGGTATGCTCCGCTGGCCAAAAGAACGAAGGCTCTGCTATCAAATACAAATTACCGAGGGTTTCAACTTTTTTAGTAAATAATTTTATAACTTAGTAAACTCACAGTGAATTACAAATTAAGAAAACTTCAACGTGTTAAAGTCTTAAGCTTAGCTTTTAAGTAGTTTTCTTATTTTTTGACAAAACAGTTCACAAATGGTACTTTTAAGCAGAAATTTTAAAATCACGGGTATGTGCCTGTTGTTTCATTTTAGTTTTCGCGGGAAACTGGGGGCGGCCGCGCGCCGACAAGAAATAGCAAAATACGCATGCGCGTAACGTTTTGCCGCGGTGTGGTCCGCCCCCGACCAAGGCCCCCGACATTGGACTTCAATTGAAGCTGAGAGATTTCTTCTCTCGAGATTTCTTCTTAAGATTTTCTTCAAACAGAGCAGTAAGGTAAGCGAAAACAAAAATTTTTTGTTCGCGTTAGCTGTCGTATATATAATAAACAATTTATTACACGAAGAGTTGTGTAATACGGCTGAGCATTTTTACTCGTCAATATTATTTTTTCTCGCCTTTCAGGCTCGAAAAAATAAAACTGACTCGTAAAAATACCCAGCCGTATTACACAACTTTTCGTGTAATAAGCTCTTTTTATTCAAACCCACAACTATCAACAGAATCGCTACACCGTTCTAAACGAAAATAGCGTAATTTGGGCATACTCAGTCAGTGCTGGTATAATTATCTACTTCGAAAGTCTGGGAAAAATTGAGACCGTTTTAGGATGGCAGTATTATACACAAAAAAAGATACGATGCCGATACTGAGACTTGAACTCGGGGCTTCGAACTGGAAAGCAAGAGCGTTAACCATTAGACCACCGTGGGTCTTTGTTACCAGATACAAAGGGCGCGTTCACGGCTGATTACCGTTCTTTATGTAAAAGGTGCGAACTGAACAAAGGCTATAAATCCATATGTGCATATGTCTAGGACAACCTTAACGGCAACGACTGTATATAGATAGATAGATAGATAGATATAGATAGATAGATAAATAAATGTTTCGATTAATTCTATCAAACAGTGCTCGACGATACAATGCTGTAGAGCAATAATGCTAAGGATTCGGAGTATTTAAATTCTTGGTTGATTCATATTTCGCTCGCTCATACTGTTACAGTATGAGCGAAATAAGAATCAACCAAGAATAATTTAAATACTGCGAATCCTTAGTATATATATATATATATACAGCAATTTTCATAAATTCCCCCCCCCCAACTATATCGGGTGCATTGTGGGTAAATGACTGCCGAACGAGCCTCGGATGTAGATGTCAGACCGGTAACCAGACCAAACGTTTAACCAAGGATTTTTCTATATTATATTTTAACAGATTTCCTATGTTAGATAATACACATTATATTTATTTTCTAACACAAACTCTTCGCATGTGAAATAACGAAAGACAAGGAGAAATTTTAACCGGAGCAACTGCCTCAATTTACGCCACACGAACAGCTGGTTGTAGAATCCTTCGTTGTCATATTGCAAGAAATAGTATGGAAGATAAATACAGAATGCAACTGGCTGAGATCCGGTATTACTAGTCTATACTATTTCAAGAATACTTTGGCGTGTTTGCCGTGGTTTCGATTTGTATTTATAAATGTCACGCAAACACACGAATTTTCGTTTTTAAAATAATTATATAACAACAAATTTTACTTATTTTAGATAGCAGTATTCTATTAACTGATCTGCATTATTTGTATTCTGACGCATCCAGTGCAAAGAAATATTTAGCACTGGAACCACGCTGTGTTTACAAAAAACAGTAGTCCTCGACTGATGTAATCTTGTGGGCTTTAAAAGTAAACAAAGTGCACCGGAATTTTATCAAATGAGTCTCACATCTCTGAATGTCACAGAAGAAAAGAATGGAAAGAAGGGAAAGAGTCAAATATAGAGCTTATAATGTAACACAGAATTACACGCTAGACAGCTGCAATTTATTAACGAATCAGAATTTTAATATTTCCGTTCATGTGTGTACATTTATCGTTTGCTGGCTCCGAAGCTTTGTGGAGCACACAAATGACAGGATTCTCTTCAAAACAAACCGAGAATGATACGAGATATTGTTATTTTAACCTGGCGTGTGTTCATTTTCTGCCGAATAAATCTTCTTTTAATTAAAATGGAGCCTCTTAAAGCCATGAAGCAAATATAAATACTACTAATTTTAAGCCGGCAGTTAGTAGAAAATAAATATCTGCGGAGAACTGAAACTGAACTGAGAACTGAATGCAAATCGCGAGTTCGATAAAGGAAATAATTAATGTCAAAATTAAATCGTAAACCCTAGAGTGGTTATCTTTCTGCAAACTGCTATTCCACTGTTCGTGTTTTTGTCTGAGTGTGCATAATATTTGCACATCGGAACTGTGTTTAAGTTTGGTTTTGAAAACCACATTTGATATTTTTCATTGAAAACAATAACTCTAATTAACGTTCTGAAAAAATGATTTTGCACGCAATTGTGTTCATTATCAGTGCAGAGAACTAGAGCTAAGCTTTGAGAACTGTTTCTTGTTAAACTAAATCACCGGCTTGAAAAGTAGGTAGACTATACCGGCACTGTGCCAGTAGTATTCTGTATTTATCTTCCATATTATTTCTTGTAACGACAACAACGGATTCTCTAAGATTTGTTTCATTAGTAGCGGTTGGTTCCTGGGCCCGGTTCCTGAAAGCCCGATTAGCGCTAAACCTGGATTAACTCTCAACAAAACATATTAGTTGTCATGGTAATTAACTCCGGATTAGCGCTAATCGGGCTTTCAGGAACCGGGCCCTGGACTCCACATTCAACAACGCGTTGGGAAATAAATAAATTTATTTTCTAACATAGAAAATGCTTCGGTTAAAATCTAATATAGAAAAAAATGCCTCGGTTAAACGTTTGGTCTGGTTACCGGTCTGATATCTCTTTATCTCGTAAACTGGTACTATCGTACTGAGGCTCGACCAGCAGTCATTTACCCACAATGCACCCGATATAGTTGAGGGGGGTCAGAATTTATGAAAATTGCTGTGTATATGTATATGTATACATACAGTCAATGCCAAAAAGGTTGTCCAGCAGAACATAATATAATATTTTAATATCCATTGTTTTTGGCTATTGTCTAGACCAAGACAATAGGCCAAAACAATGGATATTAAAGTATTATATTATGTTCTGCTGGACAACCTTTTTGGCATTGACTGTATATATATATATATATATATATACACTCGTTTTCAAAAACATTGCTTTTAACTTATATATATATATATACCTTTTGTTCTCCATTGTTTTTAGCTGTCAAATTTGACAAGAATACAAGAGGTATATATATATTTGCAGTGCAATGTTTTTGAAAACGAGTGTATATATTTAACAATTATTCACCGAAGTGAATAGCCAGCACCAAATAGTTATTTTATTTTCTGTCAAGCGGCCAAAAACTCGCGCGGGGTGATCGTTACTTCGCTCGGAGGTGAATATGAAATCATATTCACTGTTTGAGTAGCCAATCAGAGCGCGCGAAAGTGATATTCACTGATGTGGTATATACTAAACATATATATACATATATGTACATATACAGCGAATTGCAAAAATTATGAGGTGTCCAGACATATCAACATATCGGGTGCATTGTGGGAACGATTTCCCGCTACGATTTCCCGGTGAGAATGTCAAAGTTTCAAACGAATTGATATTGGCCCTGAACCCACAGATCAGGTGTAATCATGTCTCCTCTTCATGGGTTATCTCGATATTTTAGGTCATCAGAAGATATCCTAACAGCTTCACAAATAGCTCTGAATTCACGCTTCGAACCTGAAACTTCGGCATGATCATTTCCCGTTCTCTTTCCGCCGACCAGGGATATGTTCTGTTTTGCAAATATTCGATCTAACAGTAAATATATAGAGTGCATTTAAATACTCAGGTTTATTTAAGCTGTCCTGCCTGTCCCGAGTAAAAATGTTGTATTCTAGATGAAATCTTGAGCTTTAAATCATCTGCATAAGTCTTCGCTATGACGATTTGCAAACGCGCGCGGATATTTGGCTGTAGTTGCATTTTAATGAACTTACTCCTACCCATAATGCACCCGATATATTGATATAGTTGAGGAGCGGGGGTCAAAGTTTTTGCACTTCGCTGTATATATATAACTTGTAATAAAGAACCAATGTCTTATGCCAACGGATAGTCCAGCTACAAGGATCCAAGGATTCATATATGTGATATAGAATTATTTATTGCAAGAGAGAAGAATAAACTGTCTTTTCATTTTGATAAATGGAGCAAACTTCTCCCTTTTTTGCATACTAAACGTAGCGGAAATGCCAAAAACTAAATCAAATCCACGGTTAAAAAAAGAAAAAATGAAACTATTTGCCCTTTTTTTCCCTCTTTATTTTTCTTCTTTTAGTCCTGTGCTTTGTTGTTCTTGTTCTCTTTTATATGTTTAACTGATATATATTTAAAAAAAATAGCATACTATCAACTAATATTTTCGAAATTATGTCTTTTATAAATAAAGTATGTTTAAAAAAAAGACAGAGACCTCTGCTACTGCTAGCAGGGAAGGGGTATTTATGCCAAACCATACTATTACTACACAGAAACTACGCTTGGGCTCCCTGTGCTACCAGTCAGCCTTGTGTAAATTCATCGCTAATGAGACTAACAAATCCTACCTAAGTATCATCTCGTATCTGTCACATCAAGACCTTTGAGTGGTATTTACGTGCTGTCTAGGCTGATGTCAATTGAAGGCCAAGTACTGACACAGCCCACAGGCAGCCCAATCTATGGGTTTGTGAAAACGTGATTGTGAGAAAATACGTGTGAGGTTTTATAAATCCTTTCAAATTGTGTATATTGTATAAATAAACATACCTTTCGCTTCCATGTTTTCTTTGTGGTTCTTCTTCTCTTGCAACCATTTTAGGTTGTTTTTAGGAGTTTTCATCCACCTCGGCTCACCACCTAAGAATGAGAGAAGGCATGGTTATCAAGCCATTTTGATACCGTTATTTTTCACCTGAAGATGACTTTCCCAACTTTTCTTGTTACATGAACAGTCTTGATGTCCACAAATACAGAAAAGAGAAACGGAGAAGAACTTGAGCCGTAAAATAGAAACCCTGTGTGCCGAGGGACAGTCCAAAATTCCCTCAGCGTGCATGCCCTTCTAATTTTCCCTCTTGAATGTCAATGAGGGAAATTAGAAAAAGTATGCATGCTGATGAGTAAAGTTTAGAGATGAAATGTCCCTGAACAAACTAAGAAAACCGAGGTGATGATGGTGTTACATGGCATTACCTCAGTTGACTACGACTACCATAATTCTTTGCGGGGTTTCTTTTCTTCCTCTAATTTGGACCATTTTCTGGGTATTCTCATGGGAATCAGTTATAATCTGAATAAGAAAAAGGATTCTGGTAGTTGAATTCAACTAACGCATACGGTGCAAACCGTCTATTGTTTATCTACTATTTATACATGCGTCATAATCTTATTATTACCTATTGTTGCACCTATAATAACCGAAGTTATTCCGGATTAATTTCCGCAAGGCTTGTGCGGGCTCCCATCCCGACTTAAAGTGCCTATAACCCTTTTGCAATTTTTATAGCTATGAACCTCCGAAAAGTTTGAGTACTTCGGCTGTGAAGAAAGTTTTGGTTTAAAGTGAATACTTTATGTTCTACGCTTGTTTGAAATCGTGTAAATGTGACCTTTCCTGACCCATGACCGCGTAAGTAAAGCCTGGGTCGAAACCTGTATAGATGGGTTGCACTCAATCCCCAGAGATTCAAAGGGCATGCAATGGGGGCCATGTTGGTGTGCCTAACAAAAGAAGCTAACGAAGAATCTATTGTTAAAGGTACACCAACATGGCCGCCATGTGCATTATTCTCCATGGCGCCTTTCTATCACAACAACATCGATGCATAGAAAATATACAGTTTGCGAGTTGTCAGTAAAGAAAAAAGTCATTTTAGTCAACATGTTATAGTATTTCTTGAAATGATTGCAAAGCCGAATTAATTATATGACGTCAAGATGACGTCTATACAGGTATCGACCCAGGCTTTTAATACTTACGCGGTCATGGGTCAGGAAAGGTCACATTTACACGATTTCAAACAAGCGTAGAACAAAGTATTCACTCAAAACCAAAACTTTCTTCACAGAAGTACTCAAAACTTTTCTAAGGTTCATAAGATATAAAAATTGCAAGAAAGGTTATAGGCACTTTAAAGAGGCTCACACCCGGTCACAATCCTCTTCGATGTCAGGTTCGAATGGTGGCAACAAGTCTATACACAGTTTGTAGACCACCTTTCTAGTCATTTTTGCATATTCGCTTTGATTTTAACCATCCCATATATGTGCGAGGTTCGTCAGTTCATATGAAAATCGCTGAGAATAGCTGTGTCAGGCCTGGACTGCGAATAGAAAGATCTGTCACCAAAAAATGAACGGAAGACCACCTTATTTAGATAAAAGAGCAAACAACAAGGTCCTTTTTCAATTGTTGAATTGCACACAATTGTTTTAACGCGTTGATAGCGTTGTCCTGTTTAGTAAACACATCAGATGACGTGCAGTGAACATGGCTAAACAAGTACTGTACAACATTCTTAAAAACTAAGGTAACATCACAGGCAAGCCAGGCTCTAATTGTGTGTATTTGTCAGTATAATATAGGGGAACTACTAAACAGCGAAAATAACGAATTTTACTACTATTGATAGGTTAAAATCAACTGAAATAAACGTACCTTTGCTCTATATGTTGTCTTTTGTCGTTTATAAGCGGTTATAAACGACAAAGTTGATTTTAACCTATCAATAGTGGTAAAATTCGTGATTTCCCCCGTTTAGTAGTTCCCCTATATTATACTGACAAATACACACAATTAGAGCTTGGGTTGCCTGTGGTAACATGCGGAAGATTAAGTAACTTAATTAACTTCACATCTCATACAACATAACTTATCTTAAGTTTGTATCTGAAGAATATTTCAGAAATTCGATTTTACGGATTTTATTTGACATCGGATTCGCATCAATTCCCATACAAACACTGTATTTCGCGCCATGTTTGCATCCCTTTCAAAATGTCGGAATTTACCGCAAACTGGTCTATTCCTAGCCTTCTCTCGTCGATATTTCTGCCGATGTTGAATGCAGACAAGGAAAAAAGGCTAATTAGTCTACCTACATCGCTACTGGCTAAAATTAAGTGGGGATAAACTTAAGGTAAGGGCTCTTTCCACACCCCGTTTTGAAAAGTTCGTCATATACAAATTTACGCCTAATTTTGCGCAACGTTGGTTTCTATGGTAACGGTATTACTCGTGGGTTTTGTAACTTAAAAGAAACCAGTTTCTACAATTCTGTAAAGTTTTGATTTTTACATGATTTTGCCTCGTTTTCATGTTCAACCAAGCCTTAATACACTTTGAGTCCGAAAAAAAATCAAATTACTGAAAGACACACAACACACTCGCTTAACACAAGGAATGCTGCCCATAACTTTTTGCTACCAAAGGTCAAACAAACCTTTGGCAAGAAAACGTTCTGTTTTAGCGCTGCTTCTCTATGGAACAAACTAACTACTGAACTAAAACTAGCATCTTCAAGAGCTTCATTCTCCCTCAAATAGCCCACTTCCGAGATATGCCTCACTTCCTACGTACAAAGGAATCAATACGAGGCTCCGTGCGTAATGCTCAATCGTTCGTGACAAACTAGAGAAGCCGCTGTAGTCTTGTTACGAATGACCGAGCATTATGAACGGAGCCTCGTATTGATTCCTTTGTATAGAGTAAGTGAGGCATGTCTTGGAAGTGGGCTATTAAACTCTCGGAGCAAGGGCGAGATACCAACAAACTCAACTCACATATGGCGCCGCGTCCTGGAATCGAACCTGGGCCACAGAGTTGAGAGGCGAAGCGCTTAACCACTGCGCCACCCCGGCTCCCCTAATAGAGGTTACCCTCTATAAATAAAGCAATATTATTAGTAGTAGTAACTGATACTGATAATTACTTATAGGGCGATCGTTTCTGGCGTCTTATTTTCCAGTTGGCTCGGTTTCCTTTTTTCTTTCAGGTTATATGTGCTATTGCATTCCCAAGCGTGTTAAAGACGGTAGCGGCATTGATATTTCATAGGGAAGAGCGGCGCTAATGAACTACTAAACTAATTGTTAACAACTGGAAACAAATGATCTTTATTGTTCTATTTAATAACCCTTCATATTCCCCTTAATAATCCCCCGGCCGAAATAATATCCCCGATCAAAATTGGCAGAGATCAGATGAAAACAAAATATGTAGAGGGGGTTTTACTCAACCCATGAAAATAATGTAACTAATAAAATGTAATAGTCAAATAGACACAGCCGGTATTAGGTAATAGTCGCTATTACGCTAAACTCTATTTCACGGGTTAAGTAAAATCAGACAAAATCACATTAATTACAAAGTAGAAAAATAGGCTAGACTGCAGAATACCCTACCACGTAATCTACCTTACGCGTTGACGCGTTGTCACGGTCAAACATATAAATGAAATTGAAAATGAAATGAAATAATTAATGAAATAAAATTGTAAATTTACATAACGTCCATTATCAATCTTGCTATTATCTCTATATATTACTACCTTCGTTCTACAAACAACCGCAGTCTACTCGTTGACGCGATGACGCGTTGACCGGCTCGACATTACTCTCTTAACTCTCTACGTTCATTGTGTATTCCACACAAGTTGACGCGTTGACGCGTTGACATTTCTACAATACAGCTTGCTGTGGTGGGGTATTCTGCAGTCGTTTCGAAAAATATTACTACAACAACACTTTAATATGCCCTGTACGCACCATTTTTTTTTTTCGGGAACACCGTACCATTAGAAGCCCCACAGAACACGAAGTGGCGCGTAAATAATGATTAGTCTTATACCCTTCGATTCCCACTTCCTTGCCTAAATTAACAACTACATTACGAAGAGCATTTTTACCTAACGCCATTTTCATATACCAAATATTACTATCCAAATTATAATTTGGTTTAGGCCGTTAGATAGAAAACATCATTATTTAACATATCTTTAGGACATTTTGAAATAGTTTCACCACACACCGTTCTGGTTGGTCTAGATTTGCATGTTGCTCCACAACTTTGAGTTTTCCTTTACGATTCTTCAGTCCTCCTGGGTTGTTTTTCTCGCCATACGATTTGACTGCAGCCGTGTCCGCTCCTTCCCATCTCCTTCAATTACATTTAACACAGGACGCCAGGTTAATTGAGCCCTGAAACCTATTTTGAGCGAGAAAAATGTCCTCGTCACTATCAGCCATAACGAAATCGGTGCACTGCTCGAAACGAGATCAAAATGCAAATTACGCCACACTAGCCAAAGTTCTAATCAAACACACTCAAGTGTAAATCCATGAAGACATCACTCTATATTGTTTATTCTATTCTATTATACTATACTTCTTCTACCCTCGTGGTAATGGGAATTCTTTGAGGCACCTCGGGGGTATGTGATTTATTCACCTCGGGTTCCGCCCTCGAATCACATACCCCCTCGGTCCTCAAAATAACCTAACATTGTTTACATTTTGCCTTATTAGCATAAGTCATACTTCAAGCTACAAATAACGAAATTACCTACGAAATAACGATATAATGAAATCAGTCCCAGTTAAAACGAATATATAAATTTTGAGGATCATTCTTGACTGAACTACCCCGATAAAACGAATACTCATTTAATTTGCCCGACTAATCATGATCAACTCTCTTTGATTCTTTAATACTAATCTGGGATGGCTCAGCATTCAATTCAGTTGCATATTCTTGACAAAATTAATGTCAACCACTGCATCAAGCGCACGCGGTTAGCTATAGGATCCAATCAGCTGCCGTGGATTTTGAACCCAATCATCCAAAGAGACACAAGGCACACCGCGGCAAAACGTCACGCGCATGCGTATTTGCTATTTCTTGTCCGCGCGCGGCCGCCCCCAGTTTCCCGCGAAAACTGAAATGAAACCACAGGCACATGCCGTGATTTTAACGTTTCTGCTTAAAAGTATTCATTTGTGAACTGTTTTGTCAAAAACTAAGAAAACTACTTAAAAGCTAAGCCTAAGACTTTAACAGGTTGAAGTTTTCTTAATTTGTAATTCATTGTGAGTTTACTAAGTTATAAAATTATTTACTAAAAAAGTTGAAACCCTCGGTAATTTGTATTTGATAGCAGAGCCTTCGTTCTTTTGGCCAGCGGAGCATACCGTTTTGCCGCGGTGTGGACACAAGGTGACGGCTATGAAAAGACAGGGAGTTAACAACTTTTGTTCTGACGCAGCGGCTGATTCATCATCTGGCTCAGTTGGTTTGTTTTGGAAAAAAATGAAACCATTACTACCCGGTAGCACTGATTGAAGACGGCAAAGTTGTCTCGGATGCCAGCGCGGTGTTTACCGAATACTTCTCGACCCCAGTCATCGGATAGTCTGTGGTAAGACATTTTGTACAGAAACCATTCCGAGCTGCTTCCGCGAGTCCTTCCGCTGACTGGCATTTTGTCATCAGCGTCTAGTATGCGAAGTAGGAAATGTGTCAAAAACTTACACCATAGACGTTGTACCATCGTGTCAGCGGAAGAGTAAACTCCAACAGGCCCAACACACAGAATCTCGAATCGGTAGTGACCTCTGGATTCGTCCTGTGCATGTCAAAATGACTTTAGTGGCATTTAATGCCACTAAAATCATTTTGACACAGGACGTTTCCAGTTCAGGTATGACAATAACGAATGAACACGTCAGGGCTGAAAAAAAGACAATTTCAGCTTGTCCTTCCTAAGTTTTAATTTACTTACCCAGCCGAGGCAATTTTGAACTAGCCCAAGTGAGCACCGTCTGTGGTTGGTTATAGACTGCGAACAGTCCCTTTATTTCTCTTGGTCTCTAGTTCCCCCTCCCCCCGCCCTCCTACCCTACGGGGATTTCGTTCGCACCCAATCTGCGATCGGCCAAAACATCGTTTTTCAAGTTTTTCGTGACTAGAGACCAAGAAAAATAAGGGGACTGTTCGCAGTCTAGGTTGGTTACGGTGGCAGACGCAAATCCGACCTGACTTCAAGGTGATCTACTAAAGAAGTTACAAGCAATTCCTATGCTTAGTTTTCCAACGCCACAAGCTGAAACTGCGAGTATCAATTCCTTAGTGAAATCAGTCTAAGACATGCCAGATATGGCAAGCAGTTTCAATCCATGGCAATAAACCTCCACAGGACAAAACCAGCACTGCCTCTCCTTTGCATCAAAGAATAGGCTTTAATCAGTGAACTTCGAAACTATGAGACGCATTACCTGTTTGTGTCGCCCCTCACATCACAGATTCCTGAATCCTCGATAGTATCTCGTCACTTATGTAGCGGCACAGTTGTATTTCTCTTTCCTTGTTTTCTCGTGTGTCGCAACTGTCCTCCACGATTAGAGGTGATTAAAATAAACTAAATATTAATAACACTTACCTTGTAAAAAAATTGGGAGACAATCCTCATCGTTGAAAATATCATAACTACAAGTCAGTACGAAGAATTCCTTTGCAATTGCAATATATTATAGAGCAGATCATGGGCTACATTTCCTACTCTGAGACATTTTCCATGAAAAATAGTCCTACCTGAGATAAAACGCTTCAAACATTATGCTGTGCTGCCACTGTTTTTTTTTTCAAAATTTACACAAATGTGTTTAGAATGTCACCCTTACCGACTATTCATCCATTAGCAACAAACCATGAATGCAATCAAGAAATGTATCATCAAACGTCTTGCACATAAAGTACACTCCAAGAGCATAGTCAACCTTGGAAACATTGTACTATCTGACCCCCAGAAAAAAGTCCTCTTAAAGGGCCTCCAATTTGTACCTACCCCCAGGCCCACACCTATCAATACCATCAAATCCTCATTTGCTCGATTTAAAAGGAGCCGGTTTCTTCATTACAACTTCCGAAACTCCTCCAACAAACCCCACCCCTTCCGCACACCCAGCAATTGGAACCCCCCACCCCACTAAACCACAACCTCAGATAATACCCCAACTTAGTCTGGAATAACATACCAAACAGCCACAGACCCCACACTCCCCTACCAACATAGGCTCGCGCGCGCGCGGTTTCCAGCCGTGGGGGTTTCGGTGAGCCCGGGATCCTCTCCCCACTCACGACTGGGCGCGCGAGCTGAGACATTGTCGGTTATTAGCCAATCAAAAACTTGCCACTAAATTCCTGTCGCTGAATGTATTTGCATAATTTACATTGTAAACTTTTCAAAGCCGGTCAGAGGCTTTGGATTGCTGTTCCAAAACGCGTTTAAATTTGTTCTGGAAAAGTTTGGTTTCGAATAATTCAAGGATCCACACAAGGAAACAGTAAGTGAGTTAGTTTTGGGCGAGGAAACTTTGTCAGTAAACGCTCCGGCTCTGGAAAGTCACTTGGGAATTCAAACCGTCACTTGTAGTTGTACCAAGCTCGAAGGTAGCGAAGCTATTAAAGCCCGGAATCCATGTTCAGTCATTTCTCATTTAACTTTGCCTATGCAAGACCAGGTAGCCATTCTTACTTCAAAGAAATTTAGTGCTGCCTTTATCGGAGAAGAAAAGACGGACGACTCCATATTAAAAGACAGGAAATTGACTAAGGCCACGTTTACGCGTTTTACTCTACGATCACAATTCACTTGAAAACCGCTGCATCAAACGAGTTTTACAATTCTTCATGTCCTATGTACTACGTTTGTGCAATTTTTAAGGTCTCCAAGACATAATCTACACAAGTACTGAGCGGGAATACTCGACTTTAGTTCAGAATAGTTCCGAGATAATACGTCACGGACACGGTTTGTTGACCGCGCGCCCAGCCGTTAGTGGGGGGAGGCTTTGGAGAAACGACACCCCAACGGCTGAAACCGAGCCTACTACCAACACCGACCCAATCTATCCATCAAAGAACAACAAGCATTCAGGGAATCGAAACACCTGCCTGACACAGTCATCAAACCGGTTGATAAAGGAGGCTCCATTGTCCTATGGCCTCAATCACAATAGGCCATTTTGACGATGTTGTGCACGCATCAGTAGAACAATAGACGCGTGCTGCTAAGACTCGTTCTGGTTCACCAGCCTTTTGTTATTTAAAACAGATAGCCATTGTTCTAGCTGCGCGCGCAACATCGTCAAAATGGTCTGTACCTCGGTGAAGCCGACACACAACTAAAACACACACACTAGTTACACCTGACCCCACCCTAAGCTTGTTGGTGGCATACATACATACATAAACTTTATTTAACTGGCTGTCGTGTATCTAAAAGAATGTAGGCCATAAGTTGTAGAGTTTACCCTAGGAATAACTAATTTTTTTGACCCACGTAGCCCAATACGTAGCCCGTATTGAGACATATCTACAGACAATCCTCACAAAGCAATACATTGACCATACAACCTTTGACTTCTTACTTCCTTTGACTTCTTACTTACATTCTGGCCGTTGACCGCTACTCGGCCGACACTCGACTATTCTGTATGTCGGCCGACATTGTTGTTGAAACACCGACAGTCCTGACAGTCAGCCGATTGATCACCGACACGCTATCGATAGTTTACCGACAGTCGGCCGAGGTATTGGTGACCGTGATATTTTCAGCCAACGTATAATGTACTTCAAAGGCTGTATAGGCTAACAGCTATTAATGCTTTTGTTCAAAACTAACCTTTGTAAACTTAAGATAGCATAAACCAGTGGCTCTTTATTGTCCCAGCCATGCACCCCTGCACAATACTCCGATTGGAGTGCGCAGAGTATATATTAGAATTATAATCGAACCCTAAAGTAAAAAAAATAATGCTTCTTAATAAATCGCGAAATTAAAGTAGCGACCCCAACATTTTCAAATCAGTGTTATTTTATTATTTTTTACGTCGAATACTGGGAGCCATCGCCGGGTGCTAATGTTTAAGTATCGACGAATTCCGGATATGATTTATCATGCAAATATTCAAGGTATTCTTTCCTCTACCTCAGTTTCAAGCAACCAAACGAACCGACAATTAACAATTAAGGTGGATGCCACTCCGAATCGTGTACTGATTTAATCTATCACAACAGCGACACGCCACTCTTACACTCCTCTTGAATGACAACTAATATACGACAACTAATCTAAATTTTGGCTGATCAGAAAACAATATGCTACCCAACACTCAACAATCCACGACACTAAAACGGACCCAAGACCGAGTACAGGCTGCGCGCAGCCTCTAGCTATATTTATTATAACTGCCTCGGTTAATATTACTCAGATAAAAAATCATCATCATGGGCTATGGTGCTAAAACGGCACCTGGTATTCCATGGCTGTTGACTTACCTTTGACCTTGTTAACAAGTACTTGATAAAATACAGTGACTTGATGAATTATAATCTGTAAAGCGTGGAAAAAATTATGCAATGAACATCGTTTACAAGATTGAATTTATTTCCAATGAGCTCGAACGGAAGAGGATACACTTTCAATATACTAATGACCGTACTATAATACAGCATTATATCACCACAGTCTTATGCGGGCGCTCAGTTACAAATTACTGAGGTCTATAGTCTCAGTGAATTAAGTAATCACCGTACTGCTTTATCTCGTACCATGAAAAGCAGGACGAATGTTACGCCGTATCTCGCTTTATTTAAGTACCCGCCGAGCAACTCTCATCTTTCGATATTACACTGAACATGTTGTTTTACTTGTGCTTGACAGCCGCTTAAGTCGCCGACGGTTTTTCCTCAGTAGTCTCGCGGCTGTCCTCACTAGTGCACAAGACTCTTATTGATTATGCTTCCGTTGCAAGCAAGGACCATATTCCCTCTTGATCTTATAATTAATATATTAACGTTAGAATATACACTCAGCCTCAGGCTAAAATTCATGTTTGAATCACGTGTTGCTCTTGCTCTGTGAGATTATTAATCTATTCAGGTTATATACACTCCACTGGATATGCTCAGGATACAATTCATGTTTGAATCAAGACTAGAGCATCATTTCTGGCTGTGGCGTGTTGCTCTTGCTTTGTAATCGCTACAAACCGCACTCGTGGTATTCCATACGATAGTTACGTCATGGTACCATACACATTACATGTTCATTTTCTACCACAGATACTATGTTGTAGGACTAGTTTTAGATACGTTTCCTTACTGAGTATGCAGAGTACCGTACTTTGCGTGACTGCTGACCAAATAAATGCAGGCTCGGGTGTCAATCACATCGGCAGCACGGTACCAACCTCATTCCCAGGGGTCTTTGCGCTCCAAAATACTTTCGACGCCATCTTGGATTAGGCGCGAAAAGATCCCTGGGAACGAGGCTGATACGGTGACGCGACAGTTTTGATAAAGTTACTTATTCTATCACTGACTACAACAATCTTTTAAAACCTGCTGTACAATGTTAAGATCAGCACGGCATTCTACGGAATTCAACCACACGGCGATGCATGTGACTTAGCACTGTGTTTTAAATTCCTAAAATGTGCAGAACAGTAGTAGCAATATGCTTGAAAAGCATGGTGTTCAACTACCTTTTAAGTAAGATGGCTAAATGCAGGCCATTGCCGTTGATGCTAGTTACATTTAAGAGAGGATTATATATGATAGCATAATCATGAAGCACGACAGGTGCGTAGCTCTACCGTACTTAACCGTATCGTAATTTTTCCGTACTGTACCTCAATTTTAATTTCAGGCGATTGCCGAGAGAGAATTTTACACGACAGGTCCGTAATTGTAATGTACCTAACCGTACCATAATCATTCCGTTCCGTACCTCGATTTCAGTGTCAAGGCATAGCTTCCTGAACCAGACCGTATTACCGTACCTATTTTTTCCGTTATTACCGTACCTCTCACTAGTACAAAATCCACTTTCTCTTGGTCAGTATATTTGATTTAACCATAAAAACTATTTTCCATGTCTTTCTTTGTTCTCTGTTATGAACACGAAAAATGTTGGGAAAACACAAGAAAACTTGATTATGTTTCTCAAGTATTCTCCCAACATTACGCGCGTGTTTATAACAGATAAAAGAGATACAGAAATGAGTTTTATTGCTCTATAAAATAGCGAGCAAGTTTCGTATTATCAGAAGTCCATAACCAGAAGTCTCGATAAGCAATGAAATGTGGCCCATTAATTTAGGGTGTAATCTATATTTATAGCCTGAATTTCAGCCGTCTCCTCTGGTTCGTTCCTCCCGAGACGTCTGAATCCAATAGCCAATAATGCTGTCCAGTGACGTCAAGGCGGATTAACAATTTAATTCATGCAAATAAAACTGTCACGGCGGTAGTAAGAGTTCGTGGGTCACAAAAACAAAGCCATCGCTCGCCTTGAGAAATTATTTGAGATCATGCCGGCCAAAATAAAAGCTACCCATTTGCTTCTCAAGTGCTCTTATGTTGTGAAAACCTTTTCAAAACAACAAATCGTTATATTATATTTGGAGGCAAAGTACAGTTGATCTGTCTTTCCGGCGTTGATCTTTGTACGTGTTTCGCGATCTGCCGTTCGAATCGACACAGCTACGAGATATTACCCATGTAAATGATGCAACAGAAAAGTAGAAAAACATGAAAATATAATGGAGAATTTACGAAGTCTCTTGCGGGAAATAACAGTTCCTTGAAGAGAGTAGTGACATTCTTTACCACTGCGAGTGTGAACAAATAATCGATTATCAACAACCCCGCGGACGCGACGCGATAAAATGTACATGTTTACAGGACAGTCGGCCGGTTATTGTGCAGGACACTTTCAATCCATTTCCAGATGTTTTCCTTACGAATTCAAGGTCTTTGCCAAATACAATCACTCCACTGAAACTCAACGATCAACAATCGCGAGTCCAAAGTGAATCCTGCCGTCTTCTCGGCTGATAATTATGCGAAATTATAGACCCATTCGAAAAATGGCGTCCAATTTAAAAAGCTATCGTCCTGGTAACGTGAACACGAGGCTCGTCAGTACACACAAAAGCTTTTGAACGTGTAAGCGAGGCTAGTCAAGCCTAAACAATAGTTAGTTAAATTGGACGCCATTTTTCGAATGGGTCTATAGAATATGAACCAATCAAAGATCACTACCAGGTTTTCTGGTAGTGACGTCACTGGACGGCATTACCGGCTATTGGATTCAGACGTCTCTCTCGGGAGGAACGAACCAGAGGAGACGGCTGAAATTCAGGCTACTATATTTAGAACGGTGCTCAAACTGCTTTCGTGGATGAAAAACAATGGCAGCCAAAAACAAAGGCTTTCATGTTTTGGACCAATCAGAGTTGCTGAGGCAATTAGGTGCAATACGATTGGCTATCGATTTATCGTTTTCTAAAAATAGAATATACCGTAAACTGATGGGCCAATACCTAGTATGACAAGTCGAGACTTCTGGTATGGGCTTCTGATATTATTAATCATTATACAGCAAGCCATACATTACCTAGCCTCCTAAACAGCCGGGTCCAGTGTTCAGTACCCCCTTCACCTCTTTAATCTGACCGAGAGAAGGGTATATACTTCATGGTAGTGTTTCGTTCCATATTAGACTGCGAACAGTCCCTTTATTTGTCTTTGTCTCTTGTCACGAAAAACTCGAAAAACGATGTTTTGGCCGAGCGCAGATTGGGCGCGAACGAACTCCCCTCCCCCAGCCCTCCTACCCTACGGAGATTTCGTTCGCTCCCAATCCGCGCTCGGCCAAAAGATCGTTTTTCGAGTTTTTCGTGACTAGAGACAAAGAAAAATAAAGGGACTATTCGCAGTCTAGTTCCATATAGTCTCCCTGCATAATCATTTTCTCTACTGTTTTACAGTATTATGCAGGGAGACTATATGGAACGAAACACTACCATGAAGTAATACCGAGAGAAGGCTCCAGGTACGAGCTTGAAGGTTTATATCTCCAATGGGTGTGACGCTGTAACGTTGGAGGCGTTGTGACACGGCTGTTTAGGCGGCTATACATTACCTGGGTATACGCGCGATATAAAAGTGATTTTCACATGTGATGTCATCACTTTTATGTCGCGTTAAAACCCGGTAATTTATAGATTGGCGAGTAATAAACAGAATCTTACATGGCAGCTTAGAGATGTGGTTTTATCTTCTCGTGGTAAATAGGCATTTTGCAGGAAACAGTCACGTGCTGATATAATACTTCGTTAACGATTGAAGTGAGCTCGTGATCACCATGGGAAAGGTGTTGCCATGGATGCTGGATGGCAAGCTATCTTTGAAAACGCTCTTTAGAAAGATCACCATCGATTGGAGATGAAAAATAGCATTTATAAACAGGTTTTGTTAATAACACTACCGATCTCGTACAAGTGCTTTTAAATATATGAATTAAGGTTTTTTTGCCCTCCAGTACAACCACGTGATTGCATTCCTGCCAAAGGCCCATTATTCACCTCAGTCTCACTGTGATTGAAGTGAATAATTATTAAATATAAACATGGTTTGGGTCATGCGTTATATATATATCGGTTATTCTATAAACCTTTTGCCTTTGTGGTTTTCACTGTTCTGCTGTTTGTATAGTTCACCAGATGATAACAGCAGACTTTATATTCTCTTACCGTTCGGTCCGCAGAACGAGAACAGTTTTCTGCAGCAGTTCGATGTTAGTCCAGTATCAGTGGCGTAGGGGGGGGGGGGGGGGGGGGAGGCGAAGGGGGAGTGGGGCAGTTCCTCCCCCTTGCCCTTTGAATCAGTAATACCTAAATACCTATTCCCAACTGACACATCTATAATGATTATTGGACTCACACTGATGTAAAGCATACTTTGCAAAGTGCCAATAAAATACTTCTGTCTGCCTGTCTGCCCAGTCCTAGAAGAGAGATTGACAGAAGTCATCAATGAAAATGTCCCAGAATTCATCATTTTGCCCCCCCCCCATTTTCAGGACCTCCCTACGCCCCTGATTAAATTAAGCCAGGCCGAGGGACGGTCAGTTTTTGTCAGTTTTAAGCCTCGTGTTGAGATAGCAGCGGGGACGTCGGTCAATTCAAGGTCACTTAAATGACTATTTCTGGCCATTGTATTGTGAATACATTCCATGGATACTATTACTTGTCACATATTCGTCATTTGAGTTTCCCTGGTCAGGACCGTTGCCGTATTTTCAGTGCTGTGTTGCGGCGCGTCGGTGTACGATCCTCGCGTCGAGCGTATGAACTCTTGCGACTTGGAGGTACACTGTAACAGCACCTTGAAAGCCTTCGCGTAGTGGTCATTCATGGATCCGTAGCAAATGGGATTCAATGCATTTGGGAACCACATCAACAGGTATAAATAGAGATAGACGATGTATGTATACTTCCAGGTAAAAACGTCGGGCGTCAAAGCAGCTACGAGAAAAAATGTCTGTACTGGAACGTAGCACAAGATGAAGACGACCACAACCGACAGTAGCATTTGTGTAAACTTCTTCTCTCGATCACGTTTCTGTTTCTCGTAGACTGCGTCGCTTGTAAGTGGAATCGACCGCGATATACTCTCGTCGGATCTATTCCCCTTGCGCTTGAACGATGGCATTAGAGAGATCCCTCTCAACTTCAATATGATAATAACGTACAGACAAGAAATGATCAGGATGGGCAGCGCGTTGTTGATGAGGTACAAGATGACTGTATAGACCTTACTGAAAAGGTCCTTTTTTTCCTGTGTGCTTCCAGGGAAGACCTCAACGCATTGAATGCCATTGTCGGCTGCAATCACAGTTCTTGCTCCAAACGATGGCAACACGCAGGCGAACGCCACAAGCCATGATAAAGACACAACAAGGACGGTCTCCCTCTTATTTGGACGTCTCTTGAATGGAAACATTAGGGCAATGAATCTATCAAATGCTATCGCCACTAGGGTATTAGTTGTGACAATGCCACACATTGATAAACTCGGATTGACGAGCTTGCACATGACGGTTCCCATAGTCCATTGGTTCTGCCATTCGGAAACCAACAGAGGTGGTAAACACAGCATTGTGCCAATGTCGGACAACGCTAAGTTGGTTATGAGATAGTACGTGAATGTCCTCATTCGTTTATGGCGGATAGGTACAAGACACACCGTGACATTCCCTACTACGGCAAACAGAAACAACAGCGTGCAGATTACAAAGCGAACCACTTTGGATTCATTTGGTTCACGGTACCATTCATCATCTGCAGGGGCGCTTCCAGTTGGAAGCTCAACGCCGCTGTTCGTCGCAATTGCAGCAACAGTTGAATTCATTTTCTGTTTGCAGATTCCGGCCGCGCCGTTCAGTCAACACTGGAATCCGTTACAGACCGTGCAACTGTGCTCCTAAAGCGGAACTTCTCGAGTTTGGAAGTCTTGAACGTTTGTTTCAGGCTCCTGGATGTTGATGATATCATAGAACCTTAAAACGAACATAGAAAACGTTGTGAGACTGTAACAATTCTCAGTCGCCACTGATGCGTGCGTCGACAGTGTTGAGATTGACACAAGTTCGATGACAGGTGATTGGAGTTGCATTATCATTTTAACCATGTACAGAAAAATAATCAAGAATCTATTGTTATTTCGCCCGACTTGCGTCGTTAGGCGTCGTTAATAATCCGTGTTAAGCTCCTATTTACGGAACAAAATTTGATTATGGTAGACCCTGTAGACATTTCACTAAATAAATTATGCCGAGGAGGAAGGCGATATTCTGGAATGTCCTGTATTCAACTTCATCGGCTTTTATACTTAAAATAATCGAACAGCCCCGTTAAAATGGTTTCAACATCGGTTCAACATCGGTCAAGTGAAGTCAAACTCTCTCCAACATTCTTTCAAACTCTTTCAACAATGTTTTCAGCTAGGCTATCGCAAACAGTTTCAAGATCGGCTTCAACAAATATCGATGTTGATTTGAATGGGGCTCAAGAGTAACTAGAAGAATTGCTTTTGACAAAAGAAGCTCAGCAATTCATGTACTATATTGGTAATCTTGAAAGTCCATTTTACATCGACACTTGTTATTCAAATGTACGATTAAATGAGTAGAATATTCGTCAGTCCCCTCCAGGACTCAGACAGTTCTATGCAACTGACCCACTAAAAGTGAATTCACTTTAATTAAGACCATTGCCAACCGGTCCAAAGACGCAATAGTTTACAGAAGATGGCAGCAATTTCTTATCTATATCCTTATGCTGTTTCATTCAACGTTTACAAGTGTACATGTAAGCATTACATTCTCAACTCAAAATACACTTCGAACCTCACGCTAGTCCTTCTTACATACGAAATGTGCTTCTGTTTGAGCGACTTTCTAGAGCTGAGTTGCGCAAATGTTGCTGTAGCCTGCTATACAGACGTATTTTCTCTCACTCAAAAAAAAAGAGTAACGTCTGTTTACCCGAGCGCTTAATTAGTTTCCAATATGCAAGCACGTTTGTTTTATTTTTCTGCCCAAACAAAGCCATTGTTAAAATTTTAGTGAATTGGCGTGCCAGTGAACACTCTCCTATGATTGGTCAATGGTAAATGTATTGTCTGAATTCCTTTTAAATGCAACATACGTCACTTTCCACGATATGGAAGGTAAAATCTGATTGGTCCATAACACAATGAGGTGTGCATATTGGAAACTAATTAAGCGCTCGGGAAAGCAGACGTTACTTTTTTCTCTCGAATTTATGAGAGTGAAAAAATACATCTGCATAGCAGGCTAATATTGCTGTGGATTGTTTCATTATAAATATATTTAGTAGTGTGTTTACTGAGTTAACAGTCTGCATCACCATTCCCTGTGTATATGTCTGGTTTATAAAGTGAGAGCGAAGTATTCTTTTATGTTTTGACATAAACGTATCGTACAGAAGTAACACAAATATTCAAGCTCTGTAGTCAAATAAATAAATTCAAGAAAATGAAGTAAATTCGAAATGTGAGCGAATGCATAGCCTTGCTCATGCCTATATTTGGAAGTTGTCTATCCTTTACCGCGGAAACTATATATGGATATTTCTCAATTTGCAATTTTCCCGAACGCAATTGACCTATATCATTATGACGTCAAATCAAAACAATCTATTGTTTAAACGCTAAGGATCACGGTCGTGGGAGGGGGACAAAACGGCAACAACACAAAGGAAATCGCTATCAAATGCATTTTGTAGAACGTAGAATAGCGGTAACAGCCACCAAATACGGTAAATATTGTGGGATAAACATTGATACAGCTGATATCTGGAAACCAGACAATTCGAAGTTAAATTTTCCTCAGCAGAGCAGATTTAGTTCAAAATTCTATTGTTCAAGTCGACTCTGTCCCCCTCATAAACAAGCCGTGACGTCATAATGATATAGGGTAATTGAAACAAGAGGCGGCTTCTTTGGGTCTAATTAGGCTCGGCGCATGACAAGTTCGACGTTTGAATCGGGCCTAATAAACTGAATATTTCTCGTATTTTTGGATTGGCTATGATATTAGAAACACAATCTAAAAGTTACGTGTACGAGTCTATAATCTATTTCTACGAGTTTATATTCTATTGCTTACTTTTTCAATTTATGTTTGCAATACACGCCTTTCATAAGTTTTACTTCCGGTTACGAAAACGAGGCTCATGTGGTTTGAAATCCAAGATGGCGGACAACTGCACAGTCTCAGCTAGAAAGTACCTCCGAAAATACTCCCAAAAGTATGTTATTCAGTAAATCATACCTGTGTTTGGTTTTAGAATCACTGTATTTATGTCCAAAGTACTTTTCTACTTGATCAAGTCATCAGTCATTTCCGAACAATGTACACCCGACAGGTTGCAAATCTCAAAAAAGTTTGCAGCTTACAGAGGACGATATATCGATCTAAGCTAATTTAAAGGAGTCGGAAATATCTTCTGGCTAAAGTAAATTAGTATTGTGGTGCAAAAATTGTTTTAGTTTATTTCTGATAGGCTGTTTAATATATAATGATATATAATCTCTTTTGCTATTTAATACAGCAAGTGAAGTGGGCTTACGGTACTTTGCGAAACGAAACGGTGCGAAACGGTATTTTGCGAAACGGTAATTTGCGAAACGGTAATTTGCGAAACGGTATTTTGCGAAACAGTAATTTGCGAAACGGTATTTTGCGAAACGGTATATGCAAAAATGAGAACAGTTAGTAAACGATTTCTTGTCGAAAAATCTAGAATAGTAACTGATACTCATTTCTGTAATCGCAAAATGTCAAAGTTTCTAAGTTTAGCGTATTCACGCAAAAAGCCGTAGCTGTTTGTAGCGCGTTAGTAAACTGTTTGGTCTATCGGCTCTCGCAGAGTGGATAGAACTTATACTGTATGACAAGCTTATCCTTTCTTAGTTGCCCGTGATATTGGCCCTTGAGGAATCACATTTTAAGAGAATTCGTACAGTTTTCAGAGCAGATAATGGCGTTAACTGCGTGCAGTGTTAAGCGGTTTGTTACACCGTTTGGTCAATCGGGTCTCGCGGAGTTAATCACTTTTAGAACTTATCCTGTATGACAACTGTTCACACGGCTATCCTCTCTCAGTTGCTCGTGATATTTCTACTTCATGAGTTATATTCTAAGAGAAATCGTTCAGTTTTCAGAGCATGGTTGAAACTGTCTTTGTTCATCCTGGTTTCCGTGCCCTGAATATTTGACTTTTCGGCGCCTCCTTTCTCCTAAACTATTTGTTCAAATGTCATCTTTTTTTTTCCTTTCGTATGTTCAGGATGTTTTTTCTGTCGTATGCGAAAATGAGAATATTTGTTCGAGGATTTCTTTTCGAAAAAGTTTGAATACCAAATATGATAACTTCAGAAGTGATTTTCATGTTTGACGTAAACGATGTGGCAAGACATGCATTAATACCGATGCAGCTTCAACTTCGTTGATCTTTCTTTTGGTGTATACCCTGGTCCCAGAGGTTTTCTAGAGAGAAACCTCTGGAACCAGGGTATTTGGTGTATAGAAACCCTAGTTGTATTATCCGGTATGCTGAGATCGAACTGGGTTTGCATGGCGGCCATTTTGAATCACTTGGTCATGTTAAAAGCATTGTATCTTCGGTTCTTTTGCTCGGATTAACTTCATGATCACACGATAATGTACATAATGTCAAGCGATTATAGTATTAACGTTTCAGTCTCATCGGATCATTCTTTGGTTTTCCAGTTTCACGTAAATTCATAGGTAGCAAAATATGGCGTGTCTTAATTTATACAACTTTTTACCCCGAGCAGAGCTGAAAGTTAACAATGCTGTACATTGGTTTCATCTCTAATATATAGGGTTTCTGTCGGTATATGAAAACCCCGGTTTTATTTCGACTACGCTAAGTTCGAGATGCAAATGTTCGATGCAACATAAGTAAAATATACTACAATATACAGATTTCATTTATGTGCAGGACATTAACAGAAATCTTTCAGCAATGACCTCCATCTTTGGTACACATAAATTATGCATCCCAATGATATTGTAGCGTAAAATTCATAATGATGGAGATACCAGAAGCAAAGTTAGCCGGTTGAGAAGTTCACTTTTGAGAAAATTTCAACCCCAAAATTTACTGAAATCAAAAACTGTCAGTGTGTTTACAATTTTAGAACAACTAATAGTTGCTCGATTGACTTCATATTGGTGCTAAATGGAACCCAGGTCTTGCTGATGGTTTCTGTGGATCGAAACAAGACAAATAGTTCAGATCTAGAAAATTAGATTTTGCAATGTACAGCATGATTTTTCAACATCCTTTACGTCAAGCATGAATATAAGTTTTCAAGTTATCATGTTGGGTTTTCCCAATTTTTATAATTAAAATCTTTAATCAAATGTTCTCATTTTTGCAATGAAATATTCTCAAAAGTGAACTTCTCAACCGGCTAACTTTGCTTCTGGTATCTCCATCATTATGAATCTTACGCTACAATATCATTGGGATGCATAGTTTATGTGTACCAAAGATGGAGGTCATTGCTGACAGATTTCTGTTAAAGTTTTAAAAAATTGGAAGACACATAAATCATAACAGACTTCAGCTCTGGGGGACGGTTTCGCAAATTACCGTTTCGCAAAATACCGTTTCGCAAAATACAGTTTCGCAAAATACCGTTTCGCAAAATACCGTTTCGTTTCGCAAAGTACCGTAAGCCAGTGAAGTGCTATCGATGGGAAATGTAACTACAGAACTGTTCACCTAACAGAAAACAAATATTGGAAAAAGCTGGAGTCAACTGATAAGATGCAGGCAACGAGTATACCGAAACAGCAGCCATTATACTGGATAACCATCCAGACAGTTCCAGTTAGAATATGGTTTATCCGTTCATAGTTCCCCAAAGCCGTTTCCGCTTAAATTTTGTACAGACTTTTACATTAATAAAGAATGATAGCACGTTTTCCTTCCCCTATCCCTACCCTTTATATGGTAAATTCTATTTTTTCATACCCTTTTTTCACATTGTGTACAATTCATACCCTACCCTTCAATGTATATTCCCTGACTTTGTATCACTTACATTATTGTGTAACAGCATACGGTATTGATATTATTATTCATATACCATTAAAATAAGTTTATTTGTAGTTAGAATATATCTAGCAAAGGCTTTTGGACACTGCTTGGGCTTTTTGAATGGAATTCAAATTTCTAACACTAATACGTTTTGTACAGAATATTGTTTTGTGCAATTATTGATAATTATATATAATAAAAAGCTTAGCACAAACTGATTGTAATTAGTAGTGGTTCCTATTCCCCTATTCCTGCATGCTCTGTGTGGTATATTAGCTCACCCTATCTAGTGTTCTGCCCCATCTCCCCTTATTTGACTGGCTAGGGTGCCAATGCTCTCCTTTCCCCAAGCAACTTCTCCCACTCCCTTCGCTCATATCATCAGGCCACCACCTTGTTATATCAGTTATTGTTTATTTAGCAGCTCTCATTCGAATATATATGCATTCACTACTCATCATTTTCCTTTTTTTAGTGTTTTTCTCATTTCTGATTTTGCTTCACCTTACCCCAAACCTTCTGGGCTAAAACCCTGCTATCCATACACACATCACTCATCTTATGATTCCCCCAATTTCATGTGGACTAATTTCAATATCACCTTCAACCACCACTTAGTTAACACCTATTTTACCAGTTAATAGTTTAATATTTTTGTTACAATTTATTTAGTACTTAGTGTTTTCATATTTTTATTGACCTGAATTGTTTGTATAGCGGCTGGTACAAAACGCAGGTCACAGGTCCAGGTCACAGGTCCAGGTCACAGGTCCAGATCACAGGTCACAGGTCCAGGTCACAGGTCACAGGTCCAGGTCACTTAACGATTTTTATATTTTCCAATAATCTATTTTTCCTTCCACTCTATTCCTATAAATACAATATCCGTGAGCAGCATGGAAACGAGGTTACGTCATTTTCGCGATCCTCGTGTTCACAAACATGGCGGCAGGTACAACTTGAGGTACAACTTTAAGGGCGTAGGGAGGGTTAGATATTTGTTAAATATAAAAAGGGTATTCAATGTCCTAAGGATACTGAATATACTCTCGATCGCGCTTGTAAATTCGCAATCGCGCTTGTAAATTGTCCAACACATTGATTGCTTTTATAGTACTAATACTAAATAATAGAATATTGCTATAATATATGTCTCAGTTCCTCCTGGTACTTAAAGTTTTCAACTATACTAAATGTTAAGGTTTTTCCGAGCAAAGTTGTCATTTCAATAAAAGGGAATCCTTTCTCTCAGATCTGCTATAAACAGAGACATTTCATATGGCGATGAATACGCCCTTCTGTTTTCAACTGTAATAAATGTTAATGTTATGGCTTTTCTTTTTAATGCTCCATGAAGTAAAGATAACGCAGAGCCTGTTAAAGTACGATCCATCGTCATCCTTTGCTAATTAATGACCCTAGTAGTAGAAGTACCAGGAGAGTGCAGAGGAACGGTCTAGGGAGGCGGGAGAAATGTTCAGTAAAACTAGGGAGGAGGAAGAAATTGGGATCTACATTTATTTATTTTCCCCATATTTTTATTATTATTATTATTGACAGTTTCATTACAATACAATACAATATTACAATACAATAATTACAATACAGTTACAAAGCAAGAAAAATAAATAATAATAATAATAATAATAAATACAATCAGTTATAAACTTGTGCTATCAGATTCTATTTCGGTCTACCAAACCAGCTATTTAAAGGGGACCATTTTCTGTTATCTTTTTCTACTTTTCTTTTGGTTATCGAGTTTTCGTTTTCTATGTGTTTCTTTTCTTCTAAGAGAATAAGGAAACCTTCTAGGCGTGAATACGACGTGTTTCGTATGAAAGCTTGGTACATGTAAAATTTCACATGCCGGTTTAAAGGGGCTGTGTCACGGTAATATACTTTACATTCGCGTTCCGGGCCGGAAACAGCTATTTCCACCGATTTTTATATGAACTAACGAACCTCTCGGCCATGTGGCATGCTTAAAATTAAAGCAAAAGTGCAAAAATGACTAACAAACAGTGTATATAAACAGTCTCCAGGAAAAATATTGAAAATCCTTTCAATCAAGCATTGAGGGAGGGAAGTTTAACTGTTTGTATCCAATTATCAGCCACCAACCGAGCGATTACTCGATACATGCGCAGTATCATGACATAGCCCCTTTAATAGGGAGCGGTGCTTTACCAATTCAGTATATCCATATAGAATTTGAGCTGCGCTGGGAGATATTGATTGCGATGTGTATTTGCACCACCATTCTTTCAATTTATTCCAGAAAAACTTGGCTTTCGTACATTTCGTGTATTTACAGGAATGGAGTGGAAGGAAAAATAGATTATTGGAAAATACAAAAATCGTCAAGTGACCTGTGACCTGGACCTGTGACCTGTGACCTGGACCTGTGACCTGTGACCTGGACCTGTGACCTGGACCTGTGACCTGGATCTGTGACCTGGGCCTGTGACCTGGACCTGGACCTGTGACCTGCGTTTTGTACCAGCCGTTTGTATAGCCACTGTTTATAAGTGGTATCCCTTCCCATATTACTGTTAGCCTCAATTAAACATTTATTTCAGTAAATGATATTTCTCCCTTCTCTCAAACATTATCAAAAATCATACTAGACCCGAAATATTTTAGAAGATGAGAATCCTGTGTAGAAACTAATATTATTTGTTATTTCCTTGAAGAAGAAAAACGAGCAGGTTTTTCAATAGCGGTCGGTTGAATCTGTATTTTCATCGTTTGACTGATGCCCATTGATTGAATATCATCAACAGTCTTTTCTTCATTCTGGTAGCTGTAGCTATCATTGTTTCCAAGAGCCAGAATTATACTTGAAGATTTCTCTTCTCTTGAGTACATTGACACCAAGGGAATGCCTGTGCCTAATATGACGCCTGATGCCCGCATACTTCAAATATCACTTTTCTGGGTGCTTCTTGGTGAAGCAGATTCATTGTTTGATTCCTTGTTTCTGGGGATAGGGTTCTTTGTATTTCAGGGTATTGTTTTGCTTTAGAAGACAGTAGTTTTCTTTGTGTTACATATGTGGTGATCTGTAACACCAAGAAACCCCCACTTTCCTCAAACTAGTTATACGTTAACTGAACAAACCGCATCAGGGGCACCCAACGAGAGTTTTCGCTAAAAGCTTCAGTAATATGCAATTATATTACTTCTAAAGCACTTTTAACGCTAACTAAATGAATTTCAAACTGCGCTGGTAAAATTTTATCTGTTCGGTGAACCTTGGGGAACTTAGACAGTCTCGAATATCAGTTTAGGGCGCTTTCATTGTCATTCCGAAATTCTTAGCTGTGGCACAGGCCTTGACGAAAACATAAGATTCTGACATTTTGTCGATCAGTGACAGAACATTTTAGGCAACCTTTTTCTCAGAATCCTAGCTAGGAACTGTAAATTGGTTGGGGAAAAAACTGCATCCGAAAATCTCAGGCGTTAACCACCTGTTTCGAAATACTCCGCATTCACTAACATGTGACCTGAAAATGTTTTGATGTGTTGCGATATTCGAGAAATCGAAAAGCGTAGAAATTTACCGATTTTTACGAAAATTTTAGGCGAGCATATTCATTTTTTTCTTTATTCCGCCGATGTTCCGAAAATTGTAGCCCAAAATATCTGTATTCGCAAATTTAAGAAAATTTCGAACATTTTAGCCTACGTTTTCCAATTACAGAAAAGTAGAGACAACCTTTCGGCATCCGAACAGATACTGATTTAGCCGAAAGTGGCCGATTGTGCCCCGGAAACATAACGGTTAGTCATATTTCAAGCAACCGTATCAGCCATACTCTTTCTCAGTTTTGGGTCGGCTCACACTACAAAGCACGTCTCAAGAGTTATTCCAGTACATAGTGTACACAGCAATGCAGTATTTCATACGACGTGTGCTTTTTGTGGTACTGATGTGTGGAGATTTTCAACACAAGTTAAGAGTTAAAAGTTTCATCCGCGCTCTTTCCGCGGTATTTTGCCCAAAACGTGGACGTTTTTCAAGCAAATCATCAGTTAATATACGGTAGACTATACATGAACATAAATACAGTGATTCTAAAGCCAAATTCAGGTACGATCTACTAAATAACACACTTTTCGAGTCCTTTTCGGAGGTACTTTCTAGCCGTGAGACTGAGAGGTTGTCCGCCATCTTGGATTTCAAACCACCTGGAGCCTCGTTTTCGTGACCGGAAGTAACACTTATGAAAGGCGTGTATTGAGAACATTTTAGCGATAAACATTGGAATTTTTTTTATTTCATTGAAATGAAGGAAATTCCGTTTTATATCCGTAGCTACACATAAAATAGCTGTTTTCGTCTGACTTGTTGACTTGCCGAAAGAGCCGTGTTTCAAGATTGTGTGTACACAACCATGCGTTGTCATTTCATCCATGCAAGTGCCTGCAATCATAGGTATAAGATTGTGGTAAGGTACATTCCATTGTACGACGACTGTAATATAAGTCTTCACAGGAAAGAGAACAACTCCAAGTAAATAAAGTATTTCTTGAACACGAGAAAAGCGCAAACAGCTATTTTCGTAAATTAATGTCGGGTCTTTGTAACACAAGTGTCATCCAAGGCAATTCTCAGCATACAAAGGTAAACAAGAATATGATTTTGTTTTACGTTCACGTTCTTTTCTAAAAGGCCTAATAACATTCACGATGGGCGAGCTTTGAACATCTCCACAGGACTTCGTAAACAGACTCAGCTTGGGCGCTATTAATTACGTTTTGGAACTACAATTGCAAAGACTCGTTTATACATTCCTATGATCTTTTCGTAGCATTTAATCGAATAATTGTTTCATTAAGTATATTTTATTAGGTAAATCAAATTAATAAAAAATGCTTTATTAGTGATCATATCAAACTGTGCGAGGTACTGCTATAACTAATGAGTTTTTTCGGCACAAGCTTAGGTAATTTCTTGCTGTTCGGAGCATGGGGAGTTAATAAGAACGTTGTCATAAACTCGGAGAAATTAAATTATTTTAACTCAACTGCGCACAGCAGTTTCATCAGTAGAACCGGATAACAATTAAGTTCCTAGTTAATAGAACTGTCAAGATTTACAAATGGCAGTTCATTTCCCTTCACTCAAACATGTGGATTTATCGGGTTTATCCCGAGAGACTGCAAAAACCCCTTCTAGAGGATTAACCCGAAACTTAACCCAACACTTCATCATTCACAAAAAGCCATCAGCTTTGTAACGGAAACTTTATTTCACCCGACAATAAACTACAAAGCCATCGAATTATTGAACTACCTTTAGGTTTTGAAACTTCTACAAAATTCGTACAAAACCGTGTTATGACATATTTTCCATGCGTGTACCTTTTTAATTAAGCCCCCCTCGGAGAAAAAAATATTCAGTATGGAGCTTTTGGCCTGTTTAGACTCAATGAACAATAAATTTGATGCTTGAAGGGGCAGCTGGAAATTATCGAAATCTTTCAATAGCTGAAAACCGTTCAGTTAGATCAAAAGAGAAGGTTTCATTACTTGAATTATATAGTTTACACTTCGTAGATATTTTTCTCAGAGACTAAACTAATCAAAAGTTTCTCAGAAATCTCGGGCTACGAGTATAGGAAATTCTTAATAATTTGACTCTTTTTTATCGGATCTGGACAAACGATTCTGAGGTTCTTGTGCTGAATGTTTTTATTACGAACGCAGACATCGAATGTATGAAAGAGTTGTGAGGGAAAGAGAAGGTATGAAAAAGGACACGCGCGTTTTTTTTTTTTTAAAGACTCAGTTTTATGTGACTCAGTTTCAAAATTGTTACGCGCTTAGAGACTCTTCAATAAATGGAACACTAGAGTACATGGGCAATATTGAGTCTAAGGTAAAAATTTCAAGGTCTCACACTTCAGTAGCTCAGTTGAGTGGAGGTTGATTATTCGCAATTTGGATCGACTTATGGTAACTCTACCAGTTTATAACTACCGAAAAGCCCGTCGCAAATGTTTCGAACTCTAATGTAACGAGTCTTCGAAGATAATTAGGTCGGAGTAAACAAGATTCGATATCTTACCGGTTTGTAGGAAGGCTTTTTGATTCAATCGTAGCCCACGAAGGCACAGAAGACTTGTTTGTCTAGCAGTACGTAGTTTGACAGCATATATACGTCAGTCGGAAACTATCCCGAACAGTGCCAGTGAATGATCGATTTATGACTGGCCGTGCCAAATCCACCACTAAATACCCGCTACTAATGATGGTGAACTGATCCAGTTAATTAATCTCATTACGTAATGGCTTGCGAGTGTGCTCAGTTCTTCTTCTAGAATTTTCTTTTCTTCTTGGATGGAGTGAGCCCTCGCTGATAATCACTGGCCCACCCCCCCCCCCCCCCCCCCCCCTAAAGTCCCCCATGGAGTATTTTGTCGCTAGAGGCCCCCCGGGGAGGCTATGTATCTGTTCGCCTTGAAGATATTGCTACATGCGGTCGGAAGTTAAAAGCTCTCGATAAAGAAATATCCTTAATGGTTCGTTCACTAGATCTAAAACTCTACTGCATTTAGGATGTTTCCTAGACTTGATGTCAACTAGAGCGTTGAATTTATCAAGGTTCAGCCGGAGTGTCATTAATCTTGTTACCATGTCCTTTAGCTTCGAATTAGTCCCGACTTAAGTTTCCTCTTCACTAGCTTGCAGGCAGAAGAAATAGAGATAAATCTCGAAAACATAGATTCCAGATAGTCAAAGGCGTGTATCTGTTTAAGTAAGAAACAAAGTAAAGCTTCTGAGAGCTTTTTTGAGGCTGGAGGAAAATAATTAGCCCTACCTTGCTTGGCCAGATCGGGAAACAAACTCGGCCCGTGTATTTGTTTTCAAGAAAATGTTGTAGCTAAAAGGTCCTAAAAGTCCCGCAGAGCGAGATACGGTTAATAGTCAATGACATTTCATTGCAAAACCAATTATTTTCCATTTACAGTCTTCAGTCGATGTAAGTTTGAAATATTAGGAAGTTCACAGCGAGGCAATATCCGCTCGATGTTCGCTATTACGTTTTAAAAAGAGTACCGATGGTTATAGGTCGACAGCAGGGTGCCTTAAGGGTCTAAAGTGATTGATTTTGTGGACTGTAAATACCTCGATAGCGAAACATTATCAATTAGTTGTCACCAGTGTATTTCGTAAGAATAAAATAAAAATAAATAGTTGCATGTACAGTCTATTCTTGGTAAATAGCGTTTTTGGAGAACCTTTTTTACTAGACTGAAATGCAAGGAAAATCTGAATCAGAAAGAGTCGTCTTTACGTGACTAGCCAGAGTTTAATTTATGGGCAATTTGTTTTACATTCGAAAGCTGTCACTAAATTGTCTAGTCGACTATTTTATGGTATCATTTACCTTGTAACAAAAAACCTAAACATTTTAAACCTAATAAGAATGATTCGTGACGTGAACTGTAATTTTTTGATGAAAGTACACCAAATATTTCTATTTAAGCTGATTTCCGTCCAGTCAGTGTTACAAAAATATATGAAGCGCTAATGTGACGCCAAAATAATTGCTCGAGCTTTGGTATACTACATTTAGTATTTGCAAAATTTGACCCAGCTTTTATTGCATAAATTTCGCAAGCCATGATTGATCAAACTTTCACTATTTATTTTAGCTAACCGTAAACCCGGTTTATTCAGCAAAAGCCGTATTCTTCGTGAAATGTCTGCCCTTGTTTTATACTGGGATGCGAAGACGAAGCAATACATATTTTCCGAGTTAAAAAATGCGAATAGTGCAACCTCTTTCAGTTTAATTAACTGTAATAAACGTTCACTTAAAACGAAAAATATATTACCACTATCTTAAAGATCTCATAGAAATGAGATAAAATAGAGTAGTGAATCTTCACTGACGAATCGCTCAGTTGAATTTTCAGTAGACTACTGTATGTTTTTAGAAAAATCAAGTTATCCCACCAACCAATAGAACTGAATTATCGGCCTGAGTAGATACTGAAAACTACTTCATCATGCATTTTTTTTAAACTGCCTATAATTAATAGTTTCCGAGTTGGAAACCCTGCCTCACAAACTATTAATTTTAAATTAAGAATACACACGAAAATGAATGGATTCTCGATTCAGTGATTAATTAGTGCGACACTAACCTGAATTTCAGCCGTCTCCTCTGAACATTCAGGCTAGTGCGACACGAAAGCCGCACAAGTCGAGTCAGGGATTACGCCATCGAAAACAATGAATCAAAGAGACTTGCAATAAAAAATAGTTGTTTTCCGAAAGGAACTGAATATAGAAGACATAAACTAGGACAGATAATTAGTGGTAAAATTAGGATTAGGCTCTAAAATTTCGAGATTTTAGTCATATTGTTTTAGAAATTGAAGTTCAAGTTCACTTTTTCTCGACTGTCTTTAAATACGAACATTAAATTATTGATACAACAAAGATCACTAAATGGAAATTTGTACACTGATAAGTATGGTTAATAAAAGCGAAGAAGCTCTGTTTTTCTCAGTGTGCTTCTGTCCCAATCAAAATAATTTGATCTTCAACTTAGTTCTTATCTGTAAGAAGAAAATCCCTTTTTGTAGAGCTCCAGGAATAAGTGTTTCCGCAATATTTGTGTGATAAATTAGAAAACTTGATGAGAACGCTTCCCCTCAAGTGACAAAGACGATTAACAAACATGTTCTGTTCCCCTTATCGGCAATTTCCCTACTGGCGATGTGATCAAACACAAGTCTCTTGTAGGAAAATGAGCCAAACATTAGAGGCGGCCGACAGGAACAAAATCGCTGGCAAATCCATTTGACATGCAGCTAAGTCATTACCGGGTGGTGAAACGGGGCGTGAATGAACTATCAGGACTGAGCTTGAGAAATTCGTCATTTGTTTGTGAAGGTTCAGTTCATACTTTACGTAAATTAGATATTATTGCCGGCGGAAAGTAGTTGTGTGTTTATTAATGTAATCATGAAAACTGTTAGTAAAATAGAGCAGTAAATACATGGCTAATAACAATCGGGTAGGATCTAGTTTTTCAGATTTTTTCGGTTTTCCGTTTAGGGAAAAACTGTCTAACGCCGCCTGGCTTTCGTATTACGCTGAAAGCTCTTCTTTAAGTTTGAAGGACAGTTTTCCGTAAAGATTGCTCAGTTAAGTTTGATATTAATTCCACTGAACCTGACTTGAAAAGATACGACTTTCTTTCTATCAGTACATGTCCCTACTCGAAGAGAAATGCTTGAATTAGAAAAGCACTTACCCAATCAGACTTAGTTAGAACAAAACTAATGAATAAGAATGTATGATATCCCAACAAGTCTCTCTTCCTCCCATTTCATTTTGAAAATATTCTTGTTTACATTTCAAATTGATTGTGGAAATAGATTGTTAGAACAACAGTTGGAGCTTTTAAAAGCTAAACAAAATATCTGACATTATTAAGAGTGCTCGTCTGGACCAAAACATTAAAAAATGATCACTCTTTATCATCTTCCGGAGTGTACTTTTTCCACGAGAGGATTTTTTTTTACTAATGCAGGACTATATATTAAAATGTGATAAAATACTCTTAATTCCGGTTTTAATAAGTGCATTGCATGGAACATTTACCGTACGTGTGAAGACTGAAGGGGAACAATTTGTGAATCACGAACTATTAATGGTAATCATATAGAAACCGATATTTCATGAACTTTTGTCAAAAGTTGGCCACTCTTGGCTGCACTCTTGGCTCGTAAACACTACCGGCCTTTTGTGATATCCACGGCATCAGTAATTAACCTATTTTATTTATAAATAATCTTTTTAAGCCGTTGTTGTTGTTGGATTTTAGTGCTAAATTTGATTTCAAAAGACTGAAGTACTATTATATTCTTTAATATGCTTGCTGGAAGTCAAGTTTTTCAGTATGATACGAATTATTCATTTTAGTTCCGTCATTCAATCTGTGCCAAAAATATAAATTGCATATAAGAAAAGGTTGGTTAAGCTAAACGTATTTGAATCTCTCAATCTGTTTCATAAAAAGTACAGATTTATCCTTCCTTTTCGCTGTGTTTTCTTACTTTAAGCTTTAAAAAATATTTTAAGCTTGTTTTTGTCTTAATTTTGAGCTTGTCAAATTTTTGTTGGATTTTAGTGCTAACTTTGATTTCAAAAGAATTACTATTATATTCTTTAATATGCTTGCTCGAAATAAAGTTTTTATGACACGAATTATTCATTTTAGTTCATTCAATCTTTGCCAAAAATATCAATTGCGGTGCCTATACAAAATTTTTAGTTGAGCTAAACGTGCTTGAAATTACCACATCATCTCTCAAGCCACAGTTTCATAAAAAAGTATAGATTTATCCTTCCCGTTTGCATTATCGTTTTCTTCTAAAACTAAAACTAATTTATTCGCGACGACTTTATTTCCATATGCAGTTTCATTTCCTATTATTTTTTGCATTCAATTAAAAGAATATTCACGAATTTTTTAGTCCCTCTCAAAACCTCTCTGTCCACCCCTAAAAATATTGCCAAGGAATGAAAATTGTCTGCTTGAACACTGAAAATTCGACTAGCGAGCTGGCAGCACCCACTTGTAACATGTAGGATACTGCTTTGCCATTGGCATCTTAGAAAAATAATATAATTTGACTACTTTAATTGGAAAATGAATGAGCTTTTCTTTGTCAAAGAATGACGGAGAAAATGTCACAGCTTTTCTATCTAAAACTTGAACGAATATTCGAATTTCAAGTACATAATAAAAGGAAAAGAGGCCTTATAATCAAATTTGCGCGATAACTCAACATTCTGGACAACGGTTCATCACTCTTCATCTCTACTAAAGGTGATAACATTCACATATTTGAATACATTTTCAAGGTCCTGGTTCAACTTACTTACCGTGAACAATATAACAGTGGCAAGGGGAGCACTAATATTTCGGGCTCTAATTCAACCTCGACTCTTCGATATGTCGCTACACCAAAGGTTAATTCGGTCAACATTTAAAAGTGTTTTTTTATACAAGATGTCAAAATTGTATTCATTGTTTGCAAAGTGATTATCGAGGAGCCAATAATTTCATGGCTAGATGAGACAATCGGCGCGAAATGCCTCCAGGTAGTTTGTCAAGAGACCTTTGCCTATTAAGAGAACCGATTCTCTCCCATGGTCGTCTGCGCCGATTTATTTTTAGCTTGCATTTTTAGGCCGGATGGTCTCTTGATTTTGTGGATTCAAAGAAAACCCTTACCAGTGTCACTTATTCTCGGTCATTTCCTTGCTTGCATTTGATAAGTGACCTTATCGATTTCGCGGTTACAAAACACCATGATCAGAATGTACATACATATAGAATTAAAATGTTTGGCTGTTTGTGATGTTTGTTGAATTCGTGTGTGTGGTACGGCCATTTGAGCTAAAAGAAAGCTTACGTAAGTCCTAATATCTTCATTTTCGATTTATTGACTCTAGTCAATTCACTTCTCGGATAACGATCTCGGATAACGATGTTAAATCGTAGGTCTTCCGTCGGCCTCAAGCCTGTTACGGGCAGTCTGACGTTAAATATGGTCGCTTAATATCTTTACCTTTGCTTGACACACTTCATTGACAGAAAAGTCCTTTCAAAAATTAAGAAGCCCTTAAAAAGCTAAACAAAATTATTGATACAAATTGAGTCATTCCGACGACAAAGGCACCAGGAATCGAGTTCCCCGCGGCATGTTTTAGAAGGGCGAAACAAGGGCGTGACAGTATGATCTGCAGAATATGGAAAAGTACAAAAAATACATTACAACCAGTAACATGTTTTTGTTGTTAATTTACATTTTATGCCTCAGAGGACGAGTTGGACGCACTGAGATTTATTAACGATAGGCTCAATTGTATGAAATAGTAGCACAAAGCCGAACAGGGAAAAGTCCTGTATGGGAAAAAGCCAAGCAAAGGTGATAAACCTCTGCTGGCAGAACTAACGACATGAACGATTGAAGAAGGTTTGCATTCCGAGACAACTTTGCAGACCGCACCCAGAAATACACCTAAAGACATAGATACCCGGGGGGGGGGACTCCCATATAAAAGGGGTAGGGATGCTCGTCGGACATTTTCGATTTGACTCCTAAGTGGTACTAAAATGGGCGTGGCTCAAGCTTATTTTGACCCCTAAAATATAATAAAAATGTAAATAGATAACCGCTTTTTTGTTCAATTGACACCCGACCCCTAAAAGGTACCGCTTTACATAGAAATGTCTGTGTTTGATCGTGGATACCCTAAGTGGTACCAAACTCCTGATTTTGACCCCTAAAAGGTACGACGAGCATCCATGTACCCCTCACATAAGGGAGTCCCCCCTCCCCCCGGGGCATAGATACCAGGGTTAGGTTGTTCGAAGCAAGGGTAACTTTATCTCCAGGATAGCGCTAAATCTGTAATTGTAATCTGTAAAGTTTACTCTTGGGTTAGCGATTCACCAATTCCAAGACCGAATTGTGTTTCGAAGTGGACATTACTCATTAGCCAGTTCCAGACTATCGCGCAGTCATATTCTGTTGCTATGCAAATTTTATTCCCTGACAACGAAAATGGCGGAGAAATGTTTAATTGAATTTTTAACCTCGCTGAAAATACTGCAAGGTTTGCTCCCTATTTTGTCGCATCTTTCAAAAGAACCGTCCGAAAAGCTTAAACTAGCTCATTTTACGTCCGTTTGTCTTCTTCTTTTTAATGTGTGCAAAAAGTGAAAACCTGAATCCTCGGCGTTGAAACCGAAGATTCACTGGCTTTCTCAAAGTAGTACCCGAGGCCGTAAATCATTAGGCTTTCAGTACATGGTTTTTCAAAGACCTTTGGAAGTTTTCACCTGAACAGGCAAGATGTTTCTTTGAGCTTGTTTCAGGCTGTCAATTCTACTGCTAAGTGATGTAACTATATTTTTAGACGACTTCTAGCTGGATCGCCATTCGCAGACGCTCGTTTACTGATACGCTAAAAAACATGTTTTACCGCAGAGTCTAATTCTAAGGGAGTGTTCATTATTTATGCACCCAAATTTTTTTTTTTTTTGGGGGGGGGGTCGGCATTTCATCTGCTTCTCTTGTTAAATCTTTTATGATCCCCCAAAGAATGAATTAAAACTTAGATGACCCCCCTACAAAATTGCTCAAAACTTTATTGACCCCCCCCCCCCAACAAATAAGATAGATGTGCAAGAAAGAATGCAAACTGCATATATTTTACATATGTAATCTATTAAATTTACTATTAATATTTCTAGATTTATGGTATTTTCCATGATACATTACTTTTGTTAAGTAGAAAAAACTCTATATATATATATATATATGTATTCTTCTGAAAATCTCTACCACACCATCCTACCCGCATGGGTACTTGAAATAAGTACTGTTAATTCGTAGCCCAAATAAACGAAAAAGAGCTCAGTATTGGCATAACTAACCTCCTGGACACCAATGCATTATCTGTCCTATGGGGATGTGCCTTTGATCATGAGCTTAGGGAATACCATCTTGCGTATGAAGGAAACAAAGCAGACTGTTCCTAAATGTTGTTAGGGCTGAAGGCCCGAGCCTAAATTTTTGAGATTTACTGCTCTCTAAACACTGGTTTCTTTATTTCTGGACTAAACATTGGCTTAGCATTACAACAACAATGTCATTACATTTTACATCAGTGACAGGTACGTCAAAACTTTGATGCATGACACCCCCCAAAGGAATAGGTAAAATCTTTGATGATCCCCTACAAAAGCACTTAAAACCTCCCCCCTCCCCCCCCGCCTATGATTTCACCGACCCCCCTCCCCCCAAGCCATAAATAATGAACACTCCCTAACATTTCAATTTCGTGCACAGACAAATCCAAGCAGGCGATTAGCTACCGACAGCGCTTTACGGTTGGAATATGCCACTTGCTAACGGTACGATTCATAACTACATCAGTCGGCAGTAAAGTCAGTGCGTGCCTATGTATTTGTCAATAAAACACAAATATAAAGTTTCTTACCTTAAATAATACATGGCTTAGGCTTCTTTATTTATTAACTAATCACTAAAATGTTTCAAAGCAGACATCTTAAAACTATCTACATTTGAAGCTTGGACCACAAATCTCTATATAGGAAAAAGCTATACATAGTAGTTTAGTGACTACATAGTAGTTTAGTGGACTATAGTGGGCATCTGGGTAAAAGACAGAGTATTGGTGCCACAGGTAGTTCTTGATGGTATCTACAGGTCGTTTGGACAGGAAGCTATCTTTGATTAGTGAGGGCTTTATTTATAAATAAAAAATGCTAGAGTTTGACCGTCCACATTGTCCAATTTGTTAAATAATCGTTAAATGAAAGGTTCTCTCTGCTAATGATAATCTAGCTAAAAGAAACCTTTGACGCCGATACTAGCCAGAAAGACTAGCTCGTAGAAAAAGGGTGGCAAACTAAGTGCTTATTGAAGGCATTAGCTCGTTAATTGATTTTAATATTGATCTATCAGTGAATTTTAAAACTTGTCGGAGGCAAAACCTAATACCATATCTGAAAAAGGTATACTAACGAAGCTGAAATTAAGGAAATATTTGATTAGATATGCCGAATCTATTTTGTAGCGACAAAGGAATGTGGGATTGCTTACAACAATAGGCCGATTTCAGCTGACATCATTATTTGCATTTTGCCTCATTAGCATAAATCATACTTCAAGCTACAAACAAACCGACCCTACAAATCGAAAGAGAAAGTCACACACCATACATTCTTTGTAAATTTTCCATTTTTGAAAAGCCGTTTTATCAAAAACTAATCAACATATTTTTCGGTAATTAGTCTTTCCGTGTACAGAGTCGGTTTGTTGGTAGCTTGAAGTATGACCTATGCCAATAGCGATGTTTCGTGTGTCGTCATCTATTGTCATTAATGTGCCAACCAGAGATCCATTGGTTCCTAACACAAAGCGGGCTTTACAAATCATGGTTGGCACATTAGCATAACAATTGCAATGTTTATCAACACGAAACATCGCTATGAGGACGTGTCATCATCGCCGCCATCTTGGTTGACGTTGACAAATATTTTTCGTTTAATGGATTCTCAATGGCCGCTACCTTGCCGCTACTTATTCTTTGTTATCTGAATCTCTGGGCAATGATTGCAAACCAGATTGCTCATGATCAGGTTTTATTTCCATTGAGTACTCCAATACCCTCTCTGTTAATTTAAATTTGCTTTTCTTTGTTTTTCACGTTCGCGGAATTTTTTTCAGACTATTGAAAGGAAAAGCAGTCATTTGTCTTTGTTTTCTTTTTTCCCCGTTCTTTAGTTCTTACCCTTTGGTGCCACAGGTGATTTTCTCCCGCCATTGCTTGGACCGCGGCTTTGCCGTCGGTGTCGGCGGGAAAACGTAGCCTCTAGCACCCAGGTTTATAGTTAGTACTAGGTCTAAAGCTAATTATCTTCACTATACGGGGTAGACCATTATAAATCAGATGGTGGTAGCAATTCTCCAAAAAAATCGTGCAAGGAAAAATGAGCCCAAAATTATTGCAAGCATTTGTTTACCCAAATAAAATTCGTTCAAGAGAACGTAGGCAGATCCAGGAAAATTACAGTGAAACAAAAATCGTGCCGAGAGCTCTCGCATAGTGCAAAAAAGAAATCGTGCAGTGATTTAACGCCGGGGTACTCGCTTACCTTTGCTTCAAACAACCGGGCCCTGGTTTCTAATAGTCCACCCTAATTACTCTATGCTCACGAATTAGGAGTCCAGGATAAGCCTACCTTGGTGGGAAAGATAGTTTTCGGTGTGATTCAACTGTGACTCATGTTTTAAAGAAGTTACATGGTCTACTTCGTTTCATTGTACATGGTTTACCATTTCTACTTTTTATTTTAACTTGAACCTAATGAAGAGGTTACACCCAGGAACTAGAAAAAACCTTGTACCTTGACACGCGAAGCAAACTTGTCTTAGCTTCTAGAAATCTAGCCTAAATTAAGTACGTACCCGTCTTCTTCGCGTGATTGATAAAGAACCGGAGATTAACGCCAGGTGAATGTTTTACGGCAGTCGCACTGGCAGCTCTTCCGTTCTTAGACTGTCGAACTCGAGGAAGAAGGAAGACAAAAATAGAAAAACTGTTTCAGCTGACGTTTCATCACCGGTCGAGAAGGAAAACGGAAAGAAAACTCATCAGTTTTGAACACTAAGGGAATCGTCCTCAAATAGGGTCAATTTGTAATTTAACTGCATATCTTTATCCGCCGAAATGTTATATGTTCGAGGTACAAAAACGTCGATGCCACGAAAAATATTCATCTTTGTTTCCGCCTTAATTGAACTTCATAACAGGCGTTTCAGCCTATTAAAGTTTCTGTACCAGCTTATTGTCACGAATCATGGTGCACATCTTTCAGTATGAGGGATAGCCAGTATCTTCTGATCTCAACTAAATTAAAGCATTACTCAGATTACTTGCGTTTTAATATGTGAACTGGATTTATTACTCTGACTAGCAGATAGCCAGTATCTTCTCAACTAAATTAAAAACAAACTTGTACTTAATGCCTATTACTTGCGTTTTTAATATGTGAACTGGATTTATCTCTGTCAACAGCTTTCGGTGTTAAAAATCGTTGTAAATCGCTCCATAACTGAACGGCATGGTACTAACACTCACATCAAGCAACACTATTGTATTAATTTAACCATGGATCTAAAAATAGCGGGTCTGTTTAATGGTTGTACTGGCTTGATTCGTCAAAGTTTTCTTTCTAAAGTTCCATTCAAGTATTTTTGGTAATTTTGGTGCTGGTGTACGGAGAAATTGGTCCGGCAAAGTTTAAGATTATATAGAAGGAATTAAAAGAAATCATACATGGATTTGATAAAAACTGTAAACTACAGTTATTTACCTTCAACTTGGGGAAAATCCAGTCAGGTGATACCCACACAGAGATAGACTGGTAGCACTTTAAATCATAGTCAACGGTTCGCCCTCTTCTCCACTCGATCTAAAGCAAAAATAAAATGTTATCACATTAATCATATTTATTGCTAAGTATAATAGAACTGATTATCACGCCATATATTCAAGTAAGTTATAAATCGCTAGCTATTATTCATACCATCAAAATCCAATCGAGTGTCTTATGAATGCTACCGAGTGTAGCGAGTCAGCAAACGCTCGCCTGAGCAGACCAAGAGGAGTCCAAATTTCAGCTTGTTCATAAACGAAAGTTGGCTCAAGTAGCTTGAGACAGTCAATGACACGCAAGGAGAACCTTCAAATCTACAGTCTTTCGAATTGCACGCAGCTAGAGTGGTGGGAAAGACATTGAAAAAACATACATGTGTTACCTACAATGAAAATTGACAGTGCAGACATGTTAACATCCAGTCATACTAATCTTAGAGGAACTACTTATCAAGCTCTTAAACCCTTCAATGCGATATATATAGCGATACTTCGTGTTGATAAACATTACAATCGTTATGCTAATGTACAACTGATTTCAAAAGGAGCCAATGGATTTCTGGTTGGCACATTAATGACAATGGTGACATGCAGTAATTAATCTTTTTAATCATTTAAAAAAAAGTTATCACTTTCCAGCAGCCACTTATACTTTCCATTCATTAAACCGAGTTTAGGCTTCCCGTGCGCTGATCGAAGCTCTAAATACCTCACCAATGTCTCTGGCAAACGCGCCGTGGGGTATTTCTTGGAACAAACGTCAGACCTTGAGGCCATGATGCTATTTCTTGTATTTCAAGTTTTTTTTAGCGTGCCGTCTAAACATCCAAGTGTCCGTAACAGAGAACAACCGGATATGCGTGATGTTTCTTTCACGTCACCAGGATCTGGGCTTCTGACGTTACGTATGTTCTGGCTTAACAGTGCCTGGAGCCCATCACAGTGCCTCATGTATAAGCCCAAAATTGTTATCATTAAAATCGATTCTACGTCAAGTAAATAGGTGAACAGTAAAATATTTCTTGATTTGAATGTTGCGTCCAGCATCTATTTCTATTTCCAATATGCTAATTATGTGATATCACAGGAGGCCTAATTTATTATACAAAAACGTGCTGGCAGAGATTCATGATTTTTTCTACACATCCATGTTATATTTGAGCCCTAAATCAGTGATTTTACCAAATATTTTGTATAAATCAGAAATGGTTTCATTCACAAGGAGAAAGAAAGACCTTTTGCTGGCCTCCTGTGACATCATTTCATTAGCATATTGGGAATAGAAACCTCTATACAAATGTAACTCATAGACGCAACACTCAAATCAAGAAATAGCTCACTATTCAACTATTTACTTGATATATAATCAATTTTAATGATACAAAATTTGGGCTGGTGACATGCGCTTAGCCAATCAGAGCGCGAGTTAATGGACTGGTCATAAATAGCATGGGAGGTTAGGGGGGGGGGGGGGGGGGGGGGGAGGGGAGGGGAGGTGGAGAAAGAGGTCAGTGGAGAATGAAATCAAATATATAACCCTCCCCGGACAATAAGTATGAAATATTTTTACCCTACCTCTTTTGTCCCTTTCCTCCCAACTGAACCAACCCCTTTTCAGTTACCCATTTTGTTATGACCCTCCATTTTGGGGGGTTCAAAAAATTATGGCCCTCCCCCTTTCTCCAGCCCCACCCCCCCTGCTAATTTTTGACCAGTCCCCAATTGAGTTCAATTTATAATTTCTCCGATTTAACTGTATAGATTTGGAATTTTGCTAAAAGCTGTCTGAACAGCGTTCGATGGTCTAAATTTTTGGAAAGGTTTCAGTTTTTAAATTGTTTCTGGCGCTTTTGTTCCTCCAGCCACTCGTCTACTTACAATGCAAATTTCTGCTCAACATTTAGCATTGTGTTCTTTTTTTCGCTGAGTAATATCTGTAATATCTAAAGAGGGTAAAGCAACCGAAAGTAACCTTATTCAATTCAAAGTCGGTAACTCGCGACAGTCATGAAAGTCCCGAGGCTGACGCCTCGTCAGTTCTTATCCTGAGCACTGGTCCACCTCCCGCATGTTCTATTAACCGTTTTTTCCCAATGAACTAAATCCGGTGGCGGTGTAGTATTGAGCATAAAGATGAGTTTGAGAAGTCATGATCAAGCAAAAGTCTCGGATTTGAAGCGAATTTTAAAGGGCACTGTCAATCGAATTGAACTTTGTTTCTTTAAAACAAACTACAAAAATAACACCCTGAGATAGAAGAGAAATACCATGTGAATCTCCTGATATGCTTTTCAATTTTTTTCGATAGAGGATGGCAAAGATTAAAGTGGATTACAAAAGCTTATTCCGGCTAGAAACTTGATTTCGGTTACAGTGAACCAATTTCAATTTGCTCTAAATTTCTCTTGAACACAGTATTTTTCATCCACTTGAATCATCCCATCCTTCATCAGGATTGTCTAAAAATTTCTCCAGTACACCTCCTGGAAAGCAAACTCTGTCAATCTGAGTAGTTAATGCTGTCTTTCGTCTTGAGAACGTTTATCATTTTAATAATGTTGATAATCAGAACTAGAACTGAGATAGATAAGCAACGGTATCGAAGTTTCCACCAACTTAAACTCCATAAATCAGTATACATAGACTGTTACTGACCAAGCTTATTCGGTCTGTCTAGATGGGCAAAATTGGCCAATTCAGTTCCTTTTTTGCGAGTTTATGGACCAAGACGAAAACACGCAAAAAGGGGGTTTATATATATCCCTACGATCTGGAACGGACACTGGCATAGTCAATAACTTTCTTATTACAGGGGGAAATGAATTCGACTAAATCAGTAGAGATATTAAAAATAAATCGGATCCAATAAATCTGTAAGAAAATGGAAAAGAATTCCCACGTTCACGACAACTCACTTTCAAGTAGAAATCGCAAACGGCAAGCGGCAAACGCGGGAAAATCGTGTGATCGAGTGGTCAAATGATAACGTTCGCGGGAAGAAAAAACGCGATGCTTAATTTCTCAAATATCACGATAGAACGGCGAGCGCTGTCAGAAAATCTAGAGCGGACGAGATGAATACAATTTTCCCGCTCAGCAACCAATCAAATTACAGGATGCAGAGTAACCAAGCCCGCCTGCCAGAAAATGGCTCTTTCAAGTGGCGTTCTCCAGTTATCGTTACTCGCACTCAGATGCAAGCGTTTTGATAAATCACAGCCGCCAAGCCAACAAAACAATCTGAATAAGAGCACATCCGAAAAACCATTTCAATGTTTTCTGGAGTTAAGAAAAAATACACAAAGGCTATAATTCCGATTGGAAAAATATGGCTTATTTCACAATATTAAACGCAACATTTATAATCAGAATGGAAGCTCACTGTTAAACGAGATCGTCTGTGACAACGAGAAACAATTAAAGAAGAAGGATGGGCGACTACACGCAATGCTAGTAAAGAGCCTCAAGCCTCATTTACAAAAAGGACAACAGAACATCAAGGGCGCCTTTATTGTCCTAGTTTTGAATTCGCCTCGGAAAATTTGGAAAACATGCAACGTAGTCCCGTTTTGATGGCAAAAATGTGCAAGGATTAGAATAAAGCTATTTACGCCTTAGCTTGATGAGTTCTGTTGTAATCAATGCAAATACCGAAGTTCGTGCCTACCTTGGCGATATTTTTTAGGTGTCGACTTTTGTCTTTACATACACAAAACTTAATGCGACAAATACTGATTACAGTCTCACCTCGTTTACCTTAATGGTTCCTCGATGGCGTGAGCCTGTATTTTTCTGTGATGTTTATAAATCGTATTTTTCTAAGCTGCCCTTCTTTCCGCGGCGAATGTCTAAAAATGTCTGCAAAACATAATGAATATGGATATCACACAAGCAGCAGAATCCGCTATCCAATCAAATGCACGACTGTAAAGTTATTATTGGCATTAATAAATGACTGTTAAGAACACTAATTAATGCTAACAGCCTTGGCACATTAACTGAACGACCTCATTCGTTCTTATGTGTCCCCCTAGGTTGCCATAACACCGAAGATTACTCCTCGTTTTCGGCCAGCAGAGAAAAAACATCCTATCGAAAGGATTTCACACCACTGTCATTCCCTGCGCAGTCCTTTACGCTGACACAATGATTGCTTCTTCAGGTAGTTTACTGATAATAATCTGGAGCGCCGCTTTTTTCTTTAGATGACAATAACATTTCCTGATGGAATCTCTTGACGCCCTTCAGGGCTTCCGAAAACGAGTTTATTTTGCGTGACATGATCGTAATCAACAACAACTTCCCCTCGTTTTACCCCACTTTAATTGTGTACGAAGGGTGGCCGTTTTTCATCATTGCAATTAAAGGCATACATTGCCCTGCAATATCGTATTATTTTGTAATAATGATTTTAATTGGAAAAGCCCCTGCAACGTCATTGCTGAAACTAGGAAATATATCTTTGTCAATATTACCGCAGCCACATGATCACAGATCCGTAGCCATTAATAGCCTACTTAACGACCGACTAATATTTCCTATAAACACAATGAGACTTGGAGGTCTTATATTTTCAAAATATCTTTTTTAAATATACATTTAACAGCTTGTCGAGAAGAGCCAAAGTATAAATTAAAATGACAACAAATGCAGTGCAAAGTGACTCAGGTTAATCACTAGCGAAGTAATATGGGTCTTAATCCTATGTTTAGGGTGTGCCGTAGTGTATAGTTTATATTCTAGGTCATGTATGGTCTTTTGTGTGAATACGGCATGTATGTGAGATATATCAGAATCTAACTTCAGGCGCTTCAAATGAACACACCATATTGGATAGTTTTTGTGCCAAGCACGGAGCAAGTCGGCACGAAAACATATCCGCTCAACAAAGTCACTTTCAAGACCGGAGCGGCGCAACATCGCTCTGGCGTAAAAATCGCGCCGATAAAACCGTTTCATGTGTGAACAGGCAGGATATATATATATAGAGAGAGAGAGCCGCGAAGCGGCACAAAAACCTAACCGCTCCAAAGTCTATCACTTTCAAGACCGGAGCGGCGCAACATCGCTCTGGCATAAATATCGCGCCGAAAAAAAACGTTTCATGTGTGAACAGGCAGTATATATATATAGAGAGAGAGAGCCGCGAAGCGGCACAAAAGGCTAACCGCTCCAAAGTCTATCACTTTCAAGACCGGAGCGGCGCAATATCGCTCCGGCACAAAACTCGCGCCGAAACAGTGTTTCAAGTGTGAATAGGAGGACTATCCGTTATGGTTTTCGTGCCGCCGGTATAAAACCTATCCGGTATGGTGTGAACATGGGTTAAAACTGAGTGTGGCTTGCTGACTCAGTCAAAGAAATAAACAATTGCAGTCATTCCTGAAATGAATGGATTAAGATGTACACTTAAATGTGTTCTTTAACTGTCAGTAATGATTGATAAGGCATAATGGTGTTGTAGGCTTGTAAAGCTTTCTGAGCTGTACTGTACTTTCTGAGCTGTACCTGTTCCAGGCCAAGAAATTGTATTTTTGCGACCCTGTTCCAGACAAAATGGCAAAAAGGTACCCTGTTCCAGACTAGAAACAACGAAAACATACCCTGTTCCAGGCAAAATGGCAAAACGATATCCTGTTCCAGACTAGAAACAAGAGACTACGTGGCTATGTTGTGCAAGATCTATGTGACCAGGACTACGTTCACAATCACAACAAGCTGCTTATAATCCTTTGAACCTGATGTATCCCGGATATTGATGACCGGAAACTATACATCTTCCCTGTTCCAGACCAAGACAGTGATTTTGATACCCTGTTCCAGACCAAAACAGTGATTTGTATACCCTGTTCCAGGCTAAGAATTGTCAAAAACCATACCTTGTCGAGCGGCACGTACCCGTATAGCCTATATATGGGAGTACCCCCCCCCTCCCCCGGGGCTATACAAAGCATGAAAACGGCAGCTGATTTAGAAATGTTGCGCGACTCAGGCCAAGTTGTTCCGCATTAAAAAGTATTGTGTACATAGCCATATACACTAGGTTGGCATTACGATAATTTCAATTCTTCTTGTATGTTGCATTTTCATAAAAAACAACCAGGGTGAATAACATTATTATTCAGCCGAATAGAGGGCAATTTTTCGAGCGGAGATTGTTTTATGCTCGCCTTTAGCAGTCCAGTGAAGTAACGTAGACCCTATCAAACAGAACGAGTGGTTTCTCGATGAACAGCGAATGCACGCTAGTTTGTTTAAATAAATGTTGATCAAGTGATACCGGGTCATCAGTCAACACACATAATTTTGGCTGTAGTCGAATGCAAACAAAATTCGCTTCAAAATGAAGGTGTACTTCAAGTCGATTAAAAAACGGGCGAGAGGAGGTGGAAAGGGTAATTATTATTTGTTGAGTCATATTCTCTAAAATGGCATTAATTATTAGAGGTGAGTGGGCTCTAAATTATTCCCGGAAGGCAGTTATTCGAACACAACTTTATTTCATATGATCTCCTTGTTTTCCTTATTTCATCGTTGCTATAGAGTTAAAAAAAAAACTCGATCATTCCCACATTTATTTTTTCAAATTAAGCACAGGCAATGGGAAGGTAGGAATGATGTAGCTCCGATAGTATTTCATATCTCCACAAGTTAAAGTCTACATCAAAAAGGCAATGCGATAAAGTCTTCTAGTTCTTAATCAAGTACAGGCGCTTTGAACTGTTGAAGACAATCGGGAAAATAAACAAACCCGGGTAAAATAAATAAACCCGAGTAAAACGTTGTGAAACACACCCTCCATTTTTGATGCCGTAGAAAATGGCCGCCAAACCAAATTTTGAGCTCTCAGCTCCAGTGAGAATGATATGAAGAAATACGTACGGTAATCAACAGGACCTGAATACATTAATTTGTTGAATTCAGAATTGGACTGACAGGAAAGGAAACTGATATTTGTTAGGTGCGCAAAGGGCACTGGTTGTTAACGTATATTCCTTCAATCTCAGGGCGCGTTCGATTGACCGTATTCCAGAATAAGAATAGATGCATGGAATATGTCTCTGAAAATCACTGATTCAGACATATTTTGTATGTAAGCTACAAACTCTTGTTGACATATGATTTCAGAATACATTTAGTATTCCAATGCCTAAAACATCCCGATATAAGCGATTATACAGTTGTAGAAATCATTCTGTGTATTCTTATTCCGGAATACGGTCAATCACGCACCCTTAATTTCTTTTCAGAATTGCCTACACTTGACTCATTAATACCTCTCAACGCTTATCGCCTACCAAATGTGTTGAATATTATCAATAGCTTAATGGAACTAACTTTTCCAACCCGATATTAGCTTTTGAAAAGTTCCCCTGACTAAATACCACCAGTAGCAATGCACTTCATTTTCAAACCGGCGCTTTTACAGCAAATTAGCTAATACAGGTAGAAATATTATCGGACTGCCGCGAACGTAACGGGTACTAATGGAACGTAACGAGTACAGCATCGGCAAATGTTGTTGGAACTTCTATCTGGTATTTCAGATTTCTTATCGCGCACCTCTTAGCTTTAGCGCCTGCGAGAATGCAAAGGAAAGAGGGTATCTTTCTGTTTGTCAAGTGTTTCGACTCTCTTTGTCTGCGATCATATGCTTGGTCAAAAGCGTGCGTTTACGAGCTGTAATTAACTCTCACGTTTGCTTGCAAAACACCTTTGTATATAGCTGAAGATTGAACTATCGAAGATTGGACTATCGTGAGTTGAATTGGGTATTCAAGCCAGTTTCTTTTTCAGGCGGTGTTGTCCCTTCTAACATGCTCACAAGTGCGATAGAATTAACATTAGAATTAAAATTGTCTACGATGGTTTATGCTTTTTATCAAAAAGATCACAAAATTGGAGCATTAACGTTTCAAACATTCATTTGACATACATCTTACCAGGAACTGAAGAGAGCGTCGTGTTTTAGGCATGCAGGAGATGTATTACAATGAATTCGCACTTTGTCGACCAAGCCAAGCCAACTCAATAGAACAGTAAACTGAAGCAACCAGGTATTAAACAGGGGGCGGTCATTGAAGTCGAACGCCTTGGAATCAGTTTTTGTCCCTGTATGGCTTAGCCGCTGATCAATAACAGACATACTAGTTACTGAGAATATGACAAAACCTCGGGTGATTTATAGATAGTGAAGAAGATGACCCTTCAGGCGATATTATAGGAGTGTGTGATATCTGCTTTACAAACGTAATCATTTATCTACCGCTAAAAGCAATATTCTGGAAAACCCATAAAGTGGTAGGAATATGATAAATGGAAACATAACAGCCACCATAAACAATACCTCGGAAAACCGTGCGTTGAACGAATCACCTTCGACAAATAAACTACTTCTGCGTAACGGAACAAATAGTGAGTTTCTTTTTGCCCATTTGCTAATGAAAAGTATTTTATTCTGACGGAAAATTATGTTCTGTTTGAGTAATCTACAGTAACAAATGCACTATCAGTGGAATAGTGCTATGTGATTGTCGATAACAGTACAAAGCCAGTAGTACTATCTTCGAGTTCTGATCACGTAATGAATCCCGTGTCGGCACTCGAAAGGCTTCTGTATTTGCATTTTCAGTCTTAAACAGCAAGCCTTGGCTTTGCTTCGATCCCGGGGCTTCGATCTCCGAGAACAACAAAACTGGAAAACTTGCATGAGATCTCAAATGAATTTGTCCTTGCCGTTGTGGTAATTATATAGTGATAATTGCGATCATGATAAATTTTATTAATATTCGATTATTTTTTTTGCTGCTGCGGAAAAGCACAAATGTTATCGTAGATAACTGGTCATCAAAGTAATCTTTTCAGGGTTCAATTCAAAACGGAGGAGTTTCTGACCTCGCCCGTCGCAGCATCACAACATACGGTACTTGTTTGTAAAGCCATGCAGCTCGTATTTAATACTCACAGGAGCCATTACCTGTGAATTTGCTCCTGATATTCAGGGAATTTTAAATCGGTAAAAGACTACAATGAGTGACGAAAATATAAATTATTATTATACAGGACTTGAATTGAGCCGTAACTTGAAACACGTCCATAGTAAAACAAATCCAAATTTAGTGTTAGGAAGACGATATCGAAAAGGGATACTCCTGCTTGTGTCTTCATAACGGCGGAAACGCATCTGTAAAAACACTAAACAGAAACCCTATAATTCAAATAACCATAGTATACATACGCAAAGTTTATCTCACATCTAAAGACGACACCTTGCGAGTTCACAGTCATCATGTTCGTCAATTCTGTGATTATTCTTTGCAGACTAATTCGTACGCATGCGCACTGTGGCACAGATCAGATTACGTGCATCGCGCGAATTTCCCTCGCAAAGAGAAGAAGGAACCATCTTCAAAAATAAGTACCCAGCCTCGTTCCCAGGGTTTTCGTTTACGCGCGGCTAGATATTGTGACGTCACTGCTTTGGTTTAGCCCGCCATTTTGGAATGATCGGACGACCGAGTAGAAGCCTGGGGACGAGTGTAGATGGTCACTGTTTTGATTATAAAGGCCCAAATAAATCGTTAAAGAGGCTGTGTCACGGTGAAAGGCCGTTATATTTGTAGTCCAGGCCGGACAGTTATTTTCAGCGGTTTTCAGATGAACTGACGAACCTCGCACACATGTGGTTAAAATCAAAGTAAAATATGCAAAATGACGCGCCCCCAGCTGATCTGGGCCAATAAAACACGCATGCGCGTTAAACCTTGTCGCCGGATCTTACAACTTCGTCCCCAGGGTCTTCTCGGTCAGATCCAAGATGGCGGCTACTCCGAGAGAAGACCCTGGTAAAAGCTGAACTGCCACGTATTCTGATTGGCTCTTCGATTATGAAGCAAGGGTTGTTCTAACAATGTTTTCTTATTGGCCAAACGGACTGAGTCCAGAGAGATGAACTTGTATATAGATTCGATTGCTCAAATGTTATCAATAAAACGATCATGTTAAATAACCTTAAAACCCGTTGTGTAGGTAGAGGAATAGATGAAGTGCATTACTGGGTAGTTTTCTGGTAAGTTTCATCAGTGGGAAAGCCAGGAGAAGCCGTTAAATCTGAACAGGTGCTATCGATCGCTTCGCTTCGGCCGTTTTGACTGTTGGGCTAAACTGACCCGGCGAAGCAGCCGCGCGTAAAGGAAAAGCATGGGCACGAAGCTAATTATAATTATCTACCTTATTATAGGAAATTAACAATGCACTTTATTAACGCGATTTTACAAAATTCGCGTTAATTTAATGTATCTTAATTAATGTCGATGTAAATTTAATGCACGCTATTTTACAACATTGTTATTTTAAAGCACCTTTATTTCATTACAAAACCTTATTAGTTCATGACTCCTCTATTGGCTCTTCAGAGTCACTATCTGACAGGACGTCTTCGTTTAAAATGTACTCGAATAAAAAGATTGAGTTATGAAATGAGATGAGTTGGACGAGTTCATAGATACAGAATGAGTGGGCATGCTTTATTGGATTTACAAAGTCGAGCCGGAATGTGGCTTATCAAACGTTTAGATGTAAAGAGTCGTGTTTTTCAGTTATTTTGGCGATACCAACCTATTTCGGCTGAGAAAATCGAAGCAAAAGTTTCTGCAAATCAGGACGAATCTGTATCAGATCTACAAACTATTCATTAAATATTCATTTCTTTTGTTTTTCAGTCATGAATAATTAATGAGTTCGATAACTGGAAGTCTGGAAGAAACAAAATATAGAAACTTGCTTCTCAAACTCATTAATAATTCATGAGCTTTTTAGTCAATCAGAGGACTGCATTTGGTCAGGTGGATGAGTTTGGAAACCCAGTGAAACACCAGTTTCTACTGATTTTCATCCCTAGTGGTGAAACTGTTCTTAATCATCATATTCATGAACCACTAACTACTTACATACTGATAAACTACACTGAAGTAAGGAGTGAAGAAGTAAAGAAACGACATAGAAAGAAAAAGTGTGCCTCCACTGGAGTTCGAACCTCGACCCTTCCAACTGCTCATTTGTATTAACTCTTCACCACTGACACTACTGGTACGCTAGTTGAAATCACTGCTAGCAAAAAAGAATAATAAGCCATCCAATGAATAATTATATACAACTGTCCGAACAGTAAACAATACTTGCTAATGATGTTTGAAAAGAAGCGTATATAAATTTTCGGTTTATCCATTCGCATGAGAAGTAATTTCAAACACTCATTGTTCGTGTTTCAGCAGGGGATCCAAATATTTCGAAAACAATAAAACGCCTCTCAGTTTTCAATTGTTTTATCAGTGTTTGAAATAGTACATCACACGGAGGGCTACAATTATCTGCAAAATAAACTGTGCCACTCTCAATTATTCTCACCCCCATTACAATGTTGGAGAGACTCGTCGTATAAAGTTGACAATCACCGAGTGTGAGTTCATCCTTCCAACACTATAATTATACGAGAGAAGGAGGAAGAGTGGCGCACTTATTTTGCAGAAGATTGTAGCAATGAAATAGTTCTGACAAATATTTACAAGCAAGGAACAAAAAACACCACAGAACTGAACGTTGAGATTCTAAAAATATTGTTTGTAGCCGACTGAGCTGAACAAGAGCCTCGAAAGAGCCGTTTGCGTTTTAAGTTATTATTTTACAACACTCATTTTACTGAGTTGGCGAGAGTTGACAACACCGAGTTTTAGTATTTTGTACGGCGAATGTCAGTAGTTATTAACGTGTTAGCAGAACTGCTAATCGTTTGCCTTTGAGGATCAGTAGTCAACTCAAGCCAAATATTTGACAAATGGGCCTCTAATTCAAGCAGTGTATCATAGCCAATCTCAGTCGATAGCATTCCTAATCAGTATGTTACCGTCTCCCACTTAAAGTGCCCCTCAACCCCTTTGAAATTTTTATATATATGAAACTTTGAAAGGTTTTGAGTACTTCTGCGAAGAAATGTTTGGCTTACAGAGGATAATCTATGTTCTAGGCTTGTTTGAAATGGTGAAAATGTGACCTCTCCTGACCCATGACCGTGTAAGAAAAAGCCTGGGTCGATTCCCTATCTTACGTCACCTCATTAATGCATTATTGTCCATGACGCCTTTCTATCACAACAGCATCGATATATAGAGAATATACACAGTCTGTGAGATTTTAGTAAAGAAAACAGCTATTTTAGACAAAATGCTAAATAGTTATTCAAGTTATTTTAATGGGTCAGGAGAGGTCACATTTTCACCATTTCAAACAAGCATAGAACATAGAGTATCCTCTGTAAGCCAAAAATGTATTCGCAGAAGTACTCAAAACCTTTCAAAGTTTCATATATATAAAAATTGCAAAAGGGTTGAAGGGCACTTTAAGTGCGGCGTCGAGGGTTCAAACCTCGGCCGGACCAATACTCAAGGTCTTCAATAACTGAACTACTCGTACAAGTTGCCGCATTTGTGAAACAATCTCGTTCTCGAACTGCGTATGGTATATCTTCTAGGATAAGGACGTTACTTTTAAATCGTAGGTCCCTCAGCCTCAAGCTTATTAGTCTTACGAGACTGACTTAATTTAACTGATAAATCACCTGTGTTGTCGACTTGGCTGCTTTACTTTTTATCTTTACGTTTATTCTGACCTGTACAACTTCTAGTGCCTATTAAATGAACTCACCAGGCGTTTGTAGATCAGGCCTTCTTTGGCTGCTGCTGTTCATGTAAATCGTAAGAGCTGCTTGTGACTGCAGAATTACAAGTAGGCTTGTGTCGTGAGTACCGAGGTGTCAGATAATAACTAACTCTCGTGAAAGAACGACTTACCACGGCTTCGTAGCTTGGTATTCTCAACTGTCGTGAAAACGTATTCCACTGATAAAATGAACTGAACGGCCCAAATTGAAGCCGTATAAAAGATCTTCCGCCTCATTCACCTGACTCGTCGAGGAAAAGTATTCTTACGTTATCCAATCAGCGATGTTCTGTAATGTCTCTCCCCATCTGTATTTTATATACCTGCGTTTGTTTACTTGAGTTTTTGGGATCGAGTCTAACCGACGACACTTTCGCTAAATTCGCATTCAATCTACGTTTTATTCGGGTCCTTATCGTTAGACAAACCCATGGTCATTTTCAGGTCCCACTAAAATCATGTTTTTTTCCAGTTTGTTGATAATAAACATCAATCGTCACCTACCGAGGCAGATGTGCGATCACTTTTAACATGATAAACGTTCTCATCTTGAATACCTGAATGGCACTACGGGATTCCAGTAAGGCGTGAATTGCTGATAAGACGACCAGTTGGTAATGCCATTAAGCCGTTAAAAAAAAACACGCTAAATTACAATTCGATCTGTGGATTAGCCGCTTTGATCAGCCCCTATGGTTGTTTCAGGTCCCGTTAGAAATTCGGAGGTTTTTATTTTTAGTCGTGTTAAACGTACCTCACGCGGTGAGGTGACTGCACTGACAACTGATTATACCACACTAAACTGGTTTATAAACGTCCCGGATGTCGTCTTCTGTGCCCAGTTGTTCGGAGCAAGGGCAAGCACTACCCCGCACAGGGTTAATTCTCTAACCGCAGGTTAAACTGTACAGTTTACAATTACAGATTTGGCGCTACCGGTCCTGGTCGATATTCGTACCGATGAGAAAGCTATAAGACTATCGTCGAGTACAGCGCGATACAAGAAGGTAACATCATATCTCTAGTTAAACGTCTGCTTGAATTAACTGACGACCGCTTCTGATTGAAAACTGATAAATTACAAGACCAGTTCAATTTCTGGTCTCTCCTCGGAATCTCTACAGAATAGCCTCCTCCGCAGGCATCTCTAAGTTTTGAAGAAATCAGATTATGGGATTCCTGTGGGAAGTGAAGAAAAGAGAGGGAGATTGGAGCCTCCTCCCCTCCCCAGTCTTCCTCTTCTCTCCCGGAGTCACAGGTAACCCAATTCACGATTTTTTAAATCTGACCAGTCTTCGAAAATTAGAGATGCCTGCGTAGGAGGCTACTACAGAATGTTCTAGCTTTTTCTCGCTGACCGCAAAGCCAATCTTGGCCGGTTTTCATTGGACGTCATCCAAAAAAAAAACTATAAGTCATACAAAGATGTTCTTTGTATATATTCTAGACATCGATAATAAAAGTCCACACAGAAAATTTCACGTCGATAGGGCGTATTGTTCCGGAGTATAAATTTTGAATTTTATAATAGAACGACCCAGCGTGTTTTCAGGAGGCATAAAAATCCCAGAGGGGGGCACCAATTGTTAAAATATTCAGTAAACCTATTTTACATTCAGTAAACCCGATTTTATATTCAATAAACAGGTTTTATATTCAGTAAACCATTTTATATTCAGTAAAACGGATTTTATATTCAATAAACAGGTTTTATATTCAGTAAACCGATTTTATATTCAATAAACCCGATTTTATATTCAATAAACAAGTTTTATATTCAGTAAACCGGATTTATATTCAATAGAAACGATTTACGTTCAACGTTAATACGCTTTAGTTCAATAAATTATTGCTTAATATGTTCAATCCCATTCAACCAATTATTTATTCAGTAAACGCCATTTATATTCAATACCTATTATTTTATTCAGTAAGCACTATTTATATTCAATAATTTCTGCAGTCCAACATGGTCAGCGGAAGACGAAATTCGTGGGTAGCTACTTCGTGTAACGTACACAAAGAGTATTGGGGGAGGTCACTAAACAACAAATATATAAATATATAACTATAATAAATATAATGCTTCTTTAATGCTCCTTTAGACTAATACTGAAACCCTACCACTACATAAAAAAAACACCTAACCGTCAACTACGGGTTCAATACTCTTTGTGTACGTTACACGAAGTACCTGAAGTACCTAGGAATTCGTGGGTCACTTTTCGGAACAAGATGGCGGGTGATCACCCATGCTTGCACGAGATCGAAGACTCATGAGTGGCGAAGAGAGGGGTTAGTAGAGCAGTAGCTGCAGTCAGAAGTGTTTCTACTAATGATCTAACTCAGGATTCCTCGAGAAGCTTAAATTCAGGTACTATGATGGTTCACTTCTATTTATGATATAGACCGACTTGGCTATCGACACTATCCTCTGTAGGTTTGGCAGTCCATGTCCCTTTATCAAGAAACATAGCTGGAATGGTAGTTCGTTCCCGTGATCTGCTCCGTGCACATGTGGTAGCCATGGCCGGAACGCTGTGTCTGGTTTGTTGTCGCAGGGTCCAAAGCGTCGAAGACTTGGTCACCAATACGTACACTGCGTACAAATCAAAGGTGAAACATCCTGAACTGAGAAAAAGACACTTGAAGTAGCCTGTGCCGACTAGGTGGATCCATCAGAATTTGCTGACGATGATAGGAACAGCCCTTGGATGTGAAATCTCTTGGGTGTGAAAGCCTTGTAGGGGACTTCGTGTCCTAGTATTTTCCCACCTGCCTTTTTGGCGAATCTTGAAATAAATAAATAAAGCCCTCGGGTAATTCAAGATTATCCTTTTAGGAAAAATGACATCTTGTTTTCCGGAACAGTGATACTATTGTCATGACGCTTTGGACCCTGCGACAACGAACCAGACATTGCGTTCCCCATGGCTACCTACCATTCCAGCTATGTTTATTGATGAAGGGATAGTGCAGTGATAGCGAAATCGGTCTATACCATATATATTTGTAAGCTTAAGTGAACCATCATCAGTACCTGAAGATAAGCTTCTCGAGGAATCATGAGTTAGAACATTAGTGGAAACACTTCTGATTGCAGCTACTCCTCTCCTTATCCACGGGTTCTCTACCCTAACCCTAACCCTACCCCCCTCGGGATAGCAATAAATACCAGACCGAGCACACCTGCTTCACTCAGTTCACTCATATTTCTCGAGTAATATAGTACCGCTCGAAACTTGTATTCTGATTGCACCATTATACTGTAACTCTATTGTTTTTGTACTGCATGCACGTTCTAAAGGTTAGGGTGTTTTGTATTGTTGGGTAAGCGGCCAATGCTGTGGCTCGTTTCGAGCCGCACAGGCATTTCTAGTTTTCCAACTTTGATCGTGGCCTTCTGCGGAGGAGGCTATATCAGTACTGATCAGCGCCAAGGAAAGCAGTGGTTTGCGGGAACTCTAAACAACTCTGAATTTCTAACGAGACCTGAAACAACCATAGGGACTCGGATCAAAGTCAGGACCCGACTAATCCATAGATCGAATTGAAATTTAGCGGGAGGAGAACCGGAGAACCCTCGGAAAACCCTCGGAGTAAGGGCGAGATATCAACAAATATAATGCCTTTAAATATATTACGTCGGATATGTTTTCCTCTCCAATACAACCACGCGAATATATCCTGCAAAACGCCCAGTTAATATCGTCTTCTTTTTTCCTCTTAAATCTCGTTGAGCCTTCTGAAGGAGGTTTCAAGAATCTCGTCGTGTCTGGCGTGAAATACGTGCGATACTGACAAAAGAAACGTCAACTGCGGGCCGCACTGTACACGACCAACTGATGACTTGACTTTCAGTGGAGCATCCTGCCTTCAGTGGGTATCTAATGTATTCGGAGTTTCAACATGTTTCCACTTGGTATTGTTTGAGAAAACTGATTGATATTAACAGTCTGTGTGATGAGGAAAAATGGAGAAAGGTCCGATTTGCGAACACGCTGTCAAAGCTCATTATTTGAAAATATAGGACTTTGTATAAAGTGGACCATTCAATAAACATATGTGGTATTTGATAAACTAACGGCAGTAAACATATTTTTTTACAATAAGGCAAGATAAAAAAAATACTTGTTTAGCGTCCCCGCCCGACCTGAGAAATGTCTTTTTTTTTTAATAAAAAACTTTAGAAAGTGTAAATGCGCCCGCGAACACCAATTCTTGTACCCAGACCCCTACATGTACCACTTAAAATATGCGTCGGCGCATTAAATATTTTAACATCGATGCCATTTTGTTTCTACAACACGAGGTCATGAACACGTGGTGAGTGAATAATGTCTAGTCAAGACAAAATAAACTTCACATAGGAAAAAAAAAATCCCTCCCTACCTGGAAAAATTTAAATGGGTGGACGCTAAACAAGTTTTTTTAAAATCTGGCCTAAACTTGACCATTGAGTTGCGAGAAAGGGGAAATTTGGAGGAAACGGTGATTTTCTAACGTTTTTAGTTCAAATTAGGTTTAGCTATAATCCTGGACAATATTTTTTGACACAGGCTACTTGATAAACAGCAAAAAGAAACGATGTGGTATTCATGTAAAACAAGGGTAAAAGAATTCACAACTGAACGCGGAGAGATAAACGTCACTGAAGACGAAAAAAAAGTCTCTGAAAACAAGAACTGATTCAAACGCCTTTAGTTTTGTTAAACGTACAGATAATGCACGCGTGGCTCTCAACAGAAAAATATAGAACTAAAAATGTATTAATGTGAACGGTAAAAAGGAGTAATAGTATAATAGAATGATATTAATGAAATATAAATATAGAGCTATAGGCTTATAGCTAAGCCTGACAGGTCTTTAGTTTTTAAAAGGTAAAAATAATAAATGTTCGAAGCTTGCTTAATATATACTAACAGTCTTTGGGAAGACGGATTATTCCGTAGCATGCGCCATAGCACATATTTAATAGCTTAAACTTGCAACGAAATCTCGATTCTCGAGCTCTGATGAATTCCAAGCAATAAAAGCATGATATGAAAGATCTGTACAGCACCCGAAATGATCCCGTGCCCCAAATGATCCCGAAACTGAGATGATCCCCAAATCGTACCCGAAATGATCCCCAACCCGAAATGACTCCCATTAAGTACCTGAGATGATCCCGAAATAATTTTGGAAACGGACTTGGATTGAAGGGTAGAATTCCGGAATAGGTAAAACATTTCATACTTTCTTGAAAAGAAGACAAACAAAAGCAATATGACGTCATCGGTCACGTGATTCTGATGAAATCCGCTAATATCTCGTTCCAAATAAGCAATGTTTAGTACTGTTTACAGCTAGGAGTAGGAGCATTGCAAGAACATATTACTTCTAAAATAAGACAAGAAAAACGTGTGATTTTACTACAAGCCAAAAAACAGGTTAGCGGCTTTCCACAGAACAAACATTTTCCAAATTAGCGACGATCGTAATATGCTAATTTTTACCTTCAATTAATGAGATGACCCTCAAAACCGTCAAGACAATAGAGATAAACTGCCTCAGTTTTGAGAAAAAGATTCTCAAATATGACCTATTTGCACGTCAACGTGTCTTCTTTATAGTAGCAACAAACCAAGAGACCATGGTCTCTGGTAATAAACCCATGAGCTAAGACTAAAACTGCATTTGCATGCCGATCATTCCGTAGCACCACGAAAGGTAATGCACCAGTCAAAGTAAACCCCGACCCCCCCCCCCCCCCCCCCCCCAACCGGGATATGTGGGGCTTTGGTGGGGATTTAGTACCTTTTTGGCACTAACTTTTGGCCCAACTATGTCGGGGATGCGTACGTTTTGTCAACCCCTCCCGTGGTATGTGGGGCTATGAGTGGGGATTGTTAGTTGCACAAAAATTATCCAAAATGACGCCGTTTTTTTCATTCAAAGATTCTCTGGGTAGATATAAAGAATCCCGAGATAACGAACCCCTATTTAACGAAGTCCCCAGTATATTGTGAACGATATTCTTCAGCCTGGCCAAAGTTGTTACAGCCGCGACTTCAATGATAAGCTTGTACTGACTGATAGCCTATAAACTCTTTCACATTCAAATCAATCTGCATCCATCAATGTTATCCGCATCCATCCGGCCATGGATCCGCATCCATCCAGTTAGAAAGCATATGTTTAAGTTGGAAAAATGTTTAACTGAAATAATTGGAAAACATCTTCGAAACTTCACAATTTGACTAATAATTTTCAGCATCAAGATCAATTGTAAATTCGTTCACACCAACTAAACATGTTTAATTAAACTGGGTTCATTATCTCACCTCTATCGTAAATGTGTTTAGTTGCACAGGGTCAAAACTACCTTGAACTTATTTTTTTAGTTGAGAAATGTTAGTTTAAATATGGTTTAGCGCCCTGGAGCTTGTGGTGTAGGCAGGAGATTTTTTAACTTTGTTTAACTAAACAGCTTTTCAACATGTTTAAGCTTTGATGTGGACGGGGTATAAGCCACATTTTTGCCCATGGGGGTGGGGCATTTACAGTTATTTTGAAGAAAATTTTGCCCCACATGTCACTTTTTGCAAGCTATCCAGAACCAATCCCCACTTCTATCCCGGGGTGGGGGCTCGGGGTTTACTTTGACTGGTGCATAAACATGTGCTTTGCATGCTTCATACCTCAAATAATATTAAATAATAACTCACCTTGATATTTTCTTTCTTGGGCCATTATCTCCATTATCTCCTCCTCTCACGATTACCGTGAAAACGCAGAAAAATACACAGAAGAGAGCAATTGAAATAAGCGTGTTACGACACATCGCGAAGTAAAAAATGGCTTCTCAAATGTTTGTTCTGTGGAAAGCCTGTCAATCATTCCAAATAAGGAAACCTTTTAAGTGTTTTTTGGCCTGTATAGTAAAATCACATGTTTTTCTTGACTCACAAACTGAGTCTTATTTTAGAAGTAATATGTTCTTGCAATGCTCCTACTCCTAGCTGTAAACAATACTAAACATTGCTTATTTGGAACGAGATATTAGCGGATTTCATCAGAATCACGTGACCGATGACGTCATATTGCTTTTGTTTGTCTTCTTTTCAAGAAAGTATAAAATTGTTTTTGCCTATTCCGGAATTCTACCCTTCAATCCAAGTCCGTTTCCAAAATTATTTCGGGATCATCTCAGGTACTTAATGGGAGTCATTTCGGGTTGGGGATCATTTCGGGTACGATTTGGGGATCATTTCAGGTTCGGGATCATTTGGGGCACGGGATCATTTCGGGTGCTGTACAGATCTTTACAAACAGCGCGCCGATCATCAGACCGTATGACCCCGAGGGGGAGGGGGAGAGGTACTTATGTGCTAAAGGTAGGTATGTGTGACCATGAGGGAGTATCGAACCAGACCCAGTACGAGAAAAAGGGAGCTCTAAAACCTGGATTTCCAAGTTATTGCGGAAAACGAACTCGGATTGACTATTCTGAGTAATCTATAACCTGGAATTCAAAACAATATGACATTTATCGGGAAAATTGGAATATGTGCAGTGGTAAAAATATTAATGGCAAAAGCTTGGCCTAGTCCGGCTCTTACTATCAGTAACCAGTAATAAAATAACTGAACACTAAGCCACTGAAGATCATACCTAAACCTTGAAGAAGCTTGCTTTACTATAGCACTATATAGTAAGGGGGGGGGGGGGGGGGGTTCTTCAAGGTAAAAAGGGTAGGGGTGACCGTCGGAAAACCTCGAAAACTACCAAACCGTGATACATTTCCCACCCTAAAATGTACCACATGGTCTAAAAATTACCCTGAAAAATGGATTTCACTTGGACAAGCCCTAAAAAAATACTAAATCGCCGATTTCAAACCCTAAAAATACGATAGTATAGTTGTAGAGTATAATTAGAATTTCGTACCGTCCAATTGTTTCTGTGAACATACCGCACTTTCTTACCGATCCGGTTTTCTGTTTGATCAATTACTCACAGTGGCGGCATAATCTGACTGTTCCGTGTCCCTACGATAACGAACATGCAGTGGACTATTAACAGTTCAGGGTCACATCTTGTTTATTTTTGTCAGGTAATCTTAACTATAGTATTTGGCCAGATTGCTAAGCCTTCCAGGTGCTCTTCTACTCATCTACAATGAGCTATGAGGTGTTGCCATCCTCAGTTCGAGTAATAGTTAACACTTTGAGAGTAAAAAATTAGGTCTGTGTTGCAAGCATGACGACACTCTGATTTCATATTAGACACGTCAGCTGACAGTAAAACTTAGAAGAAGAAAAAACAAATATACTAGTAATCTTTATATATGGCGTTTATGTTAGGCATTCATGAGGCGAAAGATACTGAAATTAATCCGCGAAACAAACATGGAGATTTTTTACCATTTTTTATATATTTATGCGTAAGTCGTTAAGCCGTCCTGTCGAAATCATCACGTGAAATAAACATTGTTTATAAGAGGTACTTTAACCGGTTTTGCTACCATGTGTTACGATGTTTTAAAGTGTTAGATGATGTTTTATGATATTTGATTTTCGCAAAACATCGTAAAACATTCGTCCTTTCATTGTTTATTGAACCATGTTTGAGGCATTTGCTGGACAGCCTTGCCGCTCGCACACGTCACCTGAGTGTAGCTTAACTTACCTAGTATACTGCTTAGCACTTGTCGCCTCCAAGTGCTTTATAAAAGTTTTCAGTACGTTCTTGAAGTCGTTTGGTTATCCCGTGAATTTGCAGTTAAGCATGTACGCGGTTTAATAAAACAGCGTTTAGCAATGTTTTATCAATGGTTCACCCGTTTGGTCTGGCCTTTATAGGTCTTAGCTTGGAGTAAAATATCATTCTGCTGACTGTGCGGTTGGATCAGTCTGAAGTAGATGCCGATCGGCTTCTGTCCGCAAACGCTTCACAACGAGTCTATTGTCGGCCACCGCTAATGGCCTCCTCTATCTTGGATGATTTTCTTACTGTGATCATTCCTGACCCGATGTAGATAAAAACAGCATTAGTGCGTATTTGATAAGGTCTATCCTAACCGATGTTTCGAGCTTGTTAAGCGCATTTTAATTTCATGTAGAATTTGCACCATATATATTAATAACTTTAACTTTATACACCGCAGAAAACTAAGAACTTCAAGTCTCTTTATGCTAATACTAAGAAAATAAAAGAGGTTTCGGCGTGAAAAGAAGCTTGACTGGATGTTTTATGATATTTGATTTTCGCAAAACATCGTAACACATTCGGTCTTTCATTGTTTATTGAGACATTGTTTATTGAGCCATGCCTTTAGAACATCGTTTTGCCGCTCGCGCAAGTCACAAGTATAGTAACTTACCTAGACCTAGTAGCTTACCTAGTAGCTTGGCACTTGTCGCCTCCTAGTGCTTTATAAAAGTTTTACATTCTTAAAGTCGTTTGGCGTAGTTTGCGGTTAAGCATTCCGCATAACTTTAACTTTATACACACTTCCGAGTCTCTTCATGCTAATCTGGCTAATACTAAGAAATTAAAAGAGGTTCCGGCGTGGAAAGAAGCTTGGGCTTGGAATTTAATGATAAAAGAACCACACAAGTATACGGCATTCATACAACTATTCATTCAGTTAACTGACCACGTCAAACATATTCATTCAATACGGCGCTCCGAGCCGCCGTAGGGGTAAGCACAGGTAACCCAAACTCTGTAAAAGGCTTTATTTACTGACATTTGTATGGAATTTCTTTAGTCACTAATATTGAATAAATTGGTAGAACTGCTGGGGTCAAAACCTGCCGAAAAACGCTGAAATTGCAACTAGACACAGCCCATGGACAAATAAACACATGCTGTAAGTATTGTCGCTTTTTATTCAATATTAGTGACTAAAAATAAATCCATACAAATGTTAGTAAATAAAGCCACTTACAGAGCTTGGGTTACCTGTGGTATAAGGACTCAGCAGTACTAATTCAATTTCAATTTCTAATTCAATGCTCTACTTCTTATTTCTCTCCCCTCGAACTCCCTCCGACTCCCCTGCAAAAAGACTTCAAAGAACAAGGAATCAGATAATATTTAAGAGCGATTGTAATCGCATGTTAAAATCTATCAACTGCTTTTGTCCGCCGACTTTTTGTCCGTCGCTTTTCGCGTGCCGTCACACGGTCGCCGTAACCGCATATGTCGTGCACCGTAACCGCATATGTCGTGCACCGGCTGCAAAACGTGTTTGATTGTGGTCTAGCAATAACGATTTTTTTAGTATTTCTAAAGGATAACCAAACTGACGTAAAGCTAGCTATCACAATTTTCTCGATGTTGGACAAAAAACATATTTCTAATGCATTCATTGCTGCGAGCCCTTTGGCGAGCAGCGACACTAATTTTGACGGATTACCTGTGTTTCATGTGACCGAGTGAGTCCCGGGCGCTTTATATGCGAGACAACAGTCGTTCTGGATTTTTCGTGTGCGCGTGCTCAGGCCACATGGGTGGGTCCCTCCTTTCCTGCTCTGTTGCGTTGTGTTTGTATGCTCGACGAAGTGAGGTAAGAGCACAGGCAGCCCAGACACGACATATATTTCCCACTTTTTGGGTTACCTGTGGTATGTTTCATAAGCGATCTCGGAAGAGTTTACATAATTGCTCCTTGTGAATTCTCTTTTCCGATTCCTACGAAATAAATCTTCAATAATAAAAGATTGATACTTAATGAAGTTTTGTGAGTGGTTTTGGGGTGATTTGGGGACTTCTAAAGCAGTTTATTAGGCCTCGAGGTTTTGACCGTTGGCCGCGTGTACAAATATACACAACGGTATGCAGCTTCGAGGCGCTTTTCATCGATGTCACCTCACTCGCCGCCGAAATTCGATAAGAAATTCAAATCGATTTCGCCTCTGCTTTCGGCACACAAATCCAGACATGTGTAAGCACTTCTCATCCACGTTTCAGGCCAAACGACGTGAAAACGGCTTGGAAAATAAATTCCGAATTCAAAACATTTCTATCGCTATACGATCTGCAGATTGATCGGTCCACAAATCAGCGGTAGACATCGCAGGCGGTGCTTTCAAGATACGTAGGCATGGCAACTGCATCTTGAAAGCACCGCATAAAGAGGGTCTGAATGGGGGGTCTACATGTCAGTTGTCAGTTAAAATTTTGGCCATTTGTCAGTTGTCAGTTAGCCCTAGTTAATCATTACTAGAGAAAATTTACAATGTTTGACCCACAAAACCAAATTTGTCAGTTGTCAGTTATTTTTCGGTTGTCAGTTGTCAGTAAAAAAATCGTCATTTGTCAGTTGTCAGTTATTTTTAAGGCTGTTTGTCAGTAGTCAGTTAACCCCATTCATGCCCTCCATAAATACAACAATGATAAATATCACGTACAAATCATGCTATTTTTGTTTATAATGACCTAAGAAATATACTGAAAAAGACAATCACATGTTCTCATGAGTAGAGTTTGTTTACTTTGAGTTTGAGCTCATGCGTGGGCATGGCAACTGCATCTTGAAAGCACCGCCTGCGATGTGTACCGCTGATTTGTGGGAGGGGTATTTACATGAAAAATGGGTATGTATGAGAGGCCAAGAGGCTCAAACCCTGACCCGAGCTCCAAAACCCTTTTTTTGGGAAAAAAACCCTGATGCCTAAAAATACTGAACCCCGACCCTGACTGCACCCAAATTAAACTCAAATTCTGACCCTGATCCGCCCAAATCAGGTCAAAATCCTGACCCTACTTGCCCAAACTGAGCTCAAAACCCTGACCCACCCCCGCGGCACATACTTAATACGTCACAAACAGGAGTACCGGAGGAGCTAGCCGGGGAGGACTCGACTGATACTGACTGCTATTGTGGCGCAATGTGCTGCCGCCATGCAGTTTACAATCACGAGTGTTTGTTAATAATACTTTCAGAATACAAGCTGCTGTGCTGTGAGACGATCCCCTACTTTTTCACGAAATAGCACACAACAGGCTTCATAAGGAAGAGCACAAGGTCAACGATAATTTCACCGTACCCAGACCTCCTACTTACTCACGGCCACTTTCCTTTGGATAGGATAACATAAATGGGATCTGGGTACGAGATTAGGCCAACGGCTTCACGTCCCTGCCCAACTGACGCGGCTGGGGTTCGAACCAGTGGACTCCCGCTCACAACGGATCGGAATCGACCACTGACCAACCTGTCTTTAAGCCTGTAAGCCCGGGCTTAAAAGATATTCTGCAATTTCAGTACGTTTTTCATATAAAGCTCAAACATGCCTGGGAACGTCCCTGATTATATCTATCTGCCCACTTTACAAATGAGAATGGGATTGGGGCGAGTTCAGTATCGCAAAGGCGTTTGGGATCGTTACTAGGGACAACCATTAAGTAAATAACTGAACAACTTGAAGAAGCTTGTTGTACTAAACACTATTAAGACTGTAACTAGATTAGCCTTTCTAATCTTTGTACGACGCTCCCCCCTCAGATTTCGAATAAAGATAAATTAGGTCAAGAAATCTGACTAGAATTCGACGTTAATTTACCAGAATCCTAGATCCAGAATAAGATATAGTGAATCTCCAAATATACCATCTGGCGCACTTTTTCTAGAATTCTCTTGTCTAGTTCGTCCACTGGTTTCTGTGAGCATATCCGCACTTTCTTACTGATCCGGTATTCTGTTTGATCAATTACTCACAGTGGCGGCATAATCTGATTGTTCCGTGTCCCCATGATAGCGAACATGCAGTGGACTATTAACAGTTCAGGGACACATCTGTTTGTTTTGTCAGCTCCTTCTGCTTCCTCATAATGCCATGGATATCCTTTAGCTGACCAAAACACCTTAATTGTCTGAGAACAATATGATCCAGTGAACATAAGTATTAAACCTTATTTGAACATCGCCGAAGAACTAACCTCCTTTTGCTGCGTACTTGCATTAGAATATTCATCTGCCAAGAAGGATATATTTATGTGGGGTTCTTAGTTAAATTTGTGTATATTCCATCAAATAATATTACATTTTCTAACTGTACACTAATGCCATATTATGTGATGTCCTTACACTGTTAAACAGAGCCGGGGTAGTGCAGTGGTTAAGCGCTTCGCTTCGCAGTACTGTGGCCCAGATTCGACTCCCGAACGTGGCGCCATATCATCGCCATGTGATCGCATGACTTGAGTTTGTTGGTATCTCGCCCTTACTCTGAGAGTTTTTTCCGGCTTCTCAGGTTTTCCTCCCTCCACAAAACCAACACGCTGAATTCCAATTCGATCTGTGAATTATCCGGGTCCTGACTTTGGTCAGCCCCTATGGTTGTTTCAGGTTCTCGCTAAAAAAAAAATTCTCCACCATTCTTCGGATGTATTTGCTTTTCGAATTTAAGAAAATCCGACACAACATGACCAGTTAGATAAGTTTTAAGCCTGAGGCTAAGCGATAATTAACTCATTAATTTTATCTGGAAACTTCAATGGTGCACTAAAGCGGAATAATCATTTGATAATCCTCTACAAGTTCTAAAACTCCGACGTTGTGTACGTCATCTCCACGGATTCGGATGCGGTCACAAAAAACGACTACGCCATGATAAATGTACCACGAACAAGTACTTATATTGATCATTATATCAATATACTCGCGTTACAAAACCACACAATTTAGTAGTGTTATTATAATAATGCAGATTTGCGGGACATTTTGTCAAATTATTTATCGGCCTTGCTGTAATCGTCAGGATGCAGAAGTAGATGATCCCGTATATTTGTTGGCTTAGCTCGTGCATTTACAGTTCTAAGGAATTACTGATAGTAATCAGCTTTTGTCGCACCGTTCTGTCTGTAATCAGCTTTTGATAGTAATCAGCTTTTGTCGCACCGTTCTTGTCTTCCGTCGTGTAATCTTAGCGTCATTCTAAATCTCAGAAACATATTGAAGTCAGTCGCCGAAACTGGTCCGGTTTAGTTAAAAGACATATTTAGTATACTGACACGGTGAAACTACTAAGAAGCGGGTTGGGGAAAATATGCCGTGGATCATGGGAACCTCATAGAAATATAGAAGTGCCTTTCATGCATTAACAAATTAAGTGACTTAACTGAAAACAATCTTACAAAATTTATGTCCCCCTTTGTTCTTCTTAGCAATTAAGATGGATCTCTTATGTAAAAGTAGCCAGGCACAAAAAACAAAAGTAGCCGGGCACTAAAACAAGTATAAAACAGCACTAGCGCTCGAAACGTCAGTCACTCTTCGCTCAATAACTAGCATTCGTTAAAAGTTGATAAAATACAATGTCTACGCAGACCGACACTATATACTCTTTATAAAAAATATGTATTCATTTTAGTCATTAGCCCCTATTGTTGAACTCCTTCAGGGCTCTCTTTTGTCTCCGCGCCATGTGATTTACAAGCATTTCTTGTGTTCTCCCAACATCCCAAGTGCTTTATTTCGCCAGTAAACACATTGAAATGTGTGGTCTATTGCTTAAGTTATATAATATAAATGTTTTCTATTCGGCTGAGAGTAGCGAAAGAGAATAGAAAACAGAAAACTAATTATCGAAATCATACTAGTACCACAACGGAGAAAATCGTTGATGACTGTCCTCTACTTATTATAATTCATATCGGTGTAAAATAAAACATGTTGTTGTTACAAATATCATCACAATTTTGCTCTCGCAGGCCGTATACGGTTAGGGCTAGATTCCATCCGCCAGAAGGACGCAATCGCCAAAATGCACTGCACTAAAATACTTCATTGAGAGCAGGAACTGGTGTCTAATGAAGTAACGCCTGCTAATCAAACAGCATGCAGCATAAAAGTTCTATAAAAGCGGTTGTTGACAGCAAATCCCTCGTGGCGTAAAGGATAGTGACGGTTAGGGTTTCGGTTAATAGATGGGTTAGGGTTTCGGTTCGAGTCTTCGTGGAGCCGATATTTTTTTATATATAGTTCAGGGAAGCGAACTTGTTTGCCTAAATTTCTAAGTGCCGCTTTAGTTTGTACCCTAGAAATATAACATCGAGAAAATTGCAATCCGACCTTCTGGCGGATGGAATCTAGCCGTGACCGCCGTATACCCTCGACTACCACAATTACACATGGCGAGGGAAAAGACTCGGGTGGCGGGGGAGGGGGGGAACTCCCTTATGTGAGGGGTACATGGATGCTCGTCGTGCCGGGGTCAAAATCAGGAGTTTGATACCACTTAGGGTATCCACGATCAAACACAGACATTTCTATGTAAAGCGGTACCTTTTAGGGGTCGGGTGTCACTGAATGCTAGAGAATGACAGCGCTTTTGAAAACAACAAGGAAGAATGTGCTTGATGATACGACATCAAGTAATAGCAATAAAAGGCATCGAAAGTTTAAAATGTTGGCATGTTTTTATCCATGTACCTTTTTAGGGGTCAAAATAAGCTTGAGCCACGCCCATTTTAGTACCTCTTAGGAGTCAAATCGAACATGTCCGACGAGCATCCCTACCCCTTTTATATGGGAGTCACCCCGGGGGAAAAGATCGATGCACAGCCATGCATTATAACAATTTCCGTCCATTAGTGGCACCACAATCTATTGAAGATCACTCCCAATGAATAATAAACATCTACTGAGTATCAAAGTTCATCCGTCGTAAATATCTCACAGGTGACTTCCCGCAGGCTAAATTCAGTTTCAAGTTTTCCCCAGCCGTTCCAGTCAGGAAACGCGCACGGCAACTTGTAAAGACCGGCCGGAAAATACTGCAAATTGCTTCAAATAGCAAGAAACCAAACCTTTCCTATGAGTCAAAGATGCAGGTTGAACAAGCAACCTCGACTGAGCAAAAAATACCAACTAAAAATGCCTAATGAGGGTCTGTGGACAAGCTGTATCGTGGCTTAATTTAGTAGTGACTGAGAAGTTGTTTCACTACCGAAAATTGACTGAGCTGTCGTGATGACAGTAAAAGTATCTAAAAGAGCGTGGTAATTTATGAACTAAAACAGTCCGTGTTTTCTCTAGGAGGAATGATCTTTGCAAAAGCAAAGATATTTTATCACGTTTATTTTATTTATGCTTGAGAATGTGTGAGAGAGATAGTTTTAGGGCCCGTTTACAAGATAGGGTTACCCTAGCGCTAGGGTTACCCTATCTCCTTGTAAACGGGCCCTTTGACTGTTTAACAGTCAACTATAGTAGTAGTATTATCTCAATCATGGTTATCTGTCTCGATTAGCCGACTCGGCTATTACAGGTAACCTGTACCTACAATGTATACTTTTCTCTCTCTACATATTGTAATCTCCAAAATGGTACGAATAAAACTTGTTGTTGTTAAAAGCAAGGGCTGCATAAAACTGAGCCAGTGCGAATTGGTCTGATATACACACTACAAAGGTCAGCGTGTTATTCTCGCTGATCAAATTATCGATGATTTTACTTGCAAATTGGCACGCAACAAGCTTGTAAAATGGTACTGAAAGCTTTACCCTTTCTCCCGGCTTTGGCTCATTTGATTTTCAGTATATAGCGAATGGTTATTACACTGCAGATGAAGATCTTGAAAGCTTAGCCGGGAACTGCATTAGCTTGAAACTGTGTGTGATATAAGTTCAAAGGCTAAAAGACACACAACCCAAAATATTTAAAACTTGCAAAACTTAAGAGAATCCATAGAAGACATTTAAAATACGCGATTCTATTGACATTTACGCAATCACGAGTTAATGGTAGTATCAGTAATATTCCATTTGCAACAAGTAACTTCAACCACTTAGTAAAAGGCAAGATCGAGTATCAAACTAATATATCACACAAGTAGTTCTGTGAAGATTACGCCGAATCTTACCAATTTCTAAATTTGCTAGAGAAAGTTAACTGTTCTTTGATTTTAACCAGCTATACAGCTACAACCCTTCGGCAAACATGTCGATTATTCCTCTCAGTATAGACTATATTATCACAGACTGAACCTTTGGGTTATGTTTAATGTTAGTTCTCAGTCTAAATTGATTCCGACGCGGTTTTTGACGAGTTTTTGAAGTTCAGTCAGTTGTGCTGTAATTAGTATTCTCCACCTGTTTTCACTACGAGTCACTATACCAAGAAAAAGCCAAGTAATTGTACAAATTAAACCTTCCTTTCGGCCTCTGTTAACAGGGTAATTGGATAATAAATTGCGACAGTTTGATTATCACGAGAGCACTGCCTTTGTGACGAAAAGTGTCAAAACATTCTACTGCGTCAAATTCCTCACGAAATACAACTGGATCGATGATATTTAGAGCTAACTTCGGTAACTTAATAACAAAACTTTGTAGCGCCTCCCTAATATTGCAATGTGCGTTTGATTTCATATAATTCAAAACATAATCCTCATTTCATTCAAGCTTTTCTTGGTTGATTTACTTTTAATGGTATGTCTAACTGTACGTATTCGTGTATGTTCTTTCAGATATTCGTCTTGTACTTATACAAGCTACTTTTTGAAGATAGCAAAACTCGAATATTAGATGTAGTTTCATTTTAGTTGAATCAGTTTTCGTCGTTTCTTTAAACATTTCTCTAACCGCGCGCAGTGGCGCGCCGTTTCGGTCGAGAGATGGGATTAAGTGATAACATTACTAAAGCTTTTGCTAACCTCAAAAAGCAGGACTGATCCATGTGCATCTCAGAGTAAATGTTCTTCGTTCTCAAGCATTTCTTGAGCCAAAGCCATACCATTCGTATCCCCACGGGGATTTAATAACGAGTATACCGCTTAACCTTGTACGGCGGAAGTCTTCGTGTTCGGCCTTCTCATGGTCGTGTGCCAAACTATTTTGCCTACCGATTTGAGCTAGGCTGTTTTACAAAATAAGGATTAGTGTCGTGTACTAATCAGATAAGGAAAACTTAACTACTCAATATCGTCAAGGTATTCATTTCAGCCAGTCAAGAGGTCGAAAAGTTTGAAAAACATCACCCTTCACAGGTTATGCGCGTGCACATTCCTGGAGCAACAATATACAATGTATTATCAACCTGTTTCTTCAGTGTTTGATCTACATTTGAATACATGCAATAAGCTATGCCATATAAGACAAGACATCAACTTTAAAGTATTCTGAACAGCACCGGTTCTCACCTTATTTAATGGATGGCGAACGTTTTCATTCCAAACCAGTCAACACCAGGGGTTCCTGTCAACACCCATTTAAACGATAATGCCTCGAGATATTAAACTGGAAGTGTTCAGGAGTTGATAAATAACCAAAATAAACACTTTTTGTCAGCGGTTCGTTTTTGGAAACCACAAATTTATTTAAGTTGTTAAACTGAGAAGATTGTAGTAATATATTAAATTGTACAGGAGAAGTTCATTTTCAATTTAATTTCATTAACTTCAATGTGTGGTGTAGGCGGACTACAAGCAGTATTGAGTAGGTTTCTTTTTGATCTGAATATTTTTTTAAATTTCGGTTCACTTTTTGGACAAGATGATGCTATTTGTTTCTTAGAAGTCAAACAATTGCGCTAAAAACGAATAAAGCTACGGAATAAAACAAGAACATTCACATGTAATGAAGCTTTGTTTCAAGTGTAAGGCAGCTCTCTCCAACTCCTCCAACTGCTTCACGGCTTTGAATAAAATAAATAAATAAATCATTAGGCAAATCTTATTTTAACTAAGCCGTAGCTCTCGCTTAAGAGAGCAGAAAAGATACCAACGTTTGTGACCAATGCTTCTCTTTAACAGGTAAAATAATTTCAATAAGTTAATATGGATAAGTAGAATGTTGATTTACATCACTGGATTATTTTCGCGCGATTGTGAAGCTGTTTGTGTATGATATGCTTCATTCTGATGGAAACACGTCCCTAAAGGTACGCTACTAAAAATCTAAAATGAAGTGCAATAGACTTCTCTAGCTCCGACACAGCAGCTGTGCACATTGAATCTCAGGACAATAAAAACCTTTGTTTTTGCCCGTCTAAAGTCGTTCTGAAAGTACGTACTCGGTGCGAGGCTGGACAGGCAAAATCTATATTTATAGCCAACAGGGCTTTGCGTGAGAAAAGTGGAAGTGTTGGTGTCTATCCCTAGTACTCAATTGTTTCAAGTCCTTATACAGGAAATTGCAATTGTGTTGGTTCATAATAACGTCATATTTTAATCATTTGTAATCTGCGATCGAGATAAGCACAAAGCAGAAATGTTGGCCAATGTTTGGTACGTGACTTAGTTTCGAAACAGGTCAATTTGTACAATACTATAACACAGTGCTACTACTGTAATAGATTACTAGCAGTTCTGTAAACAAACACTGGATCCAGCCTTCTTTTCGCGCGTCCAGCCATCTCTCAGGGGAGGGCAGGGGACATTTGTGGTGATCAATTTGTATGGGTGGTATGTGCGACCATGGCCAGGGGTTTTACGAGAAAAAATTGCCCCAAACTACGGGTTTCCAAGTTATTGTGAAAACGAATCCGGATCTTCTCCCTGGTTGATTATTTGAATCGTCTATAAAAAGGCGGAATTCGATATTTTTACGAAAAACCTGGACCCGGAAATGATCGAGATCAAATCACTCGCCATCCGTGGTGTGGAGAATTGTTTCAGTTACAGCTGTCTCTATCATACAACATGCTAATCTCCAATCAACAGTTTCTTGAATTCAAGTAGAATTGTGCGTGGTGAAGTCGATAAAACACCATTGATATATAGTTGCAGTTTCCTGTATTCGGCTCTCTGATGAGTGTGTGGCCTCAGTGATACATATAGCCGACAGTCATTGGTGTTCTGGCCTCCTCTAGCAGCCGATATGTGGTGCTTCTGTAGATGAAAATTGTGAAAAAGAAGCGCTACGTATCGGCTGCTACTCGGAGGCTATGGTCTTATGGCTATTTCACTGGTTATTGCTTTTGGCTATTTGATATAGCCGATATTACAGTGGCGTCTGCGAATAGCAGTGTCAGCGGCACATACCAGTATAGCTTATATTCGGTGAGGCGTTCAATTCGGGCAATGGTGACGTGTGCGTGGGAGGGGGGGGGGGGTGGGGGGGGGGGGGGGGGGGGGGGGGAGGGGCTGATTTATGTGAGGAATAAAAATATCGCGGAAGTGGGCTATTGCGTTGCCTCAGCAAGCAAGTGAAAGAACAAACGTAAATTCTTCGCAAGTCATAGGATAGGTGTCAAAACATTTATGCATTCGTAGAGCTCTCAACAAAATTACATACGAAGGTATTATTAAAATACATCCCTCCCCCCTCCCCTACCAGATATCTAATGATCCACACTAAATCGAGACAAAAACTGATGAAATTGTGTTTTTTTGAGAATCAGAGAAGTAGACACTACCCATAAAAACGACTGAAGCTTTTCAAGTGTTATAATAGCTGATATTACAGTGGCGTCTTCGAATAGCAGTCTCAGCGGTCAAGACAAGCCTATATTCTGGTTAAAAATATACATGCATTGACAGACGATCTAATAGTATCGACCAGGAGCCCATTGGGGTAATGGGGCTCCTGTATCGACCGAGAGGGCTTTGTGTCAGGTACAAGGAAGGTTCTTGTAATTTGTGGGTTCTAGAGGTCCTAAGAAATAACGGATTCGACAAGAAGCTGAGTCAGTCTCTCAATTCTCTCCTCTTCGCCTCAGTAAGGCCCGGTTCAAACGTCGAACTTAATTAGTTCAAAAGAAGCCGCCTAATTATCTTTTGTTTCAATTGCGTTCGGCTCATTAACAGAGGGTGTTTTGGAAGCTAAAAATGGTTATGTTTTCATACGTACCTTCCTCGTTCTTTATGGCATCTAATGATCTTACATGCCGCCAACCCCGTATAATATCGTGCTTTCTCTGCACTGATCTGTCATTACATACAATTTGAGATATAAAAGAAAACCATGTTGTGCAATTAATCGATAGAGGGGCGCGTTTAACTAACGAGATTATAACGAGATTACAGTTCGTTCCACACACACCACCTTTAAAGACCCTGAAAAATGTGTAATAGTTTGACAATAGAGGTATTAAAGCGGCAGCGAGTTTATTTCATTAGCTTTGGATGCGTCATTCACGGAGAAATGAGACGTTTATAGCAGGATTCTTCGATTAATGTATTTCTCACATGCAATGTATCACTCGTCTACTTCGCTACGGAACTGATTCAGTTTCAGTTATTGTAATACTAATTAATGATTTGTTTATCTCTAAAGATAACAATTGTGCTAGAGCTATTGGTGATAATATTCAAGGATCGATTACCATAGACATATTTTGCCCGACGCGACGATGGCGACGAAGGGCTAGCGCTCGAGACCACTTACCAGGTACGGGGGCACTCCCCGGAGTTTGGGCGAGTGTGTGCCGTCCGGGTCTCAAACCCCTGACCCTATTTCAGACCAAAACGTATTATTTTCCTTACCCTTTTTCAGACCTAACCCCTATTTTTTTTACTCTATTTCATGCACCACTACAGGCCTTTAATCATGTTGTCTATTCCAATGATATTTGTCGCCTTGATTTTTTCTTTCTCGATTTATTTTTAATATCAATGTCAAAATAACAGGAATCGATGAAACATGCGTGATCTCATACTTCCATGTCAAAATCATACTCTATTTCAGACTACAAAGGCACAATTTATAATCCTATTTCAGACTAAAACAGCTCGAAAACCATACCCTTCTGGGGCGGCACATACCAGTATAGCTTATATATGAAAGTACCCCCCCCCCCCCCCCCCCCCGCCCCCTAAAAAAATTCCCGATATAACGCGCACTGATTGGCTAAAAAAACATGTTTTATTGACATACGCGAGCGTATGTTGGTTTGAATAGCTGTTATTACGGCTGAGCCAAATGGTCAGAGGTTTCACCCATCAGTCCTCATGAAAACGAGGCTTTCGGGTCAACAATTTCAAAATGGTACAGAGATGGAGTCACGTTGAACGGAGATCACCAAGAAGATGATGCCCCAAACGATTATCTTCTAAAGAAAAACAAGAATAATTGTAAAGCGGAGTCTGTCCTTGGCCACTGGAGTGATTTGACGGATTGTTTTTACAAGCCTTGTCTTCAGAAGCTTCTTGAGTCCGTAAAGTCCGACAACTCACACGATAACTCCTCTTCGCATTCAGCCTTATGAAATCGATTAGTCCACCCTTAAGCCACTCAGCGTCTTACAATCGCTACTAGTGCATCGAATGAAGAGACAGGAATGATAAAGCAGAGTAAAACGAGAATATTTCATGACAAATTTCACTCAAACAAGCTCAAAGCTGAAACAGCCTCAAACGAGTCGATGACCCGATAAGATGGGTGCTACTAGATCAGATTTCGTTTGAGTAGAACAAACTACGGCATGTCCGTAGAGTTACCGTGACTATACTGAGACTTCCTGTACCGTATCTCTGTAAGTTGATTGGATCAGAAAGACAAAAACAATAGGAAAACCATTTCACGTCACGGCATGCAGTACAGTAGTTTGTACCACTGTCACGTGAAGACAACAGAAAACACGTTCCTGATCCAAACACAGAATTCAGGGTATAAAAATTTATTGCCTTTCTGCATGCACTAAATTCACCAAAATGAAGTAAATAACTCTATATACAAGAAAATAGGTCAACATCAAATTGTTGAAAACCCCGGCATGTATGTTATAAAAAATATAATCTTATTATTCGAGAGCTTTCTTTGCCGAATATATTAGTAGTCTTTCCAGGTTGTTACGCGATGAGAAGAACTGGAATGCACATTACACGATAGCGCAAAGGAGCGCGCGATGGCCTCTGCGATAAAACAAGAAACGCCGACGTTGCATAAACATTATTTCCACCGAGAAGAAGCGTTATCTGTCCACGTCCTTTAGGCTACGTCAAGTATGGAAGTAGTCTACACAACGTTAACGATCTGTACGCCTTACAATAACATAGCTTGCGTAATTCGTTGTAGTTCACTCAGATCGAGTTCACATAATTTACTGTCAGTTCCTTGTTGTAATACTGTAACCTATGGCGACAGATCATTCTATGTCGCTGCAGCTAAACTGTGGAACTCTCTTTCGGATTATATTCGAAGTATTGATACATTAACTAGGTTTAAATCAAGTTTGAAGACCTTTCTTTTTAGATGCTATTAGCTAGTTACTTGATACATTTTATATATTCATGTAATTACTCGGGCTGCCTGTGGCAGCGCCGAGTCTTAAAATGCAAGTCGTTATTATTATTATTACTCGGGCTGCTGTGGCAGCGCCGAGTCTTAAAATGCAAGTCGTTATTTTTTTTTTTTAATCAGTGTCAGACGGCTTCTGCGCATGCGTTAAAGGTCAAATTCAAACCAATCAGATTGCACTGTGCTGGTCACGCAACAATCGCCAGGTTAAATGTATTTACATAAGTGAATACAGTAAATAAAAATGGTCGACCCGCGAGGGCGAAAGCCTTCCAACAGGCTCAGGATATTTCAACTGGCGCTCTTGTTGACCATAAAAATACATGAACAACCAGGAGCCGTAATACATTCGATCAGCGCTGTTTGGACAGATCCAATGTACATTTAGAAACGTAAGCGAAATACAATATCCAAACACGTTTGGATATCAACGGGTATCGAATTATAATCAAAGGTTAGATCTCGTTTTTTCTTTGTCCCATGTATTACATTTCAAGCGAACTTTTCTACTTTCAACACACCGGTCGCTAAACTGTACGAAATCTCCAAGAATAAATCCCTAATGTCCAAACTAACGGGAAAAACTGAAAGAGGAAATCCTTGTGAGCAATCGACGTACATATGAAGCTATATAAGTTATCATCGACTATATGGGAGTCAAACATCGAGCTGCTATGAAACCGCTTGTGACAGTTTGTTTACGCACTTTCGTGGTCGCTAAACTGTACGAAATCTCCAAGGATATATCCCTAATGTCCAAACTAAAGGGAAAAACTGAAAGAGGAAATCATTGTGACCAATTGCCATGCATATGAAGCTCCAGAAGTAATTATTGAATACATGAGAACCCATAGAGAAAACCGATAATAATGAACACGGTATTAGTTTCACGGACATTTGTGGCTTAACTGAACTCGCGCTACAGCATATATAGCTTGAAATACTGTACGAAAACTCCCGTTTAAAAATTTCCTGATGCCGAAAGGACCGTAGCATTTAAACAAGATATCCTTCTGACCAATCGACATACATATTAAGCTGTGAAAGTATGTTTCCATTCCATAACAGCCGATAGTGCAAACTAGTAAACTGCCACTAGTAAATTAACCTTGCGTACTTCCACGAGTACTGAACTTTCTAGCGTCAAATGCATGTGTTACGTTTCCAAACTTTAGGACAAGAAATCTTCCATAGAATGTTCTATTTTTTTTACAGCTGAGAACTGTATTATTAAACATAAGAAATAAAACAATGGTGCCATTTGAAGAATTATATCATGTCAAAAATGCAAACGAAGAAAAATATATATCTACGGACGCGAGCAGCTCGATCGTTTCACTTTGGTCAAATTCGGACTGTTTACGACTGGAACCTGCAGTTTTACCGGACCTGCAGACTAAATTGTAAACGTGCCGTTGCATGAATAAGTAGTGTTTACAGTAAAATATCAACTACTTTAATTTACATACGAGAAAACAAAAATATTAAATTACATACATGTATATATACTAGGGGAGCAGAGAATGAAAGTCACCGCGCTACCGGCCACTCCTAAAGACTGCTAATAATTATTCCCTTTGGTTATTACTAAGAGGGTTTCAAATGAAATTGTATTTCATCTTCAATCTCATGTGGCCCGAGTGAAAGCCCAGATGGGCTCTTGTTATTTTTATTTCATGTCAGACGGATTCTGCGCATGCGTTAAAGGTCAAATTCAAACCAATCAGATTGCACTGTGCTGGTCACGCAACAATCGCCAGGTTAATGTATTTACATAAGTGAATACAGTAAATCAAAATGGTCGACCCGCGAGGGCGAAAGCCTTCCAACACGCTCAGGATATTTCAACTGGCGCTCTTGTTGCCCATAAAAATACATGAACAACCAGGAGCCGTAATACATTCGATCAGCGCTGTTTGGACAGATCCAATGTACATTTAGAAACGTAAGCGAAATACAACGGGTATCGAATTATAATCAAAGGTTAGATCTCGTCAGGCGCGCTCAGATAAGAAAGTTCAAAGCTCTCAGACTAGGCGAGACAAGGAGATATCACTTTCAATGAGTCATTGTCGGAAATCTATTCCATCGTGGGCGGTCTTGTACAGCTAAGGCATGTTTTACGACAGAATAACCAGAGTCTTTCTACTGGATTGAGAGCTCGAGACATTATACATGTCGGCTAATATGGGGAAAACTGAAACAAAAAAATAACTTTGACGGCAGAAACCCTCAATTGAGCCAAGCGGAATATTTGATTTGAATAAATTTCCTCTCAGTTTGTCTGTTAATGTACTTTTCCTTCTAATTATCGCTTTATTTAACATCTGTGATTTAGAGTATGCGTACCTCAGAATAAATTATTTGAAAGGTCAACTGAATTCTTGTGTCGATAGGCGCAAATGTTTTTTGTGAAACAGTCTGTGTATATGAGAAGCGGCTTAATAGAAGAGCTTTCTCATTTATAGGAATTACAAATTTGTTTCTTGCTATGAAATTTATGTTTCATTTCACATTTATTCATACAGTTTTAGCCGGACATTTCCCCGAGTTTTTGATCTATTTTCAATCAAATTCAAAGTCTGAATATGTCATTGTATTGCATTTATACACTTGAATTGCCAGTATTCTGTTGTTCGAATCCTGCGTTATCATAGTCATGCCATAAAAGCGATTAATAGACCAGTCTGTTTTTTTGACGTTCTCACTGGCGAATTAAAGCACGACTTGATACTAAGAGGATTTCAAATGAAAGTGTATTTCATCTTCAATCTCATGTGGCCCGAGTGAAAGCCCAGATGGGCTCTTGTTTTACTTCGATTAGGTATAATATGTAAGAGCATCGAGACTCTGTAGGATGCTCCTAATACGTTATTATTATTATTATGGGAGGCAAAATTAATTCTGGTACATTTTCATTGAGACTTCTGTCAATCTCTCTTCTGGGACTGGGCAGAGGGGAGCCCCCCCCCCCCCCCCCCCCCCCTCCCAACGCCACTGAGGTAGAGTATGTAATTTATGGAAGCCAAAACTTCAACTGAAGAAAGTATATGAATGACGCTTTAACAGAAACGATTCACGCATATTTATATACTTCAGCATGCAAACTATCGATCAAGCACTGTGTAATATACTCCTGTCAAGCATCAATACTTCATTTTTCCTTGCCAAGCATGGTTGGCGTGTCGTAACTGGCTTAAACAAGATCACGTGACACGTGACCAGACTCAAATACAATGTTATTAATTGTCGAATTCCTGACTGGATAAAAGCTAATAAATTATCAATTGTAATTCTCGTTGCCCTAGCTCAGGGTAGTAGGTTGTATTTTAGCTCCTTTTAAAGTACGCACGAGTTCTCTAAGAAACTGAAGCAGTTTATAAGATGGCGACGTCATGACAGGATGTCCTATACCACTATCGTTATATGAGCTGCCATCTTCATCCTCTGCCCTGTGGTAGACCTGTTCCTCGGTCAG